>CM047739.1:6265079-7465079 GCA_026225825.1 Pistacia integerrima | reverse complement strand
TTCGGATTATTTCTCTCACCCTACCTAGGCCGCATAACAACAACCTAAGCAAGCTACATAGGCTGCATACATTCAATTAAGGCGTGACTTGGCAAACACCTAAGCTGCATGGTAACCACCTAAGAAGCCACACAAGTCTCATTCATGAGCGACACGTGGCAGGCCTTATACAATCTATAAACTAAGGCAAATAAAAGAGATAAATGATGAATTCTCATTAAGTCAATTATGTCCAGAATGGGAAAACAATTCTCTAATTAAGGGAATGATAATCCCAACAATTACTCTCTCACCCCAACGGGGGAACATTAATAGCCCTTGGCCATTACACATTCTCCATTGCAAAATCCCTCACAATCCAGCAGTTTTGTTCTTATTAAAAACTAGATGGAAGGTCCGCACGTTGCATGGGTATGTTTATTATATTTTGTTTACATTACTTATTTTTTGTGTTTTAAATGTTTATTTTTTTTATTAAAGTTCATTTTATGTTTAAGTGATACTTTAAGAATCAATAAATAAAATATTATATATGAAATAAATATTATATATTTCTTGTTGATATAAAGAAATAATTTTCAATTTGTTAATGTACTATAGAAACTAATGACTTTACATCTTTGATTGTTAACATCAAATAGGATTGTTAAACAATGTTTAAAATTGTTGGATTAAATAGGATTGTTCAACAATGGGTACACAATTATATGGAAATGGTCCGGCCAATTTTTAGTAATAATAGCAACATGTTTTAGTAATTCAGTAAATTATTTGTAAGTGTGAACCGGCATGTCTGGATCGGTTTATTTGTCATTGTTAAACCCATCTTTTTTTACCGGGTATTTAACCGGTTTATTTGTTTGTTTGGGTTTTTACTTTTTACATTTCCCTTTTTCGATTTGTGTTCTTTCAGTGGCATTGTTAATTTCTTTCTCTCTTCAAAGATTGAAAGTTGTGTGAGTGCCATCTGGTGTTGTTGTTGCGACTTACTTTGAAGACGATTACAACGTTTGTCTTATTTCTTTGTTATGTTTTGTCTCGTTTATTTTTTTGTTACTATTGTTGACTGTTAAGATTATGAAGAGTAGGTTTATTGTGAAATATAAGTTTTTAATTTGTTAAATAGTCTATTTCAAGAGAATGCCAAAAAATGGAACGATTATTTTGTTTTTTCATGTAGAACTTGTTGCTATTATTAACATAATAGTGCGTTAGGGTTTTCTATTGTAAGGAAATTAACTGAATTTTGATTGTTGTACGAGTAAATCAAGCAAAAACATCAGTTTAAAGGATATTTTGTTACCAATTTTTTCAAAGTTGTCTTTGATGTTGGTCCTTAGAAGTCAACTGGTTAGATCTAGTATTTAGGCATTTTAGTAGTGTCGCAGAATATGAGTTAGTTGTTAAAAGTTGTTACTATTTTTTAGTTTATTTTTCGTTGATGTGTTCCTTATTTAAAAGACTTTTACTTAATTGAATAATGATATAACAATAGAAGTTATATTTTAACCAAATTAAGAAAAGTTTGATTGTTGTAGAGGTTTATCTTGTTTTCTCTTTTTTTTTTTTATTGGTTGTAAATCTTTATTTTGTTATGATTAGTTATTAATATATTTTAGTTATTTGTTTTTATTTATTTAATTTTTTTTCTTTTTGTCTTTTTAGTAAAGTCTTGATCTTGATAGCATTGAAAAAGGAAAACAGTGATGTAGATGTTTCTTCAAAATGGAAAGGGAAGAGAGGCATTAATGCTAATGTTAGATGTTCTATAAGGATTGAAGGTTCGGTTTCAGATAGTTGGCAACATGAAATTGATCGTTTGATTGATTCAGTTGTGTTTACTGAAAGTAATAGAGAAGATGAAGCTGCTGTATTTGAGGAAGTACTAGACAATGCAGAAGTTTCTAAAAAGAAGAAGTTGGAAGACAAACTTGATCTGTTAACAAAACTCTTACAAAGTCAACAAACAAAATATTCTTCTGATGAGAATGTGTGTCTTTGTCATGCAAAATACAGAAGCTTGTATTTTGACTTGAGAAAGAAGGTATCAGAATTGTTTTAGAATATGTTTGTTTTTTTAATTATTTTAAATGTCATATTTTATGAAGAATTATTTATCTTTTTTTGTTTTTTTGTTTTTTTATTGGAACACAGATAGAACACTTAACAAACGAAAAACATCAGCTGGTTTTGAATGTAGAAAATTTGCAGGGTAGACTTGAAACAGTATGTGTTTCTAAATGTAATGTATTCTTATTTAACTTTTAATTTGTTGATATGTAATTTTAACTTTATTGTTTTTATTGTAGGCTGAAAAGTGTTATTCAGAGGTGTTGAAGCAAATGAAGGCTATGTCTTTTTGTTCATCTGAAAGAATGCCTAATAAAAATGTAGTACAAGAACAAAAGATGTGGAGAAAGAAGAAAGAGGCAAAGGTAGACCATCAAAAAGAGGGAGAACAAAAAATTAGTGTTTCTATAAGTGAAGGATGCGTGCAGGGCTTCATAGAAGATTTTTGTTTTAATACCTCTTTATGTTATGAGGTTTACCTATTTCAGATTTTTTTGATAGCTTAATAAAATATGCACTCATGACATTTTTGAATGAATGTGTTACTTCTTGTCATCGATTGATTTGGACTACCGGGGAAAAGGCTTTGCTTCATTCATCTTGCTTTTTCCATTATTATTGTTGTTGTTACACTCCAATAAGTTCGTATTTGATGCAAGCTAAGTCTCAGATATTCTGATGCAACTTGGGATTTGTTGCCAAACACTGTTTTTATACTCTGGTCATCAGCTTATCCATGACCTCCATTTCTCTTCCCAAAGTAAATAATCTTTCTTTTCCTTAAAGTTTAATGACCTACTACACTAAAGATATTGGTTTCTCATCTTATAATGTTTCTTTTTTCTTGACTGTTATGTTGTTAATATAATTATGTAGTAAGAGATAATAGACAAAAGAATTGTTTAGCCTGGTTAATGATCAGCATTTGTGAACAAACGTATTGTTCGGCAACTTTATTGCATCAATTATCATGAACGAAAAAACTTTTAATATAATATTAACCGAAAATAGGATTACAATATAACATTTGGTAATCGTAAATGTTTGGAAAATAATCAATTATAATCGCACTGTACAAACCAACGAATTTGCAACTTGATTCTTAACAGTAAACAAGATTGTTCAACAATGACTACAATTATAGGATTTGTTGTAACATGAAACCCAACACAGAACAAAAATGTGCAGTAACCAAACCAAGCATCCACCACAAGTATACAGTAATAATGATTAAGCAAAAATAAAGATAAGAGAAAGAGAGATAACACCAGATATATAGTGGTTCGGTAATCTGAAAGATTACCTACATCCACTTCTTTAGGGCAAAAGAAAAGATCCACTATGAGAAAATGAGAAACCTTACAGATTCGGCTCACCCCTTTTACACAAGGCACAAACCCGAAACAAACCACTCTGATTTTACACCCGTACACCCAGATGCTCTCACCACTCATACATCATCAAATAGGCAGAAATTAGTATAAATTTATACAGCAAAACAAAGGGCAAACCAAATAGGACAACTAAGACCTACCATCACCGTTGATTCCATCGACATTCTTCGGTTTTCTAGCACAGCATCTCTAACCATTTTCTCTCTCTGTTAACCAAGAGAGAAATGGGAAGAAATGAGATGCACACGACCTAAAACAGATTAGGTTAATTGAAGATGCCAGAAAGACTGAAATGCCCTTTAAGCCTTAACAATTTACATTGACCACCCAATAAATAAATTGACTTCCATGTGCGAGTATCAAGTGCCACATCACAACAAATCTCCACCTTGGCATTTGATCTTCACCCTTTCTTACTGCCGGAAAAATCCTTTTAATTCTCTTCAACATGCAAAAGGCTCTTAAAGAGCCTTAACTTGTCTAAAGTCACTGATTCGGTGAACATATCTGCTGGGTTCTCCTTTCCAGGAATTTTCTCCACCTTAATGACTTTATCTTCAATCAGGTTTCTGATGAAATGTAGTCTAACATCTATGTGTTTCGACCTCTCATGAAAGACCTAATTTTTGCACATAAAAATGGCACTCTGACTGTCACTCTTGATTGGAACTTGTTGCTGAACTAGTCCCATCTCATCAAGCATTCCCTTGAGCCACATAGCCTCCGTGACTACTTCTGTAATTGCAACATACTCTGCTTCCGTTGTGGGCAGAGTTACAATAGCCTACAGATTAGCTTTCCAGCAAACCAGGTTATTCCAAATGGTAAAACAAAAACCAGTCATAGATTTCCTATTATCAAAATTTCTCGCATAATCAACATCCATACATCCCATGATGGGGTTTTCCTAAATTTTCCCTCTACTGTAAACTATACCTAGTGGACAGTGTACCCTTCACATATCTAAGTACCCATTTTATTGCTTCCCAATGAGTTTTTCCAGGGTTACTCATGAACCTACTAACTGAACTAACTGCAAAGGCCAAATCTGGTCTGGTACAAACCATTAAGTACATCAAACTCCCTATTGCATTGGCATATGTTAATATGGTATACAAGCCATTTCCTTATTTTCTTCTTCAGTTTCTGGACACTGAGTTACACTAAGTTTAAAATGTTGACCTAAGGGTGTTTTGACAGGTTTAGAGTCAATCATGTTAAACTTCTTGATTAGTTTTTCAGCATACTCTTTCTGTGATAGTATGAGACTTCCAGTTTTCCTATTCCTCTCAATGTTCATACCCAAAATCTTCCTAGCTTGTCCTAAATCTTTCATCTCAAAATGTTTACTCATTTCCCTTTTGAATCTATCAATTTCAGAGAGATCCTTACAAGTGAGCAACATATCATCCACATATAATGACAAGTATATGTAGCATTCACCATATAAACATTTGAAATAGAAACAACCATCAAAACTACTTTGGATGAAACCAACATTCAACATGAAAAAATCAAATTTCCTATACCACTACCTAGGTGACTGCTTCAAGCCATACAAGGATTTTTTCAAAAGACATACTTGATTCTTAGACCCTTTTTCAAACAGTTCAGGTTGTTCCATCAGAATTTTCTCCTTTAAATCACCATTTAAGAAAGCTGTTTTAATGTCCAACTACTCTAGTTCTAAACCAAATTGAGCTACCAAAGATAACAGTATCCTAATGGTGGTATGTCTCACTACAGGTGAGAAAATTTTATTGTAATCCACCCCTTCAACCCGTGTAAACCCTTTAGCCACTAATCTTACTTTAAACGTAGGTGCTTCTACCCTTGGTATGCCCTCCTTCCTTTTAAAACCCATTTGCATTTAACTACCCTGCTGCCCTCAGGTTTGTCAATCAAAATCCAGGTCTGGTTTTTAATTAAGGAATCAAACGCCTCTTGCATAGCCAATTTCCACTACCTAGATTCTCCACAACTCTTGGCTTCCCTAACAGTTCTAGGTTCCTCATTAATTTCTTCAGCAACTTGAAGAGCAAAAGCAACTATATCAGCATGTGAGTACCTACTAGGCAATTTGATTTCCCTTTTTTCTCTATCCTTAGCTAGTTGATAATTTTGCAACTCATTTTCAACTCTATCACTATCACCACTATCCTCTAGCCTAGGTTCATCTTCCAGGGTTTGGACATCAGTATTAGGATCTGGATCAGTACTGTCCAGGTTTGGGTTTTCTCCACCTAAATCTAGGTTTATTGTCTCTGTTCTAACTGTATTTTCACTCTCACTCAACCCATTTTGATTTAGGCCAATCACCTCATCCTCATTAAACCTAACATCTCTACTGATTATGCATCTTTGTCCTACAATATCCTAACACCTATAACCTTTTATACCATCAGGATACCCTAAGAAGACATATCTAATGGCCCTTAGTTTTAGCTTGTCAGATTTCTCATGAACAAAAATAGTGCATCCAAACACCCTAAGATTACTATAATCTGCAAGATACCCAGACCACTTTTCTATGGGTGTTCTGAAACTAAGAGCTGAAGAAGGGATTCTATTAATTAGGTAAACTGCTGTTTGAGCAACCTCTGCCCAAAATCTGGTGGGTAATCTAGAACAAGATAACAGGCTTTTAACCTTCTCAAGGATGGTCCTATTCATCCTTTCTGCTAAACCACCATTCTGCTGGGGTGTGTGTCTAACTGTTCTATGCCTCAGAATTCCACTCTCCCTACACAGGTTATCAAACTCTTCATTGATGAATTCTAACCCATTATTAGTCCTTAGTTTCCTGATTTTCTTCCTAGATTGGTTTTCTATCATAATCTTCCAATCCTTAAACTTCCTTAAAGGCTTCTCCCTTAGTTTTCAAAAAATAAATCCACATCCTCCTAGAAAAGTCATCTATGATGCTAATGAAATACCTACATCCTCCCAAAGATGGATGTTTGGTTGGCCCCACACATCAGAATGAATGTAGTCTAAAATGCCCTTAGAATAATGGTTTCCCACACTAAACCTGATTATGCTCATCTTCCCATAAACACAGTGATCACAGAACTCTAGCTTCTCTATTTTATCCCCTCCTAAGGCATTCTGCTTACTTAACTCAATTAGACCTCTCTCACTAATGTGTCCCAACCTTTTGTGCCAAATAGAAGTCTTGTTAGGTTTCTGAGATGTTACTGCTGCTGTTCCAGCAACAGTGGATCCATTTAAGACATATAAGCCATTCTTTTTCTCTCTTTTCATAACCACTAGAGACCTTTTGGTAACTTTAAGTACTTCACCTTGAGCCTTGTAACTAAAACCATTTGAGTCTAAGCTAACTAGGGAGATAAGTTCCTTTTCAACTTAGGTATGTACCTAACTTCTGAAAGGATTCTTGAACTGCCATTATGAAGACTTAACCTGACATCCCTAATGCCTAAAACACTACACACTGCATTATTCCTCATTAGAACCTTGACAGATTCCATTTTCTTAAAGTTTATCAGTGAACTCCTATTTGGAGTCATATGGAAAGTGCAACCAGAGTCCAAAATCCACTCAGATTCAAATTCCCTATCGAAAGCTACTAGAACATCAGAGCTTTCATACCCATCTGGGACTATATCAACACTGCTACTAGCCTCTTTCTCCCTTGACCTTTTCTTCCTATCTGGACAATCTCTTTTAAAGTGTCCTTCTTTATGACAATGGAAACACTTCCTAACAAACTTTGATTTAGACTTAGATCTATTTCTAAAATGACCTTTCTTTGACACCTTTTTCTCAGATCTACCCCTTATATTCAGACCTTTACCATCTAACTTACCCTCCTTTCTAAACTCAGCATCCTTAGTAGTAATGGCTACTACAACTTCATCTAGTTTAAGGGTTTGTCTACCACACTTAAGAGTATCAACAAAGTTTGAGAAACCTTTGGGAAGAGAATTAAGAAGGATCACAGCTTGATCTTTATCATCAATTGTAACACTAAGACCTTCTAAGTCCTGTACTAGTTTCCTAAAGTCATTTATATTGTCACCTAATACTTTGTTTTCATCCATTTTAAAACTGAAAAATTTCTGTTTTAAAACTAACCTATTAGGTGAAGACTTTGATAGATATAAGGAGTCTATTTTTTCCCAAATCTCTGCCAGTGTTTTCATCTTCTTAACCTCTCTTAGGACTTTATCTCCTAACCCTAGAATTAGAGAACTGTAAGCCTTATCTAGCAGTTCTTTCTTTTCCTTTTCAGACAAAGTCTCTGGTAAACTATCCTCACCCTCTAAGGTAGCAGACAACCTATCATTAACTAAGACAGCCCTCATCTTCATTTTACATAACCCATAATCATTATCTCCTGTAAAATTTTCTATTTCAAACTTAGACATTTCTAGGTTTTCAACCCTCCCAGACACTTAGATTAGAAAAGCCCTAATTTTTGAGACAAATTGGAAACCCTAAGTTAAGGGAATAGACAACTGTGAAAACAGTTAAACCCTAGACTACTGCAAATTCATAACCTGGATCTCACAACCTAGAATAGGACCTAGGTGCTCGAAAACAAAGCTCTGATACCAATTGTTGTAACATGAAACCCAACACAGAACAAAAATGTACAGTAACCAAACCAAGCATCCATCACAAGTATACAATAATAATGATTAAGCAAAAATAAAGATAAGAGAAAGAGAGATAACACCAGATATATAGTGGTTTGGTAATCTGAAAGATTACCTACATCCACTTCTTCAGGGCAAAAGAAAAAGATCCACTATAAGAAAATGAGAAACCTTACAGAGATTCGGCTCACCCCTTTTACACAACGCACAAACCCGAAACAAACCCCTCTGATTTTACACTCGTACACCCAGATGCTCTCACCACTCATACATCATCAAATAGGCAGAAATTAGTATCAATTTATACAGCAAAACAAAGGGCAAACCAAATAGGACAGCTAAGACCTACCATCACCGTTGATTCCATCGACGTTCTTCGGATTTCCAGCACAGCATCTCTAACCGTTTTCTCTCTCTGTTAACCAAGAGAGAAATAGGAAGAAATGAGCTGCGCACGACCTAAAACAGATTAGGTCAATTGAAGATGCCAGAAAGACTGAAATGCCCCTTAAGCTTTAACAATTTACATTGACCACCCAATAAATAAATTGACTTCCACGTGTGAGTATCAAGTGCCACATCACAACAAGATTAAACATGATGAATACATTATGATCATTAAAAGTTTAATAATAAATTTAAAAAGCCAAAATGAAACAATGACAAAACAAACTATTATATAATCGACCTATATATATAGGATTCAAAGTAATTAATTCTGCAATTGATACAATGCATCTAATAGGTAATATTCGAAACACCTCTGAATAACACTTTTCAGTTTACAATAAAAACACTTTGTTCTCTAGAACTCTATGTCAATGTCAATTCTATATCAGACATGCTTCAAGTTTTGGGTGGTGGTTCTATGGACTTCAACAACTCTTTCATAATAATGGCTTCAAGTGTTGGTTTGATATAATTGGTAAGGAAAGGCTGAAAAAGAATTTCAAGCCTTAGTTACAGAAGGAAACTAACTTATCTATTTCTTGGCAACAAGTTGGGTGGTAGGTATCATGTAACCTACCACCTAACTTATTGTCGAGAAAGGATAAATTAAAATGGTTTTCTAATTATGTTGCTGCTGGTTTTGGAGTTGAAGTTTTTTGACAGCAATCAAGATCTCACTTCGAGTTAAGTCAGAGATAATATCTATGGTTGAATCCGTTATTTCCAACAACGCATTGATAATATCTCTCAAATTTATGCAAGCATCGTTTAGATTGTCCATGCTGGTGTTAATATTTTGTAGAATTTGTGTGCTTTGCACCTGTCTACGTGACAGTTGTGCTGGATCTGTAAAGAATAGAGAGATATGAGAATAGATATGTAACAATGAATATCTATAAAGAATAGACATATATGAGAATAGATATGTAACAATGAATATCTGTAAAGAATAGATAGATATGAGAATAGATATATAACAATGAATTAGCAGACATTGTTCAATGTTTATTACCGTATGTTGTGGTTGCTTGTGAAGATTTCGCCATTTGAAATAAACTTTTGAAACAAAAACAATGTTTGTAATTGTATCATGATTGAAATTGTATTTTCTTATATTTATATAGAATCAATAGAATGTGAAATGATAGAATATTAATAGGCAATTTATCATAAATTTACATATTTATTGATGAGACTTTTGGGATCATCAATTGTAGGAACCGACGTGGTGTTAACTTAATAATGTGCAATAATACATTAACATTATAATGTGCAGGATAAATGTAAATAGTTAGAATACCAACATACAAGTCACATATACAAAAGCAATATAACTATCAAAACAATTATTGTGAATAGGAATGTCAAAGGGTTGTACAAAACAATTAATAGAAATGCTAATGGTTTATACAAACAATTAATGCATCTGAATTATCAATATTTATCTGATTAATTAATCAATAAACCAAAAAAATAAATGTGCCACTTCACATTCATATATACAAAAGTAGTGATGGCAATGGGCCGGGCCTGGGCCGGGTACCCCTTGGCCCAGGCCCAAGCCCGACCTCATGACATAGGCCCAAGCCCGGCCCGAGCCCGCTACGGGTATGATAGGCAAAGCCCAAGCCCTGCCCGACGGGTTTTTTATAACCGCAGCCCGCCCAAGCCCGCCTTTTTTAATAATGTTTATTTTTAAATATTAATAAATTTTAAATTTTTTTATATTTTTTAATTTTAGAAATGGTTTTTAAATATTAATTGAAGTTATTTCCACAAATAATTTAAGCAATAAGTGAGCAATTAAAACTCTATAATAGTTGATTATACTAACTTTTCAGCTGTGCATAATATGTTATGGTTAAATCCACTTTAATAAGTTGAACTAAACCCATCTAATTCATTTAAAGGCAATTTTAACATGTTAAACCTTTAATATGGGATGAAAATTGAGGTTATATATATATATATATATATATATATATATATATATATATAGTATAAGGGTAAATTAGTAAAATTAATACTAAAATTTTCGAGACGGGCCGGGCCGGGCCGGGCCTAAAGATATACCCATGCCCGGCCCGTACCGAGGTCGGGCCTTAAAATCAAGCCCTGTGCCCAAGCCCAAGCCCGCCAACCTCGGGTAAAGCCCGCCCCTTTCGGGCCGGGCCGGGCCGGGTACCCGAAAATATCGGGCCCATTGCCATCTCTATACAAAAGTAATATAACCATTAAAACAATTATTGTGAATACGAATGCCAAAGGATTCTACAAAATAATGAATGTATAGGAATTATCAGTATCCATCAAATTAAACAATAAACAAACAAAATGTCAAAAACCTTTAGAAAACATTGAATGCGAATGTGAACAGGTGCAATATTAATTAACATTATAATATGCAGGATAATTGTAAATGGTTCGAATACCAACATACAACTTTTGACAAACAAAGACACTTTTTGAAGTATTTAAAACTGACAATTGAAATAATGAGCAATGGATAGTGAAAGGTTTAAGAAAATTTTGAGTTTTTAGTTTTGACAATTAATAATTAATATTAGAGTAAGCAGGATAAACTGAATAGTTATTTTTTAATATAAATTTTTTAAAAATATATATATTTTTATGTTTTTTAATTTGTTAAAAAATGTATATAATTTTCTTTTAATTTTTATCAAAGCTTTTGGATTGTCAGTTTTGTATATTTTAAGTAAACATAGTTGGACTTGTTTTTTGAATTAACGGGACTTCGTCTCTTAATTTTTATAATATCTGTTCTTTTATTATTATTTTAGTAAAAGGTTTATATCATGTGTCGAAAAACGTGGTACTAAAAATGAATATATGCATGTTGACTCTGTTTGAGTAATGCAAGTTTGATGAAGTATGGTTAACAGATTCTAAAGATTGATAAAGAACAAATATTTAAAATATTAGGAAATTAAAAATTTCAAACATTAGGGAATTATTATAATATATACTCGGAAAAAAAATTGCTTTTATTGTTTAATATATCATGTTCGTGTTCTGACTTTTGAAATAATTTATTGTTAAAATAAATGTTTATAGAATAAAGATATAAGTTTTTAATTATTGTTGTTATATTAAGTGTTTCGTTGATCTTTTTATTAATTGTGTTTTAAGTATTGTATTATTCATGGAAAGCAATATATTGTCAATATTCTATACATTTTATTGATTAGAAAAGTGTGTACATAGATGATGTTTATATTTTTCCCCGACGAATGTCAAGCTTCTCTTCCTTGGCAGCAAGTAGGGAATCACAACGACTTAAATTCGAGACAATATGCATGGTTGAGTCTGTTATTTCTAACAGATCATTCACATTTTCTGCGTTGCGTTGTCTAGCAGCACTAAGTTTATCCAGGTTGTCATTAACTTTCTGGATAGTCTTTTTTAATTCAACCGATTTGTTGGTTGCTTCAACTGATAAGATGAAACAATGAAATCGTATTAATTTATTAAAGTTTACATATAAACATACCATAGTAATTGTACAGGGAAAATATAAGAGAAATTATTCAAAATCATTTACCGTATGATCTTGCTTGGCTTTTGGAATGTCAATTGTTGCTCTTCTATCTGCCATTTATTAATGCTTTATTAGTTGTTGGATGGGTTACAGAGTCTATTTGATTATCCTTATATTGGTATAAATTTGATTGAACGATGTTTTGTGAACAAAGAATGCGAATAGACATAATGCGAACCGGCAACTGTTCATTAAAGAATATAATTGTTGAAATTTAAAGCAACTGTTCGGATAACGTGCAATTGAATTTGAAAATTTAATATGAATATGACATTTGAATTATCAATAATATATGTTTAGCAATTAATATTAAAGCAACTGTTTGGATAACATGCAATTGAATTTCAATATTTAATATGAATATGAATTTTGAATTATTAATAATATAGATTTAGCAATTAATATTAAAGCAATTGTTCGGATAACGTGCAATCGAATTTTTCGCAATTAATATTGCAATTATTTGTTCTAAAAGAATATATGTATAAAATTTTTACAATATTATGATTTCGTAAATGTTTACAATATTATGATTTTATTGTAAAGTGTTATTTTACCTGATGTTTTAATTATTAGATTACTATAAACTTGTTTATTTTGTTAAACAATCAGTAGTAAATTAAACATAGATTTATATTTTTGCCATATTATAATAAATAAGCAAATAATATATTGCATTAGTAAGTTGACAGTTTTTTTCACTGGTAGTATTGTTCAGCTTTTCGTGAGTTAGGATTATTCTATAGTACAGTCAGAAACAATATTATGATAATTTTATTGGGCTGATGCATGACCAAATGGTATAACAGTTTTCAGTCGAATAGTCTGGTGTACAAATTTTGTCCAATTTAGTAGTTGACAAATAAATTGTTCACACAGGGATTTTTCTTGTTGATAGTCGTCATAAAATATTGTTAATAACTATGACCAAATTGTTTGTTACACAGATTTGTTAAATTCCGATGTGATGCATTGTAACTACAACATGCATAAATAGCAAGTGCACTAGCCGCACTGATGGGAATGTAAAATGTCATATTTAACCCCCTTAATGTTTAGTCTTTTATACGTATTTGTTTCCTAATTGTACTCATTATTACTTTATTTTGGTTTAGGAAGCAAATGGAGGTGTTAATTGAAAAACGGAATTAATTAGGGGAATTCGGACAGTTTCGCCACTGCTTCGTAATCTGGGCATAATTCTCTCATCCGGGCTCCGATTGAGATGATTCAAAATGCTGTGGAACGCTAAGAACGAGATCTACAACTTTCATGTTTTGAGTTTTGAGAGATACTGGCTGAATAAAGGTTGTAATCGAGCTTGAAGTTGACGCATCTGCATTGCCGACGTCCTGGAGCGTTCTGACTTGTCATGCAAGTCAGTCTATTATTGCACGTTTTGAAGACATACTTGCTGCACGAAAATTACAGCTGGAAACACCACTTTCCTATTTTATTAGGACTCCATTTTATTTTATTTCCAATTAATCAGATTAGGATAAATGTTATTTTAGGATAGGAGAATATTTCTTTTAGGAGATTGAGTGGGATTCGAATTCTAAAAAAAAACTGGATTTTTGCAAAGAGATGAGATTAGGGTTTTTGAGGGGGACCACGTCTCTTTCTTCTCTGTTCTGGAATTTTTTTTTTTTTTTTTTTTTTTGAGTTTGGATTATGGCCATCAGCGGCTAAAGCTTTTGTAACTTGGTCGTTGGAAACGGAGACCTCGGAATCAACCAACTGTGAGATCTAATCTATTTTATTTTAATGTTCAATTTTTGTGTTTGAGTATTGAATGTTATTCTGTGCATATCTTCATGATTGATGCAATTAATTAGTAGGAGGCCTACTAGTGTATTATTTGTTGCAATCTACTGCTGAGTTTGATATCAAATCCGTAATTGTTTGATCCCTTTAACTTGTGAAGCAATTAGGGTTAATAATTTACTGCGTCAGGAATTAATAATCTTAAGAAGAACATTCAACTAAATTAAATACAACCGCTTGTGTTTGTGTTGTTTAGCTTCATCGATTTCTCTAATTCTTAAGGCTGCCATTAGATTAAATCTTGAGCGCTTGTCTAGGGTTGTTTAGTGGTAAGATTAATTAAGGTCGTTTGTTTCCTAATTAATTACAATTAAGGAGAGATAGGAAAATAGTTCCAACGGTGAATATTCAGGTATGAATTGATTTAATTTTGCATCAATGATCAGTTGTAAGATTCCGATGGTGGATGTTGATGGAGACCAAGTTTCGTTATATTAATTGATTTCGATTTGAATTGTTTTTGTTTTAATTTTTGCTAAGATTGTTTTCTATTTTACTCAAAACCCCCCCAACCTTGTTCACATCATCAAAAATTCGGCTAGACACTCTTTGTGGGATCGACCCTTGCTTACCCTATTTACAGTTTAGTAGTTAGGTTAGAAAGGTTATTAATCTTGGTTGCCTACGACAAGACACCGATTTTGATTTTAAGGCGCCGTTGAGGGAGTGATTCTAGTTGATTTTTTTTTTTTTTTTTTTTTTTTGCAAAAAAAAGAAAAAAAAGAAAAAAGCCGTGAAGAGTAGCTCTTCGGGTGAACAGTAGTACTATTCATAAAGAAAATTTTGGTTGAGTTAGGAGTGTTGTGAGTACCCGTTTTGAAGAAAACGACATTCTGAGCAAAACTAGAAAGTTTCTAGCCCCACCCTCTTGAGGCCAAATTCGAATGTTTTGATAGGGTTTTTGGCCATTTTCGTGTTTCTGGCCATTTTATTTTATTTTATTTTTTTTATTTTCTAGTTAGTTTTCATTTTTTTTGTCATTTTTTTCTAATTCTTTTATGAGGTTTTTTGTTGTATAACCAGGTCCTCTCATCTTGGTGATTTAACATTCGATCCAGAAATTGAGAGCACTTTGCTCAGGTTAAGGAAGGAAGCTTGGACAGATTCTGAGGAAAGCAATTTTGATTTAGAAGAGGAGGACGTCATGGCTGGAAATCGAACTTTGAAAGAGCTTGCTGCCCCTGATTTGAATCAAGCACCTTTATGCATAACGTTTCCTGTTTTAGATGCTGCCATTACTTTTGAATTAAAATCTGGACTAATACATCTCTTGCCCACTTTTCATGGTCTTGCAGGTGAAGATCCTCACAAGCGTCCTAAAGGAGCTTCATGTGGTTTGCACGAGTATGAAACCTACGGGGGTGACCGAGGAGCAAATTAAATTAAGAGCTTTCCCGTTTTCTTTGAAGGATTCGGCTAAGGATTGGCTTTATTATCTACCCTCCGGAACAATAACCACATGGAACGAGATGAAGAGATTATTTCGGAGAAATATTTCCCAATTCCGAGGGCGCCAACATCCGGAAAGAAATTTGTGGTGTAAGACAAAGACAACGGAGAGTCCCTACATGAATACTGGGAACGCTTTAAGAAATTGTGTGCAAGCTGCCCCCATCATCAGATTAGTGAGCAGTTATTGATCCAGTACTTCTACGAGGGCCTTACATACACTGATAGGAGTATGATTGATACTGCAAGTGGTGGAGCTTTGGTGGATAAGACCCCTGAGGCCGCGAGGAACTTGATTGCAAATATGGCGGCCAATTCTCAACAGTTTGGCAGTAGGCTTGACCTTCCATCTAGGCGTGATAATGAGGTAAATATTTCTTCCCTAGAACAACAAATCTCTAGTCTAACTTCTCTTGTTCGTCAAATGGCTGTAAGGTAACATGCAAACAGTGAAGGCTTGCGGGATTTGTTCGGTAGTAGGGCATCCAACTGACATGTGCCCAACTCTTCAAGAGGAGCTTGTTGAGCAAGTGAATGCAGCAGGTGGTTTCCCTAGACAACCGCAAAGGAAGTATGATCCTTATTCGAGCACATATAACCTTGGATGGAGGGATCACCCTAATCTTGGCTATGGGAATCAACAAATGAGTCAGCCCTACCCTTAAAACCGCCCAAATTACCAAGTACAAGCAGCCATACCCCCTAGACAACAGCCGGACCAAACTACTAATTTTGGTATGTCTTTAGAAGATATTGTTAAGTCTCTTGCTACTAACACTTTGCAATTTCAACAGGAGACGAGAGCCAGTGTTCAAAGTTTGGAGAATCAAATAGGGCAGATGGTAACAACAATCAATGGGTTGGAGGCGCAAAGTTCAGGGAAATCACCCTCTCAAACGGTGGTCAATCCAAGAGAGAATGTAAGTGCGATCGTCTTGAGAAGTGGTAAAGAGGTTGAGATTCCAACAAAGGCAGCCCCTGCATCGTCGAAGGAAGAAAAGGAGAAAGACGTAGTTGTAGACAACAACGTTCCCAACAACGATGGTGTTCCTAAGCATAAGTTTCCGCCTCTGTCCGACTATAAACCGGTACCACCTTTTCCTCAAGCTTTAGCAGAATCTAAAAGAGATGAGCAAAACAGAGATATGTATGAGACTTTTCATAGATGCGAGGTAAATATTCCACTTTTAGATGCTATTAAACAAGTACCTCGTTATGCTAAATTCTTGAAGGAATTGTGTACACTTAAGAGGAAACAGAAACTTAAGGGGTGTGAAAAGGTGAGAGTGGGAGAAGATGTTTCTGCAGTGATTCAGAGAAAACTTCTAGCGAAGTGCAAGGATCCAGGTATGTTTACTATCCCTTGTACGATAGGTAACACTATGTTTGAGAAGGCCATGACAGACTTAGGAGCTTTTATTAATGTCATGCCATATTCCATATATGCTTCTTTGAAACTTAGACCTTTGAATAAAACTGGTGTTGTAATTCAATTAGCTAATGGATCTAATGCTTATCCTAAGGGTGTAGTTGAGGATGTTTTGGTTCAAGTTAATGGCTTAGTTTTCCCCACTGATTTTTATGTGCTTGATATGGAAAATGGTGATCAAACTGCCCCTATTTTGTTAGGAAGACCATTCTTAAAAACATCCAAGACTAAGATAGATGTTCATAGTGGCATACTTACCATGGAATTTGATGGTGAAATTGTTAAGTTTGACATTTATGATGCCATGAAATATCCTGATGATGATGATGATGATGATCATGTTTATTCTATTGATGTGGTTGATTCTTTAGCACAGGAAGTTTTTGAACTCAATGGAAAAGATGGATTGGGAGTTGCCATTAGTAAGCATCTTGAGGAAGAGAATGAGGAGTTAGCTTTTAGTACTGATTTGCAGGAAACGGTTGCAGCATGGAATGATTCTCCAAAGTTACAGCAGCAGTCAGGTAACGTTCCTTGTATTGCATTACCAATTTCTAACGAGAAGCCTTTACCCTCTGTTTTGCAGGCCCCCATTCCAAATTTGAAGCCTCTCCCTAGTTACCTTACGTACGTATTCCTTGGAGACGGAGGAACGTTACTCAGTGCATCGCAAGAAGAAAAGCCTTGAGTTGAGCCAACGACAATAAACAAAGGCGCTGCTTGGGAGACAACCCAAGGGGAGTTTGTTTTCTTTTCTTGCATTTTAATTTTGGCTATTTTTGCCCTTTTCTTTGCATTTCATCTTCCATTGGGGACAATGTCAGTTTTAAGTGTGGGGGAGGGGATTTAGGTTTTGTTTAGGTTGTGTTTTAAGTTACGTTAAAAAAAAAAAAAAAAAAATCTGCCTAGTTTAAGGGTATATCGGCTGGAAACCAAAACCCGCCTTAAAAACTGCCTAGCAGTACTTGGCAACCTCGAGTATAACAACGCCACGTACACCTTAAACGAAATTCCCCTGCATTTGTTTTTAGGAAGGTTTATGCTTTAAGTCATGTCTTTGAACGTCTAGTGATGCATGAAATAGTAACTTGACATTGTTGTTGAACATATTCCTTGACTTAGGATGTTAGCAATCTTTCATAAAATAGAGTTAATCATATTTGAATCTTTGTAGTTTGAAATAATATGTCTTGAGAAGTTGTGTAGACTTGGTGACGAAGCATGATTGAGGAGTGTATAACGACCCTTAAAGGAAAAAAGAAAAAAACAAAAAATTTGTTTCTCTTAAGCTAGTCCTAAATTTGGGTTTAAGCAAATAGGAAAAAGAAAAGAAAGGTAAGTGGTGAGTCGAGATGGAGCGTAAAACGCACTCACTCATAAACACAACCATGAAATGAGATGGAGCATAAAATGCACTCATTCTTTTTCAAAACAGAAAAAAAAAAAAAAAAAAAAAAAAAAAAAAAAAAAGAGAAAAAAAAATTGTATCCTTAGTTTGCTACCCAATTTGTAGTAGTAAAGAGAAACATTAAAAGAAAATTTGAGAGGGGAGTTGTACATGAATTGGTTGTGATTAGTTCCCTTGTTTGCATTGGCTGATTAAGAGTAATTGTGGAAGATGATAAAGAGAGATGAATGTCATTAACTCTGTTTTATTTTATTTTGCTGCTTCCTAAGTTAGGTATGAATATGCATGGATTAAATATTGTTGATTATGCATCATGCTGATGCTCTTGAGATGACTTGAGATGATAGTGTTCTTGATATGACTTGAGTGTAGGGTTTGTTTGAATTAGTTTGCCCGAGGACGTGCAAAAGCTAAGTGTAGGGGAATTTGATGGGAATGCAAAATATCATATTTAACCCCCTTAATGTTTAGTCTTTTATACATATTTGTTTCCTAATTGTACTCATTATTACTTTATTTTGGTTTAGGAAGCAAATGGAGGTGTTAATTGAAAAACGGAATTAATTAGGGGAATTCGGACAGTTTTGCCACTGCTTCGTAATCTGGGCATAATTCTCTCATCCGGGCTCCGATTGAGATGATTCAAAATGCTGTGGAACGGTAAGAACGAGATCTACAACTTTCATGTTTTGAGTTTTGAGAGATACTGGCTGAATAAAGGTTGTAATCAAGCTTGAAGTTGACGTACCTGCATTGCCGACGTCCTGGAGCGTTCTGACTTGTCATGCAAGTCAGTCTATTATTGCACATTTTGAAGACATACTTGCTGCACGAAAATTACAGCTGGAAACACCACTTTCCTATTTTATTAGGACTCTATTTTATTTTATTTCCAATTAATCAGATTAGGATAAATGTTATTTTAGGATAGGAGAATATTTCTTTTAGGAGATTGAGTGGGATTCGAATTCTAAAAAAAAAACTGGATTTTTACAAAGAGATGAGATTAGGGTTTTTGAGGGGGACCACGTCTCTTTCTTCTCTGTTCTGGAATTTCTTTTTTTTTTTTTTGAGTTTGGATTATGGCCATGAGCGGCTAAAGCTTTTGTAACTTGGTCGTCGGAAATGGAGACCTCGGAATCAACCAACTGTGAGATCTAATCTATTTTATTTTAATGTTCAATTTTTGTGTTTGAGTATTGAATGTTATTCTATGCATATCTTCATGATTGATGCAATTAATTAGTAGGAGGCCTACTAGTGTATTATTTGTTGCAATCTACTGTTGAGTTTGATATCAAATCCGTAATTGTTTGATCCCTCTAACTTGTGAAGCAATTAGGGTTAATAATTTGCTGCGTCAGGAATTAATAATCTTAAGAAGAACATTCAACTAAATTAAATACAACCGCTTGTGTTTGTGTTGTTTAGCTTCATCGATTTCTCTAATTCTTAAGGCTGCCATTAGATTAAATCTTGAGCGCTTGTCTAGGGTTGTTTAGTGGTAAGATTAATTAAGATTGTTTGTTTCCTAATTAATTACAATTAAGGAGAGATAGGAAAATAGTTCCAACGGTAAATATTCAGGTATGAATTGATTTAATTTTGCATCAATGATCAGTTGTAAGATTTCGATGGTGGATGTTGACGGAGACCAAGTTTCGTTATATTAATTGATTTCGATTTGAATTGTTTTTGTTTTGATTTTTGCTAAGATTGTTTTCTATTTTACTCAAAACCCCCCCAACCTTGTTCACATCATCGAAAATTCGGCTAGACACTCTTTGTGGGATCGACCCTTGCTTACCCTATTTACAGTTTAGTAGTTAGGTTAGAAAGGTTATTAATCTTGGTTGCCTACGACAGCACACCACGCACGAAGTAATAAAGTGATGAGTGAGTATCGTTCCCACGAGGATTGGTTGCTAAGTACTAAGTTTTCTACTGTTTTCAAGTTGGAGCAATCGAGTTGTTTGGATTAATGGGAGAGAATTAAATTTAAAACTAAAACAGAAAATTCTAAATATTCAAAACTAAATTATGAAAGCAAGATTAAAAACAAGGAATATCAATTTAAAACAATGGGTAGAGTTTTGATTTCATTCGGACTCTATGGATTAAACCCACAGATTATGCTATTTCCATATTCACATGCATTGATTGTAAATCGAATTCTCTAAATTGTAAACATACCTTC
The DNA here is from genome assembly GCA_026225825.1 of Pistacia integerrima. Classification (NCBI taxonomy): domain Eukaryota; kingdom Viridiplantae; phylum Streptophyta; class Magnoliopsida; order Sapindales; family Anacardiaceae; genus Pistacia; species Pistacia integerrima. The sequence goes on along the minus strand of CM047739.1, from coordinate 7,444,674 downwards.
TCAGACTATGTTTTCCTACTTTTCCCTATTAAACTTCTGCACCCAACAATTTGAAGATTAATAGTTTTAAGTTGATTAAGCACCTAGAATCCTAGATTGATTTAATTGATTCTTAAATCTATCTCTAGCATTTAATACTATAATGGTGATTACCCAAGAAGCTTAACATGACTCATTGCTCAATCTCATCATGTTCATCAATTAATAGCATTAAAAACAGAATAACCCCACAATCATTGCAATAGCATATGAAAATAATAAAAATCAATTGCTTAATCCATGAGAATCCGAACTACATCAAAACCCTAACCCAAAATGGGTTAGTTCATAGCTAAATCAATAAATAAGCAAGAAAAATGATAAACATAAAGTTCAACATGATAAAAATGAGAGAAAAGACAAGAGATCTCCCCTAATTGAAGAATCCACCGGAGTTAATCCCAAATCTTCTCACTTTTTAACACAAATTCGTCAAATCTCAAACTAAGAAGATGAAAAAGCTATTCTACCCTAAGGAAAATGCGACTCCCTCTCAAAATGGTAAAGTTTCGCTTTTATACCTCCCCCAAAAACCTAAAACTTTGCCTAAAATTGAAACTGTGCGTTTTAAAGAAAGAAAAGGGGCTCAGACGAAGTGAAATGGATTCTCGTGCGTGACTCATTTCGCCGCGGTGAAGAAGAAACTTCGCAGCGGCGAACCTCCATAAAAAATTCTAAAATTACATAATTGCCTTCCACTTGCTTCTTTGCTTGAATCTTTGATCTTTGATGCTCTCCCATGGGAACAAGCTTCATAGTGCTTCACTCTGCTTCAGAACTCTCCCAAATTCTGAGATCCGCTTACTTCTGAGTCTAGAAACTCCAATTCGCTCATTATTTGCTCAAAATGTCCATTTTAGCCTGAAACACAAAATGTAAAGAAATTAAGTAGCAATTCAGGCATAAATGAACTAAAAAGTATCTAAAATCCAGCCTAAAAGCCTAATAAAAACAGTATAATTCTCGGATTATCAAATACCCCCAAACTAAAGACATGCTCGTCCCCGAGCATCAGGTACAAAACAAAATGAAAGAAAAACAACAAACGCCCAAATAAACGCAAAATAGCAAAATTAACAAAAATTAAAAAGAAAAACATAAGACTCAACTCAACACACAAACTGCCTAGAATTTATACAAATCTCAAAGGTTGTTGCAAAATTATTACTAGAAAAATGTTTAACACTCTAAGAAGTTATAAGTAACATTGACTATCTTTCTCTATTGATCCCTCGAGTAGGTAATCCCCACTTCAATCCACCGTTCAACTTCCCAGATTATTTTATGCAGAAACGCAAAGTTTATCAAATGGTGGCAGACTCCATAAGCCTAAATATCGAACCACTCTCCACTAATGAGGATTAGACATTGCTAAGAATCAAAAGGTCTTTGTAAGCTTATAACGTTAGGCTCAGGTAGTAGGCTCCAAAGGAAAGGAAAAAGATAAACAAACAAAAGAATTTGGTTTCCTTAAAGCAAACACTAAGACTTAATCAAACTCCCACTTCCTTTCTCAACCATCACTCAATATGTCAACCAATTAACAACCTTCAACCATGCACAATTCTTATTTTTGCTTCCGCAATGCAGTTCTCAAAATATATATATATTTTTAAATAATAAAAAAAATTCAAATTGAGGTTAACTACCTCTCTTATTCTTTTTGCTCATCTCACAACCCCCAAACTATTCTTTTAGTTCATTCATACAACTCTTCAGGTTCCTTGTGTTTGCATTAAGTCCAACATTCTCCTAAAGGGTATGATTATGTGTTTAGGGTAGTTGGATTGGGAAATTTTCGGTTTGCAAGAAAATAAAATGCAATGATAATCTCATAAGCCTCAAGTGGGTGACTAGGGACAATTCATTCGTGGGTTGGCTGGAAAAGCTCAAACGTTCCGAAAAATGCCTAAATCATTTCCTCAACAATGTCTATTCCTAGAATTTCGCCTCAAGCACTTCTCTACTAGGTTCTAGAGTCCACCAATATTATCAAACTTTACCTAACCACATAAAATGAATCTAAGCATGCCAAAATAAATGAAAATGGTGGCTGAACCACTCAACAAACCTCAATCGAAATCCAGTCAATAAACAAAAACTTGAAGCAATGCTTAATATTTTTCAAAATAAAATCCCAACAACCCTAATCGCATCATTGATTTATACAATTCATCATTGGTATACACAACAAAACATAGAAATAAAATAAAATAAAAAGTTCAAAAATTCTCAAATTTTTCCTATGCCCAAACTAAAGATGACATTGTCCCCAATGTCACATTATGCACAAATTAGGAATAGAAAAACAAAATTTGTAAAAGTACTTGATAGTTCCTTGATTAATCCGTGAAGCTGAAGTGTCGCTCAACATTGTGCACACCCGGTCCTTGACTTTTTCATCACTAAAATCTGTAAACACAATTGAAAACTATGGTGTCCACTGTGTTAGAAAAATTTCATGAACTAATATGAAAATATTACAACCCTAATCTCGTCTTTTCAACTAAAAAGTTCAACACAAATTTAAACTAAACAAAAAACAATCCAAAAACAAATCACAAACAAATCAAAAATTAGTTCAAAGTTCCACAATACCCAACAATAAACCAAAATAAAGACAAACAAAAACAAAATACAAAACAGGTGTTTCGGCTCATTCGTCGGCCTCCTCGTCTCCCTCGACGTCGTCCTCTTCTGACTTGGAGCCCATCCACTCATCTGAATCCCAGTCATCCAATTGGAATGCCGCAATATCAACATTGAGCTTGTTGAAGCTACTCTTCTGCATGTCAAACATTATCCGGGTCTGCTCTGCCAGCCATTCCTGACGTTTTGTCATACGTCTCATCTGACCCATCATCTGCTGCACCATTTCCTTCATAGTGGCTATGGAACTGGATGATGTGGCAGCTCCCTATGTGGTTCTCTGTCGTTTTGTCCCAAAGCTAGGTTGCTCATCGTCTGTACGTTCAAGGTGCTTGTGATAATAGTCTGAGTCGAGGCTGGGGCAGCATGGATCAGTGGTTCATCATCGGTTTTCTCGGACTCCTACTTTGAGGCATAATGCTACAATGAGCTATGGGAATGGGAAACTACCTCGCCCTGGTTGAGCTGCATTCTTGATACTATTCAGAATAATGTTCCCCACATCAATTTTTTTCCCTGTGGCAATGGAATAGAAAAGCAATGTCTTTTCATAAGTTACTATGCTATAATGCATCTCCGGAATCATCCTCGCACTCACAAAATATTGCCACAACCGAGCCATCGGAGTCATATTTGTTCCCTTGATAGACTTCTTTCCTTTCTTCGAAACCTCCCAAGTGGTACCCGGTTTTGTTAAGACTGGAAGTATTACATCATCATTTAATCGTTTCGACTTCCACTCCGTATGCTCATCACAGGAGATTTTAGGTAATTCAAAGAATTTATTGATCTCCTTAACATCAAAAGGTACATCAATCCCCCTCACATAGACAACCCCCTCATTACACTCAGGGAGGTTAGCATAAAACTCTCTCACAATCGGTTCTACGGCCACATGCTCGGGTTGACTCATAAACAACCCCTAAAGTCTCCCTTGACTCCATTCGTTAGTGTAGTCAATGGCCAATCCACGCTCGGGAATGAATCCTTTATCCTTCCTTTGGGCTGCTCCTTCGTACCGTTGCCGAGCGTTGTCACTTATAAACCGATTGTCCACTTTCTTCCCCTTTCCTTTACCCTTGGATGGTACTTTGACCGGCATTTTTTTCACAACAAATTAAACTCACATATTCAATTAAACACCCTACGAACAACCACACTCAATCCTGCACAAGCACCACAACTCCCAAAAACTGCAAAATGACCCCCAAACTATGAATTTTCCGCAATCAACCAAATACTCCAAAAATCAAAATCCACACTCCTCAATATCACACAATGCAAAATCAACACTTCCTCCAACACAAAATTAACTCACAAAATCACCAAAATCCACAACTCAACCACAATCAATATTTTCAGATCCACAAATCTAAACACAAAAAATTTCGATTAAAAGCTTAGGGAACTTGAAATCTTACCAAAACAATGGAGTATTCGCCACCAATTTAGCCAAAAATCACCTAGATTGCAAAGACCCCCAATTTCTTGAACTCAAAATTTCTTTCAATTTTTCGCAAAGATCTTGGTTAGATCGAGTTGTGTTTGTGTTTGGGATGGTTTAGGAGTTAGAAGAAGTGATGGAAATTCATTGGAAAGGATCAAGATTGAAAGTGAAAAATTTTCCTCTCAAATGTGTTTGAAGGGTAGCGTGAAAAATGAAGAAAATAAAGTGGGTATTTATATAAAGCAGACTTCGCCGCGGCGAAGTTCATCAGGTTGAATCTAGGGTTTTTTAAAGAACCAGTCGATGTCGCGGCGAAAAATTACAGTAGCTACTCGCCTCGGCAAAGAACTTTCTTCGCCGCGGCGAAATTTCCCTTTGTAAATTTTGCTCAACTTTCTTCGCCGCAGCGAAAAATTATAGAGACGCACCGCCTCGATGAAAAAGATACTTCGCCACGGCGAAGTCTGGGACTTTTTAATTCCAATTTTTCACAAATGTGTTTCGCCGCAGCGAAAACTGGACAATTCCGTTTTCCGCCTTGATTCGATAACTCACTTGAAACACCCAAAAACACACAAATTAGACTTCATTTAAAATTATAGGAAAACTAAACAATTAAAAATAACAACAACAAATGAAAACACTTGGGTTGCCTCCCAAGGAGCACTTGTTTATAGTCGGAAAGCTCGACTATTTTAAGTTCTCATGTTGGAATGTCGAGCCGAAAAGGAATTGACTTGAAACTCATCATTCCGTCGATGTATGGCTTCAACCTCTGGCCATTGACCTTAAATGTGTCTTTTTCTTCACGTGACACCTCCACTGCTCTGAATGGGTAGACTCTTGTAACTATGAAGGGTCCAAACCATCTTGACCTAAGTTTTCCTAGAAAAAGCCTAAGTCTAAAGTTAAACAACAACACTTTCTGACCCACTTCAAAGTTCTTCTTCCGGATATGCTTGTCATGCCACTTCTTGGTCTTTTCCTTGTACATTCTAGCATTCTCATACGCTTCTTGACAGAACTCATTGAGCTGATTCAAAGTCAGCATCCTTTCTTCCCAGCAACTCGTAAATCCATGTTGAGTTGCTTTACAACCCAATAGGCCTTATGCTCAAGTTCTATCGGCAAGTGACATGCCTTCCCATAAACCATCTTGAATGGAGACATTCCAATCGGAGTCTTAAATGCAGTTCGATATGCCCATAATGCATCATCCAATTTCTGTGACCAATCTTTCCTAGATGCATTTACTGTCTTTTCTAAAATTCCCTTCAGTTCTCTATTCGACAGTTCTACTTGCCCACTGGGCTGTGGATGGTAAGGTGTTGCAACTCTATGTTTTACCCCATACTTTCCCAACAGGGCATCAAATTGCCTATTGCAAAAGTGTGATCCTCCATCACTAATGATTCCCCTTGGTACTCCAAATCTTGAGAAAATATTCTTTCTCACAAAATTAATCACTACCTTGGCATCATTAGACGGCAATGCAACTGCTTCCACCTACTTTGATACGTAATCCACTGCTACCAAAATGTATGTGTTCCCAAAAGAATTTGGGAAAGGGCCCCATGAAGTCAACTCCCCACACATCAAACAGCTCAACTATAAGGATGTTGTTCAACGGCATCTCATCCCTCTTTGAAATATTACCACTCTGTTGACATTGGTTGTATTCCTGAACCATCCGAAAAGAATCCTTAAAAAGGGTTGGCTAGTAAAACCCAGATTGAAGAACCTTGGCTGCTATCCTAGCTCCTCCAAAATGGCCACCTATTTCCCTCTCATGACAATGCCTTAGAATACTTTTCATTTCCTCTTTCGGCACACACCTACGTATCATTTGATCAGCACAGTGTCTATAAAGGAATGGTTCTTCCCAGAAATAGTATTTCAAATCTAAGAAAAACTTCCTCTTTTGTTAGAAGGTCATGCCAATGGGGAGCACTCTCGCTGACAAGTAGTTTGCAAAATCTGCATACCATGGTGCTTCCTCCACTCTCATCAATTTCTCATCCAGGAAAGTTTCTCTGATTTGGGTTTCCTCTTCATTTCCCTGAATTGGTCGTTCAATCCTTGACAAGTGGTTCGCTACCACATTTTTCGACCATTTCTTATCTCGTATCTCCAATTCAAACTCTTATAGCAATAGGATCCATTTTATCAGCCGAGGTTTCGCTTCTTGCTGTGCCATCAGGTGCTTGAGTGCTGAATGGTCCATGTAAACTATCACCTTGGCACCTAACAAATATGAACGAAATTCATCAAAAGCAAAAACCACAGCCAACAATTCTTTTTCAGTGGTGTTGTAATTCAATTGTGCATCAGTGAGTGTTTTGCTAGCATATTGAATTACATGCAACACTTTGTTTTTTCGTTATCTTAACACTGCTCCTAAAGCAAAATCACTAGCATCACACATCAATTCAAATGGTAGTCCCTAATTAGGGACTGCAATAATAGGTGCAAATACAAGTAATTTCTTTAGAGTTTGAAAAGCATGCATGCATTCATCATTAAAATCAAAAGCAACATCTTTAATCAATAAATTGCAAAAGGGTTTAGAAATCTTAGAAAAATCCTTGATGAATCGTCTATAAAACCCCGCATGCCCCAAGAAACTTTGAACTGCTTTAACATTGGAGGGTGGTGGTAGCTTCTCAATCACGTCCGTTTTTGCTCGATCCACTTCTATTCCATCTTTAGAGATTCTATGACCAAGCACTATCCCTTCCTAGACCATAAAGTGGCACTTTTCCCAATTGAGCACCAAGTTCATCTCTTGACATCGCTGCAAAACAAACGAAAGATTAGATAAACAATGATTAAAGGACGAACCAAAAATAGAGAAGTCATCCATGAAGACTTCTATTAACCTCTCCACCATATCACCAAAGATCGACATCATGCATCTCTGAAATGTGGCTGGTGCATTGCATAACCCAAAGGGCGTTCTTCGGTAAGCAAAGGTGCCATATGGACAAGTGAAGGTCGTCTTCTCTTGATCCTCAAGAGCGATGGTAATCTGATTGTACCCTGAATAACCATCCAAGAAATAGTAGTAAGCATGCCCGTCTAATCTCTCCAATATTTGATCAATGAAAGGAAGAGGAAAATGATCCTTCCTTGTCGCTTCATTTAATTTTCGGTAGTCAATACATACTCTCCTGCTTGTGACTGTCCTAGTTGGTATCAATTCATTGCTCTCATTCTTTACCACTATGATACCTCCCTTCTTCGGAACCACTTGCACCGGACTCACCCATGGACTCTCAGAAATGGGATAAATTATTCCTGCATCTAGAAGTTTCACCACCTCCTTTCTCACCACTTCCTTCATCGAAGGATTCAATCTTTGTTGTGGCTAAACTCTAGGCTTGATATCATCCTCCATGAGTATCTTATGCATGCAAAAAGATGGAGAGATGCCTCTAATATTTGAAATAGTCCATCCAATTGCTGATCGATGTTCTCTCAAAACCCGAATCAATCGCTCTTCTTCCAAGTTACTCAACTTTGAACTGATGATTACTGGGAATGTTTTCGATTCTCCAAGATACATGTAGTTGAGATGGGAAGGTAAGGGTTTCAATTCAAGCTGTGGAGTTTCCTCATTTCTTTCCTTTGCCTTCTCTTTCTCAAAATCAAATTTCTCAAATTCAAGATCTTGGTTCGCATCAATCGGCTGAAGTGCTTCCAACAATCTAGCACATTCATTCTTTGCCGATTCCTCTACCTCTACTGTTCTTGATTGTGAAATACATGCTTCTAGAGGTAGTTGTGGAGTGTTCTCTTCAATGGTCTCCGCTACTAGTTTATCCACCACATCAACACTAAAGCATGAATTCTTCTCGGATGGAAACTTCATAGCCTCAAACACATTGAATGTTACTGTTTCATCCTGAACCCTTAATAGTAACTTTCCTTCTTGCACATCTATGAGTGCTCTTCCTATGGCCAGAAATGGTCGGCCCAAAATAAGAGGCATTTCCTTATCCTCCTCCATGTCCAATACGACAAAATCTATCAAAAGATAATCTTGTCCACCTTCACCAACACATCTTCAACTATACCCCATGGATGTTTTATGGACCTATCTACAAGTTGCAACGACATGGTCGTTGGCTTCACTTCACCAATCCCCAATCTCCTGAAAACAGAAAAAGTTGATGCTAGCATCTAAATCATATAAAACATGATCAAAAGTAATATCTCCTATAATGCAAGGAATAGTAAAACTCCCTAGATCTTTGAGTTTCGGAGGTAGCTTCTTTTGGAGAATGGCGCTGCACTCCTCCGTCAGCATCACTATTTCCTCATCCTCTAACTTCCTTTTATTTGATAAAATCTCCTTAAGAAATTTCGCGTAGCTCGGCATCTATTGCAATGCATCTACAAAAGGAATGTTAATATGCAATTTTCTAAATATTTCAATGAATTTGGAAAACTGCTTATCCTGATTCTTTTTCTTCAGTCTTTGAGGAAACGGCACAGGTGGAGTGTGATGTGCCAATTCTAGTGGTATCTCAGGAAATGGCAATTTCTCTTTCCTTTGTCTTTGCCTCACTTCCCCTTTCTGTTCTTGTTCTCTAGAAATAGATGGTTTCTCTTCAGCAACTATCTCTTCATCTACTTCCTCATCAGATTTTTCCTTTTCCCTTGGTGGCTTTTCTTCTTCTCTTGATTTTTCCACTCTTCCAAAACTGTCCCACTCCTCAAAATTATTGCATTTGCTTGCTCACGTGGGTTAGTCACTGTGTTGCTTGGTAAAGACCCCTGTGGTCTCTCATTTAGCTTTTCAGCTAACTGCCCCATCTATACTTGTAAGTTCTGAATGGACGCCCCTTGATTTCTAAAATTAGTTCTCGTCTCATTCATAAAACCTGTGGTCTCTTGCATAAACTTCCCAAACATGTCCTCCAATTTTGTCACTCTTGGGTCTCCTTGTTGGTTGTTCACCCCTGTTTGGTTGTTTAGCAATGCCCTTTGATTCCATTGATTGTTTTGCTGATTCTGTTGGTTTTGATTTCCCCAAGACAGGTTCGGGTGATTCTTCCAACCAGGATTATATGTGTTGGAGTACGGATTGTTCGATTGCCTTTGATTTCCAACCAAGTAGTTAACCTACTTCGATGATGACGATGCTGAGGCAAATGTGTTCCCCACTTGACATTCATTACTCACGTGATTACCTGCACAAAAATCACAAGTTAGTTGAGGAGCTTGAATGGAATTTACCTACATACTTCCCAAGTATTTGTTTACGAAGTCTTTGTCAATTGGGAAGGTGAAATGGTAGATATATGCATCAACTTCATGAAGACCCATAGATTTCTGTGGTTGTACCCTCTCATTAGGTCTTTGATAATTGTTGCTTGCCAGAACCTTAAGCAACTCGTGAGCTTCTTCCGAAGTCTTATTTTGTAATGCTCCTCCCGAGGTTGCATCTACCATAGTTTGCACATTCACCGTTAATCAATTATAAAATGTTTGGACTTGCATCCAAACCGGCAACCCATGATGTGGACACCTTCTCAGTATTTCTTTGTATCTCTCCCAAGCTTCATACAATGATTCTGACTCTTCTTGAATGAATGACATGATGCCATTTCTCAACTTTGCCGACTTTGCTGGAGGAAAGAATTTGGTCAGGAACTTCTGTGCTAAATCATTCCATGTGATGCTTGTTCCTATTGGTAGTGCCAGTAACCATCCCTTAGCTTTATCCTTCAATGAAAATGGGAATAGTCTCAATCTGATTGCATCATCTGACTCTCCGTTTGACTTGAAAGTATCACAAATCTCTTAAAAATTTGCAATGTATAGATTTGGATCTTCCTTCAAATCACCCTTGAACTGAACCGACTGCTGGATCATCTGGATGATTGTCGGCTTTATCTTGAAGTTGTTGGCTTGTACCGCTGGTCTAGTAATACTCGACCCACTGCCTTCAACTGTGGGAACTAAGAATTCCCCCGGTGTTCTATTCTCTACCATCTCTACAACTATTACTTCTGGTTCAACTGTAGCTTCTCTTTCTCTTTTTTCTCTATTCAGTCTTCGAGTGGTTCTTTTAATCTCGAGATCAACAGGAACCACTGGCTGACGTCTTGCTCTTCGCATAAACTACACAGAAAAATCGAAAGAGTGAAATCACACCAAACAAAGAAAAAAAATAATGAAAATTAAACAAATAACAATTAAGTAAAAAATAACACTCCAATCTAGCTAACACAAGAAAATTTTAATGTTAACACAAAACTCAATCCCCGGCAACGGCGCCAAAAACTTGATGCGTTGTAACTACAACAAGCATAAATAGCAAGTGCACTAGCCGCACAAAGTAATAAAGTGATGAGTGAGTATTGTTCCCACAAGGATTGGTTGCTAAGCACTAAGTTTTCTGCTGTTTTCAAGTTGGAGCAATCAAGTTGTTTGGATTAATGGGAGAGAATTAAATTTAAAACTAAAACAGAAAATTCCAAATATTCAAAACTAAATTATGAAAGCAAGATTAAAAACAAGATAATATCAATTTAAAACAACGGGTAGGGTTTTGATTTCATTCGGACTCTATGGATTAAACCTACAGATTATGCTATTTCCATATTCACATGCATTGATTGTAAATCGAATTCTCTAAATTGTAAACATTCCTTCTCAGTCTATGTTTTCCTACTTTTCCCTATTAAACTTCCGCACCCAACAATTTGAAGATTAATAGTTCTAAGCTCATTAAGCACCTAGAATCCTAGATTGATTTCATTGATTCTTAAATCTATCTCTAGCATTTAATACTACAATGGTGATTACCCAAGAAGCTTAACATGACTCATTTCTCAATCTCATCATGTTCATCAATTAATAGCATTAAAAATAGAATAACCCCACAATCATTGCAATAGCATATGAAAATAATAAAAATCAATTGCTTAATCCATGAGAATCCGAACTACATCAAAACCCTAACCCAAAATGGGTTAGTTCATAGCTAAATCAATAAATAAGCAAGAAAAATGATAAACATAAAGTTCAACATGATAAAAATGAGAGAAAAGACAAGAGATCTCCCCTAATTGAAGAATCCACCGGAGTTAATCCCAAATCTTCTCACTTTTTAACACAAATTCGTCAAATCTCAAACTAAGAAGATGAAAAAGCTATTCTACCCTAAGGAAAATGCGACTCCCTCTCAAAATGGTAAAGTTTCGCTTTTATACCTCCCCCAAAAACCTAAAACTTTGCCTAAAATTGAAACTATGCGTTTTAAAGAAACTGAAAACTGCAGACGAAGTGAAATGGATTCTCGTGCGTGACTCATTTCGCCGCGGTGAAGAAGAAACTTCGCAGCGGCGAACCTCCATAAAAAATTCTAAAATTACATAATTGCCTTCCACTTGCTTCTTTGCTTGAATCTTCGAACTTCGATATTTGAAAACAGTAGAAAACTTAGTGCTTAGCAACCAATCCTTGTGGGAACGATACTCACTCATCACTTTATTATTTTGTGCGACTAGTGCACTTGTTATTTATGCATGTTGTAGTAAATACACATCAAGTTTTTGGCGCCGTTGCCGGGGATTGAGTTTTGTGTTAACCATTAAAATTTTCTTGTGTTAGCTAGATTGGAGTGTTATTTTTACTTAATTGTTGTTTGTTTAATTTTTGTTAGTCTTTTAGGTTGGTGTGATCTCATGGGAACAAGCTTCATAGTGCTTCACTCTGCTTCAGAACTCTCCCAAATTTTGAGATCCGCTTACTTCTGAGTCCAGAAACCTCAATTCGCTCATTATTTGCTCAAAATATCCATTTTAGCCTGAAACACAAAATGTAAAGAAATAAGTAGCAATTTAGGCATAAATGAACTAAAAAGTATCTAAAATCTAGCCTAAAAGCCTAATAAAAACAGTATAATTCCCGGATTATCACGATGTTTCGAAATAAATTGTTCGGCATGTTCGTTTTATAGCTTTCAGCGAAAATTTTTTATTTTGTTGCAGATTTTCTTTTCCAGTTTAGTAGCTCACAAATTATCTATTGGAATAGAATAGCGTTAAGATATATGATCAAGTTGTTCTGTTTAAAATGTAAAAGAGAAACTTGAGTTGTAATTGATAAATTAATTTTATATATTTTATTTTTTGCTTGCTCGAGTTTAATTACTCATTTAACTTTTTTATCAATAGACATGTTGTTTTTGCATTGGTTATTGAAATTATTTATGGTTGAAGTCAATTGATTTAATTTGAATTGTTAGTTTCTGATTTCTTATGGCTTTTTCAATTTTTTTTTATGAATGGACATGTTGTTTTTGCATTGGCTGATTCACTTTGAATTATCTATTTGTTATTTCTTACACTGTATGGTGATGAGTTTGTAAATTATGAAATACAAACAAAAGAATAAAGATAGAATATACTTTATTAATGAAAAAACTGTGTACAATGTAGTTGTCTAATTATTTTGCTATTGCATTTGGAGTTCAAGTTCTCTGGCAGCAATCAAGAACTCACGTCAACTTAGGTCATCGATAATACCCATGGTCGATTGCATTATTTCTAACAGACCATTATTATATCTTTCAAATCTCCACTAGCACTTTTTAGTTTGTTCATGCTGGTGCTAATGTTCTTCAGAATTTCTCTTATCTCTGCCTGTGTGTGTGAGAGTCCTGCTTGATTTGTAAACAATAGACATATATGAGAATACGTATAAAACAATTATTATAACAGACATTATTCAATGTTTATTACCTTGTGTTATGATTGCTTGTGATGATGTTGCCATTTGAAATAAAATTTTTAAACAAAAATAGTGTTTGTAATTCTATGATGATTGAAATTGTATTTTCTTATCTTTATATAGAAAAAAAAAGTGAAGCGACAAGATAATAAAATGTGAAACGACACAATATTAATAGACAACCTATCGTAAGTAGACACATTTATTGATGATATGTATTAATGACGTTTCAGATGATCGGTTGTGGTAACCGAAAGGTTAAAGAAAATTTTGTGTTAAATTAATAATGTGGAATTATAATTAACATTACCAATATAAATCTTTTCATGTATAGGCACACTTTTTTAAACATATTTAAATTTGATGATTAGAATAATGATCACCAAACAGTGAAAGGTTGAAGAAACTTTTGGGTTTTAAGTATTGTCAAATAATAATTAATATTACAATTTGGAGAATAAACTTGTTGATGCAAAAATTACACCAATTAGAGTGATTCGATTGACCTTGAGGGGATTGGAACCGATGTATGCGTGATTACGAGAAACTAGCAGTGAATAAATAATAAATGCAGTAAAGTAAATGGCAAAGAGATTTTTAAAGTGGTTCGGCAAGTTGAACTCTTGAGCCTACGTCCACTGTTTTTGTATTTGTTGTGAAAGCTTACAATGATAGTCCTAATAACATTTGCTAACCCCTTTCTCATCGTTGAAGGGTGATAAGCATATTTTACACTATGATTTTGCATTGAATTTTGATAGGATTTAGGATACTTTTCATACAATTTGGGTCATAATTGCTACCTAATTCTATTAATTTGTCTTTGTAGGCCTAAACGATAATTTTTAGCATAAATGATAGTTTTGAGCGTAAATTGTGTAACTTGAGCTTGGAAACTCGGAATGACCTGAATTTAGAAGCTTTGGAAAGCTAAGAAGAAGAGCTACAACTTTCATGTTTTGGGTTTTTCCTAATTCGGACTGGACAAGGGTGAAAACCTGGCTTGAAGTCGTGAAAAGTACGCTGGGAACTGAAAAAAACGTCTTTGGACATGCTTCAGTATTTCTGCCATAACTTGAGGTGTAGACCTCGGATTGTGTTGATTCTTGAACGACCAGAAAGATAATTGAAAGGTCTACATTTTATATGTTTAACACTTTTCCAAATTCAGACTCCATCATGCTCAAATTTGGCCCGAAAATCTTCGCCGCGGCGAAACCTGCATCATATGTAAAAATAAAACGACGCGTTTTGGCTTGCTAGGGCTTCGTCCTTAAGTGAGAGAGATATAAATTAGAGCAAAAAGAAAGAGAAAAGGGTCTTGGTTCGTGATTTGGGAGGCAGCTCATGGAAGGAGAAGATTATTGAAGATTTGGGCTTCAAATTAGAGAAGATTTCTCCATCTTTTGCTTGCTTTTCAATGATGAATCTTGATTCAGTTTGTTTTTGTTGTTTTATTTCGTTTTTGAGTATGAACTGAGTTGTTTAGCTAGGGTTTGATGTAATCTTGATACAATGATTCAAATTTATATGGATTGACTTACTTTGAGTTTCAATTTCATGATTGAGTGTTTATCTCTTTGCTTAATGACTTTTGGATGCTTGATCACCATTCAAATGTGTGTTGTTCATAATGAGACTGAGATGTGATTTGTGATTGTGCCTCTTGGGATAAATACCATAGATTAGCAAACGCTAGAGATAAGTTTAGCGATCTATGAAATCTAGATAGAATTCCATAAAGCTTAAAAGACTTTGAACTATTAACCTTCATTTTTGTTGGGTGCGGAAGCTTAATAGGGATAAGTAGGGAAATGTAGCCTGAGAAGGTATGTTTTACAACTTAGAGAATTTGATTTTCAATCAAGGAATTAGAACTTGGGAAATAGATTCTATGATTTGAGTTAGCGTATCTAGGTGAAATCAACACGTTAGCATTTTTTTAGCATTGTTTAATTAATTAAGTTGTTGGGTTTTTCATTTGTTTTTAGTTTGTTAATCGTCCATCAATCCAATTTATTGTTGCTTCAATTAGGACTTTAACTAGAAAAATCGGTACTTAGTAACACTATCCTCGTGGGAACGACACTCACTCATCACTTTATTACTTAGTGCGACTATTATACTTGCTACATATTGCATATTGTAGGAAACACGCATCAAGTTTTTGGCGTTGTTGCCGGGGATAGTTGATTATTAATATTGATAGTATCTAGTGTAGTGCTAAATTGAAGCGTTTATTTCATTTTTGTAGTTAATTGTAAATATTGTATAGTCTTGAGTATGAGAATTGACATTACCTCTTTCGTGCAAGGCAACGATGAATCACTATATGAAGCTTGGGAGAGGTACACGGAGTTGTTAAGGAATTGTCCACATAATAGTCTACCGTTTCGGAGACAAGTCCAAACATTTTACAGTGGGTTGCTACCAAATATTCAATCTATGATAGATGTGGCAGCAGGCGGAGCCTTAAATAACAAGACCCCAGATGATGCTTATGAATTGCTTGAGGTGATGGCAAACAATGACTACCAAAGACCTAATGAGAGAGCAATGCCGAAGAGAACAATGGGTCTACATGAAGTCGATGAGTTTGCCACATTATCTACACAAATTGCATCACTTCAAAGCCAATTGGGAGGTACGAATGTAAATTCTATTCACTCACCATTTGTAACTTGTGAATTTTATGCAGGAAACCATGAGAGTGTGGAATGCCAAGATAGGAACCAGTCATTCTTCTCAACAACCGAGCAAGTGAATTACATGGTTAGCTCACAAAGGCTGCAAAGTGACTCCTTCTCCAATGCTTACAATCTTGGTTGGGGGAATCACCCAATTTTTTCCTGGAGCGATCAAAGCAGTCAATCAAATCAAAGGACAATGTCAAACCATCAACCAGTGGTGAATCATCAACCATGTGAGCAAAGAATGTTGAAATTGGAAGATATATTCGAAGAGTTCATGCAAGAAACCACAAGTTTTATGAATGAGACACGGTCAAACTTCAGAAATCAAGGAGTGTCCATTCAAAATATGGAGGTTCAAGTGGGGCAATTGGTTGAACAACTGACAGAGAGATCTCAAGGTTCTTTGCCGAGCACAACGGTCACAAATCCTGAAGAACAATTGAATGTCATACCATTGAGGAGAGGTATAGTGTTGGAGCAACCTCACAATGAAGAAAAGTTGGAAGAACATGAAGATAAGACCAATGAAGAGGAAAATCTCAAAGCGGAGAGGTGTGCAAGATACTTAGGGGAATTTCAACCAAGCAAATCACCTCACAAGGAACAATTTGAGGAATTTGGTATAAATGCGCACAAGTCAAAATTGGTGTTGGAAGAGACTCCAAACATTGGACTCAACCAATCACCATCTCATCTCAAGTACGCATATACGAACTTGAAGTTCCGAAAAGATGCTTATGAGAATGTTCGAAATTCCAAAGGAAAGACCAAGAGGTGGCAATAGGAAGTGAAGCACCCCACAAGGATCCGGATTGACGAAGGACCATGGGAAAGTCGAGCTTCCGACTATAAACAAGCGCTTCTTGGGAGGCAACCCAAGTCTTTTCAATTGTTTTTCATTTCATTGCTGTTTGAATTTGTTTAGTTGTTTTATGATTTAGAATAATTTTAATTTAGTTTGTTTTTGGGTGTTTCAGGTGAAGTTTCGAACTAAGGCGAAAAAGGGAAAATGTTCCAAACTTCGCCGGGCGGCGAAGCACATTTTGCACAAATAGAAGTTGAAAAGTCCCAGACTTCGCCGCTGCGAAGTACCTTAAAAAATGTTGCGGCTCCTGTAATTTTTCGCCGCTGCGAAGAATTTTTCGTCGCCGCGGCGACAACTGGGTTTGAATTTAGGGTTTTATCATGAAGAACTTCGCCACGGCGAAGTTTATTCTTCGTCATGGTGAAGTCTCTTTTCTTTTAATAGTCGCGTGACATTTCATTTTTGCGAAAATTTTCCTGAAGCGCTTTTCTTTTTAGTTTTAGTTTTTATTTCTTTATGTTTTGTAAGTAGGAATTGATGTTGATTTCCTGGTTTTTGGCTCTTTATTTGTTTTTGTTTAGATTTTAGGTTTAATTCAATAAGGTTGAGATTAGGATGTAATTCTTTCATATTAATCGATGAGGATATCTAACACATTTGGCACCATAGACTTTCATTTGTTTGACAGATGATGATGATGAGGAAGCCAAGGAATGGATGCCAGGATGTTGCACAAAAATCGGCCTTTACGGATTAGTCAGGGGAGTATCTCGTAACCTTTACTTTTGTTTTTCTATTCCTTGGATGTGCATGATGTGACATTGGGGACAATGTCATTTAATTTTAAGTTTGGGGGTAAGAAATAGAAATAAAGCTTGGTTTAAGGGTATACCGGCTGGAAACCAGAACCTGCCTTAAAAACTGCCTAGCAGTACTTGGCAACCTCTGGTATAACAATGCCACGTACACCTTAAGCGAAAAAAAAAAAAAAAAATTTAGTTATTTTCTTTAGTTTGATTGTTTTTGCCGATGATGAATTACATAAGTCTATGATGAAACTTGAATTGTTGGGATATTATTCTTGGAAAATGTTAAGCATTGCTTCAAGTTTAGGTTTATTCTTGAGTTTTGATTGAGGTTTGTTGAGTGGTTCAGCCACTATTTTCATTTATTTCGGCATGCTTAGATTAATTTTATGTGGTTAGGTGAAGTTTGATAATATTGGTGGACTCTAGAACCTAGAGAAGTGCTTGAGGCGAAATTCCAGGATTAGACATTGTTGAAGAAATGATTTAGGCATTTTTTTGGAACGTTTGAGCCTTTCCAGCCGACCCATGAATGAATCTTTCCCTAGTCACCCATTTGAGCCTTATGAGATTATCATTGCCTTATTTTCCTTGCAAACCAAAAATTGTCCAATCCCTATACCCTAAACACTTTATCATACCCTTTAGGAGAATTATGGACCTAATGTATGACACAAAAGAGCTTTAAGATGTGTGTGAATAAGTGATGGACCAAAATTTTAAGTTTGGGGGTTGCAAAAAGGGTAGGAAGAAGGGGCAATAGACCTCAATGTTTTTGTAAATATTTGTATTTAAAAAAAAAAATGAAAGAGAAGAAGAAGAAGAAGAAGAAGAAGAAGAAGAAGAAAAAAAAAGAAAGAAAAAGAATTTCTTTAGTTCAATTCAAAATCAAAAATAAGAAATGCATAAGTTTTGAGAGTTGTAAAATGGTTGACACTTTGATTGATGGTTGAGAAAGAAAGTGGAGATTAATGTAGCTCTTAGTGTTTGCATGAGGAAAACCGAGTTCTCTTACTTTGTTTATCCTATCATTTTCCTTGGAGCCCACTACCCGAGCCTAATGTTACAAGCTTGCAAAGACCTTTTGATCCTTAGCGATGTCTAGTCCACATTAGTGGAGAGTAGGTTCGATACTTAGGCCTATGGAGTCTGCCACCATTTGATAAACTGTACATTTCTGCATAAAATAATCTAGGAAGTCGGAATGTGGACTGAAGTGGGGATCACCTACTCGGGGGATCAATAGAGAAAGATAGTCGATGCAACTTATAACTTCTTGGAGTGTTGAACATTTTCTAGTAATAATTTTTCAACAACCTTAGAGACTTGTATAAATTCTACGCAAATTCTTTTGTTGAGTATGAGCCTAATTTTTGTTTGTTCATTTTTAGTTTTGTTGTTTTGTTGTTTTGTGTTTTTGGTTGTTTGTTGCTTTTCTTTCTTTGAGTTTTTATTCCTTTTTGCTCGAGGACGAGCAAATCTTAAGTTTGGGGATAGTTGATAAGCATATTTTACACTATGATTTTGCATTGAATTTTGATAGGATTTAGGATACTTTTCATACAATTTGGGCCATAATTGCTACCTAATTCTATTAATTTGTCTTTGTAGGCCTAAACGATAATTTTTAGCATAAATGACAGTTTTGAGCGTAAATTGTGTAACTTGAGCTTGGAAACTCGGAATGACCTGAATTTAGAAGCTTTGGAAAGCTAAGAAGAAGAGCTACAACTTTCATGTTTTGGGTTTTTCCTAATTCGGACTGGACAAGGGTGAAAACTTGGCTTGAAGTCGTGAAAAGTACGCTGGGAACTGAAGAAAAACGTCTTTGGACGTGCTTCAGTATTTCTGACATAACTTGAGCTGTAGACTCGGATTGTGTTGATTCTTGAACTACCAGAAAGATAATTGAAAGGGATACAATTCATATGTTTAACACTTTTCCAAATTCAGACTCCATCATGCTCAAATTTGGCTCGAAATTCTTCACCGCGGCAAGGAAAAATCTTCGCCGCGGCGAAACCTGCATCAGATGTAAAAATAAAATGACGCGTTTTGGCTTGCTAGGGCTTCGTCCTTAAGTGAGAGAGGTATAAATTAGAGCAAAAAGGAAGAGAAAAGGGTCTTGGTTCGTGATTTGGGAGGCAACTCATGGAAGGAGAAGATTATTGAAGATTTGGGCTTCAAATTAGAGAAGATTTCTCCATCTTTTGCTTGCTTTTCAATGATGAATCTTGATTCAGTTTGTTTTTGTTGTTTTATTTCGTTTTTGATTATGAACTGAGTTGTTTAGCTAGGGTTTGATGTAATCTTGATACAATGATTCAAATTTATATGGATTGATTTACTTTGAGTTTCAATTTCATGATTGAGTGTTTATCTCTTTGCTTAATGACTTTTGGATGCTTGATCACCATTCAAATGTGTGTTGTTCATAATGAGACTGAGAAGTGATTTGTGATTGTGCCTCTTGGAATAAATACCGTAGATTAGCAAACGCTAGAGATAGATTTAGCGATCTATGAAATCTAGATAGAATTCCATAAAGCTTAAAAGACTTTGAACTATTAATCTTCATTTTTGTTGGGTGCGGAAGCTTAATAGGGATAAGTAGGGAAATGTAGCCTGAGAAGGTATGTTTTACAACTTAGGGAATTTGATTTTCAATCAAGGAATTAGAACTTGGGAAATAGATTCTATGATTTGAGTTAGCGTATCTAGGTGAAATCAACACGCTAGCATTTTTTTAGCATTGTTTAATTAATTAAGTTGTTGGGTTTTTCATTTGTTTTTAGTTTGTTAATCATCCATCAATCCAATTTATTGTTGCTTCAATTAGGACTTTAACTAGAAAAATCGGTACTTAGTAACACTATCCTCGTGGGAACGATACTCACTCATCACTTTATTACTTAGTGCGACTAGTATACTTGCTACATATTGCATGTTGTAGGAAACACGCATCAAAGGGGATTTATATACAGAGTTTGTACAAAAGAAAGAGCGAAAATAAATGGATTATAATTAAGTTTGAAATGCAATTCCAATATTCTCGCGATTGGGCGCTATGATTGCGCAAAGATTGCTATCGATCTGATCCTTCTTAAGATATCTGGGATTTGAAGTTATTTATGAATTGGTTGAATAACTGTAAGGATTGATCATGACTAGCCTGTGCTAGGTCAAGCTATAAATCGACGAGCTTATGCTGGGTCGGACAATCGATAGAGTCAAGCTAGTTCTAGATCGGGCTATAACCTCGTAATTCTCCAAGCTTGATGGAAAAATCACACACAACATATGCCCCCTAGTGTTCAGTGCTCGTTTCGAGCTTCGAAGACTATTGCTCGATTTGATATCAAGCTCGACATTCATCGATAAGGCATTGGATGCAGATTCGATCGAGCTTCGAGAGTCGGACTCATGCCCAGTCGACATACTCCACACTTGACCTTTTCTCTTCGATGACATTCTCGATAAACTCAGAATTTGAAAAGTAAGAGTACTTGTGTAAATTCCACACAATCATGTCGCATTAAATGCGGCAACCTTTGGCAATTACTTTTCATCGTGCATGGATAGCAGTAGTCTCCTACGTACGAAGTTGAGGCGACGTGTAGCGACAATTATAATTATGGCAGTCTGATGGTTGATGGCCCCTCATGGATGATCGACACGTGGCCATGTTGAAGGGCTGAGATTGATCAATGAATGGAAGATCAAGATTCACTGTAGATTGACAGCCACAATCGAACCCCGCCCTTTCGTCTTCCATGCAAACCATTAAAAAACGAGTGAACTCGTTAGAAAGCTTACACACCTTGTAAAAATTCTCAAACGTTCTTGCTTATTTCGTTGTTGCTTCTTCATCTTCATAGTGCTTTTCCGGTGTGTTCATCCTTTCCTCTTATTCTGGTAAGGTTTATTTTCCCTTCCTTTACTTGTTTTCTTGATTTTTGTGGTTGTGGGTGGCCATTGTCATGGCCGCATTGAGTCTTTTAGGGTTTTGTTAGGGTTTTAAAGTGTGTCTTTAACGGTCTTGGGTTTAAGGAGGGTTTATCATACCGGTTGCTAGAATCCTTGGTAGGTCGTGTGTGTCTGTTATCCAACGCGAGCCATCTTAGGTGCCTGAATTGAAAGCAAAGTGTGGATAGGTCGCCAAGTTTTTCTAGCTCTTACACATGTTTGCTTCTGTTTCAAGTACCTAGAGGCAAGTTATAGTCATGTCTTCATCAAGCAGCCACACAATTGATCGCATGTTCGATTCCCCTGTGGGCTTTATAGTCCTTGGGGGCATAATTCTGAGGTTTTTGAGGAGGTTGTCACACGGAGCTCGGACCTTGACGCGGCATGCTTTTTCGATCATGCTTTTGTAGAGGTCGCTCAGTCAAGGAGATCTCCAGTTCATAGGTCATGGATGGAACCACAATCCTCGATTGATGCCAAGGATCTTAGGTGCATAAATGAGACTTATGCGCCTCAACTCAACTTGATGGTTTTGGGAGGCTTCTCCTAGAAGAATCCTTACATTGGTTGAATGGCTATCTCTAAGACCCTTCTAAGATGTGGGATGTCTATTTCCCCTCGTTTTGAGATGGTTCGACATTGTCTCTCTCTAGTTGTCCACGAACTCATACATCATAATCATAGGTTTGTACATAACGTATCAGATTGTCGAGCTGGGCGAGCTATCTATTGAGGAGCTCGTCCATTTGTGTGGGTTGATGAAGGGTCAAAATCAAACATACTACCTCTCCAAGGAGAGGAAGGTACATTTTAACAGTCTAGTCGATGTTCCAAAGAAGATCCCACACTGTATATTCAGTTTTTCTTTTATGAGGCTGGGGAGACCGATGTTTTTGCTTTAGAAGCTAGTAAGACTTTGACCTCCAATGAGTGCGAGGAGAGCTTTCAAGCTCAATGGTCGAACTAACCTAACTTCTTTGTTGTGCAATTAACATCAAACATAATTTTTTTCGCACTACGAGTTTATAAGGCTTCAGTGCTTTAGTGACCTTTTCGATAGGGAGTGTAATGTCAATCAGATTATCTCACTTCCTCGCTTGAGAGCATACAACTTTTGCAAGGAAAATGCCAATTTTATTACCATTCTTGAAAAAAGTAAAGTGCTTATTTGCTCGCACTTTTTTCTTTTGTGTAGGTAGGTCGTTGATTGTTTGCTTCTCTTTTCGTAGAAATGTGGGTCGAGAAACCAAAAGGCCTGAAGAAAAAGTTGATAGCTTCCGAGGCTACCAAGAAACCATTGGTTGCTCCAGTGAAGAAGCAGCCCACTGATGTTGTTGGCATGAAGCGAAGTGGGGGCAAGCTTGGGGAAAGCCCAAGTGCGAAGAAGCCTGTGACTGCCTCTAAGGCAGTTGGCAGGAAATGTGCCCTTAAGCCCCAAAAAGGGCTGGTGAAGAAAGCATCTGAGCCAATTGAAGGCTCGAGAAAACAGAAAGAACCTAAGCAACATGATGGCTCGGGCAAGAAAAAGATGTCAGAGCAATACGAGGGCTCCGACAAGAAGAAGGTGACCAAGCCTTATGGGGGCTGGGAAACAGAAAGCGGCTGAAGCGCAGGGGTGGCTTAGGCAAGGAGGTCGCAAGGCAAGCAGATGGCCCAAAAAAATCCGCGACAAGGGACTTGGCCAAGAAAAAATCCATTCCCACAGGTGAAGTGGGAAATAAACCAAGTTTGCCTCAGTAGGGAGGTGCAAAGATGGACGAGGTAGCTCAAGCTACGATCGATGCATTTATCAACCAACTCCCCAAACACATTAGTATCGGGGTCGCAGTGGCTAGAGATGTTGTCACCCTGTGGACGTTCACGAGCGTCAGGGATTCATCTCCCCCATAGCTGTTAGCTTGGGTGTGTAGCTATATGGCCAAGGTACTAATAGTTCACCCCCTTCCATTTTTATATATGCTTTCTTTCTTCCTAGTTGACTTTCATTTTTCCTTTTTTAGGTTTGCGTGGTAAGCAGGCTCCTCTATGATAAGTGTTACTCCACATTAGAAGGCACTCATCAAGGATGGCAGAAAGTAGAAAGGCTTAAAGAGGACGTCTTGTTTAGGGCCCAGGTAGTAGAGAAGGAGAAGGATGTGAAGCAGGCTGAGCTTGAGCGGCCTAGGGAAGAGATGGCGACCTTTGAGGTCAAGGAAAAGGAGTTCCTTGACAAAATTAAGGCGAGCAAGGCCGCGTGAATAAAGGCTGAAGCCAAAGCAGCCGAGGTTGAGAAGAGATTGGCATAATAGCGAGGTGGCAATAATAAGCTGAACTCCGAGCTCACCTTAGCTCAAAAAACTACCTCGAATTAGGAGGCAAAGTTCAAACAAATCTCGCTGGACAATGCCTTGGAAACGGAAGGTCCAAAAAATGACGAGGTTGAAACTGAGTAGCTTAGGCTTTAAATTGGGGAGCTGAATGATGCTGTCATGAATCAAGCTGAGGAGATGTCGGTTTTCCTTGTGTAGAAGTTATGGAAAGCTCATCCCTCAATCGACTTCTCCTTTATACCGTGGTCTTATTAGAAGGAGGTTGACAAAATGAGGACTGATGCTTAAGGGATGACCTGTGTTTACTCGGATGATTCTGAGCCTAACGGTGAGGGCCAAGAGGAAGCCGAGGACGGCAAGGAGGATGCTGACCTTAAGCAACAGGTCGAGGATCCAGCTCCTCTGGCCACACTTCCCCTTATTGCTATCGACCTTCCTTCGGGCGAGGCTCAAAAAGATATGCCAACTCCTAACCCTAAAGAGGCCGTCGTGACTCTTACCGTCAAGGAACCATCTGTCCTAGTTGGTGACGAGCATCATGGTTCGACCGGCGATGATGCCCTCGTTTCTCCACCTACTTAGGAATTTTTCTTTTTGTATCTTTTTTGTTGTTTTGTTTTGTTTTTGTTTTGTTTTTGTTTGTTTTTTTGTTTAGTTTGTAACCAAACTTTTTAATCAATGGAAGATATTTTTGCATATATCTGTCGAGCAATTTTTTATTTATGCAGAGTCGTTTTAATCATCCTAATAGGACTTATCATTAAAAAAAAAAAAAAAAAAAAATTGAATTTGCTCCAAGTTATGTGTAGCTTGCTTCTTGAGGAACTTTTCGAATATATGCGAATAAATCTTATGCGACAGTTCTGACTTCAGCTCATTGTTCGTCTTGAGTTTTGGTCGATTTCCTTCGACGTGTTTTACTTGGATTTTTTCAAGTGTAACTTCATCGATCTAGGGAATTTCACCCTTAATGAGTTGGATTTTGGCGTGGCTTATCGAGCTAAGCTGGCCATTTTTCGAACTTATGACTTTGAGTTTTTTTGGATGCGATTGCGTAGATCGCGACTTATAAAACAATAAATGATAAACAATAAGTAAATAAAAAAATGGGGAACAAAGAAAGGTTTATGAATAATACCTCTTTTTATTGATAGAATCTTTTGGCCATAAACAACCTTACAATAATTGTTTGAAAGAAAATCAAACATGAGTGGAACCCGAGCTACTCATTAGTAATGCATTCGCAGATGCTCGGCATTCCAGGCTTGCAGTTTGGCTTTGCCATTGAGGCATTCTAGGTGGAAGGTTCTTGGTGGGAGCTTTTCAGAGATCCTGAATGGACCTTCCTATTTAGGCCCAAGTGCCCCTAAGTTTGGGTTTTATGTACCTTGGACAACCTCTCTGAGGACCAGGTCCCCCATTTCAAAGTCCTTGTTCTTGACTTTGGTGTTAAAGTATCTTCTGGCTCACTGTTGGTACGAGGTAAGCCTTAGCTGAGACTTGGCGTAATGTTCTTCAATTAGGTCTAGCCTCAGGCGGAGAAGATCTTCATTTTTTTCTCCATTAAAAACTTTCCTCCAGAACGAACTAATCCTCACTTCAACTAGGGTTATTGCTTCACACCCATATGATAGAGAGAACAGAGTTTCTCCTATCGAGCTTTTGGTTGTCGTTCTGTAGGACCATAAGGTCTCGGGCAATTTTTCAATTAATCTTTCCTTCAGGGTGTCAAGCTTCTTCTTAATGATGTGCTTGATAACGTTGTTCACAACCTCTACTTGACCATTGGCTTGAGGTTGATAAACAGTGGCAAAGCTCTTCTTAATACCAAGCCATTCGTAGAAACATCTGAAGTCCTCACTGTCGAATTGTTTTCCATTGTCAATTATTGTAGTGTGGGGGATTCTAAATCTACAAATGATGTTTTTGTAGACAAAATCCTTCATCTTGTTCGACATGATGGTGGCTAACGGCTCAGCTTCTGTACACTTGGTGAAGTAGTCCATAGCAACTACTGCGAACTTAATGCCTCATTTTCCTTGAGGTAAAGGGCCTATCAGGTCGATGCCCCAAATTGCAAATGGTTAGGGGCTTGTCAAAGTAGTTAACTCTTGGGGTGGAACTCATGGAACCTCTGGCATTTGTCGCATCTGTGCACATAGTATGTTGCATCGTCAAAGACTGTTGGCCAGTAATAGCCTTGACAAAGTACTTTGTATGCTAGAGATCTACCTCCTGCATGGTTCCCAAAAATGTCTTCATGGATCTCTCTCAGAACATAGTCCATATCTTCATAGTCAACACACCGCAATGATGGTGAATTAAACCCACGCTTACATAATTTGCCATTGATGAGCATGTATCGAGTTGATTTTGTGCAAAGTATTTTGCCTTCATTTCTCCCTTTAGGTACCGTTCCATCTCTTAGGTAGGCAATTATTGCATCCATCCAACTGTATCTCTAACTTGTCATTAAGACTGGTTCTGTGGAGCAGAGATGCTTGGACTTGGGAGGAACTTAACAAGTATTGAATCAATCTTCTTTTGGCTCATTGCAGAGGCTAGGCGAGCTGGAGCATCGACTACTAAATTCTTCTCCCTTGAGATTTGAAGAATAGTGAAGGATTTGAACTGCTCAAGCTTGGATTTCACTTGTTAGAGATAGGATGTCATTCTGTCTTCCTTTGCCTGATATTCCCTGCTAATCTGATGGATTACGAGCTGGGAGTCGCTATAGATCTTGATGGATTTTGCCCCCATTTCCTTGGCGAGGCGGATCCCCGCGAGTAATGCTTCGTACTCAGCCTTGTTGTTGGAGGCGACAAACTCGAACTTGACTGCGACCTTGATCGGGTTTCCTTTGGGACTTTTGAGTAAAAGACCAACCCCGGCCCCCTACTCATTTGAGGACTCATCTACATACAGGGTCCACTGCCATAGTTCATCAAAATTTGGTTTCTATTGTTCACTTTCTTCTAAGATGCTTGCACCTAGCGGGCTTACTTCTCATTCTGGCTGATAGGAGAATTCTGAAATGAAGTCTGCTAAAGCCTGACCTTTGATTGCTATCATCGAGATGTACTTGATATCATGCTAACTCATTTCCATTGTCCACTGGATCAATCTGTCAGATGCCTCGTGCTTTTGCATTATCTGACTCAATAGAAAGTTTGTTAGCACATGAATGGGGTGTGCCTAGAAATAGGGCCGCAGCTTCCTAGCAACGACGACAAGGGCATAAGCGAGATTCTTTATCTAGAGGTATCTTGTCTCAGCATCAAGCAACCTCTTGCTCACATAGTACACCAGCCACTACACTCCCCATTCTTTGCGTACCAAAGCCGTGTTGATTGCAGACTTGGACATCGATAAATATAATAGCAGTGCCTCGCCCTAGATGGGCTTGATAACAAATGAGGTTGTCCCGAAATAAATAGCCCAAAGTGGGCCTTCGCCCTTGATAACAAATGAGGTTGTCCCAAATGTTTCTTCAATTCTTGGAAAGCTTTCTCACACTCATCTGTCCACTTGAAACCATTCTTCTCCTTTAGAGTCTCAAAAAATGGTAAGTACACATGCTGGCAGGAAACAAACGCTCATGGTCTTAGGAAAGCTTGGGAAATCTTTCAAAGTGCTG
This sequence comes from Pistacia integerrima, assembly GCA_026225825.1. Classification (NCBI taxonomy): domain Eukaryota; kingdom Viridiplantae; phylum Streptophyta; class Magnoliopsida; order Sapindales; family Anacardiaceae; genus Pistacia; species Pistacia integerrima. The sequence goes on along the minus strand of CM047739.1, from coordinate 7,417,578 downwards.
ACACTAATTGCAGCCACACGCCATGTCAAGCTCTGTACCTGCCTTATGCTGGTTGGGCTTTTCATGTCTAGGAGAGCTTGAATCTTCTCTAGGTTGGCTTCAACACCTCGCTGATTTACCAAGAACCCTAAGAACTTTCCAGAGCTTACTCTAAAAGCACACTTCAGAGGGTTGAGTTTCATTTTGTATTTTCTAAGGATGTCAAACATTTCTCCCAGGTGCTCGATGTGGCTTTCAGCTACCTTTGATTTGACGAGCATGTCGTCAATGTACATCTCTATTGTTTTGCCAATTTGGTTGGCGAACATCTTGTTCATCAAGCGCTAGTAAGTCACCCCAACATTCTTTAGGCCAAACGGCATAATCTTGTAACAATAAATACCTTGATCAGTAATAAAGGAGACGTGTTCTTTATCGGGTTGATGTATTGGGATTTGGTTGAATCCCGAGTATGCATCCATGAAGCTGAATAGTGTGTTCCCGGCTATCGTATCCACTAACTAGTCAATCTAGGGTAACGGGAAGTTGTCCATGGGACAAACTTTATTTAAATCTGTGAAGTTGACGCAAGTCTGCCACTTGCCATTTGACTTCTTCACCAGGATCGGGTTAGCGAGCCAGCTAGGTACTTCACTTCTTTGTGAAGTTGATGTTTAGGAGTTTATCAACTTCATCTTTAAGTGCTTTAGAGCGCTCTGCATCCATAGATCTTCTCTTTTGTCTTATTGGTCGAGATGTTGGGTCGATGTTTAATCTGTGGCACATTACCTCGAGGCTGATCCCCACCATATCAAAATGCACCCATACGAATATGTCGAGGTTTTTCTTTAGAAACCCCACCAAATTATTGGCCATTTCTTTGCTCAAACTACTGCCAACTTTTAATACACGAGTTGGATCTTCCTCGTTAATAGGTATTTCTCGCAGCTCTTTTATTGGCCTTACTGCAGGCTCTTCCCTATGGATGTGAGGATCTATTGTACCCTTGAGAGGGTCAGGGTGCGGTCAGACTCTGTAATGACCATTGTCCTTGGGAGCAACCGTTTTAATGTAGCATTAATGGTCTGGTTGTAACATTCCTGAGATTCTTTTCTGCAACTTCTGATTGTTACGACCCCCCCTCCCCCTTGGGAGTCGGGAACCTCATTGCTTGACAATACACTGAATGTTACAACCAAGCCCTCTATTGTACCCTTGAGAGGTTTAGGGTGCGGTTCAAACTCTACAATGACCATTGTCCTCGCGAGCAGCCATTTTAGTGTAGCATTAATAGCCTGGTTGTAACATTCCTGAGATTCTTTTCTGCAACTTCTGATTGTCGCGACCCCCTTGGGAGTCGGGAACCTCATTGCTTGGCAGCGCACTGAAGTGACTGTGCTCAAATCATCCAAGATCAGTCTTCTGAGGATGACATTATATGTGGTCGAGTAGTCCACCACTAAGAATTCTACCATCACCGTCCTGATTTTGGGTTCTGCCTCTAGAGTCACGGGCAGGTCGATCGTTCCCTTGGGGACCAGACTGTCCTCAGTGAATCCATAGAGTAGCAATGGACACGCCTTCAAGTCTCTCTCTGTGAACATCATTTCTTGGAAAGCTCCCAAGAAAATGATGTTTGTTGCACTTCCATTATCGACCATCTCCCTCAGTACCTTGGCATTACCAATCCTAGCTGCGATTACAATCGCATCATGATTATGGCAAGGGGATTCTTCACATTTTTCGACTATGAATCCTACCACCTTGCTATATTGCCTATTCATAACTCATTACTCGGGGGATCGAGTTTGTTCTGGCCTTTCAAGCATATTGCTCGTGGAAGCGCCTTGAGCTCTCTGCAATGTCGGCTACCCTATAAATCATGTCTACTAGGACCTTGTTGTTGGTGTTGGTCGGGGCTTACTAGACCTGGTTATTTTGCTCGCCAGTATATTCATGAGCTGATGCCTCCTTAACAAATTCCTTTAAATGGCCTCTTCGTATTAGGTCTTCGACGGTGTCCTTTAAAGCCCGACACTTGTTGGTATTGTGTCCGATGTCCCAGTGGTACGATAATATTTTAGTCGATCTCTTCTGCCCAGAGCCCCCTCATTCTTTCTGGAGCGAGCAGTCTCTTAGTCACGGGAGACTTCATATATATGAGCTATATCTTGCGTGAGGTGGGTGTATTCTGCATATCGCGAAAAAGGTTGCTTGTCCCTGCAGTTATTTGTTCTCTGTCTCTTTTGGGGTCTGTTTCCGGTCCCTATCATTGTGGTCTTGGCCCTTACGCTTGTCTAATGGGCGATCCTATCGCCTATCCAAGGCTCTTCGCAGTGAACTTCTGGCTGAGGTTGCTAGCAAGCTTTCTACTCGCTGGTGCTTTGTAGCTATCTGGTAAAACTTTGTCAGGCTCACATGATCTGCACTTTGGAGTTCTTTCTGCAGCTCCGTTTACGACGTGATATCTGCAATTAGCAAAATCTAGATTTACTCTTTGGGTGCATCTGTGACCTTTGCTTGCTTGTTCGAGAACCTTGTTAAATACAAGGTTAGTGTTTTGTCTCTCTCATGACAAATGTTGCTCAAGTAATTAAGCAGCATTGCGAACTATCTCCTTGCTTGGAATTGCTATAAGTACAGCAAGGAGAATTGTTGTCAAGAACTGATGGACTTTGCCTTTAGTCTTTTGTACCACCTCTTGGCATCCCTTACCAATGTGACCGCGAAGCAACGATACTTTGCTAAGTCATAGACCTGGTGTAACCCCATCAGGTCATTGAAAGTGTCGAGGAGGTCTTTGGGATCTCTTTTCCCGTCAAACTTATTTTCAGGTGCCCTGAATCCCTGGGGAACCGAGGCCTGGTGCACTTCCTCTGTAAAGGAGAGCTCACTATTTCTTCCGTCGCATTGTTCTGGCGGGCTCTTAGATCGTCGAGTATTTTCTGCACCCGATCTAAGTCTTCGTTGTGATTGCCTTGGCTAGCTCTATTCAACCTTACCTCGAGCAGGTGAGTTTGAAAATCTGTTGCTTGTGAGCCCCCTCCATTATGCGCATTGATGTGCGAGGTTGAGTCATGATGGCTAGGCTGGTAGGTGCTATCATGCTCGTTAGTGCGTTGCTCGCGATGTTGGTTATAATCGGAATGTCGGTCATTGCCAGATTGGCGCACATGACTTGTCTCGCAAGCTTATGAGGACCAAGCTTGTCTTAGGCATGGGTTAAAACCGGCACGCTGATGTTGGGGATATTGTTAGGTAGGTCGAGCATCCCGTGGGTGACCATTACCTTCGCTTTCCCCCATTGGCTATTTCCCTAGTCGGTCTCCTGGGGTTAGTTTGCCTGCAGGACTCACGCTCATGAGCAGAGTGTACTCTGTGACGTTGGGGGTGCTGGTCGCCCTTTGGTGCCGATGAACCAGACTGGTTGATGGTTGAATTCTAACTTGTCGAGGTGATATTGGTGAAGCATGGTTGGTCAAGGTTCTGTGTGGTTGGTTGCTAATTTCTTAGCTCAGTCATGTTCTGTTGCATCGCCTGTGCAACCATTGTTCTGATCATTTCCACTAGTTGGCTGTTCTCGGGATTTGACGTCCCTACTCCCTAGATACACTACAACATTATAGACATATAGCTACGAAAATTAGTTACAGAAAGGAAAACTGTAGCAAATACATATTTATAGCTACAAAAATCAATATTTAAAGCTAATTGAAATAATTTTAGTGATAAGACTTCCTACCTCGAAGCTAATGTTCATCTTTTGCTTTAACTTATTAAAATCATGGCAATAACTAGTCATCTAGCTACAATGTATTAGCTATGGTAAAACATTGTAGCTAATTAATGTATTTAGCTATAAACTTTTTATTTACATGACATATAATATCATTATTAGTTACGAGTTTAACTATATGGCTAGTATTTGTGCATTAGCTATAAAATATTGAAATTTGTGGCTAATTAAGGTATTTAGCCATACAAATTTTATTTTCATATTAGTATCAATATTATAGTATCATTATTACTACTAGTTTAAATATATAGCTAATATGTGTGTAGTAACTATAAATTATTTGAATTTGTAGCTAATAAAGAATGTGAAAATTAATTTGCTACAATCCTTATAGTATGCAGCTATAAGTATTCTAATTTATCCCATGAGTAATTATATTTTTATTACTTATGAATTAAAATGTTATAGTCAAACATAGTGTTAATCACATCACTAAGATCAATAGTAATTGAAACCTTCAACCAATAACTAACTTAAAAGAACTCTTCAGCGAGCTAAGAGTGTGGGCTTTTGTAAAATAAAAATTTATTTTAAATGATCTCTAAGGTTTTTGTCTTTTCTAATATGATTTAAAACTAACATTTTATGAAATATAGATGATTTTAAGAATACGATATGAGATATTATAAAAATTGGTAATGTTACATATTTGTATATATGGACTTGTATGTATGTTTTAGATGATGATGATAGTGTTAATAATACTATTAATATTTGAGAATGACAACATTTGTTTATTGTTAATTATTGTTAATACGATTAGCTATGATAATTGATAATATATTGGGTTTGAACCTGAATGCGTCTGCTTAGGCTCCAAGCCCATGCAAGGTATTTATGTTATTTAAACATATAATATAATGTAGGTCTAAATAGATAAGAATAAAAGCAGCAAGGAGGTGTTGAGTGGGCAACCAAGACAAATATAATTGGATGTTTGAAGTTGGATTCAAGTGAGCATGAGAGTTGGAGCCCAGTGTTAACTTGGTCGCTAGACTGCTGCTTCAAGTCAAGCTACCTAAGACTGACCCTGGTCAAATTGCTGTATTTTTTGGGTGAAAGATATTAAAACTACAAGGAAAAAAGTTAATTTTAGTTTTTGATCTATCACGTGTTGGAAAGGCTTTCATCATATCATATCATATCTTGCCTTGGTGAAAAGGGTTTTGCTAATATTTTAATTATTATCTTTAATAATATCATCCAAATTTTATAATTTTGTGACTTTAATAGGAAAAGCAATAAAGTTTGGGAAAAAGAAAATTCATGTGGGATGTATCATCCATTCAATAAAAATTTTAAATTTGACTTGAAATATTAAAATTTAATTGAATTTTAATTTAGAGAAATATTATTTTAATCTTTCCTTAATTGATTTATAACTATTTTAATCTAATATGATCTAAACACCATCCATTTTTAACAAGATTGAGGCCATCTAAAAAAATAAAAAAAACAATAATAGAAACGATGCCGTTAAGTAAAACTTGAAGTAAAACAAGAAAAGATGTCCAATAAAAAAAATATAAAAAGGATATGGTGGGGAACAACTTATAAGAAACCTATAAGGGCGTGGTAGTATGTTCTTCTTTCATTCTTTGTCTCTTTCATCACACCAATTTTCATTTTCATACGGGTGGGACCTCGAATGTGTTTGCGTAGGCTTCAAGCCCATACAAAGTATAAACCATATCTAACAAATTTTCTAATAATTGGTCTGATGCTTAATCCACTCCATGTACTCATCAGTTACACGTTCTACATCAGTAATCAATAAGTTAGAAATGAATTTGCAAGTTCATTCTACGAACAAGAAATAAAGATTTCATTACGGAGCTTAGCAATGGTAGGATTTAAGTGGGTCTCGTCTCCTTATGATTTAATAAATTGTCCTCAAAGCATTAATTGAAATTGATTCAAACCACTCATGATTTAATTCACAATATCTTTTCGTATTGTTTATAATAAGAATATAAGTTTGCTTATAAAAATTGAAATTAGTGAATCACATAAGATTATGGTTAATTCGCTTGTGTAACAACTTTACTATGTAAAGATTATTTATCTTATTCATCATTTATAATTCAAATTATTTATCTTAAATATGTAGAATTTAATTTTCTTCATCATAATTCATGTAATTTATCTTTTAAATATGAATAATTAATAAATAATTTATATACATTACTAATTATAAGATTAATTATTAAGATAATTTGTTTAACCGACTTAATTATTATTTAATTAGCTTAAGCCCATGGACCTTATTATTATTTAATTAGGTCAAGTCCATTGTTGTTGTTTCAATTAAAATTCATATTTATACTTCAAATATGATAAAAACTATATTTTTTCCCCAAAATATAAAAGTGGCAGTATTTATTTATCCCTCCTTAATTTTCATATTGCGCCTTTTTTTTAGGTTTTTTTTTTTCAAAGCTTTTAATTTACCATAAACATGAGGGAATAAAAAACAAGGAGCAACAAACGATTAAAACCTTTGGAAGAATGCCCAGGCAAGATTCAGGCTTCAAATGTCAGTTTGCTTTACTTTTTTTCATGTTTTAATATCCAGTGAAAATTTAGGGCTTTAATTCAAAATTCTATGAGATAAATCCTGATATGATAACCTTTTTCTTCTTCAAAGTTGGGAAGTTGAATGGGCTTGTGTGGTAGGAAAGAATATGTTATGCCGAAGTGAATAAATGATTTCTGAAGGATGGAATGAATTTCTCCATCTGAAATTGTAGCATTGCTTGTAATTCCAATTTCTTTCTTTATAATAATAATAACTAGATTTCATAGCTTAGGTTGTTTTTGCTTTTTTGTGCTCTGTTTGATTTTTCTGCTTAGTGGGGTTCTGTTTGGTTGGTGGCGTGGGGCTCTTGGTGTTTGGTGGTCTTGGTCTGTTGTGGGGTGTGGTGTGCGCAAAGTCTGCTGCTGCTGTTGTTTTGGGCTGTGGTGGGCAGGTTGTCTTTGGTTATTTGCAGGTCCTACTGCTGGTTGGCTGTGTGTTTGTGGGTGAAGGTTGGATGGGGGTCTGTCTTGGTTGGTGGCGTGGGGTTCTAGTCTGGGCGGGTTGATTTGTTGTGGGGGTGTGGTGTGCTTGGTCTAGTGTACAGATCTTAAGATTTAATTATTTCTAAATTGTCATCTTATTGTATCTAGAAGTACATGTTGAAGAAGATTATTTGGTACAAGTAAAAAGTAAAATCTAATATTGTATACAAAGAAAAAAAAAATATTGAAAATTGTCATGATAATGCTTTCAAAATTCAAAACACATTACTAACAGCATGAATAACTATTTAAATGAATATTAACATCATAATTTGTATTAATTATTGTTTTAAAAAAATAAATAAATTTTATTGTTGTTTGCATTTGCCACACCTATCTCAAATTCTGTGTTACGTCCATGAGCACAATGTCGTTAATGCCTGAACCCCACACATCCCTTTAGGGGCATGAAATTAAAAGTATTGAAATTTTAACTTAAAACTACTTTATCATAATGTAACATATGCTGTCAATATCATAATGTAACTCATGTTCTAGGAAATATTATGGTCATAGCTTAATAATGTCTTTTTTTCATTTCCCCCTTTTTTTTTTTTAATAACTCAATGATTTATTTTATTGTAAATAATACATTTTTAGAATACTAACAACATGAGGAGGCGTGGAGGTTTAGTTAAAGAAAAAAGAAAAGCTAAGCTCACTAACAAAAAGAGTGATCCTGTCGATAATATCTCTCAAGATATGCTAAAAAACTCATCATGAAGCACAACTCAATAAGGTGCAATCTAGTACAAACAGTATTGAGAAGTCATGTAATTATCACCATTCTCTTATACAACTAGAAAGAGTAACTAATTCTATTAGTAAACATCATTTAGTAATTTATTTTTTAATACTTTCTTGATCACCAAAACCATTTGTTGTTATGGCTATCATGTACACTCATTATTATTATTGTCTGTTAGTTTATTTAATATTCATATGTTTAAGTTACATTTTAGCATAATTACTATGTAATTATAAGATATAAATATTATTGCTTATTTTATCATTATATAGGAAAGGAGTAACAAGAGTAAGACAAATAGATCAAAGCGGTCTATGCCTCCTTACACAGGAACTAAAAGTTATGCTCAACTCAGACATTAAATGATATGAATTTGCTTTCAAATATGAGATTAAGTTTAATAATTCACACTCATTATTTTTTAATCAATATGTTCATAACTTTTATTATGACAGCAAAAGAAAAATGGATATACTCCTTCTCGTGTTGAAGTTTGGATAGATTCTTGCAAAAGAAATAAAGATAAGTAAGTTCACGAATCTAGTATAGAAGACATTATTATAATTGCTTTATATTCTCTTTAACTACTTGATTTTGTATTATGCACACACATCTAAGCTAATACCATAAATTTGTTTTGCAATCATAGTTTGATCGATTAAAAAAACAAGTAGAATGTCAAATCTTATTGAATGATGATGAAATATTTGAAGAGGTCCTTGGTCCAGAGAAGAATGGCTATTTTCGTGCTTATGGTCCAAGAAAAAATATTACTAAATATTTTGGAAGTAGACCAACTAAAACACATCTTATGGAACAAGTCCAAACAACTAGGAAGCAAGCAAATGAAAGGGTGGTGGAGGAGGCAAAGAGGGAAGCAAATGAGAAATTAGAAGAAGTAAAAAGGCAAATGGAGGAGATGAATACACGATGGGAAGAGAAGTTCATGACGATGCTTACAACTCAAGGTCAACAATCTTCAACAAATAACCAAAACCTTTTGGATGAAATTTTAAGTTATTTTGAAAACTGCATATATTCTATGGAAATCATTTTTCTTTTACGTTAATCATAAAGTGATATGAAATGATTATATTAATCTATATGATTAATCTAATTTTTTTTTTCAAATTTGATATTACAGGTTGGTGGAAATTCTTAAATGGTCAGGAAAGATTACTATGACATTGAAGATTCATATTTTGTAAAAAAATTAGTTGATAACATTTTAAATTACTAGGATGAGGGATTTTATGAGTAGACAATTATTTGGTTGGAAATGACTTTATTAATGTTTAATTTTTTACATTAGAAATTTTCATATGATGCAATATTATCTATTTAATATAAAAGAATTACTATAAATTTGTAATTATTATTAAATTTGTTAATTATAGCAATATTTTTTACAATTAATTTTAATTGAAGCAATAAATTGTAATTTTTTTATATAAATTATTTGTTCTATTGCAAATAATTATAATATTTAGCTACAAATTAAAAGTATTCATAGTAAGTTATTTCAATATTTAGCTATTAAACACTATGTCCATAGCAACAGAATTTCATATATAGATATAACTTCAATATGTCCATAGCAAATAATTATAATATTTAACTATAAATCAAAAGTATTTTTAGCAAGTAATTTCAATATTTAGCTATTAACGCACTATGTCTATAGTAATATCTTTTCATATATAGATATGACTTTTATATGTCTGTAGCAAAAAAATTAATATTTAGCTACGAATTCATTATATATGTGACAAATGATCTTTTTATTTAGTTACGATTTTAGTGGTCACATAGCCAAAAGGTTAATATATTTGCTATGGATATTATTTTTGTAGCAGGATTTCTCAAGATTTAGTTATAAATTTATATTTGTGTAGCTAAAATGCAAACATAGCTATAAAAACTATTCTCCGTGGCTATAAAGGCAAAGCTTTTGCTATAAGCTTATTATTGTTATGGCAAAAACATTTAAGTTTTTAGTTACGTATTAATCTCATCCATAACAAAAAATATAAATTGTTAGCTACGTAAACAAAAAGTTACATGGCTAACTTTTAGACGCGCCACTTCTAGCTACAATAAGCTACAAAACATTACGTTTGTAGCTAAACCATTTAGCTACACAAATTCATACTTTTAGCTACAATGAATGCCATGGCTAGAAATGCATAATGTTATAGTGATATTCGCGACCCGTTGAGTTGGTGGCACTGGTGGTCGACACTCAGCGGCATCTTGTTACACTTCCTGGTGGGTGGTCTCCACATTATCGTGGTTTTTCGTGATAGTTTTCGATCTTGTATGTACCATTTTGGGTCTAGATTGATTAGATCACTAAGGTTGTTTGCCGAAATTTCTGAGATTTTGGCAGAGGCCCTCCTTCTAGCGCCAAAAAAATTGATACAAAAATTACACCAACTAGAGTGATCCGATCGACCTTGAGGGGATCAGTACTAATATGTGCATGATTACGGGTAGCCAACTGTGAATAAATAATAAATGCAGTAAAGTAAATAACAAAAAGATTTTTAAAGTGGTTTGGCGAGTTGAACTCTTGAGCCTATGTCCACTGTTTTTGTATTTGCTGTGAGAGCTTACAATGATAATCCTAATAACATTTGCTAACCCCTTTCTCATTATTAGAGGGGGTTTATATGCAGAGTTTGTACAAAGGAAGGAGCGAAAATAAAGGGATTAAAATTAAGTTTGAAATGCAACTTTGATATTCTCGCGATTAGGTGCTGTGATTGTGCAAAGATTGCTATTGATCTGATCCTTCCCGAGATATCCAAGATTTAAAGTTATCTATGAATTAGTTGGACAACTGTAAAGATTAGTTGCGACTAGCTTGTGTTAGATAGAGCTATAACTCGACGAGCTTATGTTGGATTGGACAATCGGTAGAATTAAGCTAGTTCTGGATCAGGCTATAACTTCGCAATTCTCCTAATTTGATGGGAAAATCACACACAACAAAACTGAATAGTTATTTTTTTAATACAAAAGTTTAAAAAATATATACTTTTTAAAATTTGTTAAAAAATGTAAATAATTTTTTTTAAATTTTATTGAATTATTTGGTTTGTGAATTTTGTTTATTTTAAATAAATATAGTCGAACTTGCGTTTCGAATGAATTGGATTTCAACTTCGTATTAAAAACTTTTCTAAAATAATAAACAATAACATATGAGTAATCATGCGTCCTTTAATTTTTAAAATATTTATTCTGCTTTTATTATCTTATCAACATATGATTACAAAATGCTCAATATCTCACACATAATGCCTGCTAAATTTATTCAAATAATTTAAGATTTATTTGATCAAAAGTTCCTAGAAGACGGAACATTGAGATTACATAAATATGCCTCCACATGTTTTATATAATAACAAACATTCCATTGAAGTTTTGTGTCATTCGTAAATTTTTAATATACATATAATATTAGTAACGTATATTTTTTATATTGGTGTTACAATTTAAACAAATATTTCAAACATTAGAGAATTATTATAAGTTATAGTCGAAAAATATGGTTTTTATTGTTTAATATATCATGTTTTTTCTTGTTGTTGTGTTAACTTTTTGTTTGACATTTTTATTTATTGTGTTTTAGATTTTGTATTATAATTCATGAAAAACAATATACTCCCAATATTGTATTATTTTATTGATAAGAAAGATGTGTACATGGTTGATTTTTATGTTCTTCCTTGACGGATATCAAGCTTCATTTCCTTGGCAAAAAGAAGGGAATCACGTCGATTTAAATTTGACAAAATAGTCATGGCTCAATTTGCTACTTCTAACAGATCAATTATAATAGCAGTGTTTCTCTCCTTAATAGCGATCAGTCTTTCCAGGTTAGCCTTAACTTTCTCTTAGGTCATCTGGTCTGTTTGGCAATGCTGCTTCAACTGATAAGATGAAACAATGAAAATGTATTAATTTATTGAAGTTGCTATATAAAGATAACAGAGTGGATGTATCGAAAAAATATAAAAGAAATTATTCAACATTATTTACCGTGGGTGCTCTTGCTTTATTAGCCTCCAAAGTATCAGTTATTGGTTTTTTGTCTACCATTTTTAATGTTAGATGGATTTCAGAGTCTATCTGTTTATCCTTATATAGATTTATCAAATGACGTTTTGCAAACACAGAATGCGGATAGTCATAATGTGAACATGCAACTGTTCATTAAAGAATACAATTGTTATTGTTGGTTAAAGCAACTATTTGGACAATGTGCAATTGAATTCGAACATTTAATACGAATATGACTTTTTAATTATCAATAATATAGATTTAGCAATTAATATATATTTAATTATTATTATATTTTTCTTTTTGAAATAATATGTGTATAAAATTTGTGCAATATAATCATATTATGGTAAAGTCATATTTCATCTGATGTTTTAATTGTTAGGTTGATATAAATTCGTTTATTTTCTTAATCAATTAATAGTAAATGAAAAATCTATATATATTATCGGTAAGTTTAGAGGTTTTTTCACAACCAATATTGTTCGGCTTTCCATGAGTGATGTTTATTCCATAGTACAGCCAAAAAGAATATTATGATCATTTTGTTGGGCACATCCATGAGCAAATAGTGATAACAGGATTCTGAAAAATAGTTCGTTTCAAATTTTTTGTCCACTTTAGTAGTTGACAAATAATTTGTTGGCTTTCCGAGTCATAGATGTCATAAAATAGTGTTAATAGGTGTGACTCAATTGTTTGTTATATTGTTCGTCATGTTAATTTGTTGGTTTCCAGTTAAATAGTTCGCTGCAAAGTTTTTTTCCAATTTACCAGTTGACAAATAGTTTGTTCGAATGGTGATTTAACTTGTTATCAAAGCCGGTCGCCATAGCCTTCATAGAATAGTGTTTCCATCTATGAGCAGACACATTTGTTAAGCTTTGATGTTCCTAGATAAATTGTTTGGCATGTTAGTTTTAATTGTTCACTGTCTACGTTGTAAATTAATATATTAATTCTTTATATACAATCGGAAATTAGTAATATGCTGTGCGATTTTATTTAACACATACTATTTCATATTCTATAGAACATCTTTTCTAGGTGATATCTTGTGGTGGTGTTGTTCTATCCCAGTGTACAATATTTTCACCCTCTTGATTGCAAATTCCTAATATTTTTCGCTTGAGGACAATTTTTGCTGTTGGTGTCATAGATTTGAAGGTTTCTCGGCAATTTATCCTCTTGTTGAAAGAATTTGGTTCTATCACCAATTTGAGGAGAATTTGTATACCGTTGTTATCATATATTGTTAGCAACACAAATGCAAAAATATATAGTGATTGCCGGGTCTTTGTTTTGCAGGTTGCAGCTAGCATAGGTATTTTTGTGTAAACATCATGTTTGATGAATACTAAATGTGTTCCAAGAAGTAACAAAGCATGTTCATTTTGTATGTTTGCCAAGATCTTCAAAATTGAAAGTCCCTCTAGTGTAATTGCCGATAGTTTGTGTCTTTGTTTAAAAATGTTTCTTTTATGCAGAACTTGCTTTACATTCGATTGTTTGTATAGAAAATTGCATCTACAATTTGTTAGATAAGGGAAACATTAATTGTATATAGCAATATATAATAATCAATATTCTACATGTTAGTAAAACTTACGTTAAACAAACTGCTTGTAGAGTTTTATTGCTATTCTTAGTTGCTTTAACGATAATTTTCTGTAGTATTTCTTGTGGTAGTTGAAAGAAATTTGTTCTCTGTGCCGGCGAAATTTGGTTAGCCATGATGATTTTTTCTTTGGTTTAAATGTTTGTAACATCATGTTTTTGCGGTGTCAATTCTTGTTTATATAACTTTTGAGTAGATGCTGAATAGTCGTCATATTATTTTGAATTAAATATGTCGTTTAGTATTTCTGAAAACTGATGACTGTAATTAATATTTATTAAGCATTTAATGAGTTTATTTCGTATAGTGATCAATTTATTTTGTTTATTATATATTTTGTTGAATAATTTCTATTATAAAGAAATTATACTAATGTTTTTATATAAATTGTTATTAAAACATGCATTAATACTGTTAACTATTCCTAGGAAAAATAAGGAAATATCAAATTACATTGCAATGGAAAAATATATTTATTATATAATTAATGTATTAGATTATGTAGAATTCAATTTTTTTTAATATCAGATCATAGTGTGTTTTTTTTACATTTTTTTTATCTTTTTTTTTTTTTTTTTTTTATTAAATGATTTGCATCTTATGTTGTTGGTATTTAGTATTGATGTTTTTATTTTATTTTATAATGAAACGTTTTGTTTTATACAATTAGAAGGTGAATAATACGTTGTCGTTTTCATTTTAAAAATTTTAAGTCAGTAAAACGTTATCGTTTATAGAGTTGGTCACTTTTAAAATAAGAGTTTCAATTTGACTCATTGTGTATTAGTTGTTGACTTCCAGATTACATGTTTTCTTTTCAATGTCAATGACATAACCCCAAACTTTTTAACAATTTTTCCACTGTTTTTTATTTTTTCAATTGCAGTCTATTAGTCTTGGGAATTTTATCTCAGTATATATTGAGAACATGAAATATTTAATTCACAACGGTAAACTTTTTTTTCGTTGTTGTCTTTATTTTGTTTTGCATTTGCAGATAAAGTGTTTGAGTAAATGCTTAAGACATAATCAGGTAGAAATTTAACGTTTAAATAGTTTGTAATTTATTTATAGCTTCATTTGTTGTAGCTAAATTGTGTTGTTTGTTAATTCAGATTACATTTTTTTAATTGTGGTTGATTGGTTTAATTATGGGTATTTTACTGTTGTTTTTATTAATTAGTTATTAGTTATTGATTTATTGTAAATTGGTGAATCGAATTTTTAGTGGAATGAATGGTTTGTTATTTGTTGATGACTAATTTGATTTTTCTTTCCTATGTCTAATAACATGTTATTTTACATTGTAGATATGCCACCTAAGGATTTGATGAAGTTTGTTCGTAGACTTGAAGCTAGGAATGCGTATAAGGGAGTAACAATGGATGAATCAGACACGAAGTTATCAAATAATTCAAAAACCTGTGATTCATCTATATCAGTGTCCAATCCTGTTACACCTGCTTCTGGTTCATGTCATGTCGAATTGATTGAAGAAAAGAATGATGATACAGAAGAGCTTCCATTATGTAGATTGATAAAACGGTAGAAAACATATCACCAAGAGAATGCTGATCGGAAATCTTATATTGATTTACAAGCTTTACCTTCTAAAGATTTAGGCAATATAGTCTTGAATGCGGCCAAACATGTATATTTTTTGACACTATTGATTTAAGATTTTCATTTATAATATTTATAATATTTTGATATTAATTTTGTTAATTTGGTTTGAATTGTTTGAAATAGGGTCATGATGTTATGTTAGAAGTCAGAGAACGGTGGCTAGCTGTAGAAGCAATGGTGTCAAATTTAGAGCAGCAAAACGAAGTCATAATGTCTGACAACCGTAAAACTAAAGAGGAGAAGAAGGTTTTGAAAGAGAAGTTAGATAAGGTTGAACATAATTTGAAATGTTGTGATGATGCACTTAAAAGTGCCGAACACAAAATTGGAATTTAACACAAAGAAAATGAACTCCTCACAAAAAAAAAAATGGAATTGTGTGAGGAGATTGCAATGATAAAATCTTTAATTGTTCAGGCTGAAAAAGAAAAGGAAGAGGCTTGTGATACTATGACAGATATGTATGTGACCACCAGGAAAGCCTGTGCAAATGCATTCAAATTGAAATATCCAAATGAAGACTCCATGTTTTTAGAGAAAGTTGTGTTGAAGGAGGACCCTTCTTCTTCTAGCAAAGTATGTGTTACTGTCTGTAGAAATGAAAATGGTGTGTAACTGCTAGTTGTAGTATTGAATGAACTTTTGATATGGTTTTTCTTGGTACAATTACAAAAGCAGTAGTAGATCTATCCTTGTAATTTGTTGAACATTTCTTTAAAAACAATGGTTTTTAATTTCTCTTTTGTTTCTTCTTCTCGTTGCACTAATAAGATCTTGATCCCTTCTGTTGAAGTTACCCTTGATAAAGCAATGTATAACTATCCATGAGTAAATACCTGATGCTTCATGTATAACCCCACTGTTTTCAAATATTGGCCTTGGTTTTTGTTGATTATCATGAAAAAGCCAACTACAATTGGCAGTTGTCTTCTTTTCAGTCTGAAGGGCCATCTTGTGTCGGCATTGGACATCACTATTCTTGGAATCACAACATTATGCCCATTTGATCCTATAATATCTCTGCTTGTATGCATTAGTTTCCTAGATGGGTTACAATTAATCTCGTGCCATTGCGAAGACCATCTGCTTGGTTCAAATTACGTAGCAACATAATTGGAACCCCAACTTTTAACTTTAATTCGTGTTTCAGCATACCAGAGCATATCAAGGTGTTCAGGAACTCAGTTGTTTATAGGATATCATCATCGTTTGACGTTCCTCCTGCTTTGCAAGTTGTATCCGAACTGTAGTATGTCTTCTCTTCTGATGGCAACATCTAAATAATATACTCATTTAGTTCATGAACTACGTCGTTTTTTGCTATAAGAATTGCTCTTTCCCTCATATACTAGGCATTTCCTATCTGATCACGTAAACCTAGGAAAACAGCATTGAGAATTGTCTCTTGTGGAGCACAATCTTCAGTAAGATTTAAGTCATTAGGAATTTCTAACAGGCTTTCATCATCTGATACACCTGTTCCTTCTCAAATACAAAGTAACCATCTGTCAAAAGCAGACATCTTATCTAAATCTGCAGTGCTGCTGTGTTTTTTTTTTTTTTTTTTTTTCAATCTCATTTTTTCTATAAGTTTCAACACTGTTATATTTTTCCAAAGATGAGATGAACATAAACATGCTTGCATTATATGGAATTTTTTTCCTTTTGGAATAACAGGCAAAATTTGTCTAAAATCGCCACCAAGAGCAACAGTCATACCTCCAAACACCTTTTCAGCATTTGATTAGTCATCATAACATAAAATATCTTTCAATGATCTATCAAGAGCTTCAAAGCAATTCCTATTTGCCATAGGTGCTTCATCCCAAATTATCAAACACGTTTTTCGAATAAGATCTACCAATTGTGGCCCTTTTTAATATCACATGTACTCTTGTTAGTGATATCTAAAGGAATCCGAAAACGTGAATGTGTTGTTCTTCCTCCTGGTAATAACAATTGTTGAACCAGTCATCACATTCACAAAATTAAACCTAGATACCGTAGTTAGTGGTAAGCAGAATCAAATCCACAAGGAGCAAGACTAATAACCTAATGTATTTTGAGTAGCAGGAATGAGATTGACAATTCGATTAATTAAACTAAACAAACTAAATATAAATAATAAAACGTGAAATAAGTCACAAAATTAAACCTAAATACCGTAATTAGCGGTAAGCAGGATCGAATCCACAAGGAGCAAGACTAACAACCTAATGTATTTTGAGTAGCAGGAATGAGATTGACAATTCGATTAATTAAACTAAACAAACTAAATATAAATAATAAAACGTGAAATTAAAACTAATAAAGACTTTATAATAAAAATGTTGCCGTTATGGTTTTGGTTTGACATGAGACCGACTCACACAATTCTCCTCCACCCTCTACGATCCCCTAAACCTACAAAGCAAGGTAAATCAATGAAATGGCTTCGCGGCACTCTAGGTATAATCTATCTTGTCTCACCCGATCACTCAAGTTCGATTGGTTAAAGACTATCATTGAACACCGATAAACGTTACAAGGCAATACCACTAGTTGGTACGCGATTAACAAATACAATTTGTCAACACGTATATTCCAATCAACCAACTTCACAACAAACACAACAACAGTAGAAATTAAATTAAATCCGAATACAACTCAATTACAATCGATGCGAAGTAATGAAAAACAATATTCATCATTTAATTATTTCAAACCAACATTTATCATTCAGCAAGTTCTATGAAAACATTAAATCATAATGGACAACAATATTCATCACAAGTTATGCTCAAATCATATTAAAGTATCGAAATCAAACATGAAACGAAAACAAATATAATCTGAAGCACAATACTACCAAATGTCCTATAATCGGGCTCATCCAACTAGTCGAGAGCTGATAAGGAGAGTCGTGGAGTCAATCTCGATCTCGCCTATGCCGTAACAGACAATCGAGAACTTAACTGCTCATGGTGGTGATGACGGAGGCTGAAACGGTGGAAACGAAGCTGATCATGACGGAAAGGAGGTAACCGACAACGATATGATGCAAAGAAAGGGCGAAAACGACCAACGGACATCCCAAAATACGAACAGCTGCACTCGCCGGAAAATGTTAATTTTTCGGCGGGTCTTCCGAAAAATGGTGGCGAAATGGGATTCAAAGATACTGATAGAAAGCTCTGGTGATGGGGAGTTCAGATCAGGTCTTGGGGAGGTGAAAAGTCGTCGAAAATGAGCAAGATCTGGGCTGGAAGATGAAGAGTCGCGGTGGCTAGATGGCGGATTCCGCCAGTTTTTGCGGCGGCTGAAGTTTGGGATGTGTAGATTCCGGCCATGGGGAAGGGAGATCAAGTCTTGGGGAGCCGAAACGTCGTCGAAAAACGGCAAAATCTGGCTTGGAAGGCGAAAAGTCGCGGTGGTGGAAAACAAAACGTCGCGGCGTTTCGCGTGATTTACGGTTGCGGTTTGCGATGGTTTTGGTGGCTGATGAAGATTGGTGCACGGGGAGATGGATCGTCGCAGGAGGCCGCCGGAAAAGAAGCTGAGGAGTCACCGGAAAAGATGGATGAACAGCCCCCTGTACGCGACCTTTCGTTTTCATTTTATAGACAACCTGTAAAATATCACTTTGGTCGCTGCACTATTAAAAATTGACAAAATCAACCCTTGTAAATATGACAGTTTACCCCCTAAACAGCATAAATGAGACAAAATCACCCCTAATCCATAAACGACAACCTAATATCAACTCATATCCTTTCCAAAATCATTCCAAACATGTTAAATTCATAAGAAAAATATTAGGAAGCGATTTTTGTGAATAAATTCATAAATTCTTTAATCATCTCAATACACTTCAATTTAATCACACTTGGGGTATTTTTATCACCAAAATAGAGTCACTTTCATGACTCTAACACACTCCCCAACTTATTCTTTGCTCGTCCTCAAGTAAAGTTAAAAGAACTCTTTCAACATTCTCACAAAACCATATACAACCATATTCATCAACAACCAAGACATTCATCAAAAGGTAAAGTGAAGAATTTGAACCTAACATGCAAACAACACAATCCTAAATAAAGAACTAAAGTTTCTATCAAGATTTGCCTATCTCCATTCAAGTTTCTCAAACACACATTTCATATTCATATCACAATGTTAAAATGTCATGCAAAACTCCCCAACTTATGTACATGCAACATAATGCTCATTTTCCACACAAGATTTTGACATATTATTTTTTTTCATTCATCACTTGTTTGTTTGTTTTTTTTTTTTTTTTTTCCTTTTGTCTTAACTTCTTAAGCTTTCTAG
This sequence comes from Pistacia integerrima, assembly GCA_026225825.1. Taxonomy (NCBI): domain Eukaryota; kingdom Viridiplantae; phylum Streptophyta; class Magnoliopsida; order Sapindales; family Anacardiaceae; genus Pistacia; species Pistacia integerrima. The sequence continues at coordinate 7,398,372 of CM047739.1, read as the reverse complement.
AAGGTCCGTGCAATGGGCTTTAGGTCAATGACTCCCAAACCAAATGGCTATAGGGCACTAAGTGTAGAACACTCCTCGAACTTACTCACCCGAACCAACTAGGCTACAAATCAAGACTTTATTTCTTTATTTCTTTTTTTATAAAGCTTATGATCTATGTAATGACTTCTTAAGCTTTCTAGAGGACCCATGTAACGAGTTTTAGGCCAACCGCTCCCAAGCTAGATATCTTTAAGGGATTAGGTGTAGAACACCCCTCGGGCGTACTCACTCGAGTCAACTAGGCTACAAATCAAAACCAAATCATCAAGCAACATTTAAGCACTTTTAACACACGCAAGATAATAAATGAAACTTTGCTCCATGAGCATGTAAAGTATGTGGGAGACTTGCATAAACACTAAAACATATGACATTTACACAAAATGATGTCTAACCACAATTATGGACAAACCTAGCATAAAACAGAACCAATGGTGCAATGTTTAAAACCATGTTGCAACAAACAATTTTCAAAAACCTCACAAAACCTTTCAACTAGCATCTCAATTGCTTCAAAAATGGTGATTATGCATGAATTCATGAAATTTTTTAAAAATAACTCACTTTAGTTCACTTTAACCACTTTTGGACTTACAAGAGTAAGATTCAACATATTTTCAACAAAAAACATCATCATGCCACAAAAATTTAAGCACAATCCATTCAATACACAATCTCCACAAAAGCATCATCAACAACACTTCACAAAGCTATCACAATCTCCACAAAAGCATCATCAACAACACTTCACAAAAATATAAAATCAGATCCAACTTAAAATGTCATTGTCCTCAATGACCCACAACTACAAATATCCTCCCCAACTTAGCATCAAATGATCTCAAATGGCAATATGATCAATAACATTAAAATCGTCCAACATATTTGAGAAACAAGAAATCTAACAATAATAGCATATAAGGTGGAGAGATACAACCTGAGGAACAATAGTAGGGCTGCCATCAACAGAGTTTGTGGAGCGTGCATAAGCGTAGCCTTGGACTAGTTAATGAGTTTCCAAACATGACAATCCTACGAAGACAAAAACAACAAAAAACATACAAGCAGTAAGAACATATTTACAAAGGTGGGTTGCCTCCCACAAGCGCTAAGTTTAAAGTCTTCAGCCAGACTCAGTGCACTGACATGGCTAATGTGGTTCTAATAAAGAACACTCCTCAATCACCTCTCCATCATTAATGCCATCGACATAAGGTTTAAGTCTTTGGCCATTCACCTTAAAAACTTGTCCCCTTTTTGGGTTTCGGATTTCAACAGCTCCATGAGGGAAAACATTAAGAACAATAAAAGGGCCATCCCATCGTGACCGAAGCTTCCCCAGAAAGAGGCGAAGCTTAGAGTTAAAGGGCCACACTTTTTGATTAGGAGAGAATGACTTCCTAACAATGTGTTTATCGTGAAAAGCTTTAGTTTTCTCTTTAGAGATGCGAGAGTTCTCATAAGCTTCGTGTCTTAGCTCATCTAACTCCAAAAGTTGGAGTTTCCTATGGTCACCGGCCGTGGTCATATCAAAATTGAATTTTCTTGTGGCCCAATATGCTCTATCTTCAAGTTCTACAGGTAAATGGCATGCTTTCCCAAAAACTAACTGATAAGGGGACATGCCAATAGGGGTACGATATGCGGTTCGATAGGCCCAAAGTGCATCATTCAGACGCATTGACCAATCCTTACGATCGGACCATACCATTTTCTCTAAGATAGTCTTAATTTCTCTATTAGCACGTTCCACTTGTCCACTAGTTTGGGGGATGATAAGGTGTGGCAACTCAATGGGTGATTGAGTACTTTTTCAATAGTGAGCCAAAGTGTCTATTGGTGAAATGTGAGCCACCATCACTGATGATGGCGTGCAGATGACCGAAATGGCTAAGATGTGCGATTGAACAAAGTTGACAACCACCCCATGATCATTGGTTCCTAGTGGCAATGGCTTCTACCCATTTAGACACATAATCCACTGCAAGCAAGATATATTCAAAGCCAAAAGATGAGGGAAATGGACCCATGAAATCAATACCCCACACATCAAACACTTCCACAATTAAAATAGGATTCAAGGGCATTATATCTCATCTACCAATATTCCCTACTTTTTGACATGAAGTACAAGCACGACAATAAAAGAATGCATCACGAAAAAGAGAGGGCCAATAGAAACCACACTTGAGGACTTTTAAAGCGGTCCTCTTGCCACTATAATGACCACCACAAGCATAAGAATGACAAAATGCAAGTACACTACTAAACTCATGGTCGGGAACACATCTCCTAACTATCTGGTCTACACACACCTTGAAAAGGTCCGGGTCTTCTAAAAAATAATGCTTGATGGTTGCAAAGAAATGATCTTTCTGAGTTTTGGTCCACCCTAATGGTAATTGTCCTACGGTCAAGTAATTGACTATATGGGCATACCAAGGTGCTTTGGATTGGAATATCACAAATAGTTGCTCATCCGGGAAAGATTCATTCAAACATTGACTAGGGACATACTCTATAAAGAGTTTAGACAAGTGGTCAGCAACCATATTATCACTACCCTTTTTATCTTTAATTTCTAGATCAAACTCTTGCAACAACAAAATCCATCGAATTAGTCTAGGCTTAGTGTCTTTCTTGGCTAACAAATACCTAACTGCAACGTGGTCTGTAAAGACAACTATCCTAGACCCAAGAAGATAAGACCGAAACTTATCAAGGGAAAATACTACTGCAAGCAACTCTTTCTTTGTAGTGGTGTAATTACATTAAGCATCGGAGAGGGTCTTGCTTGTATAGTAGATCACAAAGGGCTTTTTATTCCCCCGTTGGCCAAGGACTGCACCAATGGCATAGTCCGACACGTCACACATCACTTGAAAATGTAGGTTCTAATCAGGAGGTTGCATGATGGGTGCTGTGGTCAACACTTCCTTCAAAATGGTAAAGGCAATCATACAAGAGTCATAAAAAACAAATGGCACATCTTTAGCAAGCAAATCACACTAAGGCTTGGAGATCTTGCTAAAATTCTGGATGAAACGCCTATAAAATCCTGCATGGCCTAAGAAAGATCTAATTTGTTTGACCGACAAAGGCGGTGGTAGTTGAGAAATCAACTCTACCTTTGCCTTATCCACTGCTATCCCCTCATTGGAAACTACATGACTTAAGACAATTCCCTCTTGAACCATGAAATGGCTCTTTTCCCAACTAAGAACAAGATTTGTCTCTTTGCAACGTTTTAACACCAACTCAAGTTTTTCGAGACAATCATCAAAAGATGCACCAAACATAGAAAAATCATCCATGAAGACTTCAAGAAATTGATCCACCATGTCAAAAAATATCGATAACATGCACATTTGAAACGTTGCCGATGCATTGCACAACCCGAAGGGCATGCGACGAAAGGCAAACGTACCAAAAGGACATGTGAACTTGGTCTTTTCCTGGTCTTCGGGGACAACTGGTACTTGGTTATATCCAGAATAGCCATCCAGTAAACAATAGAAAGCTTGCCCTACAAGTTTTCTAGGATTTGGTCAATAAATGGGAGCGAAATGATCTTTCCTAGTGGCTAGGTTGAGCTTTCTATAGTCAATGCAAACTCTCCATCCTGTGGGAGTACGAGTAGGAATTCGCTCACCTCTTTTATTTTCAACAACGGTGAGGCCACTTTTCTTAGGTACAACATGGGTCAAACTCACCCATTGGTTGTCGGATATAGGGTAGATGATACCCGCATCAAGCCATTTGATCACTTCTTTCTTCACCACCTCTTTCATGTTCGAGTTTAACCTTCTTTGAGCTTCATGCACCAGTTTAGTTCATGCACCGGTTTAGCATTCTCCTCACAAAATATGCGATGTATGCACAAAGAAGGGCTAATCCCTCGCAAATCAGCTACCGACCAACCGATTGCTTCTTTATGTGCTGTCAAGACCGCCACTAATCTCTCCTCTTGCTCACTATCTAAGTTGGCGGCAATGATCATGGGTAAAGTCTTGTTGGGTCCTAGGAAAACATAATTTAGAGTATCAGGCAAGACCTTCAACTCTAAGATTGGTGGACACTCAATTGACCTCGGTTGTGTCGTCTTAAACAATGGTGGTGAGGGTTCATACTTGATGTTCCAAGGTCGACGCTCTAGAGTGGGAGACCTAGCTATATACGCACTAACCTCCTGAATCTCAGACACGACACTCAAGCTAGATATCTCCTAAACAAATGGATTCGTAAGAGTGTAAATTGCATCATCACATAACATATGTGGGGTGTGAGCCTCCACTAGACTGTCAATTGCATCAACCATGGAACACTCGTTATCGTCCTCACGCATTAGTCCTAAACCAGCATTAAACACATTAAGTCTCAGTTTCTTATTCCCAAAAGACACTTCCATCTCTCCTGATCTATAGTTAATGCATGCATTTGTCATTGCTAGAAAAGGTCTCCCTAAAATAATCGGTGGCATACTTCCACTGCTCGTATACTTCATGTCTAAGACAAGAAAATCCATCGGAAAATATAGTTCCTCAACCTTAACTAACACGTCCTTAATTAAGCCCCTAGGCATTTTGATCGATCGGTCAACTAACTGCAGGATGACTTCAATAGACTTGAGCTCACCTAAGTTAAACTGTTCATACACGGAAGTGGGTAATAAGTTCATGCTCGCCCCTAAGTCTAAGAGTGCTCTATCAATCGTGACATTACCTATCACACAAGAAATAATAGGAGCTCCTGGATCCTTTTAACTTCGGGGGAATGCGGTTTGAGATAACCGCGCTTACATTTTTCAGTAAATGTACAGTCTTAGGTGTGTGAGATTTCATTTGCCTCTTTTGTGTGTACAAGTCTTTGAGGAATTTGGCATAAGCAGGTACTTGCTTAATGGCATCTAAAAGTGGAATGTTAATCTGTACCTACTTAAACAACTCAATCATTTTCTCAATCCTAGCACTTTTCCTAGTAGTGAGAACATTTGGGGGCTCTAAGCACTGAGGAAAGGGTGCTCTCGGTATGTACGATGTAGGGGATGGTTCATTCTCCCCAACTTTCTCCTTACCTGGTCTCTGAACACTTGACTCTACAAGTGGCTCACTCTCACTCTTTTTGGCTTGATCCTTACCTAGACGCTTCTCTTCTCTACTCTGGACTTTTACTTCCTTCTTAGGCCTAATTAGCTCTCGGCCGCTTCGAAGAGTCATCACGGCCTTAGCTTGTTCGAAAAACCCTCTCTGCTGATAAGAACCACTAGGGTTACCTATGACTTGACTAGGCAATTGGCCTTGTTCCCTCCTATTGACTACTTCGACTATTTGACTAATCTAGGTCTCTAGCTTACTAATGGATTGGGAATGAGAATGTAGAAGTTGGGTATTCTGCTCTAAATCCTGAAACCTAGCATTCATGTCGGCTTTTTGTTCCTACATGGTTTGGAGCATTTGAGCCATCATTGATTCTAGTGAACTAGACACTAGAGTAGGCTGCTAAATGGGAGGTGGGATCCTAGGTTAGATGGGTGGTTGGATTGAAGGTTGCTCCTTATAATTGCCTTGCTGATTGGAAGGATTGTTCCTGTATGGCATATTATTAGGGACATTCTGAGGTGGTTGTGGCTTCCATGAAAAATTAGGGTGGTTACGCCACCCAGGATTGTATGTGTTCGAGTACGGATCGTTCCATCTTTGGAAGCCTTGTGCAACTTGCACTTGCTCCTCAAAAGAGTTAAGGGCAAGTTCCTCAACTGGATGGTCAAGAGTGGAGTGCATGGAAAAAACATCCTGGTTTGCCTTCTGAGATGATTGTGTAGAGGGTTGCCCTTGTATAGATACAAACTGGTCAAATCGGTGGGCCAACACCTCTAACTTGGAACTAATGTCATCTAACCGTGACACCTCATACACGCCACCCTTCTTGGATGGCTGCCCTGAGATAGGCATTCTAGACGCAGAAATGTGGTGCATTGAATTTTCACTTAAGGTCTCGAAGAGTTGCCGTAACTCATTCTCGTCCTTGTGCATAAATGTTCCTCCACAAGAGGCGTCTACCATATTCTTATGTCTCTCGGTCAGTCCGTCATAGAAACTACGAACTAATTGCCACCTAGGGACTACGTGATGGGGACACTTCCTAAGTATTTCCTTCAAACGTTCCCAACTCTCATAAAATTCCTCGCCATCAAGTTGAGCGAAACTAGTTATGGCTCGTCGTATGCTGTTGGTTTTACCAATAGGATAATACTTTTTTAGGAATCCTTGTTGCATTTGGGTCCAAGAGATAATGGACCCCGCTACCAAAGAATTGAGCCACTGTTTGGCTCGATCCTTAAGTGAAAATGGGAACAAAATTAAGCGCACGACATCTTCATTCACATGTTGAAGTCTAACTGTGGAGCAAACCTCTAAAAATTCATCTAATTGTTTGTATGGCTCCTCATTTAAATTCCCATAATAAATTGGCAATAATTGGATGACACTAGTTTTGATCTCATAGTGTTGTGTCTGGACATTGGGGATACGGATACATGAGGCTGAAGTATAGGTGGTGGGTGCGAAATGTTGGCTAAGGGGCAAATGTGTAGGTTCATCCTAGTCAGCCATCCCACGTGCTTGTTTTCTATTCCTCTTACAAGTGAGTTCAATTTCAAGATTCAAAGGTAATAACTCTTCGTTACAAGACCTTCTAGTTTGCATTCACCAACCAAACACACAAAAGGCTCAACAAGCAACGCAACAACAATCTCAAAGAAAATTAACTAAATGCAAAACCTCAGAAACAAATTTTACTAAGCACATCAAACAAAACTAAAACAAATCTAAAATCTAACGAAACTATACCCAACAAAATTTCACAGAACAAATATGTTTAATCAAAACTAAATTTATCAATGCAACCTAAAGAATTTAATACTAAGAACAAAAATTAAATCCTAGGAATAAAAAATTAAAGGTTAAGAGAATTTCACAATCGGGTCATGCAAGATCTTTACTGCTCACAACACGCTGAAGCGTTTTCCCAATTGCAATTTTCTGACAAAACAAAAACAAACACAAATGAAACTATTCCAATGTTAATAAAATAAAATGAAGTAAAAATGAAATTACGTAAACAACCTAAAAAGAAAATAATTAACCAACAATGCAAAGAGACAAACTAAACAGAACACAAAAATTAAACAATTCACCCAAGCAAATAATCACAACAAAGAAAATAATACAAACAAAACAACAAAGACTAAAATAAACCTAAAATTAAAAACTAATGACTACCTAAACACATGAAGTCGAAAGCACGTTGCTCCCCGGCAACGGTGTCAAAATTTTTTTGAACCGGTCATCACAGTTACAAAATTAAACCTAAATACCGTAGTTAGCAGTAAGTAGGATCGAATCCACAAGGAGCAAGACTAACAACCTAATGTATTTTGAGTAGAAGGAATGAGATTGACAATTCGATTAATTAAACTAAACAAACTAAATATAAATAAAAAACGTGAAATTAAAACTAATAAAGACTTTATAATAAAAATGTTGCCGTTACGGTTTTGGTTTGACACGAGACCGACTCACACAATTCTCTTCCACCCTCTGCGATCCCCTAAACTTACAAGGCAAGGTAAATCAATGAAATGGCTTCCCGACACTCTAGGTATAATCTATCCTGTCTCATCCGATCACTCAATTTCGATTGGTTAAAGACTATCATTGAACGCCGATAAATGCTACAAGGTAATACCACTAGTTGGTACGCAATTAACAAATACAGTTAGTCAACACATATATTCCAATCAACCAACTTCACAATAAATGCAACAACAGTAGAAATTAAATTAAATTCGAACACAACTCAATTACAATCGATGCGAAGTAATGAAAAGCAATATTCATCATTTAATTATTTCAAACCAACGTTTATCATTCAGCAAGTTCTATGAAAACATTAAATCATAATGGACAACAATATTCATCACAAGTTATGCTCAAATCATATTAAAGTATCAAAATCAAACATGAAATGAAAACAAATATAATCGAAGCACAATACTATCAAATGTCCTATAATCGGGCTCATCCAACTAGTCGAGAGTTGATGAGGAGAGTCGTGGAGTCAATCTCGATCTCGCCTATGCCGTAACAGACAACCGGGAACTTAGCCACTCATGGTGGTGATGACGGAAGCTGAAACGGTGGAAATGAAGCTGATCATGGCGGAGTGGAGGTAACCGACAACGATATGATGTGAAGAAGGGGCGAAAACGACCAACTGATAGCCTGGAATACGAACAGCCGCACTCGTCGGAAAACATTAATTTTTCGACGGGTCTTCCAGAAAATGGTGGCCAAAATGGGATCTGAAGGTACCGATGGAAAGCTTTAGTGATGGGGAGTTCAAATTAGGTCTTAGGGAGGTGAAAAGTCACCAGAAATGAGCAAGATCTGGGCTGGAAGATGAAGAGTCGCGGTGGCTAGATGGTGGATTTCGACGATTTTTTCGGCGGCTGAAGCTTGGGATGTGTAGATCCGGCCGTGGGGAAGGGAGATCAAGTTCTGGGGAGCCGAAATGTCGCCAAAAAAAGGTGAAATCTGGCCTGGAAGGCGAAAAGTCGAGTGGTGGAAGACGAAACGTCGCCGCGTTTCGCGTGATTTACGGTGGTAGCTTGCGGTGGTTTTGGTGGCTGATGAAGATCGGTGCACGGGGAGATGGATCGTCGTCGGAGGCCGCCAGAAAAGAAACTGAGGAGTAGCCGGAAAAGATGGATGAACAGCCCCTTGTACGCGACCTTTCATTTTCATTTTATAGACAATCTGTAAAATATCACTTTGTTCCCTACATGATTGAAAATTGACAAAATCAACCCTTGTAAATATGACAGTTTACCCCCTAAACAACATAAATGAGAGAAAATCACCCCTAATCCATAAACCACAACCTAATATCAACTCATATCCTTTCCAAAATCATTCAAACATGTTAAATTCATAAGAAAAATATTAGGAAGTGATTTTCGTGAATAAATTCATAAATTCTTTAATTGTCTCAATATACTTCAATTTAATCACACTTGGAGTATTTTTATCACCAAAATAGAGTCACTTTTATGACTCTAACAACAATGCATCAATTCCTGAGGTTGAAACAGTAAGTACACTTTTGCCTTCAGATCGTAACTTGCTTATTATTGTTGACCGTAGGAATGCCTTGCTTGTTCCATCGTGACCATAAACCGAAAAAGTTGTACCTTTTTTATCTTCAACTGAATCCATAATTGAATGATAGATATTTCTTTGCCCATCGTTAAGACCATCATACAAATCATCGTGCAATGTTATATTGCTAGCAATGTCATAACTCATCTCCTCAACAATCATTCTATTCTATGTACTCTCGAATTCATAACGATTTGGAATCGGAATTCCATGGAAATCAACCATTGTTTTCCCTCCCTTTTTAATCAAGTCTTCAATTTCAATCAATGCATGATTTTGTAGTTGTTCATCACTGAATCTAACTGCTTGCATTCTCGTTTGCTGTTTCAGAATAGATGACATATCTTCAAATAACTTAACCGCATTTTTTTTCCACAAATCTACAGGACTAACAACTTCATTGAATAATAGAATTGTTACAATAGCTATCGTAAACGACTTCCAGAAACCCACACTGACGCTTCGTTTAGACAATCATTCCATTATTTATCATCATCCATTAGACCTGAAGCATAACATGCATCTTTGAATGTAGGATGTATTTCTCCATTTACAGTTCTAATATCTGCAAATGATGTTGCTCCTTTAACTAAATTTAGGAGCATTAGCAAATAATATTTCTCGCCAGTATCTGGAAATGCAAAGTAGATTCTGCCAATACATTTTTCATTTTTTCTTTTCATCCATTTTCTCTCTGTATCATTCCAAACCTATTTAGTTGGAAAATCATAATACGTCAATGATCTTGCTTGAGGGTTTTCTTCATTGCATTTCATCCACTCTGTTAATTTAGTCTGTGTAACAGCTTTACTTTCTAAATATGTTAATAAACACTTATCTGGATTGAAGATTATTGTTTGTTCATTCTCCAGGTGGAATGGTAATCTCTCAACTGCAGGTTCTCTGTAATAGATATCAAATTGAAATATCTTCTAGCAAGATTCCATAGCAGATATGTATCTGTAATTTGAATATCAAATTCGTTAATGTTATAATTATAATAAATAATAACAAATGATACTATGAGATTATATGTTATTTGTTTGCATATACCTGCAATCAAGATAAGCTTTGATTTCGTCCACCATTCCACTGTTAGTAGATTCAGAACTCGCTCCACTATCCTTATTAGACTGTTTAGAAACTGTTATTCTATCAGGCCCTTTGTTGATGTATTTGAACAAATATTTGATTGACCTGTGTTGATTATAGATCTCGATGTTAAGGTGGGCATCAAACTTTATCAATAAATTCGTATTGTAAGGAACAACAAAAAGATTATTCAATTTGACTAATTTTTTCTCAATAAATACGCCAGTATCCCGCCTTCTATGTAGTGGGTATCCTTCATCATCGACAATTGTAGTTTTAACAAACTTCTTTGGAAAATGTTTTTGACATTTTCCTTTCTGCATGCAAGGGGATTTTTTATTCGCATCACCACATGGGCCATGGATCATGTAGTTTTCTACAGCAGCAAAAGCAAGAGGATCGCTTTCTTTATCAGGTATTTCAGCATATACCATATTATCTATTTTTGATACCGGAGGATTCTTGTACTTGGGAGCCAGAAAAAGCAATATATGTGCATGTAGAAGTCCTCTTTTCTGGAACTCAACTGCTTAGACAACTGGAAAAAAGAATATGATATTATTAATATTCGTTAACATACATTAATCGCATATGATATATAATTAATAAAGCAGTTATATTTAAAAGAATGTATATGTTATTCATCAGAGTACTTTCTTGCTTCAATCTCACCAAAATATTTCTTGTGTTTTATTTCTCTCATCAATTCAAGTAATTTTATTTCAAACACTCTGCACATAGCAATTACTTTACCTTCTTCATCACAATGCCAAATAGCATTTTGTATAAATTGAATTTCTGGCCATTTTGGATTACATGTGAATGTCAAGAAAATATCAAGATATCCAGAAGTCCTGCAAATTGCCATAGCCTCTTGATAATTTCAAACACGATATCGAGGACCGCCGGCATGAGAAGATGGTAACAATGTAGATTTGCCTATATATTGCGGATTCACATCTCCATTTGAAACAACATCCATCAATCCACTGTACAAATCCCTCCTTAATTTTTTTTTTTTTTTGATTATTTCTAATCCAACGAAGTCTTTCTTCTTCGATAGCCATATATGCATCTACAATATATTGTTGCAACAATCGGCCAGATTTCATCAGAGTGTGACCTTCATTTACTCTATATTGTAATCGAACCGTATAAAATTGACACATTGTTAACCTGTTTCTCTTAGGAGGTTTTTTGTTCTCCATAACTCTATGATCAATGTCAATTATGTATCCATCTTCCCCATATGGGAATAAAATTGGATAACTTCATGCCATAAAACTTGGATGTAAATCAGTAAGTCTTTGAAGACCTTCTTTGAAATGGTAAACAATAACATCTTTTCCACATTCAGATAGTCCAATATCACCAACTATTAGACTTGCAATTTCAGATGCAGTTGGCAGATTGTATTGTCTTCCATCTCTTTCTCTATGGATTTTTAATTGCAATTGCAATTCTTGAACATTGTTTGAATGAATAGCGTCCCTGGCAAACCGAAAAAATTTAACCAATTCATTGTTCATGTCTAGTATTAATTGCAATTCTTGCATCAAATCATTGTCAATGGAACCTTCATCTAGATAATCTTTCATACAATTCAATCTGTGACTGGTTTCACATTGTGTGTCGTATATATAGAGTTGTACAAATGTAGGTTTCCTTCTAGTAGATGGAAGCAACGATCCTATATGATGGTAATTCTGTCCGCAAGGTCTAAAAAAAAATGCACCACTCCCTTTGTTGATGTCACGATCAATTGTCCTGCCCATTGAAGTAAATGAGAGTACTGAATTATACATTCTTATTTTGTAACTGAATTTAACTCCTTTCGATCCAATGGCTATATCTAATAATCCTTTCAATGGTTTAGGACTTTAGGTGGTTCTTTCAACAGGGGCATTTGAACTTTGCCATCCATACAACATAACGAAAATGCAGGAGAGACTGGTTTTTTGCTCTTAATAGTACGCTCTTCATGCCACAAAATTGCTCCACAATATTTGCAAGTGTACGATGGTTCACCAAAGTTCAATGGCTTTGCATTTTCTGTACACACGAAAAAACAGTTTCAATTATAAGAAGATAATAACTTTGCTTGAAAAAAATAAAAAATAAATTCGATGATAGTTATAAAACTCACGATCGTATTTTTCTGATGGAGTAATGTCCGCATTAGATTTTTCTTTTTTTGCGTTCATTAACAGCTGCAAATTATTTATATATATTAATGAGATAAATATTATCATAATCAAAACATTGTAAATATTTGCAAAAATTTGTAAAACTCACATTGTTTTTTTGACGGAGTGACCTTCTCTGTACCTTTTTGTTTTTTAGATAAGTTAAGAGCTGCAAATCATAAACGTAATAATTAGATAAATATCAAGATAATTAAAATATTGTAATAATTCTAAAACGTCAATTTTCTTACCACTTAGTTTTTTTAATTCAACCATTCTTGATACCCTATTCTCTTTGAATTTTTGCTTTTCCATATATCAGCTGGAATTCAAAATAATAACAATAATATTGTCAGATTGCTATAAAACAAATAAACTTATTCCACGATTTTATTAGAGCTATGTTAGCAATATGTAAATCATTGCCACTAAAGATGTATTGCAAATTCTTTGTACACAAAATAATTAACAAATATTTATTTCTTGTATTAAGTGAATTTAAAAAAAGCACAATTACCTAGATTTTCAAGTACATCATGCAATGCATTGGTCTAGTTTTCAGAAGTGCCTTCATAAGATGTATTGCAAATTCTTTGTACATAAAATAATTAACAAATATTTATTTATCGTATTAAATGAATTTAAAAAAGCACAATTACCTTGATTTTCATCATGCAATACATTGGTCTAGTTTTCAGAAGTGCCTTCATAAGATGTACTGCAAATTCTTTGTATATAAAATAATTAACAAATATTTAATTATCGTATTAAATGAATTTAAAAAAGCACAATTACCTTGATTTTCATCATGCAATACATTGGTCTGGTTCTCAGAAGTGCCTTCACCACAGTGATATTTTTTCAAAGGAGTAAGCAAATCAAAAGCTACAAACTGTGAATATATTAATTGGATAAATAATATGATAATAACAAATTGTAATTATTTGAAATGAAAATACCCATTACATCTCTTTCTTTTTAATTCAGACATTCTGTATGTCATATTCTTTTTTTTTTTTTTCTTCTTCAACATTTGATCTGGTATTGAAAATAATAATAATAACATTGTCAGCATATCATAAAACAAACAACTTATTCTTGCAAATACTTCATACAGCAAATAATTAACAAATATATATCTATTGCATTAACTCAATTTAAATGTATATTATTCAATAACAGCCATGTATAATCTAGATTTTTTCTGGTAGTTCAAATGGCGAACAATTGTAATTGGAAATTGTTCAGCACATGCTTCTCTAACTGTGCAAACTTAAGTTACAAAGGAATGAATCGTTCGCTATAGTTCGACATGATTCTTCTTATAATGGAGTAACAACATTAGTTGGTCGACACTACATTGTTAACAGTTTATTATCACTGTGATAGTCAGAATTAAAGTTATTGTTTGGTATAGTTAATACTAATTACATAGGATATACCTTAAAATAGGATCTAAATGACGACTACATATATAGCAAGTAATGAACAAATTCATATTAAAGTATTAATGTTTTCAAATACATGTTAATTTATATTAACATATCCATAATATTTCATTAATTCACAACAAAGTAAAGAACTAAACAAAGAAAAGTAATTGATTTACAACAAACGAGTCTGAATGATAAATACAATAAAATTTCTTAACGAAATTGCATTACCTTTATTAATAACTATACTGCAAGATTGAAGATTGTACAAATACGATCAGTATGAACTATATATCGAGCATTACAGAAATCGCAGATGAATTTGTGTATGTTTATCAATATTAAAACTCAAAAAGAATAATTAGCGTATAATTAAAAAAACTAATGAATAAATTGTATAAAATATACTCAAATTACCAGATATTGAGGTGGATTCAATCGAAGAAATGGTTTTTCATAGATTACAAATTAACTGATCTAAGTTTCGGAATATTAAAAGTTACAAAGAAGTTTCCCAGATTTTTTTGAAGAATAGCTTCGAAGATATTGGGCATTGATTGATCTGTATTTTTGAATATTAAAAGCCAGAAAGATTAATATGGTTATAAAAGTTTTTGCAAATATTTATTGCACTATATAGCAATCCGTTAATATTCTTCTGCACAAAAAATATAACTTTTTTATTTAAAACACACAATTCATTTATAACAATAGAAGACTTGACGGATGCAATGTATCAAACTATTTATCTTGTAATAAATATCTATCGGCGTTAATAAAGTAAGTTTAAAACATACATATGATAACATGAGGTTTGAACTGGTCCTGTCAATTCACATAGATTGTATCTAGATATAAGTAATGACCTTGATTTACCAGAATATAATATAAGCATTAATAAAGTAACTTTAAAATATACATACGATAACATGAAATTTACTATTTATTGGATTTAAATTACACGTGGTTTGAACTGGGTCCCGTCAATTCACATAGATTGTATCTAGATATAAATAATGACCTTGATTTACCATAATATAAAATATTAATTTTGTACAAACAGTTGAGAAATTTTTTTTTAACAATAAACGTATTCCAAGACAAATAGTTTGATATTATTATTTAATTAAAATGTACATATTCTGAAAACAAAAGAAAAAACATAATTAATCAACGAATCTTTAAATGTTTTAAACTAGGCTATTATTTAATTTAATAATAATTAATATTTTTAGATTTGTTAAATATAAAAAAATTTCAATACGGTTTTTTAACTTTTACTATTATTTGTAATGTATATAATTTTCCAATTTAATAATTATAATTATTTTTAAATTTGTTAAATCTAAATTATTCTAATACGGTCGCATTTAATGTAATGCGGGTATTTAAAATTGATTTGGGATATAGGGTTGCTTCTACGTCATTTTCATCGGAATAGCGTCATAGTCTGCTGTTAATAGTTAAATTAATTAAACTTGATCGATATTCTGGTTTCTCATCACTGTTTTCCTCTGCCTTTGTCATCTATTTGTCAGTAAGCAAGTTTTTTTTTTTTTTTTTTTTTAATTCTACTTACCTTCGATTCCAATTGTTGTTCAAAAATGCTTTGTTTAGAAATACTAGTACTATTTCCTTAGATGATCTTTTGCTTTGTCGAAAACAATATAATATATCTGATGATTTTGATTTATTACCTTGTGATACAAATAATTTTTATATAACCAGCAAACCTCCTCCTGAATTTTTTACTTTCTACCAAGTGTTTTTGCAATGTGAACTTGATCATCCTTTTTCTCCATTTGTTGAAGAAGTAATGATTGCTTATAACATTGTCCCCACTCAGATTCATCTGCATGGTTGGAAAATAGTTTTAAGTTTCAAAGTTCTAGGCTTGATGCATAAAATCAGACATGCTTTCCCTATCTTTAACTATTTTCACGCGATTAAAAAAAGGGCCAATAGCCTTTTTTATTTTATTGAGAGTAGGGGAGGTAAGTGTTTGTTAACAGGTTTGTGCAATAAACTTCGAAGTTGGAATGATAGATTTTTTTTATTGGATTGCAAGAAAGGTTGGGGGGGACTACCAACTGAGTGGACAAATATTAAAAAATGGGACAATGACGTCGGCCATATTGAAGGCTATGAAAGTGACATCCAAACACTGAAAGAACTTGTCCAGCTTCAGAAAACATTCAATATATCTTATATGTTAAACAGATATTCGCATTTCCAATCAAAAGAAGGTATTATAATTTTTACTACATCTGCTTTTTCGTTTAGTTTGTAAGAATTATACTACATTTGCTTTTCGTTTAATTTGTAATCCTCACAAACTTATCATTATCTGCTTCCTTTTTTTTTTTTTTTTTTTTGTAAAAGTAATATTTGAGAAAGTTATAAGACTTCAAAATCAGTTTGGCCGCGCAAATTACTGGTTTCACCGCATTCTGGACAATCCACAATTGAAGAAGATCAGAATCTGATTGAAGAAGAACATCAGGATATAGAAGAGTGCCAATTGACCAGGCGAAGCAAGCGGCAAAAAGAAAATGTAGAAGGACATGCAAACCATCAATCTTTTATTGATCTCAAGGCTATGTCTGCAGAAGACCTAGACAAACTTGCACCAAAATGAGGTAATTCTGCTTATCTCAGACGTTTAATTTTGTCATTGTTGTATTTATTTTAGGTAATTATTTGTTTTAAAATCTTGATGTTATTTCTATTGACAGGCTTCCAGTTAATTAATTGTTTTGTAATCCTTATGTCATATTTCTGTTTATAGGCGTTGGGATTAAACCAAACTCAATCCTGACTTTTATCACCAGCAAACACACCACCACACAATTAATAGACAAATCAATCAAGAACACAAACGATTTTTACCGTGGTTCGTTTATTCCAACGGAATAAACTACATCCACGTTGAGCTCCAAGCAATTTGGGACTCACTGTACTATAAGGATCAAAGTCTTACAAATACGAACCAATCACACCGAAAATTACCCAACTCTCTCACTTTACAACAATCCCTCAAATCACCCAGTAATCACAATAAAGCAAGACACGAAAACAATATGCCTACACCAGAAGAACAACCTATTTCTTCTACCCATAATATTCTCAAATTGTGACCTGATTACACGATTTGATTGAGAGCCTAAAACAAGAACCCTAACCCAGTTGCAATCGCGAGAGGGAGATTTCATTCACTATGTATTTTCTAAAAACTTTAACTTTATATATGTTAGGAAACGACCCGGTTGCGCATCGGAAAAGAAAAATTTTACAACTACGGATCATTCCTTAGAACCCAAAATCAGGGCATAGATTTTACAGTTTATGCATAATATGAATCTGCAGAAAAATAAATCCATTTGTTTAGATTCATACCCACGTTTGGAGGCTCCACCAATGTTGTCTCTGAATGTGTTTGCTACCGATCCAAGTGTAGGATCGAACCGTAGAGGTCCACACGAAGACAACCACCAAGAACCAAGGAGGGATTTGCTAGATCCTCCTTGGCCTTAAGAAATCAAGAAGAAGATCAGTATTTGATTTTTTTCAATCAAACAGTGAGATTGGCGTGGGAGAGTGTATAAGGGGCTGCCGTGTTTTCTTTTAAAATTAAAGAATGAATCACCTTAATAACACACACACACTATTCTTTTTATAGGCAAACCAAGTTGCCCTATTCCCACATGGAATGGGCTTGGGCTCCAACCCAAACCCAAAAACCCCATGTTGCCAAACACTCCCAATTTGATATTTTAATTTAATTCATCATTATCTTTAATTAAAATCAATTAATATTTAATTAACATTTAACAATAATGATGATTTAATTAAATATGTGCGAACACACATTTAACCGTAATTTCACTTATTTAATTTCTTTAACAAATTAAATAAAAGGCTACGACCTCAGCAAATTTAATTGCACTGTGAAATTACCAAAATACCCTTTCGCCTAAAAAGACAAAAACGCCCTTCTTTCTTCTTGGCTCTTAAATTATCTTCTATGTGTGTGACCCATAGGCTCCTCATCATACCGGTAGTGTATAGTATCGTGATTAACACCAATTAATCGTCTCACTAATACACAGACCAAGATTGGCCCCTAGCAAGGCATCATGGCCACCCGATAGATTCGGATTCAGCAAAGTAGCTACCTGTCAACGATATGGTTACCGTACAATACGATCCTTTCATCATCCGTTATCTCTACGAGACGAAGGCATAGAAATAGTGTCAACCTTCGGTTACTCGATATTATATATTCGGCTCGGACCAATGACCCGTATTATAACTGGATAGAGCAACAACTCAATCCCACTGTGGCCACGGTTTTAGTGTCATTACCATATACTGAATTGCGCCGTGAGATAACTTCTCCCGTACCCGGGAGTGATGAATCCTTTGTCAATCCACCATAGTCTTGATACACTCCTTGATATAGCCAATCACCACCGTACTGACAGCTCTGAATAGAACTGCGTTAGGCTAGTATCAAACTGTACCAATCGGTGCACAAGGCACTCCGGTGATCTCAAGTCCAAGGATCACATGCACCACCATTCGTTAGAGGATTTGTTCCATAGACACTGGGGTTACCATCCATATGGAATCCTCTGGCGGGTCACCCATGAACTTGCCGTATCGCTACATGAATCCTGTCACCCAAGGAACTTGCGGCAGATATCCGCCTACAACAAGCACCCATGTGTTGCACCGGTTGTCACCAAACAACCTTGACAAGTGAGATCACCACCGCCTTTCGACAGGTCGTTCAACACTATGATAACCTTACCGTATTATCGTGCCCTTCCCTTACTTAATAATCACTGGGCTACTGGACGCCCTTCAGAATGGCCACCATATGTGCTCATAGGGTTCTCACTATCAAGATTTGAAACACTTGATACCCTCGTCACGGTTCTACCATTCTAAGGACATATATCAATACATATTGCAATAATAATGATTTACGCGATATAGAAAAAAAATGCCTTTTATTATTGATTAATGAACATTATTATAAAGAGTCAATTCCACAATAATTGATTGGCTCTAGGGCATCTACTCTAACAATCTCCCACTTGTACTATAGCCAATCATTCATGTATTTAATACCAAATGATTTCAAGTGCCTTTCATGCTTCGCGCGAGAGGCTTTGTAAGTGGATCGCGAGATTGTCGTCGGTATGCACTTTACTAATCGCACGTCTTTCCTCTTAACTATCTCTCTGATGAGATGGAATCGTCTGAGTATGTGTCTGGACTTCTGATGAGACCGTGGTTCCCTAGCTTGAGCAATTGCTCCATTGTTGTCACAATAGATGTCTATAGGATCAACAATCGTAGGAACCACACCAAGTTCAGTGACGAACTTTTTAATCCAGACTGCCTCCTTGGCCGCATCTGACAATGCAATATACTCACCTCCATTGTAGAGTCCGCTACGTTGCTTTGCTTGGAGCTCTTCCACACCGCACCGCCATTGAGACAAAAAACAAACAAACCCCGATTGCGATCGATAATCGTCTTTGTCCGTTTGGAAACTAGCATCACTGTATCCTCTTACAGTGAGCTCATCTTCCCTCCATAAACCAAGAACATATCCTTAGTCCTTCTTCAAGTACTTAAGAATATTCTTGACACCATCCGATGGACGCTCACCTGGATCCGATTGATATCTACTACAAGTGCTCAAAGCACATGAGACATCAATCCGAGTACATAGCATGGCATACATGATGGATCCAATTGCTGATGCATATGGGATCCTCTTCATCCTATCTCTCTCATCTTGTGTTTTAGGACACAATTCCTTAGAGAGATAAACACCATGTGACATCGGAAGAAATCCTTTCTTGGATTCTTCCATACTGAATCGTTTCAGTACTTTGTCAATATATGCACTCTGACTTAGGCCAAGCAACCTACGCGATCTATCACGATAGATCTTTATACCAAGGATGTAGGCTGCTTCCCCTAAGTCTTTCATGGAGAAGCACTTGGATAACCAAGTCTTTACCAACTGCAAGTTCGGTATATCATTCCCGATCAGAAGTATGTCATCGACATACAACACGAGGAATGCTATGCGCTCCCACTCACTTTCTTGTAAACACAGGGCTCATCTTCATTTTTGATAAAACCGAATTCTTTTACGGCCTCATCAAAACGAATGTTCCAGCTCCTTGAAGCTTGCTTGAGTCCATAAATGGATCTCTGCAACTTGCATACCTTATTAGCTTGACTATCAAGAACGAAACCATCAGGGTTGTGTCATATACACATCCTCCTCAAGGTTTCGTTCAGAAAGCGCTTTTGACATCCATTTGCCAAATCTCATAGTCATGATATGCAACAATTGCAAGCATAATCCGGATGGATTTAATCATGGCAACCGGCGAAAAGGTTTCTTCATAGTCAATGCCATGAATTTGTTTGAAACCTTTGGCAACCAGCCATGCTTTATAGGTGTGCACGTTGCCATCCATGTCAGTCTTCTTCTTGAAGACCCATTTACACCCTATAGGTTTTACCCCTTCAGGTGGTTCCACCAGAGACCACACTTGGTTCTGGTACATGGAGTCCATCTCAGATTTCATGGCTTCAAGCCATTTAATGGAATCTGGATCCGATATAGCGTCTTCGTAGGTTCTGGGTTCATCGTCTTGATAGACTAGTACGTCACCATGTTGAGTCACGAGATAACCGTATCTCTCGGGCTCATGGCGTACTCTCCCAGATCTACGTAGCTCCTGTGCTACCTGAGGCGGTTCACTTTGATCCACAATTTGTGGAGTAACCTCCTCATGATGCTCAACCACTCCTTGTGGCACATCATCCCGTCCTTCGTCTAGTATATCTTGTGGTTCTAGAACTTCATCGAGTTCTACTTTTCTCCCACTAGTACTTCTTAGAAAATGTTCCTTTTCTAGGAAGACACCAGATCGAGCAACAAAGATTTTGCGCTCTTCTGGATGGTAGAAATGGTATCCTTTGGTCTCCTTTGGATACCCCACAAATATACATTTACAGGATTTTGGGCCTAGCTTGTTCGAAGTCAATTTCTTAACATAAGCTTCGCAACCCCAAATCCTTAGATAAGACAAGTTGGGCTTTCGCCCAATCCATAGCTCATATGGAGTCTTATCTACAGACTTTGACGGCACACGGTTTAAAGGGGCGTGAGTCGCATCTCTGAGGGCATAACCCCGTAAGCGATGCAGGTAAATCACTAAAACTCATCATGGACCTAACCATGTCAAGTAAGGTCCTATTCCTCCTTTCTGACACTCCATTGTGTTGGGGTGTATAAGGAGGGGTGAGTTGTGATACTATCCCACATTCCTTCAGGTACTCAGAAAACCCCAAGCTTAAGTATTCACCTCCTCGATCCGACCGAAGAGCTTTAATACTTTTGCCCAACATATTCTGTACTTCATTCCTGAATTCCTTGAATTTATCAAAGGCTTCAGATTTATGTCTCATAAGGTAGACATAACCATATCTACTGAAATCATCAGTAAATGTGATGAAGTATGAATATCCACCTCGGCTTCAAGTTAGTGGACCACATATATCACTATGGATGATGCCTAACAAGCTTCAAGAGTCTCCCTTTCACCTTTTCCTGTGAAAGGAGACTTGGTCATCTTGCCTAAAAGGCATGACTCGCATACCTCAAATGACTGAAAGTCAAAAGGGGCCAAAACTCCATCCCTTTGAAGTTTTGCAATGCGAGTCTTATTAACATGACACAATCTACAATGCCAGAGATATGTTTGGTTTTGATCGCTATGTTTAGCTTTCTTGGTTTCAATATTGAGAATATCTTTATTGTTTAAATCAAGAACATATAATCCATTATATAACCTTGCAATTCCAAATAGAATACCATTCAAACTAAAGGACAACAATCCATTAGATATCTCAAAATGATACCCCATATTATCCAAAACGGATACGAAATAATATTTCTAGAAATAGAAGGTACGTGATAACAGCTTATGTAGTTCCAACAATAAGCCCGTAGGCAAAGATAAACAATAAGTCCCTACACTAATGCAGCCACATGTGCTCCATTTCCAACTCGTAGGTCCACCTCTCCCTTGGCGAGCACTCTACTGCCTTAGTCCCCCACTGCACATCAATACAAATGTGAGTACCACATCCCGTGTCCATGACCCAAGATGTTGAAGGGAGAGAAGTTAATCTCAATCATGAAAGTACCTCAAGTCGTAGCCTCGACTTCTTCTTGCTTGCGAGGAAAGCCTTGCGTGTTTCCTTCCAAAGGTGGCCGGAGCTTGCCAAAAGAAGCAGACTACCTTGCCCTTTCCTATGCCACTCGTGGGCCCAAGAGCAACCTGTCCTTTGGGCTTAGGCTTGGGTTTGGCCTTGGCCTTACCCTTGCCGTTACCCTTTGCTTTCTTTGGCGGGCAAGCAACCGATGAAAGCAGGCTTGGACTTTTTCAAGTCCTGCTCTGCAGTCCTCAGCATGTTCAGAAGTTCTGAGAGGGTTTTCTCCATCGTGTTCATATTGAAATTCATTATGAACGGAGCATATGAGTCGAGGCAAAGGATTGCAGAATTAAATCCATTTGTAATTCGCATCCAAGCCACATCCCAAAGTCTCAAGCCTCTCAATGTGCTCGATCATCTTGAGCACATGAGGACCAACTTGGGCACCCTCAGTCAGACGACTCCCAAACAGTGCTTTCGACACCTTGTACCTCTCATGTCGAGCATTTGTTTCATAAAGCTCCTTGAGGTGTAGAATTATGGAAGAAGCGTCCATATTCTCATGCTGCTTTTGTAGCATTGGTGTCATCGATGCTAACATCAAGCATTGTACGCTATCAGCATCATCAAGGAACTTTTGATAAGTATCCTTAACTTCCTGAGTGGCATCAGGATCAGGCTCAGCCATGTATGGCTTTTCAAGGATATACAATTTCTTTTCTGACTTAAGTATAATCCGAAGATTACGATACCAGTCTGAGAAATTGGATCCATCCAACCTGTTTTCTTTTTCGATTATCGCAAGTTCATAATACTCATTTTCGGTGAATCTACAATTGCAGAAAAGATAAATTTATTATAAAGTTCATTATTATTTAATATGGTCTTTTATTAAACGATGCTCCCACTATTTTACTCAAGCCAATAGCCCTCACTATTAACTCGGGAAAGCCCGTTGGCTTTCCTAGTGGACCGAGATCCCATCCTGCCCATTTCAAACCTTCGCTTTGGCGAACAAGCCAAAATGGGTTGATTAGGTAGGCCAACAAACTTAATCCACACCAATTGATAGCTCCCACTATCAACCTCAAATGTGAAAAAGCCAACAAGCCAATCACACAATTCAATGGCTCCAACCATTGTCCTCAAGTGTGATTCTCGGTATCAGTAGAGTGGACACTACATGTCACCACATACACATAATATGTGTACTGTTCTACTATGCCTATGACGTGTTTATCAACCTTCGCTTTGGCGAACAAGCAAAACCGTCATTTTAAGTCGACCCATCACCATTAAGGAAAACTCCAATGAATTTTAACCTCCCACTGGTAGAAGTGTACCCTTCGCTTTGGCAAACAAGGTTTCGCGAGTTGGTTTGATTAAAACCATGGTGATGGAAGGCATTCGTGACTTAATATTCTTAGTTGAGGGGTTTGTTATTTAATGTCTCATCAGATTATTATCTTTGTTAGAATGACATTGTTTGGCATGTTATTCAACATTCAACCTTAGCATGCATTCTAAACAAAATATTAAACGTGCCGGTACATGGCCTAACTAAAACCGATCTCCTCGAGCCTAGAGGGATCGGGTGGGTCACCTAGGGATCCTGTAACAAATATCTTGAGTCTTCAAGTATGGTTGCCTCGACCTTCGTTTCATCTCCAGGTACATTACAAAAACATCATTCTAAATTTACAATAAAATTAATATTAAACTAATTTTACATCAACAAATTTAGAAACCTCGATTTACATTCGAGGGGAATGAGATGAGAAAAGAATGTACATTAAGAAGAAGAGAGAAGGCAGGACACGCAGCCCTATTTAAAAAATTACGACCATACATTCCCAAAATAATTTAAAACATTCACCCTTAGGTCTAAGGCTCATGTACCGCGCACCATGCAATATACAAACAAGTACAAAGCATACATTTCAAAAAACAATCAATTTTTTGAATCGGGTGGGTTAATTAATTAATTACCCTCTTAAATGTGCAGAATGTACATTGGCTTTATAGGTTATTAAAACGCAGATTAGTCCCTTTGCAAAAATTCAGAATTGGTAAAGTTACATCCTTCGCCGCGGGGGAAGGTTTTATCTTCGCCGCGAGGATTTCAGATATGCATTTCGCTCGGCATACTTCGCCGCGGCAAAGGTTTTATCTTCGCCACGGCGAGGATTTAAATTAGGTCTAGTCCGCCATGATTTCGCCGGCGAAGGTTTTATCTTCGCGGCGAAACTCTGCAGAGGCTCCGCGCAGGCAGGCTCCCGCCGCGGCGAAACCTCCGGAAATCCCCTAATTCCTACAATGCGTTTTGCAGCTTTTTTGTGTATAAACACTAATCCAAATCAAATCAAACGCACATACGTTCAACCAGGATATTAACCAACCAACATAACATTCATCAACACATTTTAAACCAGTTTATCATTTGAATCATTCATCCATAAACTGATTTTTCAGATTTTACAGATTTTTCAAAAAAAGGGTTTTTCATTGCAGATTCATCAAGGCAGCATGTTATCAACAAATACATGTATCAACCATTCAACAACTGTAAATCTAGTACCCTAGGCTCTGATACCACTGTTAGGAAACGACCTTAACAGCGGTGGAAAAGAAAAATTTTACAACTACGGATCATTCCTTAGAACCCAAAATCAGGGCATAGATTTTACAGTTTATGCATAATATGAATCTGCAGAAAAATAAATCCATTTGTTTAGATTCATACCCACGTTTGGAGGCTCCACCAATGTTGTCTCTGAATGTGTTTGCTACCGATCCAAGTGTAGGATCGAACCGTAGAGGTCCACACGAAGACAACCACCAAGAACCAAGGAGGGATTTGCTAGATCCTCCTTGGCCTTAAGAAATCAAGAAGAAGATCAGTATTTGATTTTTTCAATCAAACAGTGAGATTGGCGTGGGAGAGTGTATAAGGGGCTGCCGTGTTTTCTTTTAAAATTAAAGAATGAATCACCTTAATAACACACACACACTATTCTTTTTATAGGCAAACCAAGTTGCCCTATTCCCACATGGAATGGGCTTGGGCTCCAACCCAAACACCCCATGTTGCCAAACACTCCCAATTTGATATTTTAATTTAATTCATCATTATCTTTAATTAAAATCAATTAATATTTAATTAACATTTAACAATAATGATGATTTAATTAAATATGTGCGAACACACATTTAACCGTAATTTCACTTATTTAATTTCTTTAACAAATTAAATAAAAGGCTACGACCTCAGCAAATTTAATTGCACTGTGAAATTACCAAAATACCCTTTCGCCTAAAAAGACGAAAACGCCCTTCTTTCTTCTTGGCTCTTAAATTATCTTCTATGTGTGTGACCCATAGGCTCCTCATCATACCGGTAGTGTATAGTATCGTGATTAACACCAATTAATCGTCTCACTAATACACAGACCAAGATTGGCCCCTTAGCAAGGCATCATGGCCACCCGATAGATTCGGATTGACAAAGTAGCTACCTCAGCGATATGGTTACCGCAATACGATCCTTTCATCATCCGTTATCTCTACGAGACGAAGGCATAGAAATAGTGTCAACCTTCGGTTACTCTCGATATTATATATTCAGTTTCTAGACCAATGACCCGTATTATAATCTGGATAGAGCAACAACTCAATCCCACTGTGGCCCAAGTTTTAGTGTCATTACCATATACTGAATTGCGCCGTGAGATAACTTCTCCCGTACCCGGGAGTGATGAATCCTTTGTCAATCCACCATAGTCTTGATACACTCCTTGATATAGCCAATCACCACCGTATTGACAGCTCTGAATAGAACTGCGTTAGGCTAGTATCAAATCGTACCAATCGGTGCACAAGGCACTCCGGTGATCTCAAGTCCAAGGATCACATGCACCACCATTCGTTAGAGGATTTGTTCCATAGACACTAGGGGTTACCATCCATATGGAATCCTCTCGGTGGGTCGCCTCCGGTTGAACTTGTTCTGCGGTATATCCGCCTACAACAAGCATCCCATGTGTTGCACCAGGTTGTCACCAAACAACCTTGACAAGTGAGATCAGTCACTGCCTTTCGACAGGGTCGTTCAACACTATGATAGCCTTACCGTATTATCTGTGCCCTTACTTGCCTAATCAACACTGGGCACTGACGTTTCTAGAATGGCCACCATATGTGCTCATAGGGTTCTCACTATCAAGATTTGAAACACTTGATACCCTCGTCACGGTTCTACCATTCTAAGGACATATATCAATACATATTGCAATAATAATGATTTACGCGATATAGAATAAAAATGCCTTTTATTATTGATTAATGAACATTATTATAAAGAGTCAATTCCACAATAATTGATTGGCTCTAGGGCATCTACTCTAACAATATACTTTGACTTGCTGGACTAATTAGAGCCGTTAGATCAGGCTGGATTCGACGGCTGAGATTAGTCATTTGAGTTAACTTCAAAACGACAACATATCGCCAGATGCAATGCGACACCGTTTAAAGCTTCACTCAACAATCTGCACCTTGAAGCTTTAACACATCATCATATCACAACAGAAACCTTACCAATGCAGTTTACTCACAAATTACTTATCATAGCTCGATTGCTGCAAGTCATTTGACATGCAATAAGTTCAAGCAGTGCTTGACCTTGGCTGGAAATGCCACTTTTGTTCCCATATCTGCAAGGTTGTCTTCGATTGGCACCTTTTTCAGAATGATCACACTTTATCTACCAGTTCCCTCACAAAATGGTATTTGACATCAACATGTTTGGTCCGTTCGTGGTAAACTGGGTTCTTGCACAAATGGATGGCACTTTGGCTGTTTGAATAGACAGTGATTGCACCATCAAGTAGCTCAACTTCTAATAGTAGCCCTTGAAGCCAAAGAGCTTCTTTGAATATGTCTGTCACAGCCACATACTCTGCCTCGGTGGTGGACAGGGCAACGATTGGCTGAAGCTGGGACTTCCAGCTTACACAGTTTCCTCCCAAGGTGAACAAATATGCAGTGGTTGACTTCCTTGAATCTTTGTCACCTGCAAAATCAAAATCTACAAAACCTACAAGATCAAGTGAGTCAAATCTTTTTCCATATTCCAAGCCAACATCCAAAGAACTATTAATATACCTAAGCAACCATTTGAGAGCAAGCCAATGTTCAAAACCAAGATTTGACATGAATCTACTTAAGAGTGAGATTGCAAAGGAGAGGTCTGGTCTGGTGCTAATCATGGCATACATGAATGACCCAATTACATTAGCATAAGGGATGTTTTCCATTTTAATTAAATCAATGTTTGTTTTGGGGCATTGTGATTTACTTAATATAAAATGTCTAGCCAAGGGTACAATCACCACTTTGGAACCTGCCATGCCAAATTTAGACACCAGTTTTTGTAAATAGGAAGTTTGGTGGACTTTTAGTTCATCATTCTTACTATTTCTATCTATGATCATGCTTAGAATCCGTTTCGCATGTCCTAAGTCTTTCATATCAAATTCAGAGTTTAGTTTTTTCTTTAGCTCTTCTATCCTAGACTTAGACTTGCAAATTAAGAGCATGTCATCCACATACAGCAACAGATATAATGGCATGTTATCAGAGAGTGCATAATAAAAGCAGCTATCATACTTACTTCTACTGAAACCGATGCTTAGTATGAATGCATCAAAACGTTTATACCACTGCCTAGGGGACTGTTTCAGTCCATATAGTGATTTATGAAGGAGACACACATGATTAGGCAGGTTCCTATCTACAAAACCAATGGGCTGTCTCATGTAAATCCTTTATTCCAAGTTCTCATGCAAAAATGCAGTCTTAACATCCAATTGTTTTAATTCTAAATCCTTATGGGCAACTATGGCTAACATGATCCTAATGGTCTTATATTTCATAACGGGGGAGAATATTTCATTAAAATCTATTCGCTCCCGCTGTGTGTAGCCTTTGGCTACCAACCTAGCCTTATACCTAGGAAGGTCAAAAGAATTTATACCTTCCTTAAGCTTGAATAACCACCTTAACTCAACCAATTTCTGGTCTTTGGGATTTGGAACCAAAGACCAGGTTCCATTTACCCTTAGGGACAACATCTCTTCCTCCATTGTAGCTTGCCATTTTTCTCTGTCTTTGGATCAGACAGCTTCTTCATAGCAATCTGGTTCTGTCCTCTGGACTTAAGCCCTTGCCACCAGGGCTATGTAGATCAGATCAGCATAGGAATACCTTGTTGGTGGCCTGATTTCTCTCCTACTTCTATCCTTGGCCAACTGGTATTGTGCTAAGGGGTCAGAATGGTGTTCATCAGGTTCTACAGCTTGTTCCTCTTCCAACTCAGGGTCCAAGTCTGATCCATTGGTTGAGGTGCAGCAGGCTCCACCTCAATTTGGACTCTCTCAGGTTGATCCTGATTTATAGGGTGGCTACTGGTTGAACCTGCATCAGGGTTAGTAGTTTTACAAGGAAATACATTCTCATTAAATATTACATCCCTATTGATTATTATCCTAACCCCAGGGGCACTTTTTTCCCAAAGCCTATACCCTTTGGTTCCCTCTTGATAACTTAAGAAAACATAGCTAAGGGACCTAGGTTCTAACTTCCCTTCACTGATGTGCACATAGGCAGCACACCCAAAGGTCCTTAAGTATCCTAGGTTAGGTTTCCTATTGCTCCATCTTTCTTCAGGGCACATAAAATTGATTGCACTTGATGGGCTTCTATTAATCAAATGGGCTGCAGTGTTAAGGGTTTCTCCCCAAAAGGATTTTGGTAGACAGAAGGCAAAGAGAAGGCATCTAACCTTTTCTAAAAGAGTCATATTCATTCTTTCAGCAATCCCATTTTTTTGAGGGGTTTTCCTGACTGTTCTATGTCTTAGGATACCCTGTTCAGTGCAATAGGAGTCAAATTCCATGTTACAAAACTCTAAGCCATTGTCGATCCTAAGGGTTTTAACCTTTTTGTCAGTTTGGTTTTCTACAAGAACCATCCAACTCTTAAACTTACTCAAGGCTTCATCCTTAGTCCTAAGTAAGAAAACCCACACCTTCCTACTGTAATCATCTACTATGGATAGGAAATAGCTACTACCCCAATGTGATTTTACCCTTTTAGCTCCCCACAAGTCAGCATGCAAATATTCTAAACAGTTGGCAGCCAGGTGAGTTCCCTCTTGGAAACTCAGCATGTGTTGCTTACCCATGAAACAAGTCTCACAAAACTCAAGAGGTTCAAGATCCTTACCAAATAGGCCCTGCTTGTGGAGGATGTCCAAGCCTTTCTGGCTCATGTGACCTAGCCTTAAGTGTCATTTCTGTAACATTCAGGTTAATGGAAAACAATGCAAAATTTAAATCAGAGTAATAATTTCCACATAGGATATACAGTACATTTCTTTTTACACCCTTAAGCGATACACTGTTACTTTTATATACATTAAGGCACCCATTTTCAGCTTAGTAACAGCATCCAGATTTATCTAACGTACCTAATGAAATTAGATTTCTCTTTAATTTTGGAATGTACCTAACCTTAGTTAACTTGACAGTTTTTCCAATGTCTAGTCTTAGGTTACATTACCTATTACTCGGATTTTACACGCATTGTTATTACCCATATACACTGTTTCTGGCCTATTCTCCTCAAAGTCCTAAAACCATTCTTTATTGGAACTCAAATGAAATGAGCACCCAGAATCTAACACCCAATCATTTATCTTTTCAGTTTTAGATATTGTTAGAACTTCAGATTCTTCTATATTGGACTTAAAGGTTGCTAGGTTGCTTTCAGTGTTCCCTTGTTTCTATTTCTTGAGCCAGGCATAACAATTCTTTTTTAAATGGCTAGCCTTATTATAGAAGAAACACTTCCTGGTTTCTCCCTTGACCTTATGGTTTTGCTGCCCCTTTTCTTATTCCTAGAGCCATTATCAGGCTGGGCAGTATTGCCCATCTGGTTAAATTCACCATTTCCCTTAACAAACAGATTACTACCAGTTCTTCTCTGTACTTTAATTTCTAATTCTCTGGCTTTTAGTCCTGAGACTATTAGGTCTAAACTTGGGACAGTACCAGTGTATTGAAGAGCATTCTTTACAACTTGGTACTTTTCGGTCAAAAATTTAACAAAATCATGGCTAAACTAGAGTCCCCGAGTTCTTGATCTGTACCCTTCAATACTTAGGTCATTTTCAAGAACTCGTCAAGATTTTCATCAATGGTCCTAGAACTATCCATTTTATATGAAAACAATACACCTTTTAAGGTAGGCTAAATTAGGGGTAAACTGTAAAGCATAAAGGGATTCGAGTTTACCCCATACGACAATTGGAGTTTCAAAGCCATCTACCTTTCTCAGAACACTGTCAGAGAGATTCATGATAATTAGGTTGTACGCCTCCTCGTCCACCTCTGCTTTCTTTTTCACTTTTTCCTCTGACCATTTGGTTACATCCTTTTCCAGTGCAACAACTACCTTATTATGTGATAACAAGGCCTTCATTTTTTTCTTCCAACTATTGAAATCAATTTTCCCATCGAATTGGCTGATTTTAACTCGTGTAGTAGTCATAGTGGAGGGTTACTGTTTGGATTTAGGGTTGACAAAGGAAACCCTAATCAGTTTAGGATCGAATTTGAACCAATTTTCAAGAAATTGATAGGACAATCTAAGGTTTTCCAAGCCCTAGGATACTAATTTGACTTATTATCAAGAAACCCCCAATTTTTATAAACCCTAGTTTTCATGAACAATCAAGATAGACTAGAAAAACCCTAATCCCACCCTGATACCACTGTTGGGATTAAACCAAACTCAATCCTAACTATTATCACCATCAAACACACCACCACACAATCAATAGACAAATCAATCAAGAACACGAACGATTTTTACCGTGGTTCGTTTATTCCAACGGAATAAACTACATCCACGTTGAACTCCAAGCAATTTGGGACTCACTGCACTATAAGGATCAAAGTCTTACAAATACAAACCAATCACACCGAAAATTACCCAACTCTCTCACTTTACAACAATCCCTCAAATCACCCAGTAATCACAATAAAGCAAGACACGAAAACAATATGCCTACACCAAAAGAACAACCTATTTCTTCTACCCAAAATATTCCCAAATTGTGACCTAATTACACGATTTGATTGAGAGCCTAAAACAAGAACCCTAACCCAGTTGCAATCACGAGAGAGAGATTTCATTCACTATGTATTTTCTGAAAACTTTAGCTTTATATACTTTGACTTCCTAGACTGATTAGAGCCGTTAGATTGGGTTGGATTCAACAACTGAGATTAGTCATTTGAGTTAACTTCAAAACGACGTATCGCCAGATGCAATGCGACACCGTTTAAAGCTTCACTCAATAATAGGCTTTCCCAAGTTACTTAGAAATGAAGCGACGATAGCAAGATTCAGGCAATGTGATTGCAAAATTAGAGAAAAAAGAAAAAAAAAAGTTAGATCTTAACAGGAAGAAGAATATCGCCGAGAAAATTTACCTGGAAAACAGATTGGAAGAAGGTGTAAATGAATTAAAGGATCAAAAGCAGATTATGGAAGTTGCTAAAAATTCTTGTGCAAAAGCTGAGGATCAGGTTGATATTCTCAAAAAAAATAGAGAATTACTTGATACAATCTCAAATTTACAATCTTCTCTTGCTAAAGCTGAAAAAGATAGAGATGAAGCTTCTGATATTATGACAAACATGTTTGTCAAAACTTGAAAAGCTTGTGCTGAAGCATTTAAATTATCTTTTCCAAATGAGAGTGCAGACTTTTTAGAAGATGCAATGTTGGAAGAGGATCAGACAGAATGCAATACTACCCATGTTTTTGTTGATACCATTGATCCTTGATAGATCATATCTTACAACAGTTGTACGAATATTCAAGTTTTGTATATATTTTCATTAACACTTTTATATCTTATGTATATATTAGATAAGTTTTGTATATTACATCTATGCTAATTACTATATATTTGTACAGGTTTTTTGTGTTGCATAATAGAATCTTCATCAAAACTTCAATTTTTTCTTTATGTTGCTTTTTGTTCCTTGATGGTCTATTCCTTTGCCCTTTTCTTTTGATACTCTGGCTTGTTCTTGCCCTTCCACAGATGATCCAACATTTGCTGACCTGTCAGTGATTTTTGGTGTTAGAGTTTGACACTGAAACACGTTTGCTGTTGAAGGATCTTCTTCATCTTTGTCTTCAATCGCGTGTTGTTTTTTTTTTTTTATAAAATATTAATATCATTTGAAAGTTAACAAAATATTAATATAATTTTAATGTTCAATGATCCATTATTTAAAACTAAAAACTTCACTAACCTCTTCCAATTGTAGTAGCTTGTGGTCATCCTCAAGTTCAACATTCACTGGAAAAAGTTTTAATACAGCATACGAATCATATCCTTGTTTCAAGCCATCTTCTGACAACCTAATTTTGAAAATAAAACTCTTTCCACAAAGTGCATTTAAAACACTTGGAACTGCTTTACGATTGTTCTCTTGACTTTTCAGTAATTGGAAACATGACAACCCAATTAACGCCTGGCATACTGTATCAAACAGTATAAATGTTATTTCAACATTGTCATCTATGACTTGCAAATTAACCTTGTACCTGTTATATCAACAATTATTCATTATTAAACATCAATTTTTAAGATTATCATGCATTAGTTTATACCAACAATTCAATTTAGAATAACAACTGATACACCTCATCTGTGGGAACTTACTCTCCTTGTTGCATTTAACACAGTAGAAATTGTTGCTGTCCATATCATGGATTTTTTTCTTGCAAGTATTGCAAGATAAATAACACCAACCGAATCTAATCTCAATTTCAAGTATTGTCGCTTTTATTGTATAATCGGTTGTTCGATCCTAGTTATGCCACATAAGACCGGTGAGATGGTTCAAAGATATTCTATTATGAAACATTTCCTTCTCAACCAGAATTTCAATTCAGCTTTCTCTTTGCAATTTAACTATTGAAATATGATCATTACTACACATTGTATAGTACATAAGATATAAATTATACAATTATTTAATAATATAATTCAACATACAGTTGCCAAGATATGTACTTTCTTCGCAGAAGATGCACCTCTTCAATTTCCAAATTTATATAAATTTTTGATGCTGAAGTACTATTCAGATATAACTTTCCTACTCATAAAAATTCATAAATTAATTATCAAAAAAGTTTCTAATCTAATATAAAAAGGTTAAAATACCTTGAAATTCTTTAACATTGGTCAATGTGACAATTACGACAACTGGTTTGTCATTCTCCACTTGACAACTCTTATCAATCTCTTTAGAAATATTTCCCCATAAAGAGACTATAAATTTTTCACTACAAATAATATCGCAGTAAGATATTTTGATAGTATCAAGTGATTAAAATATTTGTAGAAGAACTTATTGTTCAATTTGAAACATTATATCTCGTTCATCACTCTTGGTTGATATGATTTTTTCAATTTCTCCTATTCCACTCAAAACACCTATGACATCTGCAAAACATTTGTTATATTAAGAAATATAGTAATTATGATAGATGTACAACATGGATAAACAAAAAGCAGTTTACCTAATAACAAAGTAGTGTCATTTGATCTATTCTGAAGATCATGAATACCAACAAATTGGAATTTAAATTTTAAAATGGCAACTGTAGCTTCTTTGATCTCCTCAACATAAGTTATCATGAGAAATTGTAAACGGTTAGGACCTTCAACAGGTTTGTAAACACCAGAACATGATATGACTTTGACATTTTTAATTAAATATATAAGACCTTCACGAAGTTGGTTCTTATATTTTACAACTTTGTTCTTTAGTATAGTTCCATGAATCAAATTATGCTATAGAATAATTGGAAAAATAACAGGCTTTTTAAACTTGTATAGTTTCAATTTCAATTAAATATATAAGACCTTCAAGAAGTTGGTTCAATTTCAAATTATGCAATAAATTAACTTGTACAATTTTAAACTGTATAGAATATTACACATCTTTAGTGCAATTTTTTTGTTTATTTCTAGTTCCACTTTACTTTCTTCCCCTTTATGTATCTTTTTTTTTTTTTTTTGCTTTGCATAGGATATCTTGCTAAATGACTTTGATGCTATAACATATAAAGTTCAGTCATACCTTCTTCTGGATTTGGTGAGGATATACTCCAAAAAAGTTGAATTTGTGGGTTGTGAAAAAAGTAAGTCACGGAGGAGAAAATTAAGTTTCCTGTATTATGCTTTTGAACCGGAAATTCTTGCAATAAGTAGGTACTTTATCAAAAAAAAATACCAATAAAAAAATGCTCAGTGTTTGCGAAAAGACATTGATCGGCAACTTTATTGCATCAATTATCATGAACAAAACAAAAAAACTTCTATTATAATATTAACTAAAAAGGGCATTACAATGTTACATTTGGTAACCATATATGTTCGGCAAATAATCAATCATAATCGCACTATACAAACCAATGAATTTGCAACTTGACTCTTAATAGTAAATAGTAAACGTGATTGTTCAGCAACGACTACAATTATAGGATTAAACTGGATTGTTCACCAATGGCAACAATTTTAGGGAAACAGTGTGGCGAATGCATCGGTAAACAGCAATAAAATCATTGTTCAAAACTCATCCCCACATAGACACAAAATATTGTTCGTCATTGTCTGCCTACATCTTCTTATAACCTGCAAATCAAACAGGACTATAACAACACAACAGCGAATAAATTGAAACCAATTCAAAATTCGTAGACAAATGAATACATTATGAGCATCAAAAGTTTGCATAGTACACACCAATACTTTGCAACCTAACTCTTAACATTAAACAGGATTGTTTAGCAAGGACTACAAATCAAATAGGACTATAACAACACAACAGCGGATAAATTGAAACCAATTCAAAACTCGTAGAAAAATGAATACATTATGAGCATCAAAAGTTTGCATTATACATACCAATACTTTGCAGCCTGTTGAAAGTCAAGCTGTTGATTGTGTTTATTTGGTTGTTTTGTTTCCTTGTTATGTATTAGCTAGTGTATCTTGTTTTTTAGGAGTTTTTAATTGTTTTCTTAATTATTCTTTTCCTTTTGCAAAAAGATTGAATTCCTAATTGTCAAATCTTCTTGATTTATTTTTTATTTTTTCCTTTAAAAGAGATTCCTTTCCGAAATTGTCTCACCATTGTAACCTATTTATTTCTGTCTTCTTTATTCAATATATAAGATCATAGAAGAAATTGAGTCTGTGTTCTTTCATACTTTCATTCTTTATTTTCTTCATGGTATCAGAATGGGTTTAATCCTCTCTTTGTCTCTATCATCGAGTTTTTCCTACTTGTTATCTCTGCATCAATATATGGAGTAAAACGGCCGAGGAAATCACGTCTCTACCGAGGAGCCATCACCTTCTAAAGCAAGTTTGTTTAACAAAGAGCAAATGGAGACACTTAAAAAATTATTGTCTCCCCTTTCGTCAGCTCAATCACAAACCGGCTCATCTTCTAACTATGTCATTGGTTACGAAACCTTGACTCACAAAGATAATTTTTTGAGCGCCTTTACTGTGGGTAAGAAACTTAAAAAACCTTGGATTGTGGACTCAGGAGCCTCTGATCACATGATAGGAGATGCAACGATGTTTGATACATATAGCCCATGTCCAAATAATTTAAAGGTCCAAATAGCAGATGGTTCACTATCAAAGGTTATCGGTACAGGTTCAGTTGTGCTATCAAAGGACCTTACTCACAACTCTGTTCTTTTTGTTCCTAACTTGGAATGTAATCTATTGTCAATTAGTAAACTCACTAAGGAAAAAAGGTGTGTTATTAATTTTTCCTCCACTCACTATGAATTTCAGGATTTGGATTTGGGGAAGACGATTGGCAATGTTGAGGAATGCTCTGGACTCTATATCCTTAAGGAGCACCACTATCCACAAGAACAACCTCAAAAGGCAATTAGTGGTAATTCTTTTTCTGTTTCTTGTCAAATAACGATAGTGAAATCATGTTGTGGCACTATCGCTTAGGTCATCCAAATTTTATGTATCTCAAGCATTTATTTCCATCCTTCTTTAACAAAAATCCAAAATCCTTTGAGTGTGAAATCTGTCAATTATCAAAACATGTTCGGTCTCATTTTCCCATTCAACCCTACAAAGCGTCTAGTCTATTCTTAATGATTCATAGTGATATTTGGGGTCCATCAAAAATAAAAAATGTAACAGGTGCAAGGTGGTTTGTCTCATTCATAGATGATCACACTAGATTAACCTGGGTATTCCTCATGAAAGAAAAATCAGAAACGGTTCAAATATTCAAAATTTTCAATAATATGATTCAGACCCAATTCCAATAAAAAATACAAATCCTAAAGTCTGGTAATGCTAGATATTATTTCAACTCTAACCTAGGAGAATTTCTAGTGAAAGAAGGAATAGTTCACTTAAGTTCATGTGTGGATACCCCACAACAAAATGGAATCACTGAAAGAAAAAATAGACATTTACTAGAGGTGGCTATGTCGAACCGGTCGTCACAGTCACAAAATTAAACCTAAATACCGTAGTTAGCGCTAAGTAGGGTCGAATCCACAGAGAGCAAGACTAACAACCTAATGTATTTTCAGTAACGGAAATGAAATTGACAATTTGATTAATTAAACTAAACAAACTAAATGCAAATAATAAAAACGTGAAATTAAAACTAATAAAGACTTTATAATAAAAACGTTGTCGTTGCGGTTTTGGTTCGACACGAAACCAACTCACACAATTCTCCTCCACCCTCTACGATCCCCTAAACCTACAAGGCAAGGTAAATCAACGAAAGGGCTTTCCGGCACTGTAGGTATAATCTATCTTGTCTCACCCGATCACTCAAGTTCAATTGGTTAAAGACTATCATTGAACGCCGATAAATGCTACAAGACAATACACTAGTTGGTATGCGATTAACAAATACAATTTGTCAACATGTATCTTCCAATCAACCAACTTCACAATAAACGCAACAACAGTAGAAATGAAATTAAATCCGAACACAACTCAATTACAATCGATGCGAAGTAATGAAAAGCAATATTCATCATTTAATTATTTCAAACCAACATTTATCATTTAGCGAGTTCTATGAAAACATTAAATCACACTGACAACAATATTCATCACAAATTATGCTCAAACCATATTAAAGTATAGAAATCAAACATGAAACGAAAACAAATATAATTCGAAACACAATACTACCAAATGTCCTACAATCAGGCTCATCCAACTAGTCGAGAGCTGATGAGGAGAGCAGTGGAGTCAATCTCGATCTCGCCTACGCCGTAACAAACAACTGGGAACTCAGCCGCTCATGGTAGTGTCGATGGAGGCTGAAACGGTGGAAACGAAGCTGATCATGGCGAAGAGGAAGTAACCGACATCGATATGATGCGAAGAAGGAGCGAAAATGACCAACGGACAGCTCGACATACGAATAGTCACACTCGCCGGAAAACATTAATTTTTTTAACGGATCTTCCAGAAAATGGTGGCGAAAATGGGATCCGAAGGTACCAATGGAAAGTTCAGGTGATGGGGAGTTCAGATTAGGTTCTGGGGAGATTAAAGGTCGCCAAAAATGGGAGAGATCGCAGCTAGAAGGTGAAGAGCCGTGATGGCGAGATGGCAGATTTCGGTGGTTTCGGCGGCAGATGAAGCTTGGAAAGGATAGATCCGGTTGTGGGGAAGCTAGATCGACCACCAGGGAGCCCAACCGTCGCGGAGGTCGTCGAAAAATGGCGAAAGCATGGTTGGAATGCGAAAGGTCACGGCGGTGGAATGCGAAATGTCGTGGTGACACAAGCGTGATCGTGGTGGTGTTGACGAGATGATGATGATGACGGTGCAAATGGAAGGTGGAGTGTCGCCAGAGTTTGCCGAAAAAGAAGGCAAAGAGTCGCCAGAAAAATGGATAAACAACCTCCTGTAATGCGACACTTCGCGTTCTTTTTATACACAAAGTGAAAAATATCACTTTGGTCCCTACATGATTGAAAAGTGACAAAATCAACCCTTATAAATATGACAGTTTACCCCCTAAACAGCATAAATGAGACAAAATCACCCCTAATCCATAAATCACAACCTAATATCAACTCATACCCTGTCCAAAATTATTCCAAACATGTTAAATTCATAAGAAAAATATTAGGAAGCGATTTTCATGAATAAATTCATAAATTCTTTAATTATCTCAATATGATTTCATTTTAATCACACATACGGTCTTTTTATCACCAAAATAGAGTCACTTTCATGACTCTAACACACTCCCCAACTTACTCTTTGCTCGTCCTCAAGTAAAGTAAAAGAAACTTTTCAACATTCTCACAAAACCATACACAACCATATTTATCAACAACCAAGACATTCATCAAAAGATAAAGTGAAGAATTTAAACATACCAAGTAAACAACCCAATCCTAAATAAAGAATAAAGTTTCTGTCAAGATTTGTCTATCTCCATTCAAGCTTCTCAAACACACATTTCATGTTCATATCACAATGTCAAAATGTCATGCAAAAATCCCCAACTTATGTACATGCAACATAATGCTCATTTTCCACACAAGATTTTGACATATAATTTCTTTTCATTCATCACTTGTTTTTTTTTTTTTTTTTCTTGTCTTAACTTCTTAAGCTTTCTTATAAGGTTCGTGTAATGGGCTTTAGGTCAATGACTCCCAAACCAGATAGCTATAGGGCATTAAGTGTAGAACACTCATCGAACTTACTCACCCGAACCAACTAGGCTACAAGTAAAGACTTATACTGTTTATTTATTTATTTCTTTTTTGTAAAGCTCATGATCTATGTAATGACTTCTTAAGCTTTCTAGAGGACCTGTGTAACGAGCTTTAGGCCAACCGCTCCCAAGCTAGATAGCTTTAGGGGATTAGGTGTAGAACACCCCTCAGGCGTACTCACTCGAGTCAACCAGGCTACAAATCAAAACCAAATCATCAAGCAACATTTAAGCACTTTTAACACACGAAAGATAATAAATGAAACTTTGCTCCATGGGCATGTAAAGTATGTGGGAGACTTGCCTAAACACTAAAACACATGACATTTACACAAAACGGTGTCTAACCACAATTATGGACAAACCTAGCACAAAACAGAACCAATAGCTCAATGTTTAAAACCATGTTGTAACAAACCATTTCAAAAACGTCACAAAACCTTTCAACTAGCACCTCAATTGCTTCTAAAATGGTGATTATGCATGAATTCATGAAAAATTTTAAAAATAACTCACTTTAGTTCACTTTAACCACTTTTGGACTTACAAGAGTAAGATTCAACATATTTTCAACAAAAAAAAAAAAAATCATCATGCCACAAAAATTTAAGCACAATCCATTCAACACACAATCTCCACAAAAGCATCATCAACAACACTTCACAAAAATATCACAATCTCCACAAAAGCATCATCAACAACACTTCACAAAAGTATCACAATCTCCACAAAAGCATCATCAACAACACTTCACAAAAATAAAAATCAATGAACACTCTCCAACTTAAAATGTCATTGTCCTCAATGACCCACAACTACCAACATCCTCCCCAACTTAGCATCAAATGATCTCAAATGGCAATATGATCAATAACATTAAAATCATCCAACGTATTTGAGAAACAAGAAATCTAACAATAACAACATATAAGGTGGAGAGATACAACCTGAGGAACAATGGTGGGGCTATCACCAACGGAGTTTGTGGAGCATGCATAAGCATAGCCTTGGACTAGTTAATGAGTTTCCAAACATGGCAATCCCTACAAAGACAAAAACAACAAAAACATAAAAGCAAAAAAAACATATTTACAAAGGTGGGTTGCCTCTCACAAGCGCTAAGTTTAAAGTCTTCGGCCAAACCCAATGCACTAAAATGGCTAATGTGGTTCTAAGAAAGAACACTCCTCAATCACCTTTCCATCAATAATGCCATCGACATAAGGTTTAAGTCTTTGGCCATTAACCTTAAAAACTTGTCTCATTTTTGGGTTTTGGATTTCAACAGCTCCGTGAGGGAAAACATTAAGAACAATAAAAGGGTCATTCCATCATGACTGAAGCTTCCCCAAAAAGAGGCGAAGCTTAGAGTTAAATAGCCACACTTTTTTATTAGGAGATAATGACTTCCTAACAATGTGTTTATCGTGAAAAGCTTTAGTCTTCTCTTTTGAGATGCGAGAGTTCTCATAAGCTTCGTGTCTTAGCTCATCTAAGTCCGAAAGTTAGAGTTTCCTATGGTCACTAGCTGTGGTCATATCAAAATTGAATTTCCTTGTGGCCCAATATGCTCTATGTTCAAGTTCTACAGGTAAATGACATGCTTTCCCAAAAACTAACCGATAAAGGGACATGCCAATAGAGGTACGATATGCGGTTCGATAGGCCCAAAGTGCATCATTCGGACGCACCGACCAATCCTTATGATCGGGCCGTACCATTTTCTCTACGATAGTCTTAATTCCCCAATTAGCACGTTCCACTTGTCCACTAGTTTGAAGGTAATAAGGAGTGGCAATTCGATAGGTGATTGAGTACTTTTTCAATAGTGAGCCAAAGTGCATATTGGTGAAATGCGAGCCACCATCACTGATGATGGCGCATGGATGACCGAAACGGCTAAAGATGTGCGATTGAACAAAGTTGACAACCACCCTATGATCATTGGTCCTAGTGGCAATGGCTTCTACCCATTTAGACATATAATCCACTACAAGCAAGATATATTCAAAGCCAAAAGATAAGGGAAATGAACCCATGAAATCAATACCCCACACATCAAATACTTCCACAATCAAAATAGGATACAGGGGCATCATATCTCGTCTACCAATATTCCCTACTTTTTGACATGAAGTACAAGCACGACAATAAAAGAATTCATCATGAAAAAGAGTGGGCCAATAAAAACCACACTGGAGGACCTTTAAAGCGGTCCTCTTGCCACTATAATGACCACCACAAGCATAAGAATGACAAAATGCAAGTACACTACTAAACTTGTGGTCGAGAACACATCTCCTAACTATCTGGTCTGAACAAACCCTGAAAAGGTCCAGGTCTTCCCAAAAATAATGCTTGATGGTTGCAAAGAAATGATCTTTCTGAGTTTTGGTCCACCCTAATGGTAATTGTCCTACGGCCAGGTAATTGACTATATGGGCATACTAAGGTGCTTTGGATTGGGATATTACAAATAATTGCTCATCCAGGAAAGAGTCATTCAAACATTGACCAGGGACATACTCTGTAAAGAGTCTAGACAAGTGGTCGGCGACCACATTATCGGTACCCTTTTTATCTTTGATTTCTAGATCAAACTCTTGCAACAACAAAATCCATCTAATTAGTCTAGGCTTAGTGTCTTTTTTGGCTAACAAATACCTAACTGCAACATGGTCTGTAAAGACAACTATCCTAGACCCAAGAAGATAAGATCGAAATTTATCAAGGGAGAATACTACTGCAAGCAACTCTTTCTCGGTAGTGGTGTAATTACATTGAGCATCGGAGAGGGTCTTGCTTGCATAATAGATCACAACGGGCTTTTTATTCCCCCGTTGGCCAAGGACTGCACCAATGGCATAGTCTGACGCGTCACACATCATTTCAAAAGGTAGGTTCCAATCAGGAGGTTGCATGATGGGTGCTGTGGTCAACGCTTCCTTCAGAATGGTGAAGGCAATCATACAAGAGTCATCAAAAACAAATGGCACATCTTTAGCAAGGAAATCACACAAAGGCTTAGAGATCTTGCTAAAATTATGGATGAAACACCTATAAAATCCTGCATGGCCTAGGAAAGATCTAATTTGTTTGACCGACGAAGGTGGTGGCAGTTGAGAAATCAACTCCACCTTTGCCTTATCCACTGCTATCCCCTTCTTGGAAACTACATAACCTAAGACAATTTCCTATTGAACCATGAAATGACTCTTTTCCTAACTAAGAACAAGATTTGTCTCTTTACATCGTTTCAACACCAACTCGAGTTTTTCGAGATAATCATCAAAAGATGTATTAAGCACAGAAAAATCATCCATAAAGACTTCAAGGAATTGACCCACCATGTCAGAAAATATCGATAACATGCACCTTTGAAACGTTGCCGGTGCATTGCATAACCTGAAAGGCATGCGAAGAAAGGCAAACGTACCAAAAGGACATGTGAACATAGTTTTTTCCTAGTCTTCGGGGGGCAATTGGTACTTGGTTATATCCGGAATAGCCATCCAGAAAATAATAGAAAGCTTGCCCTGCAAGTTTTCTAGGATTTGGTAATGGGAGCGGGAAATGATCTTTCCTAGTGGCTTGGTTGAGCTTCCTATAGTCAATGCAAACTCTCCATCCTGTAGGAGTACGGGTAGGAATTCGCTCACCTTTTTCATTTTCAACAACGGTGAGGCCACTCTTCTTAGGTACAACATGGGTCGGACTCACCTATTGACTGTCAGATATAGGGTAGATGATACCTACATCAAGCCATTTGATCACCTCTTTCTTCACCACCTCCTTCATATTTGGGTTTAACCTTCTTTGAGCTTCATGCACCGGTTTAGCATTCTCTTCACAAAATATGCGATGCATGCACAAAGAAGGGCTAATCCCTCGCAAATCGGCTACCGACCAACCGATTGCTTCCTTATGTGTTGTCAACACCGCCACTAATCTCTCCTCTTGCTCACTATCTAAGTTGGCGGCAATGATCACGGGTAAGGTCTTGTTGGGTCCTAGGAAAACATACTTTAGAGTATCACGCAAGGCCTTCAACTTTAAGACTGGTGAAGACTCAATTGACCTCGATTGTGTTGTCTTAGACAAAAGTGGTAAGGGTTCATACTTGATGTTCCAAGGTCGACGCTCTAAAGTGGGCGACCTAGCCATATACGCACTAACCTCCTGAACCTCAGACACGACACTCAAGTTATATATCTCCTCAACAAACGGATTCATAAGAGTGTAAATCGCATCATTACATAATATATGTAGGGCGTGAGCCTCCACTAGACTGTCAATAGCATTAACCATGAAACACTTGTTATCGTCCTCACGCATCGGTCCTAAACCAACATTAAACACATTAAGTCTCAATTTCCTATTCCCAAAAGACACTTCTATCTCTCCTGATCTATAGTTAATGCAAGCATTTTGCCGTTGCTAGAAAAGGTCTCCCTAAAATAATCGGTGGCATACTTCCACTACTCGTATACTCTATGTCTAAGACAAGAAAATCCACCGGAAAATATAGTACCTCAACCTTAACTAACACGTCCTCAATTAGGCCCCCAGGCATTTTGATTGATCAGTCAGCTAACTACAAGATGACTTCAGTAGACTTGAGCTCACCTAAGTAAAACTGTTCATACACGGAAGTGGGTAATAAGTTCATGCTCGCCCCTAAGTCTAAGAGTGCTCTATCGATCGTGACATTACCTATCACACAAGAAATAATAGGATCTCCAGGATCCTTTAACTTCAGGGGAAGGCGGTTTGAGACAACCGCACTTACATTTTTTGGTAAATGTACAGTCTTGGCTGTGTGAGATTTCATTCGCCTCTTTTGCATGCACAAATCTTTAAGGAATTTGGAATAAGCAGGTACTTGCTCAATGGCATCTAAGAGTGGAATGTTAATCTACACCTGCTTAAACAACTCAATCATTTCCTCCATCCTAGCACTTTTCCTGGTAGTGGGAACATTTGGGGGCTCTAAGCATTGAGGAAAGGGTGCTCTCGGTATGTATGATATAGGGGATGGTTATTCTCCCCAACTTTCTCCTTACCCGATATTTGAACACTTGACTCTACCAGTGGCTCACTCTCACTCTCTTTGGCTTGGTCTCTACCTAGACTTTCCTCTTCTCTACCCTGGACTTTTACTTCCCTCTCAGGCCTAATTAGCTCTTGGCCGCTCCGAAGAGTCATCATAGCCTTAGCTTGTTTGAAAAACCCTCTCTGTTGAGAAGAACCACTAGGGTTACCTATGCATTAACTAGGCAATTGGCCTTGTTCCCTCTTATTGACTGCTTCGGCTATTTGACCAATCTGGGTCTCTAGATTACTAATGGATTGGGAATGAGAATGTAGAAGTTGGGTATTCTACTCTAAATCTTGAAACCTAGCATTCATGTCGGCTTTTTGTTCCTGCATGGTTTGGAGCATTTAAGCCATCATTGATTCTAGTGAACTAGGCACTAGAGTAGGCTGTTAAACGGGAGGTGGGATCCTAGGTTGGATGGGTGGTTGGATTGAAGGTTGCTTCCTATAATTGTCTTGCT
Organism: Pistacia integerrima; assembly: GCA_026225825.1. Classification (NCBI taxonomy): domain Eukaryota; kingdom Viridiplantae; phylum Streptophyta; class Magnoliopsida; order Sapindales; family Anacardiaceae; genus Pistacia; species Pistacia integerrima. Next base: position 7,353,686 of record CM047739.1, on the reverse strand, counting down.
GATTGGAATGATTGTTCCTGTATGGCATATTATTGGGGACATTCTGAGGTGCTTGTGGCTTCCATGAAAAATTAGGGTGGTTACGTCACCCAGGATTATACGTGTTCGAGTATGGATCGCTCTGTCTTTGGAAGCCTTGTGCAACCTACACTTGCTCCTCAAAAGGGTCAGGGGCGGGTTCTTCAATTGGATGGTCAAGTCTGGAGTGCATGGCAAAAACATCCTGGTTCGCCCTATTCTGAGATGATTGTGTAGAGGGTTGCCCTTGTATAGATACAAACTTGTCAAACCGGTGGGCCAACACCTCTAGCTTGGAACTAATGTCATCTAATCGTGACACCTCATGCACGCCACCCTTCTTGGATGGTTGCCCTACGATAGGCATTCTAGACGCAGAAATGTGGTGCATTGAATTTTCACTTAAGGTCTCGAAGAGTTGCCATAACTCATTCTCGTCCTTATGCATAAATGTTCCTCCACAAGAGGCGTCTACCATATTCCTATGCCTCTCGGTCAGTTCGTCATAAAAACTACGAACTAATTGGCACCTAGGGACTGCGTGATGGGGGCACTTCCTAAGCATTTCCTTCAAATGTTTCCAACTCTCATAAAATTCCTCGCCATCTAGTTGAGTGAAACTAGTGATGGCTCGTCTTATGCTGTTGGTTTTACCAATAGGATAATACTTTTTTAGGAATCCTTGTTGCATTTGGGCCCAAGAGATAATGGACCCTGCTGCCAAAGAATTGAGCCACTGTTTGGCTCGATCCTTAACTCGAAAGGGCAATAAAATTAAGCACACGACATCTTCATTCTGTTAGTAAACGATCCCGTATACGCAGCGGAAACAAAAATATAATATAACAGGATTGTTTACATGAGCCAAGATCAAGGGTATGATTTTAACAATTCATATTAAATAAAATCTGCATAAATATTCAACATGAGTTAAGAGAAACAAACGCACGTTGAAGGCTCCTCCAAATTTGTCGTCGAACGTTTTGCTACCGATCCAAGTGTAGGATCGAACCTGCGTAGTCCACACGAAGACAATCTCAAAAGAACCAAAGAGGGATTTGCTAGACCCTCTTTGGCTTCAAGATTAAGAAGAAAACAAAAATCAATTGAATTGATTTTTAGGCACTTGGTGTTACTGCCGTGGGAGAAGCAAAAGGGCTGTTGTGTGTATTGGTTTTCAAAGAAAAATCATTCTTTTTTTAATCACACACACACACTTTTCCTTTTATATTTAAAAACAATTTGCCCTAATCCCATACGGAATAGGCTTGGGCTCCAACCCAAACGCCCCATGTTGCCAAACACTCCCAATTTGATTTATTTTAATTTCCATCATTATCTCAATTAAAATCAATTAATATATACATTTAAATATATATTAACATTTAACAATAATGATAATATATTTAAATATGTACGAACACACATTTAAACGTAATTTCACTTATTTAATTTTTCTAACAAATTAAATAAAGGCTACGACCTCAACAAATTTAATTACACTGTGAAATTACCAAAATACCCTTTCGCCTTAAAAGACGAAAACGCCCTTCTTTCTTCTTGCATCTTAAATTGTCTTCTATGTGTGTGACCCTTAGGCTCCTCATCATATCGACAGTGTATAGTATTGCAATTAATACCAATTAATCGTCTCACTAATACAGACCAAGATTGGCCCCTAGCAAGGCATCATGGCCACCCGATAGATTCGGATTCAGCAAAGTAGCTACCTGTCAACGATATGGTTACCGTGCAATTCGATCCTTTCATCATACGTTATCTCGACGAGACGAAGGCATAGAAATAGTGTCAACCTTCTCGTTACTCGATATTATTTATTCGGTTTACGGACCAATGACCCGTATTATAAACTAGATAGAGCAACAACTCAATCCCACTGTGGCCATAGTTTTAGTGTCATTGCCATATACTGAATTGCGCCGTGAGATAACTTTCTCCCGTACCCGGGAGTGATGAATCCTTTGTCAATCCACCATAGTCATGATACACTCCTTGATGCAGCCAATCACCACCGTATTGATAGCTCTGAAAAAACTGCGTTAGGCTAGTGTCAAACTACACCAATCGGCGCACAAGGCACTTTGGTGATCTCAAGTCTAAGGATCACATGCACCACCATTCGTTAGAGGATTTGTTCCATAGACATTGGGGTTACCATCCATATGGAATCCTCTGGGTGGGTCAGGTGAACTTCTTTGTGGTGTAATCGCCTACAACAAACACCCATGTGTTGCACCAGGTTGTCACCAAACAACCTTGACAAGTGAGATCAGTCACTGTTTTTCGACAGGGTCGTTCAACACTATGATAGCCTTACCGTATTATCTGTGCCCTTAGTTCTGAATAATATCCCCCTACGGACGCTTTCTAGAATGGCCACCATATGTGCTCATAGGGTTCTCACTATCAAGATTTGAAACACTTGATACCCTCGTCACGGCTCTACCATTCTAAGGACATATATCAATACATATTGCAATAATAATGATTTACGCGATATAGAATAAAATGCCTTTTATTGATTAATGAACATTATTACAAAGAGTCAATTCTACAATAATTGATTGGCTCTAGGGCATCTACTCTAACAATCTCCCACTTGCACTATAGCCAATCATTCATGCCCTCAACCAAGAATGACACAAGTGCCTCGCACTATAGCTACCATTCATGCACTCAACATTGAATGATCCAAGTGCCCATCATGCTTCTACAACGAAACTTTAATAGTGGGTTGGTAGGTATTCTACAAATCTGCACATTCCCTTTCATATCGATCCTTCAAATCAGATTGAATCAACTAAGTAAGTGTTTGGATTACTGGTGAGACCATGATTGCTCAGCCACAACAATGGCTCCATTGTTATCGCAGTACAACTATACTGGATTAGCAATGCTTGAAATCACATCAAGTTCAGTAATGAACTTCTTGATCCAAACCGCCTACACGGCTACATTAAAAATGCGGTACACTTAGCATCAATTGTAGAATCCACTGCAGTACACCAATTTGAGCTCTTGCAACTCACTGCAGTTATATTGAGACAAAATGTGTAATCCCAAATTGCGAACTATAATCATCATTTTCCTGTTTGGAAATAGCGTCTCTGTATTCTCTTACAGTGAGCTCATCTTTCTTCCATAATCCAAGAATATATATTCTTAAGCCCTTTTCAAGCACTTAAGAATGTCCATTGACACTCACCCAGTGTCATTCACTTGGATTTAGTTGATATCTTCTACTAGTGCTGAATGCACATAAGACATCAATCTAAGTACATAACATATTGCTCACTTGAGCCTGATTGACATCTATTACAAATGCTGAATGCACATTAGATATCAATCTGAACATATAAGATGGATCCACTTGCTAAAGCATGTGGGATCCTCTTCTTTCTATCTCTCTCATTGTGTGGTTAAAGACACATATCCTTACAGAGATAGACACCATATGCCATCAGAAGAAATCCCTTCTTGGATTTTTTCTATCTTGAATGTGTTCATACCTTGTCTATGTACTTTGACTTAGTTTGAGCAACCTACACGATCTATCACGATAGATCTTTATTCCCAAGGATGTAGGCTGTTTCCCCTAAGTCCTTCATGGAGAAGCACTTGGATAACCAAGTCTTTACCGACTGCAAGTTCGGTATACCATTCCCGATCTATTGTATGTCATCGACATACAATACTAGGAATGCTACTGCGCTCCCACTCACTTTCTTGTAAACACAGGGTTCATCTTCGTTCTTAATAAAACCGAATTCTTTTATGGCTTCATCAAAACGAATGTTCCAGCTCCTTGAAGCTTGCTTGAGTCCATAAATGGATCTGTAACTTGCATACCTTATTGGTTTGACTATCAAGAACGAAACCATCAGGTTTGTTTCATGTACACATCCTCCTCAAGGTTTCCGTTCAGAAAGCAGTTTTGACATCCATTTGCCAAATCTCATAGTCATGATATGCAGCAATTGCAAGCATAATCCGGATGGATTTAATCATGGTAACCGGCGAAAAGGTTTCTTCATAGTCAATGCCATGAATTTGTTTGAAACCTTTGGCAACCAGCCGTGCTTTATAAGTATGCACGTTGCCATCCATGTCGGTCTTCTTCTTGAAGACCCATTTCCACCCTATGGGTTTTACCCCTTCAGATGGTTCCACCAGAGACCACACTTGGTTCTGGTACATGGAGTCCATCTCAGATTTCATGGCTTCAAGCCATTTAACGGAATCTGGATCCGATATAGCGTCTTCGTAGGTTCTGGGTTCATCGTCTTGGTAGACCAGTACGTCACCATGTTGAGTCACGAGATAACCGTATCTCTCGGGCTCATGGCGTACTCTCCCAGATCTACGTAGCTCCTGTGCTACTTGAGGTAGTTCACTTTGATCCACAAGTTGTGGAGTAACCTCCTCATGATGCTCAACCACTTCTGTGGCACATCATCCCGTCCTTCGTCTAGTTTATCCTGTGGTCCTAGAACTTTATTAAGTTCTACTTTTCTCCCACTAGTACTTCTTAGAAAATATTCATTTTCTAGGAAGACACCAGATCGAGCAATAAAAAATTTTATGCTCTTCTGGGTGGTAGAAATAGTATCCTTGGGTCTCCTTTGGATACCCCATAAATATACATTTATAGGATTTTGGGCCCGCATTCAAGTCAATTTCTTAACATAAGCTTCGCAACCCCAAATCCTTAGATAAGACAAGTTGGGCTTTCGCCCCCTCCATAGCTAATATGAAGTCTTATCTACAGACTTTGACGGCACACGGTTCAAAACGTGAGTCGCAGTCTCTAGGGGATAACCCTAGAACGATGTAAATAAATCACTAAAACTCATCATGAACCTAACCATATCAAGTAAGGTCTTTTTCCTCCTTTCCGACACTCCTTTGTGTTGGGGTGTATAAGGAGGAGCGAGTTGTGATACTATCCCACATTCCTTCAGGTATGTTTAGCTCAACTTGCCAAAGTTGGCATAGTAGTCATTTTGAGATTATCCTTGTTGTCTTTCTTAAGAACATATTATTATGAAACAGTTCCATAAAGAATATTATTTATACTCAAGGACAATAATCCATTAGTAAACTAATATTCTCATTTGTCCTGTGTGGACACAGAAACATATAATTTCTAGAAACTGAAGAAAAACCATAATAATCCACAAGTTCCAAGAAACAAGTCCATCGGCTAAATCAGACGATAAGATCCTACAGCAAATGTAGCAGCACTTGCTTTATTTCCAACTGGTAGGTCCACCTCTCCCTCGGCGAGCAATCTACTCTACCGTAGTTCCTACACATCAATCAAATGTGAGTACCACATCTTGTGTCAACTAGATGTTTACGGGAGAAGTTAATCTCAATAACGTACCTGACGAAGAAGTAACATCCTTCTTCCCTTTTGCTAGGAAGGCCTTGCAATGTTTCCTCCAAAGGATCGGGATTCCCACAGTGAGGACAAACGCCTTTCCTTTCTGCAACAGTTCTTTCCATCAACTTCTGAGCCCTTTCCTTTTCACTTGAGTTGGCTTCAACCAACGTCAATGTTTCTGACATTTTCATGCCTGACTCAGTAGTCTTCAACAAATCCGAAGCTCAGAAAGGGTATTCTTCTTATCTTCCTCAATAAAGTCATAGACAAATTGAGAATAAGAATCCGTAATGAGCGTAATATTAGGTTTATTGCTAAACCTTCTCTAAGTCCACATCCCAAAATCTCAAGCTTGTTCATATACTCGATCCACTTGAGTATATGATTGCCAATTTTGGTACCCTCTTCCATCCCACATCTGAATAACGACCGAGACACCATATGCTTCTCATTTCTTCGAAGAAAATGAAGAATAGAAGCTAAATCCATTTTCTCGCACTCTGCGCAATAATGGTGCCATTGATGCAAGCACAATGTATCTAGTCATTTGCTTTTGCATCATGTGTATGCTTCACATATACATACCCAGGTCCTCATGGATAGAACTATCGCCGAGCTCGGTGATAGAGCTTGCTCAATGGTGTATAATCCATCGCTTGACTGAAGTATATTATTTATACTTCTATACCAGTCAACGAAATTTTCACCATTCCATTTCTCTCCCAGTTCGATGATTTGTCGCAGTGATGTTGGGATCATTTTGCTCAAATTTAAGTGAATCTACAAGTGCAGAAAAAGTAACCGTTATTACCATGTTCATTATTATTGTTTAATATGGTCTTTTATTAAACGATGCTCCCCTATTTTACTCAAGCCAATAGCCCTCACTATTAACTCGGGAAAGCCCGTTGACTTTCCTAGTGGACCGAGATCCCATCCTGCCCATTTCAAACCTTCGCTTTGGCGAACAAGCCAAAATGAGTTGATTAGGTAGGCCAACAAACTTAATCCACACCAGTTGATAGCTCCCACTATCAACCTCAAATGTGAGAAAGCCAACAAGCCAATCACACAATCCAATGGACAGTACATGCCATCGTCCTCAAGTGTGATTCTCAGTATCAGTAGAGTGGACACTACATGTCACCACGTACACACAATATGTGTACTGCTCTACTATGCCTATGACGCGTGTTTATCAACCTTCGCTTTGGCGAACAAGCAAAACCGTCATTTTAAGTCGACCCATCACCATTAAGGAAAACTCCAATGCATTTTAACCTCCCACTGGTAGAAGTGTACCGTTCGCTTTGGCGAACAAGGTTTCGACGAACAGTGGTTTGATTAAAACCATGGTGATGGAAGGCTTTCGTGACTTAATATACTTTAATTGAGGGTTTTGTTATTTAATGTCTCACCAAATTATTATCTTTGTTAGAATGACATTGTTTGGCATGTTATCAAACATTCAACCTTAGCATGCATTCTAAACAAAATTAAATGTGCTGGTACATGGCCCAACTAAGACCGATTTCCTCAAGCCTAGAGGAATCGGTGGGTCACCTAGAGGTCCTGTAATAAAAATCTTGAGTCTTCAAGTATGGTTGCCTCGTCCTTTGCTCCGACTTCAAGTACATTACAAAAGATATCTTTCTAAATTTACAATAAATAATTATACAAATTCTTTACACCAATAAATTTAGAAACCTCGATTTACATTTGAGGGGAATTAGATGAGAAGAGAATATACATCGAGAAGAGGAGAAAGGCAGGACACGTAGGCCCTATTTAATAAAATACAACCATACATACCCAAAAATAATTAAAACATTCACCCTTAGGTCTAAGGCTCATGTACCGGGCACCATGCAATATACAAACAAGTACAAAGCATACATTTCAAAAACAATCAATTTCTGAAATTTATGGGTTAATTACAATTTACCCCTTGACAATTTGTAGATTTACAGTTTGGTCTAAAAGTTTTGAAAACTTTGCATTTTACCCCCTGAACACTTGGAAGTGCGCTCGCTGCCGCGATGAGTTATATCGCCGCGGCGTGCATTGGTTTTGGTCAGCACGTCAGCATCGCCGTATCATACGTCCAGAAGGGCGATCGCCATGACGATAGGGTTATACTCGCCTTGCGGCCAGCTGTTTTCATACGGCGCTCGTCCAAGGCGATCGCGCGGCGATGAGTTATATCGCGGCGGCACGATCGCTGCGGCGATGGATTATATCAGCTACGCTGCGGCGATGGATTACGCGAGCGCATACGTATCTCGCATCTGCGATCCGTAGCTCCGGATCTATTCATACAAACAACCAAAAAACACTCTAACCAGATTTTTGCAATCAATCAAACACATTGATCTCAACAAAAATCCATCATGCATTAAACCAAACCAATGAGATCATCAACAAATTAAATTAATCGATTAATCAGTTTCTTAAAAACATATTTTAAGACAGATTTACACAGATTCAATATGGCAACATATTATCATCAAATACATGTTATCAACCATACACATAAAAATTGTAAAATTCAGTATCCTAGGCTCTGATACCACTGTTAGTAAACGGTCCCGTATACGCAGGAAACAAAAATATAATATAACAGGATCGTTTACATGAGCCAAGATCAAGGGTATGATTTTAACAATTCATATTAAATAAAATCTGCATAAATATTCAACATGAGTTAAGAGAAACAAACGCACGTTGAAGGCTCCTCCAAATTTGTCGTCGAACGTTTTGCTACCGATCCAAGTGTAGGATTGAACCTGCGTAGTCCACACGAAGACAATCTCAAAAGAACCAAAGAGGAATTTGCTAGACCCTCTTTGGCTTCAAGATTAAGAAGAAAACAAAAATCAATTGAATTGATTTTTAGGCACTTGGTGTTACTGCCGTGGGAGAAGCAAAAGGGCTGCTGTGTGTATTGGTTTTCAAAGAAAAATCATTCTTTTTTTAATCACACACACACACTTTTCCTTTTATATTTAAAAACAATTTGCCCTAATCCCATACGGAATAGGCTTGGGCTCCAACCCAAACGCCCCATGTTGCCAAACACTCCCAATTTGATTTATTTTAATTTCCATCATTATCTCAATTAAAATCAATTAATATATATATTTAAATATATATTAACATTTAACAATAATGATAATATATTTAAATATGTGCGAACACACATTTAAACGTAATTTCACTTATTTAATTTTTCTAACAAATTAAATAAAGGCTACGACCTCAGCAAATTTAATTGCCTGTGAAATTACCAAAATACCCTTTCGCCTTAAAAGACGAAAACGCCCTTCTTTCTTCTTGCATCTTAAATTGTCTTCTATGTGTGTGACCCTTAGGCTCCTCATCATATCGGCAGTGTATAGTATTGCGATTAACACCAATTAATCGTCTCACTAATACACAAACCAAGATTGGCCCCTTAGCAAGGCATCATGGCCACCCGATAGTTCGGATTGACAAAGTAGCTACACGTCAGCGATATGGTTACCGTGCAATTCGATCCTTTCATCATACGTTATCTCGGCGAGAAGAAGGCATAGAAATAGTGTCAACCTTCGGTTACTCTCGATATTATTTATTCAGTTTCTGGACCAATGACCCGTATTATAAACTAGATAGAGCAACAACTCAATTCCCACTTTGTGGCCCACGTTTTAGTGTCATTGCCATATACTGAATTGCGCCGTGAGATAACTTTCTCCCGTACCCGGGAGTGATGAATCCTCTGTCAATCCACCATAGTCTTGATACACTCCTTGATGCAGCCAATCACCACCGTATTGACAGCTCTCAAAAGAAGCTGCGTTAGGCTAGTGTCAAACTACACCAATCGGCGCACAAGGCACTTTGGTGATCTCAAGTCTAAGGATCACATGCACCACCATTCGTTAGAGGATTTGTTCCATAGACATTGGGGTTACCATCCATATGGAATCCTCTGGTGGGTCAGTCCAGTGAACTTGCTGTGGTGTAATCGCCTACAACAAACACCCATGTGTTGCACCAAGGTTGTCACCAAACAACCTTGACAAGTGAGATCGGTCCTTGTTTTTCGACAGGTCGTTCAACACTATGATAGCCTTACCGTATTATTTGTGCCCTTAGTTCAGAATAATACTGGGGCTACGGACGTTTCTAGAATGGCCACCATATGTGCTCATAGGGTTCTCACTATCAAGATTTGAAACACTTGATACCCTCGTCACGGCTCTACCATTCTAAGGACATATATCAATACATATTGCAATAATAATGATTTACGCGATATAGAATAAAATGCCTTTTATTGATTAATGAACATTATTACAAAGAGTCAATTCTACAATAATTGATTGGCTCTAGGGCATCTACTCTAACACATTCACATGTTGAAGTCTAACAAACCTCTAAAAATTCATCTAAGTGTTTGTATGGCTCCTCATTTAAATTCCCATAATAAATTGGCAGCAATTGGATGACACTAGTTTTGATCTCATAGTGTTGTGTCTGGACATTGGGGATACGGATACATGAGGCTGAAGTGTAGGTGATGGGTGCGAAATGTTGGCTAAGGGGGCACATGTGCGGGTTCATCCTGGTCAGCCATCCTACGTGCTTGTTTTCTATTCCTCTTACAAGTGCGTTCAATTGCAAGATTCAAAGGTAATAACTTTCATCATAAGACCTTCTAGTTTGCATTCATCAATCAAACACACAAAAGGCTCAACAAGCAACGCAACAACAATCTCAAAGAGAATTAGCTAAATGCAAATCGTAAGAAACAAATTTTAATAAGCACACGAAACAAAACTAAAACAAATCTAAGGATCTAATAAAACTATACCCAACAAAATTTCACACAACAAATACGCCTAATCAAAAATAAAGTTATCAATGCAACCTAAAAGAAATTAATACTATGAACAAAAATTAAATCCTAGGAGTAAAAAAAATTATGCAAAGTAAGGCAAAAGCTATTACTAATTAATCAAAATGACTAAAAAAAAAAAAACAAGGTTAAGAGAATTTCACAATCGGGTCGTGCTAGATCTTCAATGCTCACGACACGCTGCAGTGTTTTCCCAATTGCAATTTTCCTGCAAAACAAAAACAAACACAAATGAAACTATTCCAATGAAAATAAAATGAAAATGAAAATGAAATAAAATGAAGTAAAAATGAAATTACGCCAACAACCTAAAAAGAAAATAATTAATCAAAATGCGAAGAGACAAACTAAATGGAACACAAAAATTAAACAATTCACCCAAACAAATAATCACTACAAAGAAAATAACACAAACAAAAACAACAACTAAAATAAACCTAGAATAAAAACTAATGACTACCCAAACACACAAATCAAAAGCACTTTGCTCCCCAGCAACGGCGCCAAAATTTTGTCAAACCGGTCATCACAATCACAAAATTAAACCTAAATACCGTAGTTAGTAGTAAGCAGGGTCAAATCCATAGAGAGCAAGACTAACAACCTGATGTATTTTGAGTAACGGAAATGAAATTGACAATTTGATTAATTAAACTAAACAAACTAAATGCAAATAATAAAAACGTGAAATTAAAACTAATAAAGACTTCATAATAAAACGTTGCCGTTACAGTTTTGGTTCGACACAAGACCAACTCACACAATTCTCCTCCACCCTCTACGATCCCCTAAACCTACAAGGCAAGGTAAATCAACGAAATGGCTTTCCGGCACTCTAGGTATAATTCATCATGTCTCACCCGATCACTCAAGTTCAATTGGTTAAAACTATCATTGAACGCCGATAAACGCTACAAGACAATACTACTAGTTGGTACACGATTAACAAATACAATTTGTCAACACGTATCTTCCAATCAACCAACTTCACAATAAATGCAACAATAGTATAAATGAAATTAAATCTGAACACAACTCAATTACAATCGATGCGAAGTAATGAAAAGCAATATTCATCATTTAATTATTTCAAACTAATGTTTATCATTCATCGAGTTTTATGAAAACATTAAATCACACTGGACAACAATATTCATCACAAATTATGCTCAAACCATATTAAAGTATCGAAATCAAACATGAAATGAAAACAAATATAATTCGAAACACAATACTACCAAATGTCCTACAATCGGGCTCATCCAACTAGTCCAGAGCTGATGAGGAGAGCAGTGGAGTCAAGCTCGATCTCGCCTACACCGTAACAGAGGAGAACTCAGTCGCTCATATGGTGGCGATGGAGGCTGAAACGGTGGAAACGAAGATGATCATGGCGGAGAGGAAGTAACCGACAGCGATATAATATAAAGAAGGAGCGAAAATGACCAACGGACGCTCGGAATATGAACAGTCGCACTCGTCAAAAAACGTTAATTTTTCGACGGGTCTTCCGAAAAATGGTGGCGAAAATGGGATCCAAGGTACCAATGGAAAGCTCAGGTGATGGGGAGTTCAGATCAAGTCCTGGAGAGATAAAGGTCACCGAAAATGGGAGAGATCGCGACTGGAAGGTGAAGAGGCGCGACGGCGGGATGGCGGATTCCGGTGGTTTCGGAAGCAGATGAAGCTTGGAAAGGATAGATCAGGCTATAGGGAAGCTAGATCGACCACCAAGGAGCCCAAGCATTGTTAGAGGTCATCGAAAAATGGTGAAATCAAGGCTAGAATGCAAAACGTCGCGGCGACACAAGCGTGATCATGGTGGTGTTGACGGGATGATGATGACGGTGCAAATTGAAGGTGGAGGGTCGCCGGAGTTCGCCGAAAAAGAAGACGAAGAGTTGGCAGAAAAATAGATGAACAGCCTCCTGTAACGAGACCCTTCGCATTCTTTATACACAAAGTATAAAATATCACTTTGGTCCCTACATGATTGAAAAGTGACAAAATCAACTCTTATAAATATGACAGTTTACCCCCTAAACAGCATAAATGAGACAAAATCACCCCTAATCCATAAACCACAACCTAATGTCAACTCATACCCTTTCCAAAATCATTCCAAACATGTTAAATTCATAAGAAAAATATTAGGAAGCGATTTTCATGAATAAATTCATAAATTCTTTAATTATCTCAATATGATTTCATTTTAATCACATATAAGGTCTTTTTATCACCAAAATAGAGTCACTTTCATGACTCTAACAGGCTAGATCACTCATTTTCACAACAAATGTGCCAAAATATCTCTAGGGGGAAGCAGTTCTTACGGAAGCTTACCTTATTACTAGAATGTCGTCTAGAGTTCTAAAATTCAACACACCTTGTCACATCCTCTTAAAATCCTTTCCAACAACTCATCTTATTTCCACCATCCCACCCAAAAATTTTGGGTGCTTTGTCTTTGTCCATGTCCATCAACAACATAGAAGTAAACTTGATCCTAGGTCGCTCAAGTGCATCTTTCTTAGGTATTCCTCAAATCAAAAAGGGTATAAGTGTTACTCTCTAGTCACACAGAAATTCTACAATTCGATGGACGTCACCTTTTTTGATAACTAGCCTTACTAACCCAAAACTGATATTCAAGAGGAGATTTCAACTCAGGAATATCAGTTTTGGGACTTTGAGTCATCCATCACCACAGAAATCACATTTTTCCAGAGCCTCCTAATCAACTCCTACCTATCGAAAACATTGAGTTCATTATTAAGCCTCCTAATCAACTCCTACCTATCGAAAACATTGAGTTCATTATTAAGCCTCTTAATCAACTCCTACCTATCGAAAACACTAAGTTCATTCTTAACTTGCGAGATAAAGAGCACATCCAAAAGGAAACAGAGGAAGGAGCACTTCCTCAATAAATCCATGAAGCTGAACCAAGTCTGAATTTGAGCGAAATTCAAGGTAACAATATTTCTATCTTACATGGTGCTGTTGATTCCGAGTTAGAAAATGATGATCTGAATATGCCCATAGCGTGGAGAAAAGGAGTTAGATCATGCACTCAACATCCCATTGGGAATTGTATTTCATATGATAAACTATCATCATTTTTCTATGCCTTTACTGTTAACATCATAGAGATATAGGTTCCTCAGAACATTCAAGAAGCTTTCAAGTGTCCTAAGTGGAAAAATGCAGTTGATGAGGAAGTCCAAGCTCTTAAAAAGAATGGTACTTGGGAAATTACTGAACTCCCAAGAGGGAAGAAACTGGTTGGGTGTAAATGGATTTTCACAGTAAAGTACAAGGCAGATGGGAATGTGGATAGGTACAAAGCGAGGTTGGTCTCCAAAGGATTTACTCAATCATATGGCATCAACTATCAAGAAACTTTTGCTCCCGTTGCCAAGCTCAATACTGCTCATGTATTGTTATCCTTGGCGGAAAATCTTGATTGGTCGCTTCACCAACTCGATGTAAAGAATGCCTTTCTCAATGGTGACTTAGAAGAAGAAGTGTATATGGAAATTCCTACAGGCCTAGAATCAAGATTCAATGTCAACAAGGTATGTCATCTCAGAAGATCCTTGTATGGCTTAAAACAGTCTCCTCGTGCCTAGTTTGAAAGATTCACTAATGCAGTGAAAATGTACGGGTACTCTCAATGTTAGTCAAACCACACATCATTTGTGAAGCACTCCTCTAATAGGAAATTGGTTGTTATCATTGTATATGTGGACGATATCATTCTGACAAGTGATCATGAGGAGAAACTATGTAAGATTAAACAATTCCTTGCAAAGGAGTTTGAAACCAAGGATCTCGAGAACCTCAAATTTTTTCTCGAAATGGAGATTGCACAGTCAAAGAAAGGTATAGCGGTCTCACAATGTAAATCTGTTCTGGATTTACTAAATGAAACAGGAATGCTAGGATGTCACCTTGCAGAAGCTCCTATGGATTCAACTGTCAAACTTGTTAACAACAATGATAGTACACCAATTGATAAAGGAAGGTATTAACGCCTTGTAGAGAAGCTCATTTATCTATCTCATACAAGGCCAAACATAGTTTTCTCAATAAGTGTGGTAAGTCAATTCATGAACAATCCTACTGAGAGTCATATGACAACTATCTGTAAAATATTGAGGTACCTCAAAATGACACTTGGTAAGGGTTTTTTCTTCCAAAGAATGATCAAGAGGAATATTGAGATGTTTTCAGATGCAGACTGGGCAGGTTTAGTGATAGATCATAGATCAACATCAAGATATTGTTCCTATGTGTGGGGAAACTTGGTGACTTGGAGAAGCAAGAAGCAATCTGTTGTAGCCTGTAGTAGTGCAGAAGTAGAATTCCGAGCCATGGCACAAGGAATTTGTGAAGGAATTTGGTTATAAAGATTATTGTTAGAATTAAAGGTTTCCTTGGAACATCCTATGGAATTATATAATGCCAATCAAGCCGCCATCAGTATAGCCAAGAATCTTGTTCATCATGATCGAACTAAGCATGTGGAGATAGATCGATATTTTATCAAAGAAAATATTGAAGAAGGAATTTTTAAGGTTAGCTAAACTCCGACAACCGGTCAAACTGCAGATATTCTCACAAAAGCTCTTGCTCGAGCCAACTTCGAAGACTTTGTAGAGAAACTTTGTATGATTAACATCTATACGTTGGCTTCAGGGGGAGTGTTGAAAGTCAAGCCGCTGATTGTATTTATTTGGTTGTTTTGTTTCCTTGTTATGTACTAGCTAGTATATCTCGTTTTTTAGAAGTTTTTATTATTTTAGGAGTTTTTTATTTCTTAATTATTCTTTTCCTTTTACAAGAAGATTGAATTCCTAATTGTCAAATCTTCTTGATTTATTTTTTATTTTTTCCTTTAAGAGATTCCTTCCCGAAATTGTCTCACTATTGTAACCTATCTATTTCTGTCTTCTTTATTCAATACAGAAGATCACAAAAGATATTGAGTCTGTGTTCTTTCATACTTTCATTGTTTATTTTCTTCACAACCTGACTCTTAACATTAAACGACATTGTTCAGCAATGACTACAATTATAGGATTAAACATGAGTGTTCATCAAGCAACAAAAGCATTGTTCAAAATTGGTCCCCAAATAGACAAAAAAATTATTCACTCTGGTCCGCCTGCAAATCAAACAGGACTATTTCTTAATTATTCTTTTCCTTTCCTTTTACAAGAAGATTGAATTCCTAATTGTCAAATCTTCTTGATTTATTTTTTATTTTCTCCTTTAAGAGAGATTCCTTTCCGAAATTGTCTCACTATTGTAACATATTTATTTATGTCTTCTTTATTCAATACAGAAGATCACAGAAGATATTGAGTATGTGTTCTTTCATACTTTTATTCTTTGTTTTCTTCACAACCTGACTCTTAACATTAAACAACATTGTTCAGCAATGACTACAATTATAGGATTAAACAAGAGTGTTCATCAAGCAAAAAAAGCATTGTTCAAAATTGGTCCCCAAGTAGACAAAAAAATTATTCACTTTGGTCCGCCTGCAAATCAAACAAGACTATAACAACACAACTGCGAATTATTCAAAACCAATTAAATATTCCTGAACAAATTAATACATTATGAGCATCAAAAGTTTAATAATAAACTGAAAAAACCAAAATAAAACAATGACAAATAACAATTCGCAATGACACACCTATCTTTCTTCATATGAATGGTATAACAAACTATTACATAATCGACCTATATATAGAGGATTCAAAGTCATTAATTCTACAATTGATACAATGCATCTCTTCACATTCACAAAAATCAATAATAGACATTATCAATCCATTACTATTCATGCCTATCCGTGCATGTATAACCATTCACAAAAAAAAAAAAAAAAAATGCACAACTTCACATTCACAATGCCAAAATTTTGTACAAAACAATGAATAGAAATGCCAAAGGTTTGTACAAAACAATGAATGCATATGAATTATCAGTATTTATCTGATTAATTAAACAATAAACCAAAAAAATAAATGTGCCGCTTCACTTTCACATATACAAACCAAAGGTTAACAATGAATGCATATGAATTATTACTATTTATTTGATTAGTTAAACAATAAACCAGAAAAATAAATGCGCCACTTCACATTCACATATACAAACCAAAGGTTTCTACAAAACAATGAATGCATACGAATTATCAGCATCTATCAACAAAATGTCAAAAACCTCTAGAAAACATTGAATGTGAATGTGAATAGTTTCTACAAACCAAAGCGAATGTGGATGCGAGTAATTTACACAGAACATTAAATGCGAATGTGAACTGTTTCTACAAAGTAAATAGGCCAAACACCTGTACCAATTATAGAGATCCAGTTGGAATCCTACGTGGAGTCCAATTGGCGATCGCTAAAGAGGGTGGGCTTAAGGATTGTATAGATATATAGATAAATTAATGATATTTGGATCAATTGATTTAGATCAAAAACTTGATTGGGAAAGTAAATTTACAAATTTACTCTTTATTAAAATAAAATTATATTTGGCTCTTAAACCCATCTTTTTGGAGGAAAAATAATTTACACCATTAACATTATGAAAGGATGAGAGAGAAGTAATTATTACTTCAATGTTTCCAAGAATAGAGTTTGGAAAGTAAGCATTAATTTATTGTAATAATTAAATTGCTATAAAAAAAATGTAAAGGTACCCGTTTTATCTCCCAAAGTTGCAAGTGTAATCCCTTATTGCAAACACATGCTTTTTTCTTGTGTCAAACCTTTATCAACCAAAGTTGTAAGTGTAATCCCTTGTTGCAAGTGTAAGAACCGTTTGCAACACATTAATTTTCAACACATTTTCATACCTGCACACCCTTTTATCTCATTTTTGCCAACAAATGAATATGCTAGTTCATATTGTGATAAAATAGTTGTTGGATAAAAAATGTTTTTTGTAATTTATTTAAATGTTGTGTGGATAAAATAGATAGAGCTGGATAAAAAATGTTTTATGTATATTGATCTGAATGTTTGATGCCGAAATAATAAGATGATTGAACAATCAAGGAACATTTGATACAAAAACCACCACCGAATGTATCAAGTTCGGATACTAGATTGAATAAGCAACCACAAAAGGTTCTTAAACTTTCATTTAATAAAAATAACAATAAAAAAAACTGCCCTATTACGGCTATAACAACCTTTTTATAGTTTGCCCTAATAAAAAAACCAAGAAAAAGAACGACTAAACAATCAAGGAACAATTGATACGAAAAACCACCACCAAATGTATCAAGTTCGGATACTGGATTGAATAAGCAACCACAAAAGGTTCTTAACTTTTATTTAATAAAAATAATCATAAAAAAACTGCCCTATTACGGCTATAACAGCATTTTTATAGTTTTCCCTAATCTAAAAACCAAGAAAAAGAACATTAAACAATGATCTCCAAAAGGCCCCAAAACTTTCAAAAAGTTGCAAATAAACCCAAAAACTCTAGACGTTTGCAAACACACCCTTGAAAAACATAAAAATGCCTAAAAACCCATCTAAACGATTCTAAAAGGCTAAAAAACAACAAAACTCATTAATCAAAAGCCTAACTTATTTGATTGTTTCAAAGTGCCACGCCAAAATTCGCGCATTCTGACATCGTCGGCACTATTAGCACTGTTCACTATATATCTCTGTTCATATGACACTGTACATCACTGTTTATATGACACTATACATCACTGTTCATTACTGCATCAATATTGTGTGGATAAAAAAGACAAAGCCAGATAAAAAAATGTTTTTTGTATATTGATCTAAATGTTGTGTGGATAAAATAGAGAGAATTGTTAAAAAAAAAATTTCCGTATATCAATGTTTTATGTATATGTATTTTGAATATTGATAACAAAGTATTTTTTTATTGATAACAAAGTATTTTTTTTTCTTAAATACTCTTAATCATCTTAAATCATTATTATTATTATTATTATTATTTATTTATTTATTTGTACAGGTAATCAATTATAAAGTCTCGTATAGAATGAGTATGTCATGTCATTATGATAAAAGTCATTTTCTCTGTATTTGTTTAATAAAATTAGATTGTATTAATTTAAAAAACAAACGAAAATATTAATATATTTATAGATCTCTATTCAGAGAATGTTCATAGATTTTATACAAGAGATTTTTTAATCTATGCACAGACAATTTAAAATTCGATTAAATCAACCATTGTAATCCAAGTGTTCATATTTCGTTTGGTATGGTTTTGTTTATTAATAAGTGCTCATTTTTGTGTTGGAAGGAAAACATTATTTATTGTTCAATTTGGAAGGGAACTGTGGAATCCGAAAAGCAAAATGCGGTATTGGAAGCAATTTTCGGCAACAATGAAGATGTTGTTTGAAATTGAATTTTTATCACAAATGTCTTGATTATAATTAAACTTATAATTGTTGGCATGAGTCAAGTGTATAATAACTCTTATCATATAATTAAATTAAAATATTGGATTTTGGTAACAAATCTAATATTTTGAAAATATCTTATTAAAATTTGATTTTCAGACTTAGTGATGAGAGAGAGAATTCAATAAAATTTGAAATTACTCTCTCTCACCATTAAATCATTCTTTTTACTTTTTAATTCAGAAAGGATAAATAGGTCTTTTTATACATGGTCATCTTATGAAAAGCCAAATATATCCCTATTTTATCCTGATCAATTGATCCAACAAGCATTTTTGTTAAAAATAAATCTATTCCAAGTCTTAATATAAAGACTAGATCTCTAACTTAAGCATCGAAGACTCTATGCTAATTAGGGGTGTTCAAAAAAATGAAAAAATTGAATCGAACCGAAAAAACGGTTCAATTACGGTTCAAAAAACCAAATTTCTGGTTTGGGAAAAAATGAAAAAAGGTTAACCGAAACCGGTTTTTTGAACCGGTTTTACAAATATATATATTATATATTAAATAAAAATAAAAATATATATTATATATTAAATAAAAAATAATTTCATTTCGAACTTTTATTTATATCAATTTTTAATGTATTTTTAATAGTGACCAATAGATACATATGAATGTTTAATTTTTATTTGGATATATATTGTTTATATTTATATTTTAATTTAAGAAAAAATTAAAAAAAAAATAAGTTTTATTAAAAAAAAAGGGAAACCGGTTAACCAAAAAACCGGTTTTCCCTCCAAACCGGTTTGGTTTCGGTTTGAGAATTTTCCTGAACCGAAAAACCAATTCGGCTCAGAAAAGCAGTTAACCGTTTTTGAACACCCCTGCAGCTAATGGCACCCCCATGAGCCCCTTGACCGTCTTTTGTGTGTGAGAAAGGAACGAGGCCTGTTAAAGTTGGTGTGAAGGCTCTCGGGGTCCAAGCTTCAGGCAACTGAAGACCTGATCCGAGGCTTGGCGAGACTCCTGCGTCTACCGAGCAGCATAACAGTCGATGGTCCAGGACGTCAAATAACCATATTCAGCACCTACGAGTTTTCGCGGTCAACACTACATTCCATGAAAAAACTTGGGAGACATGGCGCGGGACCATCAAACATGGATTAATTGTAATTGTGATTACCGGTTATTAAATTAAAAAAAAAAAAACTATTATATATGGCAAGCTTAATGCAGGTTAATTTCAAATATCTCCTTGATAATTAACATGCTAACTTAATAATTTTTTTCCTTGGTTAATACTAAAAGGAAAGATTTACTTTAATAATTAAATACTTTATTGAATTAATTTTGAATTGATTTTTTGTATGTATTTATAATAAAATTAATAAACTTATTACAAATTTCGCTTAGGGATTAAAATTAATTATTATTGTTTAGGTAATCATTTTCTACTATAAATATTTATTTATTAGTTTATTTAATTATTTAGTAAACTATCGAATAAATTTTCAATTTGTTAAATACTTATAAAATAAAAACTTTCAATTAAGCGAACAATATATGTCATTATTATGTAATTCTCAAGTACTTCAAATTTGAACTATTTTAATCTGAGCTTCGTAAAAAATGCCTTGATTTATTTAATGAATGTATCCTAATAGACTAGAAAGAAAAGAATCAGCAGATCGAATTAAAAGTGCGGTGAAAAGAGTAAATAATATGCCGATTCCCCTTCTGAAATCATCCTCTTATTTAAAAATAACTCTTTTGTTTGCTGATTTAGTTTAAACATCACAATGCATAGGATGAACACATAAAGAAAACCAACCAAATTTAGGCAGTAATAATGGAAGTGAATTACACTCATTCCTGTCTTCATTAAAATCAATGAATAGTAACCTCTCAGAAATTTTCTCATGGACTATAGAACCAAGTTGCTCTTCCTTCCAGTTGCTGGGTTGGCCTTGCATTTTCCACAAATCCCTGGTAACCAAGAAATCAACAAAGATAAAAACAACAAGAGATTAATTTATGTTGATCAAATTCTACAGGAAAAGGCACTTACATCTTCAACCTTTTCCTTCAATGCTCTTACTTGCTCCCTTGAAACTGTCCTCACCTGTATCAGACAAGTAGTATTTTATTAGAGTGCTTCAATGGTGTATTATTTGGAATAATTTGAAAGAGTTTATTTGATAACAAAATTATATTGTTTAAGTTACCTTGTTCACTATCGTCCAAATCACGCCCTCGGTGCAAGGAGGAGTCGAGAGTGAACCTATATATCTGTAGTACTTCCGACTACCGAATTTGACATCTCCTGGATTAACATTTCTAATTTCTTTTTCTTTCCCCCCTAGTGATTTTATGTAGGGGAAAAGCTGAAACAATGAGAGAAACAAAAAGTAAACAGTTATGAACAAGAAAAGCATCAAATTTCTCAGAGAACTAAAATTTTAAATGGAGTACTTCAATGAATGCTAGGAAAACGAAACTTCCTGAAGAATGTTAAGCAAACAGAAGAAAAATGATACCCTTGAAAGGAAAGGATCAGGATGGCCATATTCATACACAATTCCGATAACAGCTTTCTTGTTATCAGAACTTATATGAACCATATGAAGTTCCAACTCATACCTACAATTCAGCAGATAAAGAGTGAATGTGAAAGCAAAAGTAAACATAATCAAGTTTCAAAGAAATTAAGGGAGAAATGAAGCAACCTAGATCCATTAAAAGTATGCTCAGACGGGGTATGCCAGTGACACTGAACTAGTTTATAGTAAGTTCCATTTATGTTAATTTGTCCTGCGTCTCCTTTCCATTTTACCTGACAAATGCAACCACTCATTTCAACATTAGAAATTAAATTCTATCCACAAACAAATACATAATCAATCTCAAGCAATTTTACCATAACATATGCCAACATCTAATCTTATAAAGATATTAACACTGCTCGAAATAAAAACGCAAGGTTAAAAGAAGAGTGGTAGTAGTTGTTTACTGAAATGAAATGTCCTTTCTGCAAAACAGCAGAAGCCGGATTGTAGTCCCTTTTTAGTTTGCCTAGAGTAGCTGAAACTAGCAAACTTTTGCCAACAAGGTCAATGGGAGACTGCATTTTTCCATTCCCGCAAGCTCGCCAATTTGGGTTGATGTTGCCCCAGCTCTTTGGCCCTTTACCAGTTCCTTCACTGTAGGAGAATGGAGTTTCATGGTCTTCTACATTCCATGAAATCATCAAATTTTAGTTCATCATGACCTTATATAACTAATCATTATAAATTTTAGTAATTCATGCCTATTAATTGTATGATCCTGCATAGCACAAATTCACTATCGTGAAGAAGATTTACTACAGTTTCCAAAATCTGTAGTGAAGCAAAAAGAGAGAAGAAAACAAAGAGTATTTCTTCTTTTCTTTTCATGCAGTTAATTAAGATACAAAGTAAAGGTGACTAGTTTAAACTTTAAAGAAAGAACCTAGTAAGTAAAAAGGAAAATTATGATATGGTCCTGCAAGTAAATAATAAAAAAATCAAAACAAACTAATCACTAAGCAAAGAAGCTAATTCCTTCTTTATTTTAAAGCATGAATTAAGAACCAGACAAATAAAAAGAGACAAAACAAAGAAGGGTCAGGTTACTGTTTTGACAGGTCATACAGTGACATTCGAACCAATAATTAATATCCGTATAGGTTATAACCTTAAATCAAGATTACCCAATAATTGCTCTCAAAATGACAATAAAACTAATTATAATAACTTGTTTCTGTATGAACAAACCAATCTCTTTTAAAACAAAAACGAGACAGAAGCAAGAAAGGGGCAGCCAAATATTTAAATCAATGAGACAAAAAGCAAATAATTTGATAACCATTTTATGCAGAACCAGAACACAGAAGATGACTTAAACAATTGCATGCATGTTAACTAATGGATTAATATCAATTAATACTAATGAATTTCTCAAAAAAAGTATAACATTTACAATGATAAACATAACATTCAAATGAAAGGGACATACCATGTTGAGAAGCATAAGCAGATATAAAATGAAGAAGATGGGATGAGAGAAGAAGAGAAGTGAGAATGAAAAAGATAAAGGATTTGTTGTTGTACAACATGTTGATGTGTGCTCTAACTAATGATGTTTGAGGTAAATGTACTCGTAAATATTTAGAAGACTTATATAGAAAGAAGAGGAAAGAATTATTCTGTGAGTGTTGAGTGGTGATTGTGTTGGTGTTTGTGTCTATTGCATGGTCTTACAATGTCTCTTTTTGCTTTTGTCATGCCATTTTTATACTTTTATATTTATGTTTTCCTCTTCTCTTTTTTAAGCTGGCTAATAAAAAAAGAAATCTGATTCTATATATGACTAGGGATAACAATGGATAACTTGACTCTTTAAGGAAATAAAATCACTGACTTTTTTCAAATCCATCATGGTAAGAAATCTTTTATCATAAATATTATATATATCCAGACCCACTAATTAATATCCCTAAACTTATCCCAACAGAATAGATTTATGAGTTAAAATTGTCATCCTTAACCATGATATGTATTTATTTTTTTAATAAACTATAAATCATCATAAGAATAATGGTTAATAAATATACATTTAAAATTATTATACCAAACAAATATAAAATACAAATGATATAATTAGTTTGTTCATTAGGAAGCTATTGATGGTTTATTTATAGAATGGACAGGAATGATGTGATTATAAATATTTATACAAATTATTAATATTCTGGAATAACTAAGAAATCAATTTTCTTAATGGATTGTCTGATGAAAGTGTTGATGCTCGATTTTGACACCAACTACTCGCACGTGAGAAATGTTGAGTGGGCTCAAAAGTCACACGTGATTATGGAAGTGTTTAGTTAATTGGGGGGTGAAAAACAATGTTTAAAGTGGTTCGGATGCTCACAAGGCGAATCATATGTCCATTGATACTGTATTAATGAGTGAAGTCAGGTCGCGCTCAGCGAGCTGAGTTACAATTGGGAGAATACAAATGAGAGGGGGAGAGAGAGAGTATGCTATTCTAGAGTGAAATTAGCCAATCCCACAAATCAGAGAGAAGTCCTCTATTTATAATGGGATGAACCAATGTAATGATTACCAAATCTGCAAGTATGGTAGATACCGTGCAAATCCATCTCTACGTCTCATTGCTCACCTGCCCGAGTGATTTCCTCGACTTGTGCAGGGATCGGACACGTGGATGTTTTCCCACATTTCGCCAACCTAGCGTACACCTACTACACTGGCAGGAGCATGCCGCTCACGTTATCACATGACGTGGCCGCATCTGAGTGGTCGTAGAACCTTCATAAGCTCTGACCACCCATGCTGACAAGGTTCTACGTCAGCCATTGTAATACCTTCTTTTCTACTAGTATACTTAGAAAATATTCTATGAAAAAATATACATACTTAATAACTGAAAAGTAGCTGGGCCCAAAATTTTTCTTTACTTAACATATATTATTCTGTACATAGCAAAACCACATATACAAAAGCTTTTACAATGGTGGACAGAATTGCCATTTCTCTCCGCTTGTTGACGTCCATCCGACCGCTTCTCACCTATTTCCTGTAAAACATGGAAAAACAACGGGGTGAGCACAAAAATGCTCAGTAAGTAAATCCTCTACTCCTTTATCCCTGCGACTTATACTTTGGTTCTTTCCTTACTCTATTCTTTTCTTCTTCATTCTTTCTTTCCCTCTATTCTTTCTTTCTTATTCTCGCTAATCATGGTGGAAATCATGGTAACATGCATGAATGAAATGCATATGTAGTAATGCATAGACATGTGTTTTCTTTTCTTCTTTCTATTTCTTATTCTGTTTCTTTTCTTGCTTGCTCAAGCTCTTCTTTTCTTTTCATGCTTTTCTTTTCTTTTCTTGCTTTTCTTATTCTTTCTCATTCTTTCTTATTCTTCCTTATTCTTATTCTCAGTCTTATTCTTATTCTTATTCTTTCTTTTCTTATTCTTTGCCGATCGGACTCGGTTGATGCATGGATTCGAAACCCTGACCATGTGAGTGAGTATAGTCCTCATCTACATGCACTCTTGCAGACTGTACAAATTCTTTCTTCTTCTTAGGCCACTCAATTAAGGTGGCATGCATCTAGGAAATTCTTCTTGGTACAACCGTCATCCACATACACTCTTACAGGCTGTACAAATTCTTGTTCTTCTTATGCCACTCAATTAAGGTGGAGTGTATGTGGGAATTTCTTCTTCTTATCACCCACGGGTCCCCCATCACAACAACCTATTCTTTTCTCTTCTTTAGCACTTTTCTTTCTTTAATTCTTTAGTGCTTTTCTTTCTTTCTCTTTATTCTTAAAAATTCTTTATTCTTTCTTGAAGTTCTTGTGCATATGCAAATATATGCATGTGGATGGCTCATGCTTATGTTTCTTTCTTAGGTGCAATTATGCAATGCAAATATGCAATGTTGCACAAAATTAAGTTTCTCTACTCATGCATATGTTTCTCTTAGGCATTTCATCAAACAATAAGCATGCATACAAAAATTCTATTTTAACCATAATTCTACTTCTTTCTTGGACCATCCATAAGTGGAGTACAACTCCTTTGAATCATCACAAATCCTAGCCAAGAAAATACACTTCATAAATTCTCTTAAACTCTTTCTAAATTCAACCCAACTTCTATCAAATTCCATCAACTCAACCAACCCTTCTCATGTAGAAAACCCATTCATGGATCATCATTAAACTCAATAACAAGTTCCATGCACAAATCTCAAGCATATGAACTTCATATAAAATTCACATAAAACAATCTCTATGATTTACTTGCTCAAACAAGGGTTAGGGTTGGATTTACTTACCTTTTTCTTGAGTAGTTTTACAAAAGCTCACTATCTTTGTTGGACTTGTTCTCTTTCTCAAACCCTAAGCATAAAACTTTATAAGAATTCAACACTTACTCAAATTAATCTCATAACTAGAGCAAGAATCCTTGCCTCTTGATGCTTAGAATCAAATCCTTGTCAAAATCCAACCAAAAGCCCTCAATTTCCTTGGATAATTAGATGAAGAGATGAGAGGAATGGAGAGTGGAAATGGCGTGTGGGTGTATTGAATGGGAGGGTTTGTAAAGCTAAACCCTTAATATCTCATATAAATAAGCACTCTTTCCCATTTTGCTCTTACTCTATCTTGGAAATAACATCCTTGTCCTTTAATCCTTTACAAATACACCCCTAATCCAATGCATTCTCCTTGAAATTTCCTTGCATTTCACTCCCCACTTTTCCTGCTAATTAGGGGTAGAATGGTCACTTCACCCCTATGAAAATTTTCTCTAGAAACTTCACGAGAAAAATCAGTCGACTCTTCACCCCGGCGAAGGTGGCGAAAAAATACAAAGCGTACGTCGCCACGTCGAAGTCTGCATTTCCATGCTTTCGCCAATCCTTCACCAAAATCAGGACATCCAAGCAACTTCAACAACTTACAAACTTAACCAAGGGTCACCAATCAACAATAACAACATATCAATTTAACCTAGGGCCAACAAACAACACCAAGACAAAAATAAGCTTACAAAACTACATGCCTCAAAAAGGGCGTTACAGCCCTACTTTTCTAGGCATAACGGAAGTCCTCTAGTTTTTAAGGTTTGAGAATCGAACCTTGAAAACTACACAATTATGCCTTGATTTGAGATGTGCCAAATGACGATTGATCGATCCGACCTGGCTGCAAGGAGGTCGCAAGACATTTCCGTATGGGCGACCTGAAATGGTCCTCTTCTACTAGGTTTACGACCTGGACCAGGCCTTATTCAGTGCCATGCTGATGAAACTCTTATCCTGACTGAGGTTTGCGACCTGGATATACTTAGCGTATTTTTTGGCTGGAGGCAAGAAGTCACATCGCTTCACAACAGATGGGACGAAGAGTGTTTTACCTAACGACCTCTTTAGATGTCATCCGTTGCACTTTGGCAGCTAATACATTAATGAAACACCTTTTGCTCTAGCAGACGTGTCCTATGCGCAATAAGTGCCAACCATGCGCATTAAATGTAAGCCATGCTAAAACGAAATTCCTTATCAGAACATTAAATGCGGAGGAGTGCGCATTTAATGTGGAAGAGGGAAACGAGCCGTCGCTTGATTATTTCAACAGAGTGAAACGACGATTTGATTTCTCAAAGCATGACGGTTACTCTTTCCCGTTGATTGATGACACGTGGTCGCGATCAACAGTGAGAGGTGATTTTCGTTCAAACGTCGCTTGACTTTGAGAAAACCAAGCGCAACTTCCTTCACTATAAAATCCCAGGCTCACCTCAAGCAATGTCATAATACTCACTTTTGTAAAGAGAACAAGAAGCTTTCGCGAAACTTGATTTTCCACCTTTCAGATTGGTGCGCACTTGATATTCAGGGCAGGAGGATCAATCTTCATATTCGAGAGGTAAAGATGATTCTTTCATTGCCTTTTATTTTTTTGTTTTTTTACGATAGTCATGCGATAACGGTGAACATTTGCTGGTGGTTGATCGGAGAATAAGCTTTCTCCTAGGGTTTGAGTCTTTGGGGGTGGCCCCTAAGGATTCTTTAGGGTTTTTCTATGGTTTAAGGAAGATGGTTTTTACCTTTTTCTTCCACGTCATCGTACGAAACTGTGTACGCCGACTGAGTAATTCCTGCATGTCGCTCTTTTTTAGACCGCGGAAGAAATGGACCCTTCAGCAGCCAAGACAGATGAGGGAATGAGCTCGCTGGTACAGGATGCCCCAGAAGGTCCCTCTTAGGAGATTCTGTCAATAGCCACGGTAGAGGAGATTCCAAAAGTTGTAGACCAATACGTACTTAGCGTAGATGTCTACCAACATAGGACGTACACATCTCGAAATCTGCCAGAAGGAATGGCTGCGATCTCCGAGAACATTTTTAAGTGCAGAGCGCTGATTCCCTTCCACCCTTTCATAAGGTCGGTCCTCGATCACTTCGAGGTTGCACCATTACACCTAACGCCGAACGCGTATATGATAGTCGTGGCTATGTATATCGCATGCGACGAGAATGGCTTAGGTGAGCTGACCGCACTAGAGCTCGGCTACTCGTATTATTTGAAGAAGAGTAAAGACAAAGACTATTTTTACCTCTCAAAGTGATCTACGATCGAGAGAGGAATACATAGCTACCCCAGCAATGTCGGGGCGTATGAGACAAAGTTTTTCTTTTTTCACTATGATGGCATTTGCCAATTTAAAGAGCCGAGTAGGTTTTCCTTTCTCTTTCTTAGCGAATTTTCTTTCTTTTTACCTTTGCTAACGAGCTTTCTTTGTTTCTTTGCAGTAAACAAGACGACCAGGTTATTGGCTCTCGCTGATTTTGACAGGATCATTACTTTCGGTCTTCGGCCTGAATAGAGTCGCGACGCGAGGTTGCTCATGATGACCGCAAACTTGGGAAATACGAGTTTTTCAACCCCGAAGCGACCTTGGAAACCTTACCTAGTAAGTACTCGTGACCTTATCCAAACTTGATGTTTGCATGGGGCGAACTGTTATACTAACGGTGTTCGCATGCAATGACCATGTCCACCCAAGGTAACTAGGTCACTAAGAGTGAGGGAGTTTGCCTACCCTCGGGTTGGTGTAACAGGACCAATCGGGGCAGCCCCCAACGGTCCCCCCGTCGAAGAGACACCAGCAGCGCCTTGATTCGACTAGCAGTGCTTCCCGCTGTGTTGCTCATCCCAAGCAGAAGACTATGGCCCAAAAGTCCAAAAAGAGGAAGCAGCTTTGGGTCGAGGAGTCTGAGTCTGAGTCGAAGGGCTTAGGCGTTCAGCCTAGGAGGTCGTAGCCTTACCAGGCCTTCCACTCAGGGAAGCCTCCTAAGGGCGTGACCAATGTCACCATTGCCCCTGAAGGTCCGTCAATGGGTCAAGGGGAGGTCGCAGACCCCGGGAGAAGAGCGGGCAAAGAACTAGTGGGCGAGGTGCCACTTGGCCCAAGGACGGGCACTCCCGTGCTAGACTCCGTGGGGCAATTCCTAGAGCATCTGTAGCTGGCGATGTTTACCCTACTAGAGTGCCAACTCGTAGAGGCATTCGAACAGTTCATGGCTTCTAACCCCGTAAACCTAATGACCATGGCCTTCCAACATCAAAGCACGGTAAAGCGATTTGTCCTCGTCAAGGACTTTCTTACATTTCCTTACTTTTTTAATGGAAAAGAATTTAATCCTTTGCTCTTTTCACTTTGTAGTCCCTACTCGCCATGGACCTGGCCTAGTAGAAGACTCAGCTGAGGGCTGCTGAGGGGCTGGTCGAGCTGAGAGAAGAGAGCGCACAGCTTAAACGGGACTTAGAAGCCGCCCAAGCAGAGAAGGAAACTGTAATAGCCACTTTCTACTCACATACTCATAGTGAAATACATATAAAATAATATAAAGAGATTGGGCCCAAAATTTTCTTTTTATTAAATATATATATATATATATATATATATATATATATTCTTTACAAACATATACATTTTTACACAAACTTATAATGTGTACAAAAGGTATTAAAACATGGTGGACAGTGTAACTGCTTCCCCTCGCGTGTCGACGTCCATCCGACTACATCCTCACCTGGATCCTGCAAAACATAGGAAAACAACGGGGTGAGCACTAAAATAATGCTCAGTAAGTAAATCATCTACTCATCTATCCCCGTAACTCTCTCTCTCTAATTCTTTCCTTACAACTTCTCATTCAATTTCTCTTCGGTACTTCCCTCTCTCTTTCTCTTTCTCTTAGAACTCTTTTCTAGTAACTCTCTTTAGTAAGTCATGGCCCCATCTTCCTGGGACTCTCTCCCACTCATTCTCTCGGACTCGGTTATGCATGGATTCGGAACCCTTGGCCATGTGAGTGTATAATCTCTCTCTCGGGTACTCGGGTATAGCCCTCATCCGCATGCACTCTCACAGGCTACACCACTTCTCTATCTGATACTCATGCCGCTCTCTCAATGCGGCGTACATGCGGGAATACTCTACCCATTACTCACAAGTTCCCCATCGCACAACCTACTCTATTCTCTTTCTCTTAACTCTTAAAGTAGCTTATACTCAAATTCTTTACTAAGTCTCAAGCTACTTCTTAAGTGTATAAACAATTGTGTATAGCTAGCTCATGCTCACTAATGCACTAATGAAATGCCAAATACAAGATTTCCTCAAAACAGTCATTCTGCACAAGTCACACTAATAAGGCCATAACTTGCGTTATACACCTCGGATTGCTACGGTTTTGGTCTCTTTTTAAAGCTTAAAGACAGGGCTACAACTTTGATGTTTTGGTCTCAGCCCAGTTCAGTCCGTAAGATGCCCAAACATTACTTACAAAGTTACAGCAGTGACAGGGCAGATTTCACTTAGGCATTTCATCAAACAACTCATGTGCATAAAAACACTCTACTAAAATTACTACTATACTTCATTCTCTAGCCATCCAAAATGGGGAAAAACTCCCTCAAATACTCATAATCCCTGTCAAGAAAAGCACTTCCAAATAGGTTCACACAACATCTCTCAAACTTCATCTCAAATTCCATTTCTCATCACACATCAAAAACACTTCTCATAATACATATTCATCTCAACTCAATTCTCAACAACATAACATACTTATACAAGCATACATCTCTACTCAATCTCTAAATCTCTACTCAAAAGCTTATTAAAACTCAAGTTGGTTGGATTTACTTACCTTGTCAAAAGGTGACTTCTTTAGCACTTTTCCTTTCCTTTGTTGTCTTGTTTCCTTTCTACAACTCAAAACAACAACAAGAACAATAACAACCAAATAAGACTTCACTATAACTATAAGAAAATTCACATCTAAAGCATGAATCCTTACCTTAGGATGCTTTAGATGAAATCTCTACTCAAAATTACTCAAAAGCTCTCTTAAATCCCTTAGAAATCTTGGAAAATTGGATGGAGAAAATGAGAGAACTTAGGCAAATGGAAGAGGCGGTGGAATGAATGGACTAAAGGGTTTCTCTACACTTAACCCTTTTTAACTCATATTATAAGCATCATTTCCCATTCTGCCCTTGCCCTTCCTTAGAAATTCCATCTATGTCCTTTGATTCTTTATAAATACACCCCCATCCAAACACAATCTCCACTAAATTTCCTTACATTTTACTCCCCACTTTTCCTACTAATTAGGGGTAGAATGGTCATTGTGCCCTAAAAGAAGAATTCTCTAGAAAACTCAAGAAACTTTGTATTAGGCTCGTCGCCGCGGCGAAGCACTTTCTGTCGCCCGCGAAACAGGGCAGAACCTACCCGTGGGTGCAGCTCCTCCTCGCCGCGGCGAAGATTCTTCTTCGCCCTGGCGAAGATTGGATTTCCAAACTTCACCAAAACTCAACCAACTCAACATACCATAACAACAAACAAACTCAATTAAAGCTGAAAAAGTAAACTTTTAACTAATACAGCAAATCTTAAGTACGTACCTCAAGTGGGATATTACAGAAACTATCCACTGTTCAGGCGAACCAATATCTATCTGAGAGGAATGCCGCACTTCGTTCGGTGGATTTCCAAAAGGCTAAGGTGGAGAAAACAGGAGAGGTGGTTAAAAAGCTCCAAAGGACAATGGCCAAACCCACCAAGGAGGCTAGCGAGAGAGAGCTAGAGCTACAAGCGAACTCCAAGCGGGCCTTGCGAGCAGAGCAAGAAAGAGCGTAGTTATGGGAAGCCACCGAGAAGCAGAGGTGGGCACTTGAGGCCGAACTCCAATTTGCCCAGGGTCACGTCGTTTAGCTGACCGAAGAGATGCAGCGACAAAAGCTGGAGATTGAAATGAGGGCTGCCGATTGGACGATTCAGTCCATCTATGCCCTTCGGTTGAAGAATCCCACCATAGACCTTATCGACCTCTCGGACGATTACTAGAGGATCCTCACTTCTTTGGCGCGGGCCGACTATGAGGAGGAAGGTCAGAGGCCTGATCCAGAAGATGAGCATCCGGAGGAATATGTCCCTGAGGAACTTGTGGCCAACCAAGTGATTGACGACCAACCTAGGGATGCTGAGGTCGCACATCCAGGACCTGGGGATGCTAAGGTCGCACATCTAGGACTTGGGGATGAAGGCCAGTGATGGCTTCTATTTTTTTCCATGCTCGCTGATATGTACTTATTTTTATTTTACAATAAATAAAGAGATCGTTTCCTTAATTATTTGTGAGTACTTATAATTTTTCATACCCCACAAACGTTACACATGTGGACACGAGGTTGCTTTCTAATATCATTCGTACAAAAAATATCTATGCGAACAGAATCGTATACATGTGGGAAATGACATTACAAAAGAGCTTATCTTATTTACAAGTTTTGAAAAAGT
This sequence comes from Pistacia integerrima, assembly GCA_026225825.1. Classification (NCBI taxonomy): domain Eukaryota; kingdom Viridiplantae; phylum Streptophyta; class Magnoliopsida; order Sapindales; family Anacardiaceae; genus Pistacia; species Pistacia integerrima. The sequence goes on along the minus strand of CM047739.1, from coordinate 7,321,481 downwards.
AAGTTTTTGCAAGGAAATTAGGAAAACGAGTTCAGAATTACTGATAATATGGGCGAAGATGTTCAGCGTTCCAAGCTCGCGATACTTCATAATCGTTCAGTCTTTTAAGGTGATAAGTCCCCGATCTTATCACTTTAGCAATGCGGTATGGGCCTTCCCAATTTGGCCCCAATAATCCCGCACTTGGTTCTCATGTACCAAGAAGGACTTCCTTCATAACAAGATTGCCGACATGGAAGTCTCTTCTTCTAACCTTAGAGTCGAAGAATCTTTTCGCGTGCTGTTGGTAGGCTGTTATCCTTAGCTGAGCCTTGCTGCGATGTTCTTCAACTAAATCCAGACATGCACTCATAAGCGCCTCATTGTCTGTTTCATCGAACAGGTCTCTTTAAAGTGAACCAGTTCTCACCTCCACAGGGATCATCACCTCGCAGCCATGTGCCAGCGAGAAGGGAGTTTCTGAGGTAGAGGTTCTCGGAGTTGTCATGTATGCCCATAGGACTTCAGGGAGGTCGTCAACCCAATTACCTTTAGCAGTGCCAAGTTTGGCTTTCAGAGTATGCTTGATGGTCTTGTTGACAGCTTCAACCTGACCATTTGCTTGTGGTCTTGCAACTGAGGCGAACTTTTTATGGATTCCCAGCTCATTGCAAAACTGCTTGAATTCCTCGTTGTCAAACTGCTTCCCATTATCAGAGATAAGAGTATGAAGAATTTCATAGTGGCATACTATGTTTTTGAAGACAAAGTCCTTGAGCTTTTTGGTGGTGATCGTGGCCAAAGGTTCGGCCTCGGCCTCACTTAGTGAAGTAATCCACCACGACCACCGCATACTTGACCCCTCCTTTACCAACTGGCATAAGTCCAATAAGATCAATTCCCCACATGGAGAATGGCCAGGGGCTGGTCATGGTTACCAGCTGGTGGGAAGGAGCTCGTGGTATGTTCGCAAACCGTTGGCACTTGTCACACTTTTTCACAAAGTTGAAGGTGTCTTCTTGGAGTAGAGGCCAGTAATACCCTTGACGAACAACTTTGTTAGTGAGAGATCGCGCGATCGTGTGATTACCACAGATCCCTTCATGTAACTCCCTCATGATATAGTCTACCTCTTCATTGATTACACATCGGAAGAGAAGGGCGCTAAACCCCTGCTTGTACAATTGATCTCTTATAAGTGTGTAACGATCAGCTCTAGTTCGCATGGTTCTTGCCTCGATCTTATCGTTAGGCAAGGTCCCATCTCGGAGATACTGAATGATTGGGGTCATCCAGGAAACCTACTCAGTTGCATTCATAGTCTGCTCGGGCGTGCTGGTACTAAGGATCTCTATGAACCGAATAGGAATACTCTTTGGCGCGTCTGAATCCAGTGATGGGGCTATCTTTGCTAAGGCATCCATGACTGAATTACTGTCCCTGGGGATCTGCATGATCATGAAGTGCTTAAATGGCTCAAGTGCGGCCTTAGCTTTCTTCACGTAACTTATCATGTTTTCTTCATTGGCTTGATATTCTCCCAAAATCTGGTTAACAACCAGCATGGAGTCGCTGTGGATGCTGATCGTGGTTGATCCCATTTCTCTTGCCAACCACAAACTAGGAAGCAGAGCTTCATATTCAGCCTCGTTATTGGTCACTTTGAATCCAAACTAAAGAATGCCGTGAATGCGAGTCCCTTCGGGACTAAAAGGGAGAAGGCCTGCCCCTGCCCTTCTCCTGTTCGAGGATCCATCGACATAGAGGCTCTAGGTCGATAGATTTTGAACAGTTTCCTTGGTGACTTCGCTTGCCTGTTGTTCAGATTCCTTAACCGGTTGATATGAGAATTCCAAGATGAAATCGGCAACAGCTTGCCCTTTGACTGTTGCTTTTGGTTTGTACTATAGATCGAACTAACTTAGTTCCATGACCCATTTGAGTAACTTGCTCGAAGCCTCCGGTTTCTGAAGGACTTGCTTGAGCGGATAGTTGGTCAATACATGGATTGTGTGGGCATGGAAATAAGGTCGTAACTTTCTGGAGGCGATCTGCAGGGCATAGGCTAATCGCTCTATTTTTTAATACCGTATTTCGGCATCCAGCAGACGTCTGCTCATGTAATATACTGGCCATTGGACCCTATCTTCCTCCCAAATTAGAGTTGCGCTGACCGCATACTGAGAGACGGACAAATACAGAAGAAGAATTTCTTGCGGGAGGGGCTTGGACAGAAGAGGTGGCTTTCCGAGGTGCTCTTTAATGCTCTGGAATGCTTCTTCGCACTTAGGAGTCCATTCAAATTTTTTGTTGGCCCTGAGTATATTAAAGAATGGCAAGCAGCGATCTGTTGCCTTTGATATGAAGCGACTGAGTGCCGCTATTCGTCCATTGAGACTCTGAACCTGTTTTCGGTTGGTCGGGTTTTTCATATCGATGAGAGCTTGGATCTTTTCGGGGCTGATCTCTGTTCCCCTCTAGTTAACCATGTACCCCAGAAATTTTCCTAAGGATACTCCGAACAAGCATTTGAGAGGATTGAGCTTCATTTTGTACTTCCGGAGTATGCCAAACATCTCAGCGAGGTGTGTTATGTGATTAGAAGTGACATGCGATTTGACCAGTAGGTAAGTTGATTTTCTATTTGATCAACATAGACTTCCATTGATTTTCTGATTTGCTCAGAAAACATCCAATTAACCAGTCACTGGTAAGTTGCTCCAGCATTCTTTAGGCCGAAGGGCATACCTTTGTAGCACTACAGCCCCCAATCTATAACAAAGGAGGTAGGCTCTTCGTCCACTACGTACATCAAAATTTGATTGTATCCCGAGTAGGCGTCCATAAAACTCAGTAGCTCGTGCCTAGAGGTGGCATCAACGAGCTGGTCGATTCTTGGCAAGGGAAAGTTGTCTTTCGGACAGGTTTTGTTAAGGTTGGTAAAGTCAACATAGGTCCGCCATTTACTGTTGGGCTTCTTTACCAAAACCGGGTTGGCGACCTAGCTCGGGTAGAGTGCTTCCCAGAAGGATCTGTTTAAGATGATGTTATCTACCTCAACTTTCAAGGCAACATATCGCTCCAGATCCATTGCTCTTCTCTTCTGGCAGATCGGCCTGACCTCACTATCAATATTCAGGGCATGGCAAATGATATTTGGGTTGATCCTGACCATGTTGGCATAGGTCCATATGAACACGTCGATATTTTCCTTGAAGAAGCTGGTCAGGTCGCTGGCAAGCTAGGGGTTGAGATTACTTCCAATTCTCAGCACTCAACTCAGCCCACTCTGATCGTCTGACACTTCAGATAAGTCCTCAACCAACCCATTGGAAGGGCATTCTTGGATACGAGGATCTATGTTATCCTCAGTCGGACCAGGTTATGGTTCGATTCGGCTGATCACCATTGTCTGTTCAGGGATGCCAAATGGACTAACTTTTTCCTTGCACGTCATCTACACTGCCCTTACATAGAAGTCGCGAGATGCGCATTGAGATCTGCTTACTTCCCTTATCCCTATCGAGGTGGGAAACTTCATCTTTAGATGGTAGATCGAGGTGACTGCTTTGAAGTTTCTTAGTAGAGGTCATCCCAAGATGCCATTGAAAGCAAACGGACAGTCTATCACTAGGAACTCAGTAATTTTGGTCACCTCGTTGGTGTCACCCAATGTGACCCGGAGTGAGATCGTCCTCTTGGGGATCAGATGATCCCTGGTGAAACCATATAAAGAGATGGAGACAAGCTTCAGATCAGCCTCATCCAGTTTCATTCTTTCGAAAGCTCGCTGGAACTAGATGTTCACGGCACTTCCGTTGTCCACCAGCATTCGGTGGACCTCGCACTACCCTATCTGGGGTGTGATGACGAGAGCATCGTTATAGGGATGATACAATCGTATTGTGTCTTTATCGGAGAAGGTGATTTCTTCCTCTCTATGACCCTTAGATGGTCGCGGCGTCGTGTTCATTACACTGATGGGGTCATGATGGGTTGCGCGAGCATGCCTTTCTTGGGCACCTCGCGAATTCCCTGCAAGATGCGATCCCCCAAAGATGATCCCTACGCTGCAGAAACCCTTGCAGCCACGACGCTTCTTGCCTGGTTCCTCTTGGTTTTTCTCTCGTACGGGAGCAGAGTCATCGACATACTCTTTAAGTGCCCCTGCTTGATGAAGTCCTCAATTGCTTGCTTGAGGGCTCAACACTCATCGGTGTGATGCCCATTATCCTGATGATAGCGATAGTATTTTTTATTATTTTTGGCTGAAGGGGGATATTTCATAGGCTTGGGCTCCCCGAGCAGGCCGGCCTCCTCTGACTTATCAAGGATAGCCAAGTCTGAGGCATTCAGAGGGATGTATTGACTCTTGTCGCGATCGCGACAAAGAACTAAGGCGTAGGATTTCTTGGGTTCATATCACTGCTACTTTCCTTTGCGCTAATCGTCATTGACCCATCTGCAATCAGCCCTCCTATTCTCCCCCCGATCAGGCACACTTCCCGAAGGACTGGGATCGTGGCAGTTGAGCGCCACCATAGAGTTTTCAATGCGAAGGTACTTTTTCGTAAGGTTGTAGAAGCAGGTGAGGGAAACATCGTCCTCAGATTGCAGCTCCTTCCATAGATCTGCCTGTGGATGAACTCCCATGATAATAAGAGTCTGAACGGACTCTTCGGGAGTGTGACCTACTTTATGGAGCTTCCTGTGGAATATGTCAATATAAGAATGGAGGGGCTCATCCCTCTCTTGCCTTATGTTGCTCAGGTAGATTAGGGGTATCGAGAACTTTCTGTTTGCTTGGAAGGGTCTCAGAAATGTCGAGCTCATCTGGGGCCACGAGCTGATTGATCCTGCTGGAAGCGACCTAAACCATCACTTGACATGAGAGGTAAGAGTTACTGATAAGAGCTTGAAAGTATATTTTGTTAGTGATTGAAGTGGATTATTTGTGGAAAAATGTGTTTAATTTGTGGAATTTGATTAATTATTTCATAAATACCTTTTACGGGATCACGAGTGTATTTTGAGTATTTTCAGGTTCAAACCGATATTTGAAGGAAAAACAATGATGTTGATGGAATTTGTGACAAGTAGGAACAAACGGTGCAATAATCGGAGTTGAAATGAGAAAGTTGTGACGCGTCGAAGATACAATGTAAAATCTGGAAATCCTTCAAGATGAGCATACTTCGATGTTTCGATCATAACTTGAGCTATAGAAATCAGAATTTGACAATTCTTGTGGCATTGGAAAGCTTATTCAGAGAGCTACAAACTTCATGTTGAAAACTTTATCAAATTCTGAAGATCATGGACTCGTAGGATAGAAAGAACGATCACTGCAGCGACCATTTCTTATCGCCGCAACGATGGGTCAAGGGCCTATTTGGGTTAGTGCATTCTCTTAGTCCGAATCTGAATGGGTTAAGGCATTTAATTATTTCCTAAGTAACCTCCAAATCCTAGCACTATAAATAAGGGTCTTTAATTAGTTTTTAGGAGATTAGAGAAGGAGAAAGGATGGCTACTATTTTTGGAGATCGGAATTCTTGCAGTTCTCGTTTGCCAATTAGAGAAGTTTTTCTATTTTTCTTTCTTGAACCCATGTTATTGAATACAATGGTTGTTTTTATTACTGAAATTATGAACTAAATCCCTTTTCTAGGGCTAAAGATGTAGCCCAATTTATGAATATGTGTTTACTGTATTGTTGTTAATTCTTATTGAGCATTAATTCTAAGTTTTGTTATTGTGTGTAATGCTTTCAATTCTTAAGGATCCAAGGGTTGAATGATATCATGGGTTGGGTTGAGATTGAGAGATGAAACCTGATTTTTCTAAGATAATAAAACCATAGATTGAGCGAACGCTAGAGATAGGTTATCGTGATTTATGCGGCTGGGTAAATTCCATAGAACGTAATGATCTCTTAGCTCCTAAATCCAACTTAGAGATATTTTGGGTTGTTGCTTAAGGGTTAATTCGCTAATTGTTCAAAAGAAAGTTAGTGAAATATCAAGGAGTTTGGCCTTTAGAATAAGCTTAATTAGGTTAGCAATAATTGTCAATGCATAGGATTAAATTGGTGTGAAATCAGTGCCCTAGTTTAGTCATATTAATCTATTTGCCAAAGTATTCATAAAATTCCGATTTTGTTTAGTTTTTAATTTGTTTTCTTTTTCATTAAATTCATTCATAAAATTCTGTTTCATCAAATAGCAATAAAATAGACTAGTTTAGTACTTGGTAGGTAGTTCTCTTAGGATTCGACACTCGTTTACTCGAACTTTACTACTTGCACGATTCCGTACACTTGCGAAAAGCCTGTCAGTTACCGCCAAGCAAAGGCATTTTGCAAGTCAGAGACTTGGTAGAGTTCCATGAGATCGTTGAATTTATACAAATGATCTTGCGGATCGAAATTCCCATCGAATGCTCGCATGCGGGCATTCTGAATCTTGACGGGAGAAGAGCGGCTAATACTGCCGGAGAAAAGGGAGACGCCTCTATGACCTGCTCTTGCTCATTTCGCTGAGCCTTTAGCTGATCCAGAGCTCGCTGTAACTCCTCAATCTAAGGCAATGGAGCCATCTGGGGGTCACTTTCCGCAATGTGGGTTCGACCCTCACGGTTGTAATTGAGGAAAGACCGTAGGTCGGATTCCTCCTTGCCTCGGTCGGCGGTTTGGCCAATCTCGGCACACGCTAGCTAGAGCCGTGTGATGATATTGAATGGTTCGGGGAACTTTCTCGACCTTCGTGGTGGTACAAATCGACCCGCGGACAATGCGAATCTCCCACGCGACAACGATCAAAGTCGTCGTTTTGGCGATTATGGGAATTTCCCTACCTTGCACTTTTGTGGGAGTGCTCATGCGACATGGCACGGGACGGCTCGGGCCGCGACATGTCGTCGAGTCACAATGCCACAGGTATTCTACCCGGGGCACGATCAGTGTTCACCGGTCCCTCGAAGCCTTTGGGTCCGCCGTGCGCCACTTGCTTTCCCTTTCTTTCACACGACCTGCAGGCGTTTTTAATGGTTGCACCGCCTTATTTAATTCGGGTGGCACGACCTGATCCAATTGGTCCAGCCTTTGGCTGACCATTTGGAAAGTATTGTTGAACCTCTCCAGGTAACTCATGACGGTTGGATCAAGCCGTGAGCTTAAAGGAATATCCCCCATTACATTTTGCTAGGTTGGAGGCGCTCCTTCAGGAGAAGTGTCCTCCTGTACCTGGGGGATTTCATCGTTGCCATAGTTGGTTCGCTCAGATTCGAAACCGCGAGCCATTTGCTATAATGGGACCGATTGGTCAGAGATTCTGCTGATGAAGAACAGGTACTAAATTAGGCCCTCCTTCTAGCACCAAACTGTTGATGCTCGATTTTGACACCAACTACTCGCATGTGAGAAATGCTGAGTGGGCTCAGAAGTCACACGTGATTATGGAAGTGTTTAGTTAATTGGGGGGTGAAAAACAATGTTTAAAGTGGTTCGGATGCTCACAAGGCGAATCTTACGTCCACTGATATTGTATTAATGAGTGAAGTCAGGTCGCGTTCAGTGGGCTGAGTTACAATTGGGAGAATACAAATGAGAGGGAGAGAGAGAGTATGCTATTCTAGAGTGAAATTAGCCAATCCCACAAATCGGAGAGAAATCATCTATTTATAGTGGGATGAACCAAGGTAACAATTACCAAATCTGCAAGTGGGGTAGATACCGTGCAAATCCATCTCTGCGTCTCATTGCTCACCTGCCTAAGTGATTTCCTCAACTTGTGCAGGTATTGGACACGTGGATCTTTTCCCACCTTTCGCCAACCTGGTGTACACCTATTACACTGGCAGGAGCATGCCACTCACGTCATCACGCGACGTGGCCACATCTGAGCGGTCGTAGAACCTTCATAAGCTCTAACCATCTATGCTGACAAGGTTCTGCGTCAGCCCTACTTTTCCAAGCACAATAGAAAGAAACTATAAATTCATCAAAAATAAATTCCTAATTTAAATCATATCCATATATATACTGTGGTTAATTTTGTTAAATATCTCCAACCACGGCAAGTTGTGATTCTTTTAACAAAAATAACATTATTCATTTATAAATTATATTTAACTCATCATCAATATATATAATTAAAGCATTTATTACAAACATAGGAAGTCAAAATATAGAATTTGTACTTACCAAAAAAATAAAAAAATAAAATAGCGTTCATTTAAGAAAAAAAAAAAAAAAGACAGCTGGAGCAGTGTTAAATGCGAAGTGGTTCACTCTCACAACTGTACTCGGATATACACATTAAAATAGCTAAACAAAACGGAACAATCCAATTGATTTACATAATAAATTTATGAAGACTATTCACTAAAAAAACTTATATCTTAGTTATTCCAAAATATTAATATCAAAAGTATTTTTCCAAATTATAATATCAAATTAAGAGATTTATGGGAAAAATATTGATGTTGACAATAGAGATGGATGATAATATGAAGCATGTGACATTCTTCACAAATAATCATTCTTCTATTATTGAGTTGAATTATATGTAATTAATTGGATCACCATATCAAGATCAAAAAATTTATTGTTCCACTTTTTTGTCTAAAAGCAGAATGTTATAACATGCATAGCCCACTTTCATGTCATTTCCATGTTTTACACCAATGCTACTAATAATTGAGAGATTAACTTTTATATAATTAAAAATGATTTATAATTCTAAATTTAATAAAATAATCTTCATAAATTTATCAGGGTTTTTAATTTTTTTTGAAAAATTATTTTTAACTCTTAAATTTATTATGTTTTTTTATATATTATAGAGGAGTTTTGGTAATTTTAAGCTCGAGCTCTAATTTACTTAGTTCGGCAAGCTCGAGCTCTAAATTTTTTATTGAGCCGAGTTCAAGCCGGTTCACAGCCCTAATTCGTGAAGATCCACGCAATCCATGATGGGAATGTGTGTCTGCCGCGCATTTATTAATTGATAAGCAATGAAGAATATAAATGAGTGTTTTGGTGTGTGAGATTCCTTATCACTTTGAATCCCGGTGGAGTACATAGCATTATATTCATTATGATCTTGAAATTAATAGCTTCTTCCACTCAACCTTAATTCTCTTTCTACTCCCAGTGCATTTTTTATTGTAAATAAATGTCACTTATTAGGTAATAAATATATTAAAAATCCGGTTGTTTTCTTTATAAATATAGGAGTAAAAAAGGAACCCTTAACTTTAATGAAAATTTATTTTCCATGAGGAAAAGGAAATGAATATTAGCCATATAAGTTCTTGTATTAATATATGATGAATAAAGATAGGTTGACAAACACTTCTCACAACTTTCTCTTACAAACGTTGACGTAACATTTCGTAATTGGTCATTCGCATTTGATCAAGCGAGACCCATTGTTGGGCAGACGGAACCCAATACGAGTTGATTAATTACAAACTAACACATGGTATTTTTAAAAGAAAGTTAGTAAAAAGGATTTGTGAGTTTAGTATTACTGATATATGATATATCTATACCTCATTAATGGTGTTAAATGTTAATACAATATTTGTACCCTATTACTTTGGGAATTTATTTGCTAATTGTTGACTATATATAGCTTTTGTGTTTCCTTTTGGATTGATACAAGCAGTTAAGACTGAGATTTAAATGGTGGCAAATAGACTTGGCAATTTGGACCCATACCCACAAGTGGACTTGGACTCGTCAAAATAATATAGGGTATGGGTCCTTGATTTTGGACCCTTTTTTACCCGTACTTGACCTGACCAATTTTTTGCAGGTTGTCCGAGTATACCCGTGGATGCCGATGAAAAAAAAATTAAACCTAAGTGCCTAAATCGTAGATCCCTAATTCCTAAAAACACTCATTCTTCCATTCTCTTCTCATCAAAGTTCTACGTTCTAACTCTCTCTCTCTCTTTTTTTTTTTTAATAACCAGGGTGTTTAGGCCAGCTTGCGCACACCTCAACTAATCATCGGAATCCATTGAACATCCTACAAGTCCAATGTTCCAAGCAAGTCACAAATGTGGTAGGTGACCCCAAGGTGGTTTGAACCCAAGAAGCTCCAACTCTCTTCCATTCGACAATACTCGACAGCTTCTCCTCATTCTCTTCTCATCTCCGACCACCGCCACCTACTCTCTCATCTCCTGCTGCCGCCAGCCGCCTGCTCTCTCAACTCCCGCTGTCGCCAACTCTCTGCTCTCTCATCAAAGGTTGTTGTTGTTTTACTTACGTGTAGTTGTTGTAGTGTCGTGAATGGAATTTATTAGTGGACAACTATACTTGGTGCACATCATTAACTGTCCTTATGAATTATGCCGGGTTTTATTATGAAGTAACTATATAGAAATTCGTTCAACCTATTATAAATTACTGCTGGCATTGCGACCCACTTTCTGATTTAGGTATCATGTGATTATTTCGTAAACCATTTCATAATTATTCTTTATTTTAGATATATAATAAATTGTTTGAACTACCGATTGTTTCATGATCAATAATTTACTAATTGTGAATGATTGTTCCTTGTTCTGTGAATTGTTAATTAGCATTTTGCTATATGAAGTCAAACAATAAGAATATTGTGTCATGCTTGGTTTCTGTTGTGTGTATAGGCAATAAGCTATTTTGTCCTCAATATGTTGTATGGTATGTTTTTACCGTATTAAATTTATAATTTAGTTTGATTTGTAATTAATTTATGAAAAATCAGAGAGTAACCAACGTTATGTTTTGAAACAGTTTTTGGTTAAAGAAAAGTTTGAGTTTAAGCATGCATTTGGTATGTGAGATGTCTGACGGATTTAACTATGATAGTGAGGGTTTTTATATGGTATGTTTATTAGATTATTTGTATGAGCATTTGATGAGTTTCGGAAAATCGGAAAAATGGTCAGTGTATGAGTGCTCAAATGGACACGTTTAGAGTTACATTGAATTTGGATGTTTGGTTTTCTCCAAGGTTTGATGTATGAATGTTGAGTTTGATAAGACGTTGGTATGATTTCAGATTTGATTATAGTTCAGAGAATGCAAAATGTGAATGTTTGGGACATGTACAATGGATTAACTAAGGTAAGTATAATCATTCATAATATGTATATATTTTACATGTATATTTTTTATGAATGATTGATTTGGAAAATGACACTGCTTTTAATTTTAGTAAATTGTCGTCAATGGTGTTAAAGGTTGGATTTTGGTTTTTCAAATTTATTGATAAAATTGATGACTTGGATCGCATTTACTAAAATGGAGAATAACATTAAGTCAACTCAATAAATCTCGTCTCCTTGCTTTACAGTAATACTTTCTTTCTAGCTAATATACTCGTAAAATAATCAATAAAATTCATTAAAAATATATATAAAAAAATACACATATAAACGAGTAATAAAGTATGCGCTCATATTTAATTTTTTTTTATTTACAAAATATATTCAAAATAGCAACTTGACAGTGTAGCCCAACCCTTCTTCCACCACGTGACGTTCCGAGCGACCGCAACTCACCTATTACCTGCAAAAACATTAAAAACAACGGAGTGAGCACTAATTGCTCAATAAGTAAACCTGTTATGCTACCCTTCTTTCTCCGTTGCTTAAATTCTGAATTTTCTTTTTCTTACATCTCATTTCCCGATTATTCTCTATTCTTCCTCTATTCTTCTCTCTGTTCTTTCTCTGTTCTTTCTCTATTCTTTCTCATTCTTTCTCTGTTTTTCTCTAAATTTTCTAATTTTTCACTACTCACGATAATGAGCATGGTATTATACATATTCATGATGCAAATGCACAAATGCGTAGATTATGCATTTTCTTTTCTATTTTTCTTATTTTGTTTTCTGTTTCTTTTTTTTTATTTCTTTCTTTCTTTTCTAGTCTTTCTTTCTATTCTTTCTTTTTTTTTCTTTCTATTTTTTTTTTTCTTTCTTTCTATTCTTTCTTTTCTATTCTTTCTTTTCTTTCTTTCTTTCTATTCCTTCTTTTCTTTTCTATTCTTTCTTTCCTTGCCGATCAGACTCGGTTGAGGTACATGGATTTGGAGCCCTGGTCGTGTGAGTGAATTCTCTAATTTTGGATACAGTCCTCATCCACACGTACTTCTAACGGACAATACAATTCTTCTTTCTAAATTCTGAGGCCGCTCACTAAAGGCGGCGTGCATGTGGGGCTATGTCACTCACGGGCTCCCCATCACAAGAACCTTCTCTTCTTTTTATCTTTTTACACTTCTTTAACTAAAAATTCAGATTCGAATATCTTTAATATTCTCATTTCTTTCTATTTCCTCTTTAACATATTTTAATGTTTTCTCATATTCTTATGAATATGTATGCATGTAGATGGTTTCATGCTTATAATTCTTTCTAAATTCACATGTTTAAATGCAATTATGCATTATGGAATGCAAACATGTCATTCTCTACCATCTACAAACTCATCCCAAAGTAACACATAATCATACTCATACATGCACTTCTCTTTGACATTTCATCAAACAATTCATGTACACAAATCAACACTAATTTGGCTACACTTCTATCACTCTTTTAGGCCACCAAAAATTTGGAATAAAATCCTCCATAACTAACGCCAAATCTACCCAAAATACACACTCCAAAATTTCCACTTCAATTCTTCCAAATTTCAACCAAACATTCATCAAGTATCAAATACACCAACACAACTTCTCATGGATAGGTTCTAATCATCATTCAACACCAAATCCATCAACAATTATACAAACAAACACACACACACACACACACACACACACACACACACACACACACACACACACACACACACACACATATATATATATAAAGAAAATTCTCTACACAACATAACTTAAATCATACTTAAGGTAGGATTTACTTACCTTTGATATGAGCAATTCAACCCTTTAAGAATCTCCTTTGATCAAACTCTCTTCCTCTTAAATCCTATGAGCACAAACCATCAAAATTCAACACTTTAAAAATTAAAATCACTTCTTAGTGCAAGGATCTTACCTAAAGATGCTTAGGATTGAAAATCCATCCAAAAATACCCAAAATCTATGAATTTCTTTTGAAAAAGAAGTGAAGAAATTGAGAGGATTTGGAGCAGAAGGTGGCGTGAAAATGGGTTGAAGAGTGGCTAGGGTTTCACTCTTCAATCCTTGATATACCATAAAATTATATATAGTTTCCCATTTTGCCCTTTATACTTTCTTTAAAATTCCATCTATGTCCGTTAGTCAATTACCATAATGCCCTCATTTTTATTGCATTCTCCATGAAATTCTATCTCTTTTCACTCCCCACAATTTCAACTAACTTTGAGTGAAAAGACCATTTTACCCTTAATGCAAGTTTAAGGCATTTTCTTTACATTTTCTCAAAATAACTTTAGCAAAAAATCAACTAAAAGTATGAAGAGCATAAATTAAATTACGTACCTCTATGTGGGCATTACATTCACATTGTACTAATCCACCCTATAGCTAAAGCAAAATGCATCAATATTGTTCTTCATGTTTCTTGGTTGAACAAAATCACATCATGTCGTATGTATACTGTTGTGCAAGAGTTTACAATAAGCTCATAATTAATAATAATTCAGAGAAAGTGAAGTTTGCTACAGTGTGAACAAGCAATGCTCATCAGAGCAAAGCTAACTCGATAGTTGTCTCATGGATTATCAATAAGTTTTATACTCTAAAATTAGTGTTATGTTATAAAAGTATCTTGAAATTCTGCATCTTGAATTTTAAAAGGTTGCATTAATGACTTTTAAATTTATGTGAATAGACTTATTTTTATAAATAGGTTTTACATCAAAAGGGATTTTAAAGCATTGCATGGTATGTATGAGTTTTGGAGTTACGACACCCCTTGTCACCACTTTTTTTTGCATATTTATAAAATATCACCCATATATACAGTCTTACGTTAAAATCTAAAAATTATTTTACTTCTGCTAAAAAGAAATTAAAGATTTTTATTAAATACTATATTTTATTTTCAAGTGAACCTTTGGTTACGTTTGTAAAAACTTATTAATTATGTTTTCATTGTAATATCATGAGTGTTGTATTTAATATAAGATCAAATTAACTATATAACTTGTATCAGTAATAATTTAATTATTAAGCCACGGAAAAAAAAATATTTATTGTTGAACTAATTAAGTCATCAAAGAAAAAGTATTATTATGATAAAAAGAATTTAGAAAATAAATTTTTTTATAAAATATACTAAAAGAAGAAAGAAGATAATTGAGGGGAAATAGAACCAATGTTTTTCAATTCCAAAGTTGAGTGTACATCATCTTTCATAATACATCTATTTATAATCTCAAGATTATGAAATATTATAAATGAAATAAAAAACTAATAAAGTGCTTTGAAGTTGTAGAACTTGAAAGGTTCAAGAGTTAGAGAAGATGAAAGATTAGGAAGTTATAGAATTGCAAGGGATATCCATATTTATTCATAACACTCCTCCTTGGATGTCCATTATACAAAGAATACGCCTCTTAAAACCTTACTAGGAAAAAGCCCAATAAACCTAGTGAAGGAAAAAGAGTACATTATTTTTGTGTATTATATGCATTTAGAAATTGTTTCATTAAAAACCTTACCAGGGAAACCCAGTTGGATAAAACCTTGGTCAAGAGAAAAAGAGTATAGTGCGTATTTACTCCCCCTCGTGATGATATCACTTAAGATTTTTGTACTGATGCATTCCAATATTGTATACCAACTTTACAAATGTTGCAGTCGGTAAAGCTTTAGTGAATAAGTCGGCCAAATTATCACATGATCGAATCTATTTAACTTCAATATCGCTATTCTTTTGAAGATCATGAGTGAAGAAGAATTTTGGTGATATATGTTTTGTCTTATCACCTTTGATATAACCTCCTTTTAACTAAGCTATGCATGTAGTATTATCTTCATATAATGTTATAGGAACATCTTTGTTGCAATCAACGCCACATGATTCTTGAATATGTTGGGTTATTGGTCTAAGCCAAACACATTGTCGGCTTGCTTCATGGATAGCTATTATCTCGGCATGGTTTGAAGAAGTAGCAGCTATAGTTTGTTTTATAGAACGCCATGAAATAGTCGTACCTCCAGACGTGAACAAATAACCTGTTTGAGATCTAGCTTTATGTAGGTCAAATAAATATCCTACATCTACATAACCAATCAATTAAGGTGTAGATTCATGTGAATAAAATAAACCCATATCTATTGTTCCTTGAAGATATCGAAATATATGCTTAATTTCGTTCCAATGTCTTCGTGTCGGAGCATAACTATATCTTGCTAACAAATTTACTGAAAATGCTATATCTGGTCATGTATTGTTAGCAAGATACATTAATGCACGTATTGCACTTAGGTATGATACTTCAGGACCAAGTACCTTTTCTTTATCTTCTACCAGCCAAAAAGGATCTTTGTTTGCATCAAGTGATCTTACAACCATTGGGGTACTCAATGGATGTGCTTTATCCATATAAAATTGTCTTAAGATTTTCTCGGTATAATTTGATTGGTGCACAAAAATTCTACTCGTTAAGGGCTCAATTTGCAAACTAAGACAAAGTTTTGTTTTTCCAAGGTCTTTCATCTCAAATTCCATTTTTAGATAATTTGCTGCCCCTTGAATCTCTTTAGGAGTTCCAATAATATTCAAGTCATCAACATATACAACAATTATAACAAATTGATCCAGATCTTTTTATGAAAACACATAGGCAAATAGGATCATTTTTATAACCTTCTTTCAACAAATATTTACTAAGACGGTCATACCACATACGACCTGATTGCTTTAATTCATATAATGATTTATGCAATTTAATTGAATAAAATTCTCGAGAATTTGAGTTACACGCTTCAGGCATTTTAAATCCTTTAGGGATTTTCATATATATGCCGTTATCAAGTGATCCATATAAATAGGTTGTATCTACATCCATTAGACGCATATCAAGGGTTTTATTTGTTGCCAGATTAATAAGAAATCGAAATGTTATTGCATCCATCACAGGAGAATATGCTTCTTCATAATCAATGCGAAGTCTTTGTGAAAACCTTTTTGCCACAAGTCGTGCTTTATATCTTACGCTTGCATTTTTCTCATTTCGTTTTTGCACAAATACCCATTTATACCCCACTGGCATTACATCTTTAGGTGTTCAGACTACAGGTCCAAAAACTCCACGTTTTTCTAATGAATTCAGTTTTGCCTTGATTTCGTCTTTCCATTTTGGCCAATCTTCTCTCTGTCTACATTCTTCAATAGATTTAGGTTCAAGATCCTCATTATTATTTACATATCAAGCGCTATATTACATGCAAAAATATTGTTGACAATTATTTCTTTTCGATTCCATAATTTTCTTGTAGAGACATAATTTATTAAGATCTCTTCGTTCTTACTAGTTTCAGGTACCTAAACTTCTTCTGGAGTTTCATGATTAATTATGTCTCTATTCTCTTCATGAGAACTTGCCTTCTTGATATAAGCATCTTGGTCATTTGCTACTCTTTTCTTTCGAGGATTTTTATCTTTTCAACCAACTGGTCTACCACGCTTTAAACGTGCCTTAGATTCATTTGCTACAGGTAATTGTCCTTCAATGACATCAATCCGAATTGGAGCATTTGCAGTTGGTATGTGAGATTTAGTCACTCTTTTTGAATCAGTAAATGCGTCTGGCAACTGATTTGCTGTATTTTGCAAATGAATTATCTTTTGAACTTCTTGTTCACATTGTTTAGTACAAGGATCAAGATAAGATAATGATGATATTTTCCAGGTAATTTCCTTTTCCAATTGCCTATTCTCTCCCCTTAATGCTGGGAATTTTATTTTATAAAAATGACAATCGGCAAATCGTGCCGTAAATAAATCTCCTGTTAATGGTTCTAAATATTTAATTATAGAAGGAGATTCATATCCAACATATATTCCCAATCTTCTTTGAGGACCCATTTTAGTGCGTTGTGGTGGAGCAATTGGAACATATATCGTACATCCAAATATTCTTAAATGGGAAATATTTGGCTCTTGACCAAAAGCCAATTGTAAAGGGGAGAATTTGTGATAACTTGTTGGCCTAATGCGCACAAGTGCTGCTGCATGTAAAATAGAATGTCCCTAAGTAGAACTTGGGAACTTTGTTCTCATAAGTAATGGTCTAGCAATCGATTGGAGGTGTTTAATTAATGACTCTACTAAACCATTCTGTGTATGAACATGGGCAACAGGCTTTTCAACCGTTACTCCGATTGACATACAATAATCCTTAAAAGTCTAAGGCATAAATTCACCAGCATTATCAAGATGTATTGTCTTAATTGTATAATTTGGAAATTGTGCTCGCAATCGAATTATTTGGGCAAGTAATCTTGCACACTCCAGGTTGCGAGTAGATAATAAACACACATGAGACCATCTTGTAGATGCATTTACTGAGACCATACAATATTTAAATGGTCCACATGGTGGATGAATGGGTCCACATATATCACCTTGAATTCATTCTAAAATGTAGGTGATTCAATCCCAATTTTAGCTAGTGATAGTCTAATAATTAATTTACCTTGAGAACAAGCAGCACAAGAAAATTCATTAGATTAAAAACTTCTGGTTTTTCAATGGATGTCCGTGTGAATTCTCATTGATTCTTTGCATCGTTATTGAACCGGGATGGCCTAACCGATCATGCTAATTAATAAAAGTATTAGGATCACTAAACTTCTGGTTTACTATAACATGTGTTTCAAATATACTGATATTTGTGTAGTACAATCCGAAAGAAAAAGCAAGTAATTTTTCCAACACACATTTTTTGCCTGCAATTATTCTTGTAATATAAAGATATTCAGTATTTCCTTCATTAGTTGTCTCAATATGATATCCATTGCAACGAATATCTTTAAAACTTAATAAGTTTCTTTTAGACTTGGAAGAAAATAATGCATCTTTTATAATAAACTGTGTTCCTCCGGGCAATAATATATCAGCTCTTCTAGAGCCTTCAATTAATCTTGTACTACCAGATATCGTATTTATGTTAGCTTCACTCATTATCAAAGAAGAAAAATATTTATTTCTTTAAGTATAGTGTGCATTGTAGCAATGTCTACAAGACAAAGATCTTCATCATCAATCTTGGATCCAATCATAGACTTGGGAATGTTCATTTTTGTTTATTCAAAAAAAAAAAAATACATAGTAAGGCATATATACAAAGCCAACAAAACAAAGTAATTTATCTAAAATTGAAAATCACACTTAAACATATTAAAAGTAAAACACTCAACACTCAACTTAAACATATTAAAAGTAAAACACTCACAAAAACATAACTTTAATAATTTTGGACATTTCCATCCCCAATTAAATGATCAATTCTCCCTTCAGGATTTTTGAAGAAATCTGCAACATCCAGATGTGTTATATCAACAGGTCCATGATCAAAATTATCATCTTGATAAGCAAAATTTGCTTCTCTATTTTCATTTTGGTAGGCAAAATTTGCTTTCATATTTGTCTCTTTTTCTTTCAACAATGCTTGATAAAGTTCAACAAGATGTTTAGGCATACGACAAGTACGTGACCAATGTCTTTTCATGCCACATCAATAGCACAAATTTTCTATATTCTTCAAATTTTTATGTTGTCCACTTTTGCTCTTTTCCTTTTTCCTTTCATCATTATTCCACTTCTGGTGGCTTTTATAATTAAAATGATTATTATTATAACCACCACCCACGCCCATGATTATCATATATTGTCACATTCACTTTAGGGAATGAAGCAGAACTTGTTGGGCGAGCTTCATGATTTTAGGAAGAGTCATAGTTTTCTAGTGGTCATATATTTCCTTTAAATTTTTCCAAAGAATAAGTGGATCTTTTACCATAAGGTATTTAGTTTTCAATCCTTCGTAGAGATGGTGTTGAAGGAAAATCATGGCTTTAGCCTTATCTTGATTGGATGATTCATTTCCTTCTTTGATGGTGTCAACAAAACCCATAGCATCTAAGTGAATTTCAACATCAAGAATCCATGACAAATAATTCTTGCCCATAATATCAAGAGCCACAAATTCAAGTTTCGTAAGATTTGTCATGACGAAAACTATAAAAGAAATATTTAATAAATTAGACAATCTCTAATAAAATGGAAATATTATCATAAATAAGAATTTAGAATAACAATAATGAACATACAATTTATTATAGTTATAGAATTTAATCATTTAAAAACATAAATCATAAAAGTAAATATCTACAAATATAGTGTCTTTCTTTATTAATCAAATTATAAATCTATCACTATATAATGTTTTGTTTATAATAAAACCAAAACGTTCCAAATTAAAACACTTTCATATATTTTTTACTATAAAAATGATTAAACATTCCAACATATTTATAAAACATATTGAGATACAAGCAAAATTGAATTTACTTGGAAAATGGAAAAATTCAACACCAAATTTGATAAGTGACAAAAGCTTGAAACTTGATGAGAATCTTTTTCCCTTGACAAGTTGATATGGTTAGAGACTCGTGTTGATAATGTATTATAAAATATACTAAAAGAAAAGAGAAGATAATTGAGAGAAAATAGAACCAATGTTTTTCTATTTCAAAGTTGAGTGTACATCATCTTTCACAATATATTTGTCTATAGTCTCAAGATTATGAAATATTATAAATAAAATAAAAGCTCATAAAATGCTTTGAAGTTGCAGAACTTGAAAGATGAAAGAGTTAGAGAAGATGAAAGATTAGGAAGTTATAGAATTGCAAGAAATATCCACATTTATTCATAACAAAAATATAATTATCACGCAAAGAATCAATAATGGTAAAGAATTAACGGAAATAAAACCATCAATAATCTAATTTCATTATGTTCTCCTACCATAATTTTTCTTTTTTTAATGTATAATTAGCTACAATGATTTCTTTGTTTTTAATTTGAAAAATAATATGACCTCTTACCATTATTTTTAAATGAATTTGAAAAGAATTAAAAGAGTTTCTAAAATTTCATAAAAATTTTATAAACTATATTAGCCTATAAAGTAGTAAAGGACAAATTTATATAATCTAGGAGGGGTTTTGTGTCGACTCTAAGGTTTAATCTAATAATAAAAAAATTTCTAAAGATTTTTGAAATAACACAAATCCCTTTATGGGTTTATTAAAATTTATAATATGATGAGTTTATAAATATGTATCTAATTTGTTTATTCTAACACAAAAAAAAGCTTTTTTGTTATTATAATAAAAGAAGAGAATATTTTTCATAAGAGGATTATTATTATTAACTCTTAAGAGCATCTCCAATGGTGTTCTTTATTTTAAAGAGCATATTTCATATAAATAAAGAGCATCTTCATTAATTTTTAAATATAAAGAACAAATTTTTTATTCAAATCTAATGGACTCTCTAAATTTTAAGAGAGAAAATGTGTTTTTTCAAGAAAGAAACTTAATAGGAAAGATAAAAACTAAAATACATAGAAACTTGTAATTTATTATTTAAAATTATGATAAAGAGTGAAATTTGACTCTCTAAATGTGAAGAGTCAAACTCACTCTTTAATTTATATTTAAAGAATAAAATGTTTGTCGAACTCTTATTTTTATGAATAAACTCTTTACAATAAAGAGTTTAGAGCATTTCCAAATAACTCTTTATATGACCCAAACTCTTTATTATAAAGAGTTTATCCATAAAAACAAGAGTCCAATAGACTATTTATCTTTAAAATATAAATTAGAGAGTGAGTTTGGCTCTCCACATTTAGAGAGTCAAATTTTACTCTCTATCCTAATTTTAATTAATAAACTACAAGTTCTTATGCATTTTATTTATTAATTCTCTTTCTCATTAAGTCTCTTTCTTAAAAATGAAGAGCATCTTCATTAAATTTAAAGAGTATATTGGATTTGAATAAAAATTGTGTTCTTTATATTTAAAAATTTATGAAGATGCTCTTCAAAATAAAGAGCACCATTGTAGATGCTCATAGTCATGCTCTTTATAGCATCTTTCATATAAATAAAAAGTATCTTCATTAATTTTAAAATATAAAGAACATAATTTTTATTCAAATCCAATAGACTCTTTAAATTTAATGAAGATATTCTTTATTTGTAAGAAAGAAACTTAATAGAAGAGAGAATTAATAAATAAAAGGCATAGGAACTTATAGTTTATTAATTAAAATTAAGATAGAAAGTGAAATTTGACTCTCTAAATGTGAAGAGTCAAACTCACTCTTTAACTTATATTTTAAAGATAAAGAATTTGATAGACTCTTATTTTTATAGATAGACTCTTTATAATAAAGAGTTTGAGTTATATAAAGAATCCTTTGAATATACGCTAAGTGATGTAAAAAGTCGAGATGCGCTAATATAAGTAAATTAATCAAAATAATTTAAAATTTTCAACTAAGGACCAAGGTCCAGACCCGGTGCCAATTCCAACAGGGGACCTGGGCCTGACCCGAATTTGTTCTGGGTTTGTTTCTCTACGCTGAGTACTGGCGGATCATAATCTCGGATCCGGTTTTCCGGTTCGGGTATTTTGCGTAACCCTAAAAATTTAAAATCCAGAGTTGCAACTTGCAAGGGTATAAGTTAAAAAAAAAAAAAAATTAATTAATTAATTGAGTTAATAAGTATGGACTTTTAGCGAAACCTAGGTAGTGTGTTGTTTGTGAGCAACAGCAGCCGAAGAGCCATGGCGAGTTACGACCTCACGCAGCGCATAGCACCGAATCTCGACCGACATCTCGTCTTCCCAATCCTCGAGTTCCTCCAAGAACGCCAGCTTTACCCAGATGAACAGATCCTCAAGTCCAAGATTGAGTTGTTGAACAAGACCAACATGGTGGATTACGCCATGGACATTCACAAGAGCCTCTACCACACGGACGATGTCCCTCAAGATATGGTGGAGCGGAGGGCGGACGTCGTCGCCAGATTGAAAGCCCTTGAGGAGGCTGCTGCTCCCTTGGTCTCCTTCTTGCAGAACCCTTCTGCCGTTCAAGAGTTAAGGCCTGATAAACATTATAATTTGCAGATGCTTAATGAACGCTACCAGGTTAGCTTATTCTTTTCTTGGCTTTTTTATTTTTTATTTTTTTTTATTTTTCTTAGGGTGAATAAATTTGATAAGTTTATGAAACTTTAGGAGTTCAGGAACAGAAAGTTAATTTATGTTGTAGAAGTTTAATTTAGCTAAATATTAGGGAAGGTCAATGTGATGTTTATCGAGTTTACTTTCTGCTGCTGTAAATAAGGCTTAAACAGAGGGGAAAGAAAGAAAGAACAAATTATTGTTTGCAAGGTGGGTATGCTTTCGGGGCTTATGGATCTAATCTTTTTTTTTTTTTGGTCAGTTTCATTAGGTCAAAGCGGTGGGTAAAGCATTGATTATTCAATGTACTATTGAGTTATTGTTGTTGGATTCGGAGGCTGGGCTATACAATGATAAAGGGTTTTGGGAATATGTTTGGTTTAAATCTTTTTGTGGTTGTTCTCATTAATTAGATTGATACGCTTGTAGATGGTTTTATGTACTTAATTTTGGATGTCTCTAAGATTGGAAAAGAAAATGTTGTCTTGATTGGGTAAGTAACAATTTTTGTAATCTGGAATGGCTATCTAAAGGATTATCCCAAGTTAGCTGAAAATTTTAATTTTCTTGTGTTGGTACTGTGAATGTTTTGGAGAAGTTTAATGTATTAGGTTTTAAAACTAGGGGAAAGAAGTTCTTGGATTAACTGTGTTTCTGTTGATTATTTTATCATTTTGATTCTTGAACTTTTTGTTTTTATTCTGGCAAGAAATATGCTTTCCTCTTTTAGGTAGATTTAACTTGTGAAATTTATTTATCTTCTTTGATTCCCTTTGATCAGATTGGTCCAGACCAGATAGAGGCATTATATCAATATGCCAAATTTCAGTTTGAATGTGGGAACTACTCTGGTGCTGCTGACTATCTTTATCAGTACAGGGCCTTGTGCACAAACAGTGAAAGGAGGTTGAGTGCACTATGGGGAAAGTTGGCAGCAGAGATATTGATGCAGAACTGGGATATTGCTCTTGAAGAACTTAATCAGTTGAAAGAAAAAGTTGATGATTCAAAGGTGTTTTTGCTTTTGGAAAATTTTTTTCATACATATTTGTGTTTTTACTTGCATCCTAGTATTGTTTCAGTGTAATGTCTGTACCAACTCATTACTTTTGTTGCAGAGTTTTACTTCTCCTTTGAGTCAGATGCAAAGTAGAATATGGTTGATGCATTGGAGTCTGTTCATCTTTTTCAATCATGATAATGGAAGAACACAGATCATTGACTTGTTCAATCAGGATAAGTATGCCACTTCCAACTTTTGTCTGGTTCTGTTTACACTTTTATTATTTTGTCAAATTTATCATGCTTCACTTAGTGTCAAGTACATCTCTTATGTGTTTCTTCCTTACCTTTTGTTTCCTTTTTTGTTTGGGCTTCTAACAGCTTCTAGGATGATGATGGTACTGAATTAAATTGATGAACTTCTCATCTGTTACTGCCAATGCAGCTGTTAAATTTAATTTTCACTATGAAAACCGCTTGCAAGAAATCATTGTACTATGAATTGTTTTATATTGTCTTTTGTTGTTATGGAAATTGCTGTATGATGATCAGGGTGCCGAATATTTTCTAGTGCATAGATTTGTCATAACATGATGGCTCATTGATGCTTCTTGTTTTTTGAAGTCTTGTTTTCACATCCTTCTTTTGTTATATTGGAAGTCATTTTTCATGTAACCAAAACCGTAACTTTTTATGTCACACTCTTGTCTCAAGTATAGAAGTAGTGATTTGAAGCAAAAGTAATATCTGTTTCTGTAGTGCTTCAATTTCTTGTTTCATAGCAGAAAGAAAAATTATCCTTAATCATAATAATTGTGTTTGCCCTTTAATTATTAGTTTTTTTCTTTTTGAACTTTCTACTGCAAGCTATAACGATGTTGTACCTACTATCAGTTTATTATTTTTTTTTTTTCTTGTAATCTGAGAAGATGGGAATATCAATTGTCAGGTATCTCAATGCCATTCAAACAAATGCTCCCCATCTCCTACGCTACTTAGCCACTGCATTCATTGTCAATAAAAGGAGGAGACCTCAATTCAAAGATTTTATTAAGGTTATACAGCAAGAGCAGTACTCTTACAAAGATCCCATTACAGAGTTTTTGGCATGTGTGTATGTCAATTATGATTTTGATGGTGCACAAAAGAAGATGAGAGAATGTGAAGAAGTAAGCTTTCTTTACCTGAATGTGACTTTCACTAGTATCTTTGTGAAAGTACCAAGTCATATATATATATCATATCATTTTTGTTGAGATGTTAGAATCTGACTTGGGATTTGGGGGGTTTGGGATAGATTCTGTTTTTCACTCTTCCCTTTTAGTCTTTGTATCTATTATTTTGTCAGAAACTCTGTTGTCTGCACCTAAATTTTGAAGCTGTGACCCGGATTGTCCTAACCTTGTATGCAAATATAGGTTATATTGAATGATCCCTTCCTGGGAAAACGATTGGAAGAAGGCAACTTTTCCACTGTGCCACTGAGAGATGAGTTCCTTGAAAATGCTCGGCTGTTCATCTTTGAGACCTATTGCCGAATTCATCAGCGTATTGATATGGGGTAAGTGTTTGTTTTCTAAAACTGTTTACTCTAGTTACATGCTTGGGAATATCTGTATCTCAGCAAAACAAAATATTACCAATTCTTCTCTGTGCAAGTGGTGTCTGCTGGATAACATGCCTCTTTGCTCCGGAACCTTGGCTCTTTTACACTATTCTGTTTAATTAAAAAAACTAAGGAAAAGTATTTGAAATATAGGTAAATATTGTTAGATAAGTCCGCAGAGTTTGGTTTATTCTGTACAACATTGGCATCATGAACAAATTTTAAGTTCTCATGATATTTTCCGTATGGTACACTTGTAAATAAAATGTAAGAACCAATGAAACATGTGTAACCATATCTAGGGGAAACTAAACCATACAACTACTTTTTAAAGACCTTGTCTTTCCCTCTTTATATAAAAACTTGTTTGTGCAGTAATTCCTGTTTCTTTCATCAACTCTCAAAGTTTTACTAGAGCAATTCACATTTATTTGCACTCTTTATATGTGGCAGAGTGCTTGCTGAGAAGTTGAATCTGAATTATGAGGAGGCTGAAAGATGGATTGTGAATCTTATTCGGAACTCAAAACTTGATGCCAAGATTGATACAAAGACAGGAACTGTTATAATGGAGCCTAGCCACCCCAATGTGTAAGATTATATATACACATTATTGTATCTTTGCATAATGATGCATGCTCTTTCCCATGTTTCATTATTTTCTTCTTCCACACGATTTCTCTGTTAACTTTTTGCTTTACTCTTTATTTCAGGTATGAGCAATTGATAGACCACACCAAGGCACTATCAGGACGTACCTACAAGCTAGTCAGTCAGCTTATGGAACATGCACAAACACAAGCTGCTCGATAAGTCAGTGCTGACATTTCTTAGATTTACTTGTTGCAAGTTTTGATATATCTAGGTTAAAATTAAAGCTTCCTGGTAATCAATCATTTGCTGTTTTTTCCTGAGTTGGAATGAAGAAAAAGAATCCAGTATTTTTGTAAGATAATTTATAATTATGTTCTCAATATTTGCTGTAAACTTGTTTAATTTTTAAAAGTTTAACATGTTCTTTCTTGATGAGGTTATTTCCTTCCAAATTGTTTGGCAAATTTTTGCTATTGCATTCCTACTTGGAGCCTTGTAGCAAATCTTTGATGGTTGTAGTTGAAGACAGCTTGAGTTGGTTGGGATCATAATCATAAATCATTTATAGAAAACTAGATGTGTTCCAAAGAGAAGCTTCTCATTCCTCGAGAAATTCTATTTATAAGGATTTGTAACCAAAACACTACTTCATAAGCAAAAGCTTTCATCTTTTTCTAAGTAAGATTGATTTGTTTTCAAGTTTTCCTAGGGCTGTTAGACGAGCTGAGCGGCTCGGCTCGTCTGAAGCTCGTTTATGACTTGACTCGTGGTTAGTCGAGTCAACTCGATTTGAGCTCGCTATATAAAAATGAGTTGAGTTCGAACATGGGGAGGCTCGGCTCATAGGCTTGCGAGCCTGATGTGGCTTGGCTAAGCAGGGTTTTATTTGTTATATTTTATAAACTATGGGAACTGAAGTATTATCTATATTCTTTAGTTTTAAAAATTTGTAAAAATGACATTTAACCCCCTGATACAATTTGTTCTAAAACACAAAATTAAACCTCCAAATTAGATATCCCAAATCGACAAACCTTAACCCCTAAATTTGTTCTTGCAAATATTCATAATCAAAAATCAAAATCAAAATCGACATAATGATTGTGTTGAGGAAGAAGATGAAGATGAAGATGCAGAAGATGGAGATGGAAGCAGTGTAAGTCTACATAACTCGTGATGCTATGCAAGATGAAGATGAGATGGAGACGAAGATGAAGATGAAGATGAGACGATATGAAGATGAAGACAAAGATGATGGAGATAAAGATATGTAGATGATAGAGATAAAGATGCAAATGATGAAGATAAAGTCGAGTCGACTCGAACTCGATCGAGCTTGAGTTCGAGTCCCTTTTCTCTGACTTGACAGGCTCGAGCTCGTGCTCGATCTGGTAGCAAACAAGCCAAGCTCGATAAGACAAAAACTCGACTCGACTCGACTCGGCTCGTTTACAGCCCTTAGGTTTTCCATCTTCTCGAACCTTTTTTAATCTTCCCCTCTCAACCATTTTCGAATTGTTGGATTTGAAGCATTGTTTTAAA
Source organism: Pistacia integerrima (assembly GCA_026225825.1). Taxonomy (NCBI): domain Eukaryota; kingdom Viridiplantae; phylum Streptophyta; class Magnoliopsida; order Sapindales; family Anacardiaceae; genus Pistacia; species Pistacia integerrima. Next base: position 7,294,532 of record CM047739.1, on the reverse strand, counting down.
ACTTGGACTGGAGGGCAACCCGCTCAGCTGTCTGGGTCACGGGTCAATCGGTTCGACCAATTGGACTAGTGATGTCATCATGATGACGTCGGCACTGCAAAAAAATAAAAAATAAAACCTGTTTTTTTTTTTTTTTGAGATTTTAAGATTTCCATTTTTTAATAAAACAATAACAACTTAATTACTGTCCACATTGTTTTAAAAACTGGACCGGAGGTAACCCGCTTTGATGATCGGGTCACGGTTCAACCGATCCAATCGGTTGGACCGCTGATTGGACTGGTGACATCATCACACATCATGATGACGTTAGCACATTTTTAAAAAAACATTTTTTTTTTTTTTTAGATTTCTATTTTTCAATAAGACAATAACAGCTTAATTACTGTCCAACATAATTCAAAGTTCAAATTCAACAACAATCCTAACATAATTTAAGTATTTATCAACAATTCAAAGTCCAAATCCAAACATGATGTTGTATTTACATATCAAATGACAAAATACATAATAATTAATAACAAAACATTTGATGCAAATGTTTTTTCTTTGATCCGTCTCCATATTGATTGAGCTTCACACACTAGCATCAAAATTCATCACCATCATCACCATCATCATCATCATAACCATCATCACCATCTACGCAAATTTCAGTAAAAAATAAAAATCATAAGTTAAAACTTGTAATTTAATTTAAATAGATACAAAGTTGCTTAAATAATTGAAACCAACCTTCTGAACCATCAGTTGAATCATAAAAAGAAGGGTGATCAGCAACTCCAGTAGGAATAGATCCTTTTCGATATAACATTTGTTCCAACTCCTCATAATTAAGTTCACTGACCTCCTCCTCCTCTTCATCGTCAACTATCCAACCTTCAGTTTTGTCGATACTTTCATAATCAATAGGATCCAAACTTATTCTCTTATAACACTTCCTAAAATACCATAAAGAAATATTAAAAGCATGACAACTAAAATATCAAGGAAAATAATAGATAATAACAATAAGAGTGATGTATAATTGAGTAATTGACAATGTTTTATACCTATTTTGCAAACGCAAGTTATAGTGAACGAAAACAAGATTATTCAACCTTTGATGCTCCAATCTATTCCTCTTTTTAGTATGTACGCGCTCAAAAACACTTCAATTTCGTTCACATCCCGAAAAGCTTGAAGTTTGACTAAGAATTTTTATTGCAAACTTTTGCAAATTTGGAGTACTATACCCAAATGATCTCCTCCATTCATCTAATTGAAAATTAAATATAATAAATAAATTAAAGACTTAAAAAACAAAAGAACTTATAAATTTTATAACTATTACGTACGAGGACGTGTGGTTTTGGCGGTTTCAAGAGCAAGCCCGCGAGAAAAGCTTTCCTCCCAATTTGAATATAATCTACTCTCTTCCATTAACTTTGTCTTGTTCAAATTGAAAGCACTTGCTTTACTGTCAATAGTTTCAAGGAAACCACTCATGACTTTTGGCTTGAGGCAAAAAGATTCTTCGTCATATTTAAAGGTAGGATTCAAATAATAAGCCGCAGTATGGATATCACGACGCAACGTCCTATCCCAATGTGGATTAATGATTCGTGTATAAGGCTTGTACAATCTCTTTTTATTCTTAAACAACTTCTTAATTGCATTTTTCGCTCTGTACATGCCATCATACACATATCCTATTGTTGGCTTCTCATCCGAGTCAACAATCCTCAACAAGCGCATCAATAGACTCACAACTTTGGATATCTTACCCATATCATCCCAAAAGTCGATATCCAGAATTATGTCAATAACATGTTTGCCTTTATTACTTTTTGCATATCGAGAATCGACAAATGACCTATCTGTTACCATGGCTTGCAAGTCATGTTTGTGCTCATGAATGCTTCTCATTGCAATGAAAGTTGTAGCAAAACGGGTTGCACCCGGACGAACAATTTCTTTCCAACCCTGTTCAATTGATAAATAATAGATGTTAGTCAATTATAAAAAAATGCATATTATGTTATGACTTGACAAGAACATGAGCTAAACGTATATTACCTGTCTTTTCCTCAACCAAGCTATCAAAATTGTATGATTATATATAAACTTCGTCACCTCTAAAGCACGTCTCGCAAGATAAACTATGTGATCCATCTCAGCTATGTCTTTTAACACCAAATTTATGCTATGTGTTGCACAATGTGACCAAGTAATACTCGGATATTTCTCAGATAACATTCTTCCAACAGCTTTATAATTGGATCCATTGTCTAAGACAAAATGGACAACACTATTTGGTCCAATCCATAAAGCTACCTCCTCAAACATCTTCAACAATGTCCCAGCATCCTTCACAACATCTGAAGCATCAACTGATTTCACAAAACAAACTCCCTTAGGACAATACACCATAAAATTGATCAATGACCTATGTGAATTATCACTCCAACCATCAGCCATTAAGGTACATCCAACATTTTCCCAAATCTTTCTGTAACTATCAATAAGAAGTTGCACTTCCTTCTTAGCATCTCTTAACAAATTGACACGCAAAGCATGATAATTTGGGTGTTTATACCTAGGCCCAATTGCAGCTATAGCATCCACCAAAGGTTGAAGATAAATTGAATTCACAGCATTAATTGGGATGCAAGCATCATAAAAGAATCTTCCAAAAGCCATGTCTGCTCTCCACGTCGCATCTTTTCCAGCTAACAACTCCTAATTGATGGTTGAGATCCACCAATTGTCCTTAGAGCAAAATAGTCACCAACCCTAATAGATTTGTTTCTCTTTGATTTGTCTAGCATTGTACTTTGTTTTTTACTGCCAAACCTACCTTCATTTATGTGAATTCCTGATGGACGAAACTCTTCACTATCTTCATTTAACATATCTCCCTCAAATCCATGTACGGGAGCACCGTAGGGAGTATTATACTTACTAGAATCAGTCTTCTCTTTATTCTTTATCCCAATGTTTTTTAGTGATTCTCTCATGGAGTATTGAACATCAAAAGGAACTTTTTTACAAGCACCAACATCCCCTTTTGTTCCAGCTAGATTTTGTTTCATTCTAAAAATACCTCCTCCTCTAGTTACTTTCCCACAGTGAAGACATCTTAATGTCTTCCGTCCATTTGGATCTACACCCTCAATAACATGTGCCCATGGTATATCAGTCCTACCTCTACTAGATTGTGAAGAAGACCCAGAGCCAGATGTTGCCATTGTTTATTTTTAATCTTTATCTACCTATCACACAATAAAATTGCAAACCAAAGAATCACATAATCACGTATTTGTGTTTGCATTTGAATTTTGTAAAACAGTAAAAACAAAATACAACAAGATAACATTTGTGTTATGTGTATGTATGGCTTGGTAGAATGAATGTTAATCCAAATGAAAACGGAAAATTAGTCAAAAACTGATTGGTTCATTCATTTGAATGGATGTCATTGATTCACATAAATGCATTTGGATGGTGCATTAAATTCAAATGAGCTGGGCCTAAAATTATCTCAGGCCGCTTGGTGAAAGTTTGGTTGATCTTGGGCTTGTTTAAAGATTCCAGAGTTGAAACTATACAAGATTATACCCAATTCATATTTTTATATAAATTTCTCCTCTGGCCCTTTCATTTCCTATATTCATTCACCTTATATCTTTGGGAAGCAATGGAGTGATCAATTAATTGTTCATGCAAATGAATCTTGACATTTGGGTTAAAGCAAACATAGAAGGGGATCATGAATGGAGATCGAGTGAGCATAAAAAGTGGCCAAATATTGTTGTTTTCTGACCAATGAAATACCACAAAATTAAACATCCAATCACATGATCGAGTAGGGTTTAAAGTGTGGCTCAAATCATTTAGAGAAGAAAATAAGTGTAGAAAAAAAAAAATGAATGATTGTTGTGACCCAAATATTCATTGGAACATTCATTATTATTTGAAGAACTGTATCATGGTCAAAAGAGACAAGGCAACATCAAAAATATTCCTTAAAAGGATTAAACATATATCTGGGGTCTAAGATTTTAATAATTTTGACTGAAGATTGAGGTTTAGATGTTTAGTAGGACCAATATGGGTTAGAGATGTTAATGTAGGGTGATTAAGGGAAATGAAAGGCTTCATTCATGATGTGAAGTCAGAAACCAAATTATTTACTCCTTAGAATGAATGCTAATCGCAAACACCCACCAAACTATGCCCACTTCTACTTCTAGCTATGGTTTGCCTTTAGGTTCCGTTTGGGGCCAACCCAATACACAGTGACCCTACTTCCTTTCATCAACAACCAAAAAGCACTTTGAAATGACAACTGACTTTCACAAATTGAACCTAGCATTACAATATGAGTTGTGAACCTGGTGAGACTCAACTCAACTCATTTTAACTTCCATGACTCAACAAATTTGGATAGTGCAACAGATGAAAAATGTAAAGGGTGTTAACTTAAATGTAAAGGGAGCGAGGAATGGAGCTATCATCAACGAATGGAGCTATCGTCGTCGATTTCCTGCGAGGAACGGAGTTGTCGCCGTCGATTTCCGGCAAGGGAGGAAGATGTCATCGATTTCAGAGAGTTCAGATGCGATTTGGGTGGGATTTCAGAGAGAACAAAAGACAGAGCCGAAACCGTGAGAATTTTCACAAAGAACAAAGTTTTTGCTGAGAAATTTTCATGAGAAAAACTGAGAAAGATTGAAAGAGAAGAACTGGAGATTGAAGAAGACGAGAAAGGGGGTGATTGCGTCGCGTTTAGGATTTAGGGATTGTTAATATGTGAACCGGTTTTTCTGCCTGTCCAGTTGGACCGGTGGTTTACTGATATTATCCAGTTTTTAACCGGTTTAAAACGGCTCAATGCATAGTAATGGTTTTGAGATTGACCCGAACCGGACACGTGATCGGTTCACGGTCCAACCGGTTGGACCGGACTGTCTGGTCCGATTTTTAAAACAGTGACTGTCCAACATGATTCAAAGTTCAAATTCAATAACAATCCCAACATAATTTAAGTATTTAACAACAATCCAAAGTCCAAATCCAAACATGATGTTGTGTTTATCCACTACATATTAAATGACAAAATACATAATAATTAATAACAAAACATTTGGTGCAAGTGTTTTTTCTTTGATCAGTCTCCATGTTGATTGAGTTTCACACACCAGCATCAAAATTCATCATCATCATCACCATCATCATAACCATCACCATCATCTACATAAATTTCAGTAAAAAATAGAAATCATAAGTTAAAACTTATAATTTTATTTAAAATAGATACTAAGTTGCTTAAATATTTGAAACCAACCTTCTGAACCATCGGTTGAATCATAAAAAGAAGGGTGATTAGCAACTCCAGCAAGAATAGATCCTTCTCCATATAACATTTGTTCCAACTCCTCATAATTAAGTTCATTGACCTCCTCTTCATCATCAACTATCCAACCTTCAGTTTTGTCGATACTTTCATAATCAATAGGATCAAAACTTATTTTCTTGTAACACCTCCTAAAATACCATATGAAATATTAAAAGCATGACAAGTAAAATATCAAGGAAAATAATAGATAATAACAATAAGAGTGATGCATAATTGAGTAATTGACAATATTTTATACATGTTTTGCAAACGCATGTCATAGTGAACAAAAACAAGATCATTCAACCTTTGATGCTCCAATCTATTCCTCTTTTTAGTATGTATGCGCTCAAAAGCACTCAAATTTCGTTCACATTCCGAAGAGCTTGAAGTTTGGCTAAGAATTTTTATTGCAAACTTTTGCAAATTTGGAGTACTATACCCAAAAGATCTCCACCATTCATCTAATTGAAAATTAAACATAATAAATAAATTAGACTTAAAAAACAAAAGAACTCATAAATTTTATAACTATTACATACCAGGATGTGTGGTTTTGGCGGTTTCAAGAGCAAGCCCACAAGAAAAGCTTTCCTCCCAGTTTGAATATAATCTACTCTCTTTCGTTAACCTTGTCTCATTCAAATTGAACGCACTTGCTTTGCTATCAATAGTATCAAGGATACCACTCATGACTTTTGGCTTGGCGCAAAAAGATGCTTCGTCATATTTAAAGATATGATTCAAATAATAGCCGCAGCATAGATATCATGGCGCAACGTCCTATCCCAACGTAGCTTAATGATTCGTGTATAAGGCTTGTACAATCTCTTTTTATTCTTAAACAACTTCTTAATTGCATTTTTCGCTCTGTACATGTCATCATACACATATCCTATTGTAGGCATCTCATCTGAGTCAACAATCCGCAGCAAGCACATCAATAGACTCACAACTTTGGATATCTTACCCATATCATCCCAAAATCGTTATCTAGAATTATGTCAATAACATGTTCGCCTTTATTACTTTTTGCATATCGAGAATCGACAAACGACTTATCTGTCACCATGGCTTGCAATTCATGCTTGTGCTCATGAAGGCTTCTCATTGCAATGAAAGTTATAGTAAAACGGGTTACACCCGGACGAACAATTTCTTTCCAACCCTGTTCAATTGATAAATAATAGATGTTAGTCAATTATAAAAAATGCATATTATGTAATGACTTGACAAGAACATGAGCTAAAGGTATATTACCTGTCTTTTCCTCAATCAAGCTATCAAGAATGTATGATTATATACACACTTCGTCACCTCATAAGCACGTCTCACAAGATAAACTATATGATCCATCTCAACTATGTCTTTCAACACCAAATTTATACTGTGTTGCACAGGGTGACCAAGTAATACTCGGATAATTCTCAGATAACATTCTTCCAGCAGCTTTATAATTGGATCCATTGTCTAAGACAAAATGGACAATACTATTTGGTCCAATCCATAAAGCTACCTCCTCAAACATCTTCAACAATGTCCCAGCATCCTTCACAACATCTGAAGCATCAACTGATTTCACAAAACAAACTCCCTTAGGACAATACACCATAAAATTGATCAATAACCTATGTGAATTATCACTCCAACCATCAACCATTAAGGTACATCCAACATTTTCACAAATCTTTATGTAACTATCAACAAGAAGCTACACTTCCTTCTTAGCATCTGTTAGGACAAGTCACACCATTTCAGAAAGTTTAAGTTTTTCAGAAAGCTACGCCTGGGTATAAACACCCAAATTATCATGGTTTATATTCCATTATAAACATTAGTATAATACTTAATTAAATGATTAGAAATTTAATTAATTATAAATTTATAGTATGATTGTTTAATTAATTGTTTGTGTTTTGGTTTTAATTGAGGAATTTTACGTGAATTGTGATGAATTAATTGAATTCAAATGTTGCCTAGAGATTAGAGAATTTATGAATCACATTGGACACAAATGAATGAGTAATCAAAATTTGTTAGGAGTGTATTTGTAAACTTTTAAGGTATTTTTGTCATTTTTTAAATAAGGGGATAATTGATTTTTTATAGGATACCTGGGAAAGGAATCGGAACCTGCATTTTAGGTTCCGGTTCCTTGAATTTAAGAACCTGCACTGTACAGTTCTTGTTCTAGTTCCTTTTTTTGAGAACCCTCGTGACTGCATTCCTTGCCTCGCCCTTTCCCGCCCCCTAAAAATATAGGGTACCCGAAACCGCTCACCCCTATTTAACTTGACTACTCCCTTACCTTGGTTTAACCTTAATTTGATTGGGAATCGGATGCTTGAACAGGTGCATGAGCCTAAAAATCGAGGGTATATATCAATATGCCCAATTCGATCCGTGATTGGGGCGAGGTTACTGTAGCAACCCATTGGTCCAACCGGTTTGGGAAAACCAAGTGAACTCTTACACCTGGTTTTCAATTCCTAAGAGTGGATTTCTATTCTGGTTTTCCCCATTTTTTCATTCTCTATCAAGCCCTAACTCATATTTTCTCTCTTCCATTGTCAATTTCTTCATTTCATCTCTTCAATTATTCATATTTTCACTTCAGGCTACTGGGAGGCTGTTGGTTTTTGCGATTTGGGTCGATTTTGCAATTTGAATGGAGGACATTGTTCCCTTTTTTTCTTTTTTTTCTTTTTTTTTTTTTTTTTTCATTTGAATAGAGTAGGGCTATTGGATTTTTGCGATTTAGGTCAATTTTGTGATTTGAATGGAAGAGGTGCAAGGTCTTTGAGAGGAGGCTACTAGTTTTTTGCTATTTGGATCAATTTTGCGATTTGTATAGAAGAGATAGCTGGGTTTTTTCGATTTGAATGGAGTAGGCTGTTGGGTTTTTACAATTTGGGTCGATTTTGGGGTTTGAATGGAGAAGGTTGCTATGTTTTTGAGAGCAGGTTGCTGGTTTTGCGATTTTGATCAATTTTGCGATTTTAATGGAGGAGATTGTTGGGTTTTTTTTCGATTTGAATGGAGTAGGCTACTGGGTTTTTGTGATTTGGGGTGATTTTGGGATTTGAATGGATAAGGTTGCTAGGTTTTTGAGAGGAGGCTGCTGGTTTTTGCGATTTGGATCAATTTTGCGATTTGAATGGAGGAGATTGCTGGGTTTTTTCGATTTGAATGGAGTAGGCTACTGGGTTTATGCAATTTGGGTCGATTTTGGGATTTGAATGGAGAAGGTAGCTGGGTTTTTTAGAGGAGGCTGTTGGTTTTTGCGATTTGAATGTAGTAGGCTACTGTTTGTTTTATTGTGAGGGAGTTGGATTATGAGGAAGAAGAAGAAGATGAAGCAACCGCTAGTTTCAAATAAGACTGTTCATTTTATTTTGGGATTTATTAATTTTTAAAGACTAAATCATGCTGACATCAGCATTGGTCTGATCCATCGGTCAGACCAGCTCAACCGCCCAACTCTGGACCTGGTCCTTTGGCCAGGTTTCACCTTAGGTTGGGTATTAAAACATTGTTTCAAACTCCTTGTAAGCCCTTGATAGTGTAAAACCTAACCCAACCCATTATATCAATTGTTAAGGAATCTGTTGCTTTGTGGCAGAATATTATTTTTAAAAATAATGGTAAGGGGTCATATTATTTTTCAAATAAAAAACAAAGAAATCATTATAGTCTACGAGAGCAATTGAGTCGATCGTAGCTTTATGGCAAACTCCTCTTAATCAGGGTTCGTACCCCAGGAATCAGTTAGATCATCGCTTCCATCTTTGCGAGCTTTTTTGCCATTGCTTGCTCTATGGGAGTTACGATTGACGAAAAAAGGCTTACACTAGTAGTTCCGAATGTGAAGGGACTCCCACTCGACACGATACGTATAGTCAAGCGGTTGGTTAGGGCTGCCCGATGAATTGTCCCTGTTGTTTGGAACTACGAGAACGTGGTCGATTGGTATTGTGGGAACGAAGTCGATTGGACAATTGGGTTGGATGACTTGAACAACAGAAATCCAATTGATCCGTCATTAGCTCCAACAACTAGGTTTTTTATGGAGCTTGCAAGTGTAGAGGTCAAGACACCATTTATTGTTGATTGGGAGAGTTGAGACTGGCTTGACGATCCCCATTGTTCGAACGAGTGCACCAAGTTGATCGGGATGCGAGGTCTAGCCTCTTGTTGATGATTTGGCGACTCGAGGGCAGAAAATTGTTGGACCTTCTCTTGCAAAGTCTAATTCTCTGCTTGGATAGCAGCGTTTTCATCCTCTGGCGCTTTGAACTTGCTATCATTTTCTTGCAGCAACGTAGTGAGAGCCACAATCTGGGCCACAACGTCGTCAGAAGGAAGCTATGTGTTTCCCATCATGATGAAATTCGTCTCTAGGTTAGATAATTGCCAAGGGCCCATGGTGGGCGCCAAACTATAGATGGTTAAATCTACCGAAACTCCTTGCGGAATTGATCCTCTAAGGTAGAGGCCATTGACAATATCAAAGACCTACAGAGAGACACAAAAGATAAACGTGAAGACTTGAGGACATCGGTGTGGTGTCAGCCATAAGCATTCCTACGATCAAATCAACAAGGTTATGACGGGAAAGAGCATAAAGTAGGCTAGGTTTTAAGTGTTCACCGTTCCCATAAAGCTAAGGCACAACTTATCGTCATAGAGTGGTTAGAACTTGGCTCTACAATGGAAAACGACAGCTAAGGAGAAAATAGGTGGGGGAATAATGTGTATATCGAGTATCAATTGAATACTAGATTTTGGACGGATGGAAACAAATGAATTTCCTAGAGTACTGACCTTTGTTTATCTAGGGAGCCAAGGAAGGTTAAGTCCTTGTATAATTCAAAGTACTAGTCTTCATGGAAATAGGAATAGTAGTTCCCATGAATGTAAGAGTACTCAAAATAGGAAGAATCAGTGAAGGACTTTGGAACCCTAGGATATTGGAATTCTTGTAAGACTCATGGCCCTTGGGTTTTAGAATCTGTATGGGACTTGGAGGCCTTGTGTGAGTTAGACTCTCATGAGATTCGAAATTCATGGAGAGTTAGAATTCGTGTGGGAAGCGAGGTCCTGAATAGTGAGCGCGACCTCTATTGAGAAGTTTGACTCGTAGTTGTGTCCAATTTGTAGAGAGACCCCGACTTGTAAAGCAGCCCATATCTTAAAATGGCGTGTCTCATAGAGTGACTAGCTTGCAGAGTCAAACTCATAAGTGAACTAGCATATTGATTGGACCAACTCGTGTAGTAGATCTTCTACATGATGTGATTTGATAAAAGACCAATCAAAGTTAGGCCATGACACGAACCGTGGTTATAATATATTGGAATAATCGGAGTTGGGCAGAGATATTGGGTCGTATGTCAATAATCTCTGAAGTGGAGTAAAATGTTATTGGGATTGTCAGGAGTGCAATACGGTTTTTTGCCCATACAACAACTATGGCACGACATAATTACATTAGAAAGCAGGCACAACGCGATTATCAATTGATAATGATCAAAATTATATGATTAATGAAGAGGTAGAAAATGGTGTTGACGTTGAGGAAGAAAGTCGCGATATTAACGGTTCTAAAATAAAAGAAATGGAAGTTTCATATTTAGACTATTTTAGATTAATGTTATATTATAGATTAATACTTTGATTAAATATAAAGAAAAAAAAGAATAGTACTTCAGTTAGTTATTTCAAATTACGTTGTGTTGAGCATAGAAAATAATGAACAGTGGGAGGCATGTCTGTACTCAATAGTAGCAACAAGTAACTTTGTATTGTTTTAGACTAACAAACAATTTTATAGGGTGCTAAAATCTGTTTGAATAATACTACATTTACAAAGAAATTTTACAAAGATCTTCATACAAAATGATGTGACAAAAAATGAAAAAAATATTGAATTTAATGAGTTTGACTTTTTGTTTCACTTTTCTATTTCATTTTTTGTCACCTCACTTTGTATGTAAATCTTTATAAAAATTTTTTTGTAAATATAGTATTATTATATCTGATTGGTTGTATAAACTAGTGTTCATATAACATTTTGACGTAGAAATGTCGCTTTTCAAATCTATTATTGCGTTTGTATTGATTTCAAGGTTTTGTCAAAAGCATTCTCAAATTTAAAAATACAGAATTCAATTTTCACTCTGCCTTCAACTATTTGCAGATAACCGTTAATAAAAACAAAGCAACATACCAAACGTTTGTGCCCATGCCCAATCAACAAAACTAGCCAACTAGTACCATAAAACTTGGCTGATGTTATTCCAAAGGCTTATATTCAGGAATCACATAAAAGCAAGCATTTCACCGTTTCCTTTATTTTTTGTATCATTCCCCAACAAGGGATGAGGGGAAAAATGTGACTGCTATGAAAGCCCGCAGACACATCTGCAATGCTATAAGGTTTACATCACTGAACCGTGCATCTTGTTTCAATGAGCACGTCTTCAGTATTTGTAAATACATATACAGCAAAGAAAATTTCGTATAAACTACTCTGAGCAAAACGCCGATTCCTTTATCTTCCAGAGTTAGTAAAGGCTGTTTTATAAACACTGTCAAGCATAAACATTTCAAACGAACTACCTCCCTTCCCCTGATCTCTTCTTTCAGCTGTGTATGTAAAACAACATTCTCCTACAAAACATCTGCAATATCCACACATGCTATATGATATTTAGAACCACCAAGGCAGAGTCACTTCCATTATAAGGTGGTGACCAATTACCTGGCACAACCAGAGGGCAGGTAGTCACTTCTGTATCCATCAACGAGTTTGTGCCACTTAAAATCTGACCCAACTCCAGGATTCAAATAATATAACTGCACAGGAAACTAAAGCAACTCTTCCACATGCTTCTTACCATTGTGGATATGAATTACCATATTTCTTCCAATTCTCCTGCCAGTATTGTTTATTGGCACTCCTCCGTGACGTGAAACCATATGCATCTGATGGTCTTCCATAAGGGCTACTTCGATGGCTTTCTTTTGGAGCTTTCCTTATTTCCTCTTCAAGATCATACTCTGATCGCTGTTAACAGTAGAACAATTCATCGAACTTACGGGGATATTAAACAAACAATTAGTATTCAAGATATGAACTTTTTGAATAAGTGACTTAATTCTTCTTAGACAGTAAATTAATAAGTGATGTCAACTGTGACACATAATATGCACATCATGCATCTAGTGATGTCATTCTCTGAACAACCAAAATCTCAGAAAAGCAATTTTTTTTTTTTTCAGTTGAAACAGTGATTGAATAGCTTAACTAAGATTTGAAGGATTTACTTGGTTCATTTCAACAAAATCTCCACTGTCATAATAACAATATATTGTGAGAAATTATAATGTCCTAGTTGTACAATATTTGTGTATTTGGTGTAGATAAGTCATTGTCACATGCATTTACAAACATGTTAAGACTCAAAAGAAAACCTTCTCAGCTACATTCAAAGATTTGAAAAATTATTAACAAACAAGTAAAAGACAGATAATGAGGTGGAAGTTGATGCCATGCATCATTTGCTTTAGGGTATGCACAAAATTCATAATCATGAATATAATCACACAAAAAGCTCTCATGCCGGAATCGGGTTGATAGCAAACCTTAGTGGGATCTGAAAGAACTGCGTATGCCTCTCCAATCATTTTGAAGAGTCTATCAGCATCCTTGTGAACTTCATGGGCTATTTCCTTCCAGAGTCGTCCCTCTACTCCACTCTCAGTTCTCGCCAGAAACTGACCAGCCTAAAGTAAAACAGTGGAACTTCACAAATTAGTTAAAACAAGAATAGCAGTAACATCACAAATAAATTAAAACAGCAAAGTACACAGAAGTAGAACCTTGTCTGGGTGATGTCTAAGCGCTGCTTTTCGGTATGCCTTTTTGATATCAGATGCTGCATCAGATGCTTTAACTCCCCTGGCATCACAAATTAGAGACAGTAAAAAACTCAAAACTTTGTTTGGTTCAGAAAAAAGTTATTAAATGAGCCATTCTTATGCATGGTTGAAACATAAATGTAAGCTCAAAATAAGTTTGAACTTATATTGCTTCGAAACAAACATTTTTAACCAAACAAGGTTTCTCACTCCAAGATCATGATTTCTGAAGCACTTTAGAACCGATTCAGCATAAGTATAAGATGTAATGGCACAGTAGGTTTGAAACTATTTGAGATAAGGTTATAAAACAAGAAAATAAAAATGAACACATGGCATCTTATATTGGTGTCTTCTTAGTTGTGTTATGTTCCCTCAGCTTGCAATCCTGAGAGAAACCTCTGCTGTTAAAAAGCCAAAGGGTGAAACTTTTACATATGATGAAAGATGGGGAACTCAAACACATAATAGAAGAAAGAAAAACCTATAGAAGCAGCATTTATATATACACATATATACATTTGTCGTGTGTGTGTGTATATATATAAACCTTAAGTCCAGTATTCTACACGGAAAGGTTCCAATTGGATTAACTTACAAGATTAGGTAGAGATCCAAGGGGACTCCTTTCTTAGCTTCCTCTTCCATTAAAGATATATGCCGATGAGCTTGCCTTATTTCTTTGCTGCCAGTGGACCTAGATGGCGAGCCAGACTGTTTACCCTTTTCATTAGACCTATTTTCAAGAATTGACACAAGTCTCTGGAGGTCAGTAGCTGCTTGTATATAGTCTCTGATCATCTCATGTAAGACAGCTCTTCTAGAAACAGCCTGTTAAAGAGTAGAGCAGTCAGGCACAAACACACTGATAGAAAACTACATAATTAAAAACCTAAGCAGCAAAGACAGTAAAACTTATTTTGAAAAGAAAATTGTATTTGATGAAGAAATTGACAGTTTCAATGTCTTGTCAAATTGTAAGCAAAAAAAAAAAAAAAAACTGATTTATTCATCTTTTTTTATCCAAAAAAAATTTTGAAAAATACTCAAAAATCAAGTGCATAAGGAACTCATGAGTCCGTACAAAGAAGGGAAACAACTGCAAATACAAGCAACAGGTCAGACAACAGGCCAAACTTATATCCAGATAATTCCCAAATTTGAGATAAGTAATCACTCACCGCATCCATGACTAAGCTAAAAAAATTTCTTCAAATAATTTCTTGTACCAGCAGGACACATGTATTACTCTAAAGGAAGGTACACTCAGTAAGATCTACCGATTCATCTTAAAAATAAAAGAAAAAAGAAAAGGAAAGACCATATGAGAAGTTCACGTAGAAAAGAGATTTTAGGGATTTAAGGTTATTTTCCGATTTTCTCAAATTAATTTTTATTTTCTTGTCTCGATGTTGTAAGATTAGACCTCCATATTAAGGTTACTTTACTTTCCTATTTGGTATCGATTTCACTTCTAGTTAATTGTTTTCCTATTCCAAGTTATGTCTTGACCGCTATAAATGGGAGGCCTAGGTAATTGTTGTTTTCAGACTCGATGAACGAATCATTGATAAAAAAAACAACTGTTTTACTCCTCAATGCCTGTCTCTATTTCCTTCCCTTTCTTCTATAATTTTTGCAATTTCTTTTTCTCTACTATCCTTCACAAGTCTCCCTTGTATATACACTTTTAGAACAAAAGATCAACTTTCAAAGCAAACCTTTGTATAATTTCCATCAAGGGCCATGGCCAGACTGCAATCTGCAATGGCATCAGCTATCTGGCCCAAAGCTTGGAGTGCTGCAGCACGGTTACAAAAACAGATAGCAGCAAAAGGACGAGATTCAATATTGCTGGATAAAGCAGTAGTATAATGCTCCACTGCTTCAGCATACCTTCCTGATCGAACAGCTTCATTACCAGCATTCTGAAATTTGCAAGAATAACAAAATGGATTAATAAGATAAACAAATTTTAAACAGATCATTAACCCAAAACACCCATATCTGAAAAAGTTATAAAAGAAAAAAAAATGATAAGAGATCAAAAACCAAATACAGCATTAAAAAAACACTAGATCCTCATGTAATTCTATGTAAGGTTTCTGATTTAAGATATGGAACATGTTAAAAAAGGAAACAAAATTTTTTGATTTACAGATCCCATGCCTTCTCTTTTTATCAGGAAAAAAAAAAAAAAAGAAACATCCAAATCCTTGTATGATGCCAATGAAATATCCATCAGCTATTATATTATTCTCTTTTGCCTAATTTGCAACCTTCAATCCTTATCTAAACGCATTGTTACAGCCCAAATTGCCCCTATGCTCGCCAACCTTTTACCACCAACCTGAATTTCCAGTATTAGAACCTGGTTTTATTGTTGCTGTCCAGAGTATCCACAGCTATATCTTTAAATTCTTTCAGGCCCTACACCACTAGCTTGTCCAAAGACAAATGACTTGCCAGTAAATATTTCCAGAAGCCTACCCATAATGGCATCAACTAAGTAAACAGTGACTTCATTTTCTAAATTGTAATACATTTAATCAATATACCACCAAAAACAATGGGGGCCACAAACCTATAATATCAGATGTGTAAAAGCGAAAAACAAGGGAAAAAGATTAGGCTACATAACTACAGGCAGCCAAGGATACCAGAAATAAAGCTAACACTTCTTTAAAATATTTTTTTTAAGTTTTTATTTGTAATGATTAAGCATCAACAACACTTCTTAAAACCGACTAGATTGATAACCTTGTCCTGCAAATCCCCTGAGAAATTAATGATAAAAATGAGACAGTAAAACCAATCAAACAATTCAAAACAAGAAACATAAAAGTAAGTCTGAGCAAAATAGAAAGTTGACAATCACATCTTAAGGCATTCTGGATTCAATCTAGCTAAAAACCTTTGCCTTAAAAAGGATTGAATATCATAAATAACAAAGCACAATATGTTTCTGAAAGTGTAGCTTCTGAGACACAAACACTCCAAGTTTTAAACTCATGGTCTTCCATTGAAAAGGATGGCTTAAATTCTTCATCGTGTTCAAAACAATAATACTCATAAAATCAGGTACAATAGTTCAATTAAATTAAAAATCAAAAATTAAAAAAAAAAAATAGATGTGCTATGCATTAACTAATAGCTCCATGTTAAAGGATTGCCAAGGTACTTTGGCGACTATTATTCCAAAATCCAGGTAAAAGTATAACAGAGGAATGAATGTTGTACCTTACGGCGTAAAAGTTCACGAATGGTTGCAGCTAATGAAATTGATGATTCCAACATCTGACTTCCATGCCTACACAATTGAAACTAGGATCAGGAACCTCAAAGCCCTCTAAAGCAAGACATGTCCCAAATTAAGGCATAGAAACGTAATAATTAGTTATGCATAAAGAAAATTATTGATTACTTGTCCTTGAGAGATCCAACTTGCTCCAGCTTCTGAAGTAAATCAAGTGCTGCCTCAAGCTTGCCCAAGCAGAAGTAGGACTTAGATATCAAGCGCCACCTCCACAGCCTAGCAAGTGAGTATCTAATGCTTCCAGAAGCATTCACATTTACTGAAGCATTATCAGTTCCCACTGAAGCAAAATTCTTCTCAGCGACAGCAAGAGTCTGCTCACACAGTTGAATTGCCTCTTGATATTTCCGCAACTGAAATATCCAACAATGTTATCTACCATGCTAAGATCAAAACTTAAGGTATATCAATCAAACACCTCACAAGAAAAGAAGTACATAGTCATCCAACAGACGATAAATTTAATGTCCAAATTAGCGGAGTTATATGTTGATGGGGAACAAACCAAGTATAGAGACTCTGCTTTCATTTCAAGCAACTTTTCTGAGCATGAACTAATGGACAAGGCCTCCACAATTATTTCTAAAGCATCAGATGCTGCTTCTAAAGTTTTCTGCTCCAAAAATTTAGCAGAACGGTTTGTACACTCAGCCACTTTCTGAAAGGTGAACCGCACAATTAGTCACCAACACATAAAAATATCATTCTAAAGACCAACGAGGAAAGAGAGGCAACAGATGTCGGAACATAACAGCACATGATAACTCCATTCACAGAAAGGACACCTCAGTAATAACAACTTCAGCTCGCCAAAAACAACACAGATAGTATTCGAGCAAACATGATAGCACATCAAGTTATATATTAAATACATCATTGCAGACTCACAATTGTGTACATAAAAACATAAATCCTTGAAAAAAAAAAAGGTTTCCATATGTGAATTTGAAATCTAAAAACATAACGAATCCCATAAATCTTGTTTAGCACACAAGCATTCACCAATCATAAACCATTATGCTGCAAAATTCATTCAGATTAAGAACATAGAAATAAATGATCACATGAGCTTAGTAGTACAATTTATATAAATTCCTTGAGAAGACCTTATTCTCAAAAGCCAATAAACAGACGCTTACCTGAGCTTTTTGTAGGCCTTCAGCAGCTTCAATAATAATTCTACGATCCAAACACACGTCAGGTCCTGATTCCAGGAGTTTGTTGTAATAATGCAGTGCATTTTCAACTTCCCCCAGCACAAGATGGCAACTGGAAAAAAGAAAAACATCCAAATTTAGAATAGCAATAATGCCATAGAATTGCAAGAAAAATTTAGTAGCACACAACATTGGCATGCAAAAGATTATTTATATAATGATTAAAAAAGAAGAAGAAGAATTTTGTATTACCTGCACTGCAGAATTAAGCATGATGAAAACTACTTAAATATGTGCAAGTGTTTGTTCACACAAATTTGTTTTGGAATGAACAAAATTGATGACAAATCTTACAAGAGTTCCATTATATGCAATCTAACATAAAAAGGACAAATGCAACTCCATAAGATTGCTCTTCTTTACTTATGGAGAATGTTGCAACTTACGGTAAAGTAAAGAAGGCAAAGACTTTGTGGAAATACACAGTTCTTGCTCTTTTGAGGGTGATTTAGAGTGAAAGGAATAGCCGAATCTTTGAAGGGAGTAAAGGAGAAGAGGCTAATGTTTCATGGGAGAAAATCAGATTTTTAACTGCTCTTTGGGTGTCTATTACAAGAGATTTCCGAGATACCTCTTTTTTCTTCATTTTTCATAACTGGATAGGGGTTTTGAGTTGATGTGTTTTGTTTTTGTGGTTTTTGGGATACTGCAGTTTCTCTCTTTTTGTTGTTCATATACACAAGATTTTTCAGTTTTTTGTCAAGCTATAAATCTCGTACAGTGGACACTTGGTCCACCTTATACTAGTGCTTCCTATCAAAATAAAAAATAAAATAAAATAAAGAGGGCAAACGAAAGCCTTACTTTGCAGCTCTCTTGTAAACTTTGAGAAAGTTCGGATCTATATTGGCAGCTATCAAACAGTCCTCTATAGCTTCCCTCATCCTTCCAAGAGAGATCTTTGTTGCTGCACGATTGCTGTAGCAAAGCACAAGAGGCTTGATGCAGCATCTTGCAGTCTCATCTGGAGGGGCAGAATTAATGCCCTGTGTGTAAAATTCCTCAGCTTTAGACAGATTACCATTTTTATAAGATTGATTACCCCTGATACGTATAGAAAATTGAAAACATGAAATAGTAATCAATATTATTGAAAGCAACATTATAATTAAAAAATGCACATTGCCATCAATAGAAAAGCAACAGATAGTTAACAAAATCGAATCACCACAAATGGTAAACCAAGAGACGCATTTTAAAATTAACTAAAAACTACTCATTTATTCTGATACCTCTGTCGCCACACCTCGCAGGCTTCCTGAAATGATGCACTGGAGGAGACAAAACCCTGCCTGACCTGTTCAGCAAGTTCAGATATAGTCCCCACTTCACCTTTAGACGTATATCTATCTTCTTCTTGACCATGGACAGAGCTGACCTTGACATTAGAACTTGGAGAGATGATAAATGACCCATTAACAGCTCTCTTCTTAGTTTTCTTCCGAAGCAGACGTCTTCTAGAAGTTAAACCACCTTCTGCAGTGGATGAAGCAGAAAAGGTAAAATATTTCTGCTCTTCTACACCTGATGCAAAACAATACGGTACATTTTCAGGAATATTGGTGTTCAAGCCATCTGCATGTGCCACTGAAGGGCCAGTGGAACCACTGCTACAGTATACCTGCTCCTGATTGAAACTAGAGTAAGCAGTTTCAGATCCAAAATCAAACCCTTTCAGAGAACAATCACCATCATGAGAACTTTCAGGATGATGTCCATAACTCTCTTTATTTGGCTGTCTACAATTCTGATCACCTATATTAATATCAAATCTTTCTGCAGAAGCAAGGTTTCCATCTTTAAAATCAGTAGTAACACAGTGGTGAGAGGTGGAGGTTGCACAACTATTGTCTGTATGAAAGGACTCATTTGATCTCACCAGTGTTTCCCTTAAAGGCATATCACTCATTGTTGCTTCCACATAGGGGGAAAAATCCATAGGTGAGTAACATTCAGGGGAGGTTGGGTTTTCTTGTAAGTTGCCTTCCTTTTGCACGTGGACTTGTTTCAGCCCTTTCTTAAGGAAAGAAGGTTGCTTCAATTTTCCCCTAGTTTTCTTTGATCTTTTGTCTTTACCTGATTTACTCTTTGCACTGAATTCCAGTTTTCCACTTAGTTCAGGACATGGATTTGCTTTGAAACAATCCCCGTTGGGTGTTATGAACTCAGCAAAGGAAATCCCTAATCCTTGTGAACTGTTCTCACCCTTCTTCTGAACTCCATCTAAAGAAGTAGCCCCAGGAACATAGTTGTTTGCTGATGAAGCTGTCTCACGTATAAAATCATATGCTGATGGAGCACTCTTTATATTACAGCTATTACCAAATACAGTATGATTACTGTCAACAGTCCCACATTTATCTTCCACCTTTGTCCCAACAGCAGCACCAATACCTGATATCTGCTCCTGAGTAGGATTTGAATCAACACTAAAAGAACTAGAAGGCTTTACACCACTAGTAAACACAAATTTACTATCACCATGAGCGCATGAATTCTTATTCGAATCATATTTCCTGTCAGCACCATCATCATTTTCACATTCATTGATGTTCAGTTTCTTCATCTCATCAGGCAGTTTAAATACTGGGCTTGTGCTTGAAGCACCAACCATATTGTTAATACTACTACTACTTTCTGATACAAACTTACTCTCATAACAGAGATTAAAATCCACATTATCATTTACAGTCCGTTCAATGCTGTTGTCATTACCAAAGCTTTTCTTATTGTCAGCACCAAATACAAAAGCACCCTTACCATAATCCTCCCTGCAACTAAAACTTTCATTACATTTAAATCTAGCCTCATTAGCTTCCACTTTCTCGGACTCTATTTCACTTTGTACTTTCATATTGCCCTGATCATCAGAAACTGGTGTACCATTATTTTCACAACACTCCCTCTCTTCTGAGTTCACATTCGACATAGAATTATGCCAACTAGAACCAAACACAAACCCAAAACCAGAATCACCCACATTCCTACAACATTCCCTCTTTTCTGAATTTGAACTTGATCCCATACCACTACCATTAACACCAAACACAAAATCCACATTCTCTGAATCAGGATTTTTATTTTTTGCACTCTCGCTTGACTCTCCCTTCTCCGACTTCAAATTCAGACAGAAATCACACCCACCATCATCAAACACAAGGCCCATTTTATCAAGCTTCTCGAGCTCACTTTCAGAGACCTTTCCCACATCACTCTTTTTAGCACCAAATACAAACCCCACATTATCATTATCAAAAGAAAACTTATTTGATACACTATTAGTATTCTCTAAAACCCCATTACTAGAAAACGATGAATTATAACTATTACCGTTTATTGAACCCGAATCTTCAACCTGTGATCGAAACGGATTAAAATCCGACGCCGTTTCGCTCGCTTCATTCCTGGACCTCCCCACCTGCTTCCTCACCTTCAGCAGCCTTGGCTTGTTCCGAACCGACCCGGTCCGCGACCTGGTTCCACAACGGACACCGACGCCAACACCAAAACCGAAAGCTGTTGAAGAAGACGAACTAGAGTTAGTGGTGTTAGGTTGATTCTGCAAATGATCGCCCGAAGAAGAACATGGATCAAAGTTAGGGTTACTATTAGGGTTTTGGACAAAGGAAGAGGGTTTGATGGTAAAGGGAGAATGGAATTCCACTGTTGCCGCAGCCGGCGACATACGGGCGAGATTGCGATGTATGGGGATTAGGGTTTATGGGTTTTCCTTCAGTTTTTTTTTTTTTTTTTTTGTTTAAATTAATTTATAAGTATTAAATTGTGGTTTGTAGAAGTTTTTGGAATTGGTTTGCTTAGGTTGGAAGTAACAGCAAGAAAATGTAGTGTCGATTGTAGAGTGAGTATGAGGAGCTGCGATTTTCAGAATTTAAATTTATTATTTAATTAATATCTGAGACTGAGCGGCTTCCTTAAAAGTTAAAACCCTTGCAGTTTAAATTCCACGGCTGCTAAGCCCACGTGCACGCCGCTAGGATTTTTGATATAACATATAAAAATAAACAATTTTTGAAAGCCTATAGTCGAGTTCAAACCAAGGTTTTAAAACCCGACCAGAGGAGTGATCCGATCAGGTCACTGAATCGTCGGGTTGGCCAGTCAAATTAGTTTAAACGTTGAGTTAAATCGTGATGTCATAATGCTGATATTAGCATGATAATATCATTCTGATGTCAGCATGACATATAAAAAAATAAAAAAATAATAAAAATATGGTTCAACCGTTGGATGGAACCAATTGGGCCGACAGTTTGTAACAAAAAATCTGGTCCAATTGCGGTTCAAACTGTAAAATACATTTATATTCCAATATTCATATAAAAGTGATAATACAATCAATTTCAATGTAAAATCTTCATGGAATATATGCGGAAGTAAATGACAAACCTCCAGCCATAGCAATTGTTGTTTGATCTTCTTGCTTCTTCAAAAATTACAGGATCTTCCACTAACTGCAATTTTAGAGTAATGGTTTTGAAACTAAAATAAAAACTGCGTCACATGGGGACCTGTAAAGTCTCCTTCTTATATGCAGTTGTCTTTCCATCAAAGACAACTGCTCAAGAGACACAACCGTATGACCACATCACTCTACATCAGCAATGACCAAAATGTAATTATATGAAAAGTGTAGGACCATATTGCAAAAAGTCTAACATTCTCCCACTTGGTCCAAACTTGTATAATATAATCCAGAACACAAGAGATGTATATGCGGTATGTTCAATTGGAAAGGAGAAATTACAGGAATCATAGCGGTAAATCCCTTTTAAACAAGTATTACCTTCCATGTATTACAATGCAATTTTTCTCTTTCTAAATAAACGCTTAAATGTGGAATATCACTTTATGAACAAACCTCAAATGTTTGTTCCAGGTCCTCTAGAATGTTTGTTTGTCTCTAACCAAAATGTATACAACTTAAAAGAAAAAACAAACTAAATTACAAAGTTTCAGACAATGAAAGTATTACCTCTCATAGTGACAAAGCGGGACATAGTCCCATTTGAACAACATGATCCTTGAACGTCTTTGGTGGCATGCCTTTTGTTAGAGGATCAGCAATCATCTGCTCGGTATGTATATGTTCAATGAACACTTCTTTGGCTTTAACGTGCTCCCTTATTGCTAAGTACTTAATGTCGATGTGTTTACTTCGACTTCCACTCTAATTATTCTTAGCAAAGAATACAGCAGCTGAATTGTCACAATATAGCTTTATTGGCCTAGAGATAAACTCAACAACTCCAAGCCCAAAAATAAAACTTCTCAACCAAATACCCTATGTAGTTGCCTCAAAACAGGAAACAAACTCAACTTCCATGGTAAAAGTAGCAACTAAAGACTGTTTGGCACTTCTCCAAGATATAGCACCTTCGGCGAGCATAAAAACATATCCGGATGTTGATTTTCCAGAATCAACGCAGCCAGTGAAGTCTGAGTCTAAATATCTGACGACTTCTAAAATGTCGGAGCGTCTATAAGTAAGCATGAAACCTTTAGTTCCTTGAAGATACCTCATGACCTTCTTTGCAGCTCTCTAATAATCCAAACCTGGATTACTTTGATATCTTCCTAACATGCCAACTGCAAAAGCAATGTCAGGTCTAGTACAGACTTGAGCATACATTAGGCTTCCAACAACTGAAGCATGAGGAATAGTTTTCATTTGTTCCTTTTCAATCTCAAGTGTAGGACATTGGTTCAGATTGAACCTATCACCCTTAACAATGGGTGCAACACTAAGTGAACAATCTTTCATCCTAAATCTCTTAAGAATTTTATTAATATAGGCTTCCTGAGATAGTCCCAAAACATGTTAAGACCTATCCCTATGAATCTTAATGCCAATGACATAAGACGCCTCACCCATATCCTTCATACTAAAATATTGAGAGAGAAATTGTTTCACCTCATGTAGCAAACCCAAATCATTGGTTGCAAGTAGAATATCATCTACATATAACACAAGAAATATGATTTTACTCCCACTGACCTTGTGGTATATACACTGATCGATGACATTCTCTACAAAACCAAATGAAGAGATAACTGTGTGAAATCTTAAATACCACTGTCGGGAGGCTTGTTTAAGTCCATGAATAGACTTCTTAAGCTTGCAAAACAAATGCTCACCATCACTTGAAATGAACCCATCAGGTTGTTTCATATAAACCTCTTCCTCCAAATCTCCATTGAGAAAAGTTGTTTTCACATCTATTTGATGTAAATCTAAATTGAAATGGGCAACTAATGCCATTATGATACGAAAGGAATCCTTTTTAGAAACTAGAGAAAATGTTTCTTTATAATTTATTCCTTCCCTTTGCGTGAACCCCTTGGCAACAAGTCTAGTCCTTGTATCTCTCAATGTTGCCTAATGAATCCTTTTTGGTTTTAAATACCCATTTATAACCAATAGGTTTCTTTCCAGTAGGCAACTCAACAAGGTCCCAAACTTCATTATCCGTCATAGAATTCATCTCGTCTATCATGGCATTATACCACAACTCAGATTTACTACTACTCACAGCTTGTAAAAACGTGTCTGGATCATCCTCAATACATATGTCAGAGTCAGACTCTTGCATATACACTTCATAATCAGTAGGAATTGCTGATCTCTTTGTTCTAGTAGATCTCCTTAATGTTGTAACAACAGTCTCTTGTTAAGACTGTTGCAGAACTGGTTGTTCCTCCTGTAGTGGAGGTTGTTCAAAATGATCTTCTAAAACAATCTCATCAGAATGTGGATTTTGATTGAGTGGTTCCTCATTTTTCACCCTGTTTGGATGAACAACCAATCTTTTACTTAATGTAGAAGCATTGTCTAAAACATCAATTTTCTCAAGGACTGAGTCTCTGATTTGATCACTCCCACTAACTATATCATTTTCAAGAAATTTGGCATTTCTTGATTCAACAATTCTATTGGAATGGTTCGGACAATAAAACTTATATCCTTGGATTTTTTCGCATGTCCAATAAAATATGCACTAATAATCCTAGGATCTAACTTCCGTTCTTGTGGATTATAAACTCTAACTTCAACTGGGCAACCCCAGATGCGTAAATGACTTAAACTTGGTTTCCAACCCTTCCATAATTCGAATGGCGTTTTGGGAACCGCCTTAGTTGGAACTCGGTTTAATATATACGCTGTAGTTTTGAGAGCTTCAATCCACAAAGAATGAGGAAGTTTGGAGTTACTCAACATACTCCATACCATATCCATTAATGTTCTATTTCTCCGTTTTGCTACACCATTCTGAAAGGGTGTGCCAGGCAAGGTGTACTAAACCACAATACCTTGCTCTTGAAGAAATTTAGCAAATGGACCAAGTGCTTGTCTTGTACTAGTGTAGCTACCATAATATTCACCACCTCTATCAGATCTCACGATCTTAATTTGTTTTCCACATTGTTTCTCTACTTCTGTTTTATATATTTTGAAAGCATCCAACGCTTCATCCTTGTGATAAAGCAAATAGAGATACATATATTGTGAGTAATCATCAATAAAAGTGATAAAATATTTCTGACCACTAGAGCTCATGTCAGGGCAACAAATATCTGTGTGTATAATTTCTAAAAGTTCAGAACTCTTCTTGGCACCCTTCTTGGATTTGTTAGTCTGTTTTTCCTTAATGCAGTCTACACAAGTATCAAAGTCAGTAAAGTCAAGAGTTTCAAGAACTCCAGCATTTACCAACCTTTTAATCCTATCAATGGAGATGTGTCCTAATCTCCTATGCCACAAAAAAGAAGAGTTTTCATACATAATAATATGTTTCATACCAGTGTTAGCATGTGAAGTCATAAGACTATAAGGAACATTATCACTTAAATGAATTTTAAACAAACCATCAACCAAAATACCATTTCCAACAATAGATGAGTTATTAAATTAAATTAAAAGAACTACCATAAATGTTGAAAGAGTATCCACAAGGTACAAGTTTAGAAATTGAAATTAAATTCCTAGAAAAACAAGGAATATAAAAGGTTCGTTCCAAATCCAAAGCATAATTAGTACTTAAAATAAGTCTAAATGTTCCAACAGCTTCAACACGTGAAGGCATCCTATTTCCTGAATAGATGCAGCATTCACTTCCCAATGGCTTCCCTTGATCCAGAAAACCCTGTATGGTATTAGAAACATGGATTGTAGAACCAGAATCAATCCACCAATTATTATGTGAAACACAAATCATATTAGATTCATAAAACACAAGAGATAAGAGGTTACCTTTCTTGTCAAGCCAGGCCTTCCTCTTAGGACAATCCTTCTTCATGTGTCCCGTCTTTTTACAGAAGAAACACTTGATATTGTCCTTATTACCTTTGCTCATAACCTCATGCAGCTTGCCTTTTCCCTTCCACTTCTTATTCTTGTTTGAAGTGTACTTGACATTTCCTGTCACCAGATGTGCAGTTTCATTCACTTCCTGAGGCAGTCTCTCCTCCTCCTAAACACACATGGTCAAAAGCTCATTGATTGACCATTTATCCTTTTGTGTGTTATAAGATATCTTGAAAGGAGTATAATGAGACGAGAGAGAGTTCAGGACATAATGCACCAGAAATCATCATTAATCACCATCTGAAGGGATCTCAACTAAGCAGGGATGTCCCGCATTTTCATAATATGCTCACGGACTCCTTTAATGCCAGTGAACTTCATGGATGTCAATATACTCTTTAGGATGCTTCCTAATGCCTTGTCTGATGTTTCAAACTATGCATGAATAGCCTCCATCAGATCCTTGACATTTTCACACTCCGGTATCAACCCATGGATACTAGTCGTAATGTGAGATTTGATAAACATCATGCTTAAACGGTTGGATCACTCCCACCATTCATACAAAGCAATCTCAGCTTGAGAACTAGTATCTGTAGGTATAGGTGGCTTTTCCTTACGAAGAGCATAGTCAAGATCAATGCACCCTAAATGAAGAAGGACAGCCTTTCTCCAGGATTTGTAGTTATCACCATTTAAACTAGGAACCTTATCCTCAACCATCATCAAAGTTTGATCAACTGTAGGTATATCAATAGACATGCTTACTAAATAAATTATGAGGCACAAACCATCAATAACAATTATAAGTTTACCAATGTAAAACAAATAATAAATCATAAATGAATCGACATATCATAAAATCTCCATGTGGGTAAAGACATTACATATTATGATTCATTATCCTTTAATAATGAAACTAGAAATTATTAATATTAATATTTCATAATACCTGTGGGCTGATTAAGAAATAAGAATAATTTCTATTTCATCCCTAATTAATCATGAAAATATAACATTCCCTGTGGTTAAATGATTATATTAATATGATTAACTACAAAACGATATTATTAACCTTAATATGATCATAAATAATATTACTTAATGCATTTATTATCATAATTTAGATACTGCGGCTACTCTAAATTAATCAAATATATACGATCGTAAAACATCAAATAATTTATAACATGAATTATATAATATAACACAAATCAATACAAGAATAACACATTATTTATGCATAACAAAGTAATATATAACATAAAAAACCATCATACAAGTTGTCACCGACTTCCACGCGCCACCGTGACTAAATGACGTGCCTCCACGCGCTTTCACGCGCCGCCAGAAGGTAGCACACACTCCCACGTGCCTTCACGCGCCCACACGACACCACCACGCGTCAGCACGCGCTTTCACGCGCTCGCACGTGCCTAGGTACACATTCCCACGCGCCTAACGCAAGCACAAGCTCCCTCACGCGCCACCACGCGTCGGCTCTGAATACGGGGTAGTTTGACCCGTTTGACCGTGTCGGGTTGACCTGGTTTGGCCCATTGGACCGGTTCGTTGACCGGTCTGACCCATTGACCATGTTGACCGGGTTGGGTTGACCTAACGGGTTTTGGGCTTGTTTGACTAGGTCGGTTGACCCGTTTTGACTATTGACTTTGACTGAGTCAGATTAACCCGTTTATCCTATTGGGTCGGTTCTTCTTGACCCGTTTCTGCAACTTTTTACCCAGTTTTTTCAGATTTTCAATAGCCCGTTTCTGGCCATTTTTCCCGCATTTTAAAGGGGAAACTTAAATGTGGACATATAACCTATATCGGTGACATGACAATTTCATCCTAAATCGGTGCTAGAAATGGCTTCCGAAAACACCAAAACAATAATTTCTAACCAAAACTTTAAACTAGCATAACTTTGCATTCAGAACTCCGTTTTTGACAAATAATATACCGTTGGAAAGCTTTTTCAACAAGGATTCCAATGACAGTAAAATCGAAAACAGATTCTATTTATAATAAAAGTTATGCTTGATTTACAATACGGGTTTTAATAAAAAAATTCCAAATTTTATGCAATATTTTTCAGATTTGCAACAAACAACTTCATGCTAGGCAGAGATTCAAATAATGCTCTGATACCAAATGTAAAATACATTCATATTCCAATATTCATATAAAAGTGATAATACAATCAATTTCAATATAAAATCTCCATGGAATATATGCGGAAGTAAATGACAAACCTCCAACCATAGCAATTGTTGTTTGATCTTCTTGCTCCTTAAAAAATTACAGGATCTTCCACTGACTGCAATTTTAGAGTGATGATTTTGAAACTAAAATAAAAACTGCGTCACATGGGGACCTGTAAAGTCTCCTTCTTATATGCAGTTGTCTTTCCATTAAAGACAACTGCTCAAGAGATACAACCGTATGACCACATCAGTCAACATCACTAAGGACCAAAATGTAATTATATGAAAAGTGTAGGACCATATTGCAAAAAGTCTAACACAAACTGGGTCATTTAATATTTTTGATTTTTTAGTCAAATTGACTCGGCTCGATCACTGGTTCCCGATTCAACCGATCTGGGCCGGGTTAAAACCATCCATATAATGGCCAAAATACCCTTACCCCCAACCTTTCACTACTTGAAACTATTTAACACATTTTCATACAAATTTCTCTACATTTCAATCAATAAAAATCATTCAAAATTAGTTAAACATCTCTCATTTGAAACATGTAAATACTATATTCAGGTAAGATCGTCAATTTTATGTTTTGTGGAAATTTTTTGATAGTTGGGATGATTTTTAAGTAGATGTGAGGTTACATTTTAACGTTTTGTTATATTTTAATATAATACTACACATACAATATTTTCATACAACATGATATGATAAAAGGTGATTGACTGATTTTAAATTAAAAAAATATTTTTATTCAATAATCTTTTACCACATTATATTATATGAAAATGTTATATATGTAATATTACTTTAAATTTTATGTACGTATAATGTTTATTTGATGTTAATTTATCATGTATTAGTTTTGATGTTGTGAAAATTGTACAAACGAAGTGCATGTGATAAACTGAAGTGGGAAAACGAAGAGAAAAGTCAATTAATGTGAAACTTTCCAATCATTGCGAATTTTTTTCAATCAGTGCGAAAATTTCACACTAACTAACTTTTAGTTTTCTGTTAATGCGAAAATTTTAGACGAACTACAAAAATTTCACATTAACTAGATTCATTACACGCGAACTAACTTCTTGTTTCCCAATTAGTGTGATAATTTCACACTAATTTATTTTGGTTGATGCCAACTTGGTTTTGGTATTGTTGGTGACCTTTAATTCCTTAATCTTAATTCTATCAATCATATATCTAATATATATTATACTTTTTTTTTTTTTTGTTGTTAGGATGTTCATGCCAATTTACGCGTATCTCGACTAGTCCTTCACAACCTTAAACAAGGACAAGTCCTATAATTCATGGCCAACAATATTAACAGTCGTTCTTGTGATTCAAACCTAAAACCACAAGGGGAACAAACCCTTTAGTCTCAAGCCTTTACCACTAGACCAACCTATTGTTGGTTAATGTATATTATACGTTACTCGCAAAGATCATTCAAAATGGAATAATTTAAAAAAGAATCTCCTTACCTTAACAAAATAAAAAAAGAGTAATATTACATATCTTAAGAGATATTTCAAAAAAAAAAAAAAAAATCATTTAAAATGAACTAGACGTGCCGATATTTCATTTACCGAATAATTGTTTCATTTCATATCTAATAGTGATGTTATAAATTTATCAACACCATTACAAGTTTTTCCAGATAAAATTAAAAATTAAAAAATTATTTTTTTACGCATGGTGGTGAAAGATCCATCGTTATAATTAAAACAAACAAACAACCTAATCATCAAATTATTGTATGCGGGTTAACAACCCAAACTAGACCAAGTAAAGTTATACGTGATCGTTTAACTCATTTGACTCTTTATATATATATATTTATTTTTTAATTTTAGTAATAAATTATTTAAAATAATAATAAACATGGTGGATATTCTTCCTAATTTCTATTTTTATTCGATAGCGGAAAGTAAAGTAAAATAAAACTCATCCTCTCAAATCCTAACATTATTACTTTTTTTCGTTTTTAAGATAAGGAAAATAGAATCCTTCGTACTATTATTTAGGCATGGTAATGAGGTGGGGCGGGGGACTCATTCACCGTACCCATCCCCATCCTCAAAATCACTCCCCACCCCCGCCCCATCCCCTTTACAGGGATGACAAGAATTCTCCTTCCTCGCGTCAAAGAGGAATGTTGGAAGCTCATCTCCGCCCCGTTAATTTTATATAAACATAAATTAATTTGATTATTATCAAACACAATAATTAACTCTCATCCACATGACAAACACTTAAATTAATCGTTTAAACATAATTAATTATACATAAATATGGGTCAGGGTTTGTTCTTGTTCAATTGTTTAAGGTGAGGGAAATTAGAAAAATATGGGTTTATATAGGTATGATAATTGTGTAATTAGGTGAAATATATGGGTATTAGTGAAAAGTATATATATATATATATATATTTTAATTTTATATATTATATACGGGGTGGGGCGGGGGAAAGGCATCACCCACCCCCGCCCCCATCCCCGAGGACAGGGATTAAAACACCACCCACCCCCACCCCTATCCCCAAAAAAACGAGGGCGGGAGGACAGGTCCCTGAAATCTTGGAAAATATTGCCATGCCTACTATTATTTGCTTAATTGGGAATGTATTTTCTGTATTTGAATTTTTAATTGCATAACTATTGGTTTTCAAAATAATTTAATATATTTTGATGCTATAAGATTATTTGAACATTTATGCATTTGGACATTTTATATCTTTACTTATCTAGTTTATAATTACAATACAAAGTTATTTATAAGAGTTCAATCGTATTATTTTTTATTGTTTAACAAGAAAAGGAAAAAGATGGGGCAAGGTTTTAACAGCTGGAGTTTGGGTAACACATTAAAATACAATTTCTGTTGTGGCTTTCATACTTCAACCCAATCAACTATTGGGTTAGGTCCGGTTTAAACTTCAAAACTATTGGATTGGGTTCAGTTTTGAATCTAACACTACATCTTTAAAACTATTGGATTGGGTTCAGTTTGAATCTAACACTACATGGATGTGGTACAACATGAAACCGCGCCAATTCGACCCATTACCAAATATGGTCATTAAAATATATCAATATAGACAATATTACCCTAAGAGCATTTGTAATGGTGTTTTTATTTTAAAGAGTATCTTCATTAATTTCTAATATAAAGAACAATTTTTTTATTCAAATCTAATGGACTCTTTAAATTTAATGAAGATACTCTTTATTTTCAAGAAAGAGACTTAATACGAGAGAGAATTAATAAATAAAATATATGGAAATTTATAGTTTATTAATTAAAATTATGATAGAGAGTGAAATTTAACTTTCTAGATGTGGAGAATCAAAGTCACTCTTTAATTTATATTAAAAGGATAAAGAGTTTGTTGGACTCGTATTTTTATGAATAAACTCTTTATAATAAAGAGTTTTTAGATTATATAAAAAGTCCTGTGGAGATGCTTTAACCCCCCTAAGGTCTTCCATAAATAAATGAACTCCCTATTGTATCCAAAATAGCTCTCAACACTTTGTTATCTAACAACCGATAGCACTTTTTATGGTTAATTTTAACAGTTGTATAGTAAATGGGTAAATGACTAATTAATAACAAAAATAATTGAGTGATAATTTATGTAAAACCTTATATGGCAATTACTCCTAAAAGGGGGGTTAAATAAGAGTTAACTAAAATTAACATGGAATTTCAAACTTCAAACCACCATAATGCTTAAAACAATAAGTTGCAATAAATACAAGCATTCAATGTGCAATAAATTAAATGATATTGAGCCCTCATGTGTTTTGATGTATCAAAACTAACCAAAGAGTTGATTGGTTCTCTAACAAATATGCTAAGGTACGACAAGAAGTCTAACCAAAAACAAAATGCACTTTTCCTAGTTAGTACGACTGTGCAAAACAAAGGAATGATTGTTCCTTGTTTCACAAAGTTGCCCAGATGGATGTTCCTCTCATCACGACATCATTCCATATGATCATGCATGCTTTTGCCCAAAATGGAGTCAAGTCGCTCACAATAGCACGACCAAGCAACATGCTTGTTCCATCCAAGTCAAAAGTCAAAGTACTCAGAATTCAAATATTTCACTCATTCGACAAATCTTGGAAGACAAGCCTTAAAGATCAAGTTGAAGTTCATGTATCTAAAGTGGAACGACCGTTCCTTGTGATGGAATGACCGTTCACACTCAAAGATCATTTTTGGCAGAACGTCATTGTTCTAGGAAGACGTGCATGCTTCCGAAATTCTTATGGATTTGTAAGGAGCCAATGGACCAACCGTTCCCCATGGTGGAATGCCCGTTCTTGATGGTGGTATGATTGTTCGCGATGATAAAATGACCATATACCAGAAACCCTAAAGTTGTACGAAATGATTGTTGATGTTCGAAACGACCGTTCGCGATGATGGAACGCTCGTTCCTCTATGTCTGCAGGCTTTTCAACATTAACTACACCAATGACTCTTTGCTTCAAAGAGAAGAGATGAGCAATAAATAAGGTGTTTTATTGCTAAGAAAGATGGAGAGAATACCAAAGATACAAAGTCATATAAAAAACATTCTCACATAACCATTTGAGCTAAAAATCCAAATCAAATCATCACTCTCTTGTACTCATTTGAAATCATTTGAGAGTACTATTTTTGTTGTATCTTCAAGCCTAGTTTAAGAGGCAATCTTTTACATACTTTTATTCAAACATCTTGTGGGCGAAATAGTGTCAAACTAGTGTAATTGACGCAATCCGATTCTAGTGAAACTTCAAGAAGGTTGCGTTGAAGAAGTGGATGTAGGAGGCTTTTGGATTAAGCTCCGAACCACTATAAATCTCTAAGCATTTCTTCTCTCTCAACTTATTTATTATTCCTTGCATACTTACCTGAAGCATCATTATCATTTGCACTTATTCATTACTTATATTTATAACTTTTTCTCATTTATTGCTTAACATTGTTTATCCTTATTGTTTAACATCATTCTCATTTATTGTCCATCTTTGTTGGTGTTTTATGTTCATAACTTGTTTGGGTTGGTGAAAGTTTTTATTCTGTAATTATTTTTATAGATTCTTATTCACCCCACCTTTAGGAATATTTGCCATATAGGGTTTTACAATTGGTATCAGAGCTTGGGCTCTTATGTAAAAAGCCTAATGGTTTTAAGAGTTAATCGATCTAGATATGACTAGTACATCAACATGTCTCTTTAATGAAGGTCATTGTACTACAAGACCCTTATTGTTTTGTGGTGTAAACTACACATAATGGAGAATTATGATGAGACTTCATATTAGGTCCATAGATTACGTTTTAAATTAGAATAGTAGAGCAACGTTGATCCACACGAAGACAATCCGAATAACTAAAAGTTAATTTGCTTGAACAACTTTAATGGCTTCAAAAATCAAGAAAACATAATTTTGTTCACCAAAATTGATAAACACGTGAAAGGGAGAAAAAGGGTGGCTAGGGTTTTTGCTAAAAGTTTATTATTGTTCTATGTTTTAATTTAAGTTGCACTTATATAGTGCAACTAATTAAAACCCTATTTCATTTAAGAATAGTTATGGATTCCAATATTAATCCATCATTGTAGCCAAACAAGCAACATTGGTATTTTAATTATTAATTATTATTATTATCATTAAAATCCGTAAATATTAATACATCAAAAATATATTAATATTAAATAATAATAATCCATTTAAATATATGTACACATATATTTAAATATATGTAATCTCACCAATTTTAATTTGAATATTAAAATTGAATATAGGTAACAACCTTAGCAAATTTAATTACATTGTGAGATTACCAAAATACAATTTCGTCTTAAAAGACGAAAATACCTCTTTCACATATTGATTCTTAAATTGTCTTCTAAGTGTGTGACTTGTAGGCCGTTTATCATATCGGTAGTGAGTAGTATCGCGATTAACACTCAATTAATTTTCTCACTACACACGAACTAAGATTGGCCTCTAGCATGACATCATAGCCACCCGATAGATTCAGATTCAACGAAACGACTTCCTATCAACGGTACGATTATCGTGCAATCAAATCCCTTCATCATCCATTATCTCATCAAGGCTGGGATACAAAAATAGTGTCAACCTTAGATATCATTGATCTCTTTGTATTTGGTTACTGGACCAACGACCAGAATAATAAATTAGATTGAGCAACAACTCAATCCCACTGTGGCCACAGATTTAGTGTCATTGTCATTCACCGAATTGCACAGTGAGATTATTTCTCCCGTACCCGGGAGTAATGAATCCTCTGTCAATCCACCATAGTCTTGATACACTTTTCGATGCAACCAACCACTACCATTCTGATAGTCCTGAATAGAATTACATTGGGCTAGTGTCAAACTACACCAATTGGTGTACAAGGTGCTCAAGTGATCTCAAGTCTAAGGATCACATGTACCACCATCCGTTAGATGATTTATTCTATAGACATTAGGGTTACCATCTATGTGGAATCCTCTGGTGGGTCTGTCTAGTGAACTTGCCTATAGCAAGCACCCATGTGTTGCACCAGGTTGTCACCAAACAACTTTGACAAGCGAGATCACTCACTGCCTTTCGGCAGGATCGTTCAACACTATGATAGTCTTACCATATTATTTATGCACTTAGTCAGAATAATACTGGGGCTATGTATATTTCTAGAATGACCGCCATATGTGATCATATAGTTTTTACTATCGAGATTTAAACACTTAATACCCCCGTCACGGTTTTATCATCTTAAGGACATATATTATGATATACTATTATGAATTATATGATATAGAAAAAAAAAAATGTCTTTTATTGATAAATTAAAATTCTTACAAAAAGTTAATATTACAATAGTTGATTGGCTTTAGGCACCTAGTCAAACATACATGTATGTATGCATGTAGAGACATAGAAGTAAAAATAGATCTTTTAGGTTAAAAGTGTTTTCGAAATGTCTAGTATTTTAAGATTATTAGGAAGTAGTAGTAGTAGATGAGAGGACATGAGTAATAACAGTAGTGGTATTATAATTAATAATAAAATAGAAAACCACAATAATAATCAAGAATTAACAAAAGCAATCAACATTCGAGAAATTAATGTGGCAAAAATAGATCAACATTTATATAGCTGAAACATATATAACACCAGTTAAAAAAGAAACAATAGATCAAATAGGTAGTTTTGCATTTATGTTAGATTATTTAATTAAAACAACAGAATATATAAAAATGATTAATGAAGAAAAGGTTGAAGAAATTCAATTGTTCTCAAAAATAGCACTAGAACAACATAAACGAAAATGTTATAAATTTTTACATAGAGGATTAGTTCAAATAGTAGTAAAATCATTATTTAGATTATGAAAAAACATTTCAATATTAGTCATGTTAAGAAACATACGAAACCTTAATTTCAATAACTCTTTATTAGTTGTATTAAACTCTAATTTTGAAAACGGTCTAGTATAATTTGACTATATCCAAACTTTACGATATGATTATATGATTCAACAATAATGTCAGCCTTAACCTTTAATTTGAAAGCCTCAAACTTTGATATCTATCAATTTCAAGAAAATAAAGAAATTCAAAAAATAAATTTGAAGTTAATGGACAAGCTACTCGCTAGCGAGTTGCTAGGCATCTTAGGCTAGGATAGTCGTTGACGAGGTGCCGGATCACCGGTCGGCCTTTGCTTGTGCAGAGTCTAAGCCTAGTCAATGTTGCCGGGCTAATAAGGCTTTGCTTGTGGCCTGCCAACCCGGTGTGGCAATGTGCCTGTCCATTTTTTTAAATTTTCAAATGTTTTTAAATTTTCATGTTTTTATATGTTGCTTTTAAAATAGTTTTTTTAAATGTTTTGAGATTTTTTGCACTTTTAATTATTTAATTATTTTGATTTTTTAATGCATAATATTTAAAAAAATTTAATTTTTTTTGTTTATATAAATTGAAAGTTAAAGGAAATAAAAATATAACTTTTAGCGAAAATGTATAGTGAAATGAATCTTTTACCTTTCCCTAACGTCCATTTAATAGTAGAAATTAACTTTAAAAAGTTGAAGTGGCTAATTCAGGAGTTAGTGTAAACAACAGTTTTCTGAGTTGGAGGCCATGGAACAGGAGTAATCCTCCAAACCAAAAGAAATTAAAGAAGGGGCTAGTGAAACAAAAAGCAGTGGCCAAATATATATACACACACACAATGAAATCTGTCTATGGTGATAATCCATATAGGAATAAACTCTATATAGTCATAAAAAATTATAGTTCCAATTTATGATAGTTATAAATAAGAATAAACTCCACATTGTAATAAGTTATAATTTTTCTAATTCCCGTCTTAAGGAAAGTTGCCTCCATATAGTAATAATTATCTGTATATTACCAAAAAATATATATGTTATGTTATATTAAAGGTTTAAGATAAAATAAAATATTTGTCTAAAGTTGTTTGAGACAATGATTTATATTTTAGAGTTGTTACCACATCTTTTACTTTGCTAATATGTAATAACCTGCTAGCATGAACACATTCTTGTTGAAGCCAAAATATTTTTAGCTTTTTAAGCATGTTTAGAGCTTCATAGTACGAAACTTTTTGTATTTTCGTACTATCATCCTTATGAATATTTCATTTATCTTCTTGTTTAATTGTAGTAATGATTTGTTCTCCGGTTAAAACATATATGATTTGTTGCTCATTTGGATGATCGAGGAAGACATTAATATCTAGGGGCGAATCCAGCCTCTTTTTAGGTGGGCCATGGCTGACCCTCAATTTTTTTTTTTTTAAATACTAATATGTATAATTTCTAGATTTTGGCCCACCATAACAAAAATATTAATATATAATTAATTTTTATTTTGGTCCACCCTAACATAAATTTCTGGATTCGCTACTGTTAATATCCATTTGATTAGTGTAGTAAAATTGTTGAATCTGATCACTCAATTTTGCAATGACTCTTCTATTTTCTTGTCGAATCTAATCACTCAATTTTGCAATGACTCTTTTATTTTCCTCATTCACTTTATTTGTGACTTGCAATTCATTGAAATCGGAGGTCCTAATTTTACAATGTTTAAAACCATTAGTAATTGTCTGTGGCTTCACATCAATTGATCATGTATCAACTGCATATATAGTTCCATTAATGATACTTATCTTCGCTGGTTTCAAGACACAGTTTTCTATCCATTTCAAAAGTAAGCAATTGAAGTGTTGAATTGAAATCCTAATACTACTAAAATATGAATTGAAATTCTATTACCGTACTACTAAAACATGAATTAAAAAAATAAGAAATCAAAACTATAATTTTTATAATTACACCTCTATTAAGTTATAACCTCCTTATAATAATAAAATTAGTTAGTCCCACCATTATGACCATAGAGAAATTTTATTATATATATATATATTTCTTATTAATGGGGCTTTTTCAAATAATGATGGGCCAATAACATCAACACAAAAATTATAAAAGAAAAAACCTCTTAACACTCATTTAATATATTCATTATAAATTTAAAAATGACAAATATTTTCATAATTCTAATATAAAATCTAAGACATAAAATTTTAATTAAACAGAAAACATGATGAAAATAAAATATGAAATAAATTTTAATTACGTATATGCCTAACATAAATAAAAGAAATCTGCCGTTGGTATGTACCAATGATTTAGCAACAGCTTCACATAAACGCGTGTCGGACACGTGTCTGGAATTAGCGGAGGCGGTGGACACGTTGGCTTCCGTGCATTTCATTAAAAACAAAACGATTCAACTCCAAATAAAGCCTAAAGGCTGAAGGTGGCAACAAAAATATCACGCTTCTTCTTCACTCTGCTCTTCTCAGGTAAGTTAACCAAACTTTTTCGTTCCCATTGTTCAAAACAGATGAAAACTCTACGTAGTGAGTGGTCTCGTTTTCTTTTCCCGATGTTTTAGTAATGCAAAATTCAATTCCATGTTTTCTTTACTCTGTTTGTCTGCGTCACTTGGTTCATTCATAGCAAACTGAAACGCACGTTTGGTCCGTTTATGTTTTTGACTTTTCTGTGTTTGCACTGCGTTATATATGTTCTTGCTTAGTATTTCTGTGATTGTTTTAGTAGTATTTTTTTTTTCACTTGTGAATATATTATTTCTGGAAATTGTAATTGTAAATCTTGATGGAGAAGGCTTTGAAATTTCATTTTTTGTATGTGTATTAGGGATTTAGGATGTGAATGAATGGGGAGATTGAGTTTGTAAACGTTTAGTGATAGATACTTGCTGTGGAATTGTAGGAATATTCATCAGTGAAGTCTATTTTTTACTTTACGCTAAATGTTAGATTAGTTGATTACTGTTAATTGTGTTTGTGAAAGGTTGGAAAGTGTTAGTTTGAGCACTAGCATTAGTTGTAGTGCTGGAATCAATGGCCAATTTGGATTTCGATACGACTTGAGGAAGGTCATTTGTCTATAGGACTTGAATGAGAGGGGTGATATTTGGTAGTTGTTAAGATGGATTGGATAAAGGGGGAACAGTAGTGAGGATGATACCAATGTAAAACGCGGAGGTGAGTCACCTATAATTAATGCAAGTGATGTGCAACTGAAGCAACTGACAGTACACTTATTGTAAGGGATTTGGTGTTCAAGGATGCAATCGTATAATTACATCTAGGGATGTAAAAGATCTATACTCAGTAGTCCTGTTTATGACATGTTTGTTATTCTAGGCTTTTTCAATGCATAATTGGCCTAAAGTAGTGTCATATTTGTTGGAGACTCTCTTTATGTTGCTCAATTAACCTCTTTTCTTCTATACTAAAACAAAATAATGCTCTACTTGTATGCGATAGAAATAAAGCTGTGAGTAACAGAGAAATAAGAGGCAATAAGAGGATGAAGAGAAAAAAATGTGCATTTGTGGGGAAACAGATCAAAAACATGGAAGCATTAGTAAGAGAATATGCAGGGCACAGTTTTTGAGATTGAATTTAGCTTTTGTAAGTGTTTGATTGTTCTATGTTTCTCCAACTTTGATGTTAAAGGGTTTTTTTCCTTTTTCTTTTGATGAATGGAAGTGACAAAATTCCTAAATGAAAACTATTAAAGAGTTCGTTTGAGTAGTAGTAGAGCTGGTGTTAAGTTTGGATTTTTAATGGACTTTGGTTCTAACCTTGGAGTCTATCTCTCTACTGCCGGTTTAAACATTCTAGACAATTTCTTTAAGATTTCAGTGACATGTACATAAGAAATTTAAGGTAAAAGAGTTTTCATAACCTTGACATTTCTGATTTATGTTATTTTTGTAAGCCTATGTTTCATTTAATTTGTGGAGGGACTTTTCTCATCACTATCTATCTAAAATTATTTTTGACCTTTCATTTTTACAGCATAAACTTTTGGCTTGTTTGATAATATTTTGCAAAGCGGTTCTTAAAATTTGCCTGCAAGATGAATAAGAAATTGAATCTTGTGTTGTCAGGATCCAAATATATTTAGTAACATAATTTTGAGGCAAAATGTTGATTATATGGCTAAACATATCAAAAGTTGTTTACGAGACCTATTTATATATCATGTGTTCTTCAGACATGATGAAAATGCCTCTTGGGCATTTATCTGGCTAGAAAGTATACTTACATTTTAAAAAACTGTTTTCTAACTATAGTAACTGAATGTATTTCACATGTGTTTCTGGCTTTGCATAATGATAAATAACACATCATAAGCAACTAGAACAGCTATGAGTAAGACCCAATATTTCTCACCTGTATGTATCCCTGTGACATACATGCCTTGTTTTTCTTCGCCGTGCAATAAATATTGAGCTTTCTACATTTATTCTCTCTCTGTTTGTATATTGATTGTATTTTGTCTTGTTAGATTGTTCATCCTTATGCCCACCTGTATCTTATGCTAAGTCTCCTGAAAACATCTAGCATCATCTTTGTTTAGCCAAGATCACTTCAGTTTCTTTCTAATTTTAATATTTAACTTTAGGCTCTGTGAAGTAAGGAGGGCACATATGATTCTACTTTGTCGACTTTGGTTCTGTCTCCTGATTTTAAATTAAGCTAGTAGCTTGCTTTTCAAATGGATGCTTGGTTAGTTTGTTGTGGTCGTCGGCCAGCCACAAGATCTAGAAAAAGATAGGTGCCTCAGCAAAAAAATATGGTTTGACAGCTATTTGTTATTACTCTGATGGTACCAGCTGTTAAGCTAGCCCCTCAGTATAGTCTGGATTCATTTGGAGTGATGGTTCATTATATGTAATACATGCTTCCTTGTCCTTATATTTCTCTTATTATTCTGTTTGTTTAATTTGTCCATTTAATTAGCAGGTGATCTTCATATTGCTATGTTTCTCATCTCATGTATATGAGTGACAGAATGATATGGAACAGGCCTCTGGAAAGTCACTTCTTTAAGGTGTAATGATATGCTCAGATGGAAGTAAAAGACCCCAAGTTATTTCCTTGATTAAGCCTTCGTGAATCCATAGTAGTTTTTTTTTTTTTTTTTTTTTGGGGCTCAGTTGACTGGTACTTTTACACTACCTGACTCAATAGAATAGGTCTGTTGTGGTTTTGTGTAAGTAATATAATCTCTCTTAGACACTAAATGCCGGAGAATGTGTTCCGATAAGTTATTTTTTGGTTCTATGGTTAAAAGTTCCTTTATCAATCTAAATTCTTTAACTTCTCTCTTGCATTTTCGCCTTCCCCCAATAGTTAAGGCTATGGATGTGAATCTTAAAAAACATTATTGGTTGGTTTGTCTAAATGTGTTACCTCTGTATAACTTTTCGAGAATGAAATGATTTTGTGTAATAAAGAATGTCAAAAGAAATTTTAATTTCCATATTATTTTATAAAAATATTGAATTCAAATTGCTGCTTGTTAATAAAGTTCTTACCACCATTTTTTAAGAACAGCACAAAAGAATTGATAAGACTCATAAAAGATGTAAAGATTAAAGTTCCTTTTCATTTGTCCCGAAGAATATTGTTTGGAGATAATTTTCCTTGATAGCCTTTTGTTTTTGAATCTTTAAATTTTCTCTTTATCTTTCTGTTTTAGTGATCAAGGATTTCTCATTTCTGCCAGAGTCCTGCTTTACTATATTTTTTCTTCACCCAAAGTCTCAAAAAAATTGTGTTAAAATGACCATTAGTTAAGATTCTGGGTGTTTTTATCATATCTGAAAAGTGCACTTGTGTTTTGATCAGAGTTAATTTGGATCAATATATCTGCACTTGGAAGTCTTAAGAAGTTATTAGGAGGCATAGCAGATTCCAATATGCATTATTCGCCAAATGATGACATTTATGTTAAAATGAAGTCTTAGATTTGTAGACTAGTAATTTCTGTATGAGATGTTTTATATTTTCTAATTTTAGTTCCTTGGATTCTGTTTGCATATATTGTTCAGTGTGTATCTGCAAAATGCATGTGAAATACTGTATCTTACTATCTGCAAAATGCATGTGAAATACTGTATCTTACTATGTCAATAGAATCTTACAAAACTTTTGATTTTTGTCTTGTTAGATTTGTTCAGAAAATCTGCAGAGGATCTTATTCCTGACAAAAGAGAGATTGTTTAGAAGAACCACCGAGTGGTTACTCAATCTTGCAAGTTTGATCACCTATGGAGTATCAGTCAGCTGAAGTTTTGCATGGTACTAGCCCCTCACGTCTTGTCTACTATCAGTTTCTTGATCTATTTAACTTTCCGAGGAAGAAAACAGAATCTTATTGAAGCTATTCACATCATGTATGACATGATTTTTGTTTTGTCTTTTTGAAGTTTAAACATCTCTATTAAGTAAATAAGTTTGTTTTGATTTACAATTTAGATTAGTTGAGAGAAAATTGTTGAGCAGGATGAATGCATGTCAAGATATAGCTGAGATTCTGATAGGTACCCATTCTAATAACTCAACAATTGGGTTGGGTCATGGGTCTTTCATGGGCTTGGGTAGAACTCTCCTTGGAAAATCGGCTTGTTAAGGAAGGGTGTCAAAGCCCTTTATAACCCACATGCCCACCCTTTTCCTTTTCAATGTGAGATCCTAACATTCCACCACGCTTCCGCAACCGACGTCCACGTTTGCCTCTTTACCCCTTAGGTGACTATGTGGATCCCCTTTTTCTCAGGCCTCCATGCCCTTTCTTAGAGTAGCAATCCGGGCCCAAGGTTAGCCTGCCACGTAGGCGTAGGATTATGCTTTGATACTAATTGATAGGAACCCACTCCAATAACTCAACAATTGGGCTGGATCATGGGTCTTTCATGGGTTTGGGTAGAACTCTCCTTGGAAAACTGGCTTGCCAAGGGAGAGTGTCCAAGTCCTTTATAACCCACATGCCCACCCCTTTCCCTT
Organism: Pistacia integerrima; assembly: GCA_026225825.1. Lineage (NCBI taxonomy): Eukaryota > Viridiplantae > Streptophyta > Magnoliopsida > Sapindales > Anacardiaceae > Pistacia > Pistacia integerrima. The sequence goes on along the minus strand of CM047739.1, from coordinate 7,251,716 downwards.
CCAATGTGAGATCCTAACAGATTCATGTATTGGTTAAGATCCTTTTACTAAGTGACACAACTAGGACTTTTGGATTAGAGATAAAGAGAACAGGATCTTGATAAAATTTTCTTATATTGATTGGCCTAAATGGAAAATGGAGATACACAGCTGAGTACTTATCCAAGCAAAAAGTGGAATGCTACTACATGTTAGCCTTGTTTTTGTATGCATTGATAATTCTCATACACTATATATACTTCCATGTGGCATGTTTCTCCTTGATCTTGTGCTTGGATTTTGATTGGAGAATTGGATAGTGCTTTGGTCTTTCAAAATCTTTGTCTATGTCGTTTTCGTTTTTCAATTAAATGATTGTGGTTGAAAGGCAGTTAATAGAAAAAAAAAAACTTTTGGTATATTGGTTCCATATTCCCCACCGTATTTGCTTGACTGTCAATAAGGAGTGAAATTAAGCTATCTTAAGGTTGTGAAAAAGACAATATATGCCATTGAGGGTAAAATTAGGACATTTAATTTTGCTTTGCTTAAATCTGTTGACAAAAAGAGATATATCACTTATGTTGATGGACAAATACCTTTCTATGGCTTGAAGCTTATGCATATTTTTGTGATAGCTCTCTAACTTAGTTTAATATCCATAATACATTTAATGTTCCCTGTTATTATCTTTTGGCATCCAGATATATCTCTATTTAAAACGACCTTTTGTCCAAACAAAACAGGGCTTAAGCTTTGTTTAGAAGTAAGCACATTTGGAAAGAAAGTTCCAGAAAGTAGGAGAGAAGCTATTCAGCCCAATCATTTTAAGCACAAAGAAGAATCTCAAATTTAAGTATAAATCTACAGAAATTTGTGCATAAACTGCTAGTGATATCGATTTTGGATAACAGTACTAGGAAAGATATGACAACTAGTCTTAGAACATGTTGCAAAACAGGGAAATTAAGGAGGTTACATTTTGTTATTGTAAGATACATTGATTGTGCTTGTATATAGAAATTGTGGACTGAGTTCAGGAGCAGTTGATTTTGAGAAACTAGTAGTCTATGCCTTAAAAGAACAAAACATATTTCGAAGACTAGCAAAAGACATTGAATCTTTGGAATTTCACTTTGATTCAGGGTGTATGTGCCATAAGCACTCATTTTGAAGTTGTTTTACTGTTGATGCTTTTCGTCCATTTTATTGTTGGATGTCAAAGCAACTTAAGACACATAGTACACTTTACAATTTCTTGAACTGTATTTATTATATCAAATCTCATAGATGATGGAATTTCACTTTGATTCAGGGTGTATGTGCCATATGCACTCATTTTTAAGTTGTTTTACTGTTGATGCTTTTCGACCATTTTATTGTTCGATGTCAAAGCAACTTAAGACACATAGTACACTTTACAATTTCTTGAACTGTATTTATTATATCAAATCTCATAGATGATGCATGCATTTAATTTTTCCATCTGTTTTGTGCCGAAACCATAATGTCTTTTCTGTGAAATCTAGCAGACTATTCACTTGGGGCTTTGGTGAAGTACTTCAAGGGACTTGTATGTCATGTTAGTTTCACTTCCATAGATAACGGAAGGTTATGATTCCAAGTTAGAAATCCTTATACTTGTTTGATTATAACTGGTTTTCTTTCTTATAAGCGTTTTTTTTTTTCTTATTTAAACATAAGTACATTATGTGCATATGCTGGCATTTGTATGTCAAACTGAGTTTGTGAGCTTTGGATGCCCCAGATAAAGATGGAACAACCACAAGAAATGAAGTAACTGAATCTAATAATGCGAAGGTCGATTTGGAAGGTGTTCCAAAATCCATTCCTGGATCTCAAATAAACAATGAAAAACTTATAGGTGATCAGAGTAGCGGGGAGTTTGTTTCACATGGTGCACTTCTGGGAGATGTGGGGACCTCTGGGGATGTAAACATGGAGGCCACAATAACACCAGATGATGTTATTCGCGCTGGGGGTTTTGGGGCAAGAGATGACATAAGTAGTTTTCTTCCTGTTGCAAGTGATTCAACTGATTTTGAAGCTTCAATCCGTGATGCCCAAGATTATGAGCAACAACAGGAAGAAATACGCAGGCCTGGTCTAGGCTGGACGGAGACATCAGGGAAAGAGTAGCTTTGTATGTTTTTTACTGAGTCGTTGCCATCATCACATATATATATATATATATATATATATATATATATATTTTGATATTTTCTTCTTTTGAGAATTGGTGATTTCATTATTACATGTTATTATATGGTTTGGACTGAGGAATTTCAGGTTTTGAATAGCATTTCCTTGTATCTTTAAAAGAGCTAAATACTGTTTAGTCTATGAAGTAAAAGAAAACAACATGGAGCTCTCTGTATTTTCTACTGAATAAGAGCCACTCTGATGCTAATTTTATAAGACCTTATAACATGCAATACTCTGTTTGCATAATTCAACTTTTCAGGTTATCAACAAAATTGTTGAATAGATTACTACTTCCCTTTTTTGCTTGCGATTGTTGTGGACACCCAAATACCCAATAATGTATGGAGATTAGCTACTAGTAATTTACAATTTTAGGCATAATGGCTCCATATACTTAAGCTCTCTCTGATTAATTTGTGGTTTATATGAGAGAATATTGTCATAAGAAGGGTATCGCTTTTTGGAAAATTCTCTGGCCAGGAGCAAGGATTGCAAGAGGGTCATAGGCAGATTTCCTCTGTACAAAAAGTTCCCACTGAGGACCAAAGTGAGCTTTCCACTCTTCTTGGTTGCTGTAATGGGGCAAGTATTGCTTGATTCCAAGATTTGCCCTTGCACTGAAATCTAGAATTTTTTGGTTTAGAGTTAGTCTGCGTTGTAAACCATCTGTTCCTGTTGAGCTCGGAACTACAGAGGACAGAATTGCCACTAGGTAGAAAATATCTTCATCTGGGGTAACAAAAGATGTTTTCCTGTTCCACCTGCAACATAAAAGATAAACAAGGTTTAAAATATGATCCTGGAAACTGTATTAGGAATTGACAGAATTTGTTGATAGAGTACTTAGACTTGTTGACTGGATAGATAAGGATAGGTCCATTGCTGTCTTTAAGAATGTTACCAAAGACCTCTTGAGAAAAGTATGAGATTTGGCTTTTTGGGATGAGAAGATTCAGCCAAGGATGAGGAACCTCCCATAATCCTTGTGCTCTGAGTTTTATCTCTGACGTATGCACTCTATCCAGGAAGTCTACATAAGAAACCTCCGATAGGAAGAGTGTGGATGGTATAAAACCCAGTTCTGATAATAAGCTTTCAACTTTCTGCATCATGATGAGTAAAACTTACTGATCGGCATTGAAACCTTTAACAGAACCATAATGTTATTGGAATGGGAACAGTTTCTTAGCAAGTTTTACCTGGTTCATAGCATTAGTCTCCTCTGGGTTGAAATATATAGCCAACTCTAGACAGTAAAGAACTTTTCCATCTGAAATGAACTGGCTGGCTTGAACTGGGTCTTTGGGATTGAAGGATGATCTCCAGTTATTAACGAAGCCGGTTCTGTTTATTAGAACAAATCCTTCGATGTAGTCGAACGACTTCTCCAATGATATTAAATGCTCTTGATCCTCGGAAAATAATGAGAATTCTGAGTAGAGTACTCTAATCCATTTCACCTGTGGATAAGTTAAATTAAGTCATAAAGATTCATTTTTGTGTATTAAACTTTTTAAGAAATGGTATTTGTTCTAACCATCTTTGGTGCTGGTTGAAGGGAGATTCTAGCCCTGGTAATGATGCCAAACTGTCCAAGTCCTCCAAGAACACCATAAAAGAGATCAGTGTTCTGTTTCTCCGAACAGGTAACCACGTCTCCTTTTCCTGCACCCAAACCCAAAGTCTCAAAATTGGATTTATTCATGGCTATATTCTCTGTTTTGCTATTCTTGTTGGAACTTAGGGGTCAAAAACATCCTGCATTTAGTCTAGCTTTCATTAATTCACCATTAAGGGCTTCTCATAGCTAGGGATGGATGGTGCAGTTGTCATTTCACCATATTCAAAATAATCAAATTACCATATCATCCTTGTCTTTGGCTGAAGGGACAAGTGTTCCATACCTCAGTCTTGGATGGGCTATGATTTTCAGCTATTCGAAGATATTTAGTTTGCTTGAACATACCTGTGACAACCTCCAGCTGGTAAACGTTATTGATCTGGGGTCCATGGAGAAATGCCTGACCACTGATTCCGGCATTCGATAGCGTGCCTCCGACGGTGAGATAGAGGTAATCTGTCCAAGACTTTGGTGAGAGCCCATGTTTAAGAGTCTCATGCAGAATATTAATCCACAACTCACCACCGGAAACATCCACATACGGCAGTTCAAGAGGGTGAACTTCCATAAGTGGTTCTTGGAGTGATTCCATGTTGATAACTACACCTCCTTGAGTTTGTGACTGGCCTTGAAGGGAGTGGCCATGGCCTCTAGCAGCCACTGTGAGCTCAGAAGCATAATCCATATGATAGATATGCTTTATTGTTGAGGAAATATCAGAAACTGATTTAGGATATAGAATTGCTGATGGTTGGAAATGGTGAGTATTGCCAAAGTCTTGAGCTGCATGATGCATATTTTGAAAGCTAAGGTAGCCATCCAGAGGCAGTTGTTTTAATGAGAAAGGGATGTTGGAAGAAGAAGAATGAGTTTGAATTGTGGTGGTAGCTAAAGAGAGATTAAAAGAAAGGTTCGTTGTGTTAGGAATAGAGCTCAAGAAGAAGATCATAAAAATCATGAGAGATACAGTGTTGTATTGTTTGAGAAAGCCAGAAAGTGGTGACCCCATTTTCTCTGGCTTATGGTGAGAGAGAGAGAACTTTCTTTGTGTTGTTCTTGGTTGGGAAAAGTAAAAGAAGAGGTATAGAGGAACCTTGGAAATGAAAGGCAGAGAACAGAATTTAAAGGGAGGATTTTGGGCGGCATAGTCAAACTGCCATATGTTTACTGGTTAAATCCGTATATTAGACTGTATAATATTATAATCTCTTGGGTTGAAGATTTTCTTTTGGCCCACCTTTTTGGTTTCCAACGTTAAGCAGATAAAGGTCAGAAGAAAGTTCTTCGGAAGATTTTACGTATCTTTGGTACTTTCTCCCACACTATTTTGATTTAAGAATCCAGAGATCTTCTTGCATTTGCTTTCGTAAGTCCAGTTTCAGTACTGAGTCTGAACCCTCTACCAAGCTCTATAATTTTTAACTTTTGGGAAGTGAAACAATGGTTTGGTGCTCTAAACTTAAATATAGAGAAATATTTGTTGTATAAAAATATTGTACCCGTAAAAATGTTATAAATCCTTTAATTATTAGCAGTTAAGCATTTATATTGAAGTCTGAAGCTGAAATCAATTTTGCCAAGAGTTGTATTGTCAGATAGTGTGGAATAAGAAGAATGGATTATCCGGTATAGACGGGGCGGCCCCTACTAAGTTTGCATCGTTTTAAAGGTGAGTGTGAGGAGTGGGTCCATAGGCACATGAAGTTCATGAGTTTATGCTTGTGGGAAACTTGGCAGCTATTGACTCTGCTACAATGACATCAAATCTCCCCATTTATCATTTAGATTTTGGTCTGATTTCAACCTTTTATATCTCTAACTTCAACTTGTTTTATATCTTTACTCATTCCTTTAGTAGGTTTTCAAAAAAGGACATGCCTTTTGTGCTCTGCATAGTTACTGTTTTGGATTAAGACTTTGGTCTTTTAAATTTAACCAATAATAATATTATTAAACCCTAGTATTCCAGTAGTGATTTTTTATTAGGTTGTTTTTAACGTGTGCATGCATAAGTTAGGATACTAAAAGGCAAAAAATTTAGTATTTTGATACGTTAAAAATTGTATTTTTGCATATTAATATGCATCAAAATAAGTAAATCTTTTGTTTTCTAATATCCTTTGTGTTCTAAAAGCAATCATTTTTTATTTTACTTTTTCCTTTACAAGTATGGACTATGGAGTCTCTTGTGCCCACAGTTTTTGCAAGACTTGTGTTTTAATTTTTTGGTGTAGGGGCCTGGGAGCTGAGCTTCAGGGTTCTGCAAGAGAGGAGTCAGAAGAAGAAATGGCAAGTGGAGTTTGAATGGAGGAAACTCTGAACAACTCTTAGCCTATCAACAAGAGTCTCCATTGCAATTGTAGATTCCAGCAATGGGGCATTTCCAAAAATGACTCTCTCTCTCTCTCTCTCTATTTTAATATATATATAATACTTTTTTCGTGCCCAACAAAATACTATTATGGAAATTATTACTCCGATTGCCTAATGCCATTTGAATTCTCAAGTTGTTTTGGAAAACCATTCGGATGTCACAATTTTTATATCTAGTATTTGTTTTATATATTTATTCATCACAATGTTTGCCATTTGTCTTTCCCACTTTCAAATTGTTGCCTTGTCCCAATTATTGGTGCCACTGATGATTATTTACTATGCAATCTTAACCTAGTCTTCCATACAAGTATATTGTATTGTAAAAGTAGATAATTCTTTATTTAAGACTAGTCATGCTTTAAGTTGTTCAGTCAACTTCTTCACCAATGCATGTTTTGGATTGGTTTATTGCATATAGGGACTGAAAACATCATCGTTTCATAAATTGAGTAGACGATGTAATCAAACTCTTTCTTCTCTTCACCATTAGTATGATACGTTTAAAGAAAATAAAGTTAGTCAGTTACATTGAATATAATACTAAAACTTTTCGTATTTAGTTTACCTAAATGGTAATCATTTTTAGCTGGTATTTTATCGAGGAAATTTAAGGGTTGTACAGATGATGTGTTGTCATTCCAGGGTTACAATTAGAGTGCATTTGGTATGGACAATGCTTTATTGCCAAAGAGATAAGGTTACTAGTGAGATATGTTACCTTAAAGATTAATGAATATAAATTATTTTTATGTTTGATTCGTGTGGACTGTATAAATAATTAATGTGCTTGGTTGACAATAATTATAAAATACTTAAGTATTATTTTATTGAAATGCTCTTTACAAGATTAGTGAGAGTATAAATTAATACTTGTGTTTGGTTAAACATGTATACTTATGGCAAAGCACACATATGAAGGATATTTTCAATAGGCACGTATTCTATTCATATTCCATGAACAACATCGAACTTTGCTTAATTGTCATCTAACATTCTGGAATGATGGAAAGTGGAGCTTGTAACAAGATTGAATAAATTATTGAAATCAGCAAATCAATAAACGCCACTTGTTTATTTTATTTGAACATGAATACTCAATTAATTTCAAGTCTTACTTAAGTTGAATTAAAACGTTCACATGAAAATTGACTTATTAGCAATCCATAAGATAAAGAAATAGGAGTTTAACAATCTATTTGATAATTTTTTAAAGAAAAAAAAAAATTTCAAATCTCATACAATACACGTAATGTTGGGAGTTTGAGTTCTTGAATTATGGTATGTAATGTTTGTGCAAGAAGTGGGATGAAGAGATGTTGTGTTATGGGACCATGGGAGTTAGGGGATAAACCCAAATTGTATTATAAGTCTTAGGTTCCCTAAACTCAGTAGTAATAGATGTAATTTAAATGAATGGTGATTGCATGAAGTCTAAAAAAATAAGTATGATCCCAAAGTGGATAACGTCAAGTTGTTATAAATGGTATAAAAAAAAGCTTGTTATTCAATGGTGAAGACAAGAAGTCCAAAAGAAATAGAATTTGTCACATCTAACATCACTAAAGAATGGAGCTTAGATTCAATTTATAAGTCGTGAATTGTTTTAACATAATATGCACATTTTTGAATAAAGAATGTTAGTGTAAAGTCCAAATAGCAAAAAGTAGCTTCCCAAGTGACCTTCATCATGTCTATTCAGTAGCAATGTTGCATTTCTCAACTAATGAATTAGGGCAGGGAGAAGGTACGAGCTTTTCACGGGAAGATATAGGTGTGATAGTGTAGGGAAAAGGGGTGGGTTTTTATTTATTTATTTTTGTTACTTTATTATCCAAGTATTACTTTCTTGAAGTACTAGGGCCAAACCTTTGGGAACAAAATGTAATTTTCCCCGGTAATCGTCTTTAGATCACATAATTTTTTAGATTCTAATTGACCCGAGAACATCTGATCTGGTCTCAAAAACTCAGTTTCCATTTTTTATAATAATGATAAAGATATAATCCTCAATGGTTAATGTGAAAAGGACCTTAAGCCTAAAGTTTATTCTTTCAACTACTACTGTGACTTTGATGGCCTATATCCTAGCAATACAACAATCCAAATAGATGAGATGCAAGCATTTCATTATGCACTTATGAGTCACACAAATACCACTAAAAAGCATAAAGCCTTTTTGTTTTTGAGCACTTTATATAAGCTTACATCTTAATTAACTTGTCTTTTATTTTAATATTTATTTATTTTTTTAAGGTAAAAAATTGGATAAAATTCTATTTATATTGTCATATAATGGTTAGATCCTTGGGAAATTTTATTATTTGGCCCTATTTTGGTGAGAATTAAAAACTATTTCACAAAATAGCAATTTCTCAAATTACACATTTTTAAGGACGAAAATTCCCCTATTCACATTTCTTTAACTGTTTCAAAACCTATTCTCCAAAATTACAATCCCTGCTAAATCACTACATTTTTCGATTTTCTAAAGGTGATCTTGTGTGATTTTATTGAGATCTTAAGAAAAAAACAAACATTGCAATGGTGCTGGAGTCAAATATGGGTGTAAGAAACATGCTAATTATGATTTTTATGTACATAGGTGGTTAATTTTGGTTGGTTGAGTTAATTTTTAACTAACGATTTTGATATTTTTGACAAAACGTCGGATCGTCTATTGGAGGATGCTGATCACTTTTCAAAGCGCAAGGTTGAAGATAACAAACAGTATTCGATATAGTTTGATAAGAGAGTGTCGAACACTGATAGGACCTATAGGAGGTATCTATAATTTTCATAAAGGGTTTATTTTGATACCCTCGCATAGGGGGTATTAGACATATGATAAGACCTATTGGGGCTTTTTGTAATTTTTATTACCCTCCAATAAGGAGTATTGGACATAAAATAAGACCTACAGGGGGTTTCTGTAATTTTATACCCCCTTAGGTCCTATTGGATGTTTGATACCCCTTATCAAAGATGAAGAAAACTTACGAGTACAAAAAAAAAAAAAAAAAAGGACTAAACGAAATTAAGGAGTTTGAGAGCTTAAAACAGCTAGTGCTTCTTATTAAAGATTCTTTCAATTTGGTACAAAAAGATATATAAGGTAAAAGATGAAAATATTAACTATATTGCTTCGACGGCTTGGTCATTCCCATGAAAGATATCTCCTTCCACATCTGCAAAGAAGTCAAAGACATCAAGATTTGCAAGATCAAAAAGATCTGGATTATGAACAAATTAAATTACTCTTAACATTCTTTTCTTTATTCTTTATAGATGTTTGGTTAGGTGTTTTGGTGTACGATAGGTACGCGACCAGTGTCCTTTACCCCGACATCTATAACATATAATTTCTTCATTTTTTATGATCTATTTTGTGAGTATTTCCCTTTTTCTTGTTTTATTTCAAGCTTATTCGATTGATGGTTTGGTTGGGATTTCTTTGTATAACCACCTCAATGTCGAGAATTATTTCAACCTCGTCCGCATGCTTTACCAACTCATGGTTGGTGGCATTCCTTTTAGGGAATGGAGCACTACCAGTTGGACGAGTATGATATTTCCCTAGCAAGGGTTCATTATTTTGCTCCGCAACAAGCAAGCGTGATATTAATTCAGAATATCTTTTCTGATTACGTTCCCTATTCTGAAATTACATTCCGTATATTGTTGTTGCAAGAGCATGTTGAAGGGATAAAAAGTTGAATTTTTTTTCTCTAACATATTCTTCTCATTTATATTTTCTCCTCATAACTTCAATAGAGAAACAATCCTTAACAATGTTAAATTATACTGACTTATTGTTTTAAAGTCCTATAATCGCAGATGTGTTTAGTCGTCTTGTGCTCTAGGAAGCACTATTGACTTATGGTGATCAATTCATTCTTTCAAATGTTTTCACAACTCAAGTGGATCTGTCACTGTAAGATATTCACTTCTCAGTCTTTTTCCTATAAAAACTCATTTAAATCCAATAGGTTTCACATCTTCAAGTGTTTGGATTATGGGTCCAAAAACTTGTCGTTTCATCAATGGGAGTATTTCATAAACGTTAATAATTTCACGACTTCATATTTCTCTTGTATAAATATAGTTCATAAAAATTCCTCATTCCTCTACTTTTGTATTCCTTTTAGGAATTTTAAGGGTATAGATCTCTTTAGGCACCATTATCTTTTCAGGAGCTAAACTAGAGGAAATGGGGTTTGTCATGCTTGAGAAGTAGGGCTGACGCCAAGCCTTGTCAGCAAGAGCATTCAGAGCTTGAGAAGGTTCTACAACCGCTCAGATGTAGTCACGTCGCATGATGATGTGAGCAACATGCTCCTGCCAGTGCAGTGGGTATGCGCTAGGTTGGCGAAAGACTAGAAAAGGTCCACGTGTCTAATCCCTGCACAAGTCGAGGAAATTACTCGAGCAGGTGAGCAATGAGATGTAGAGAAGGATTTGCACAACATTTGCCCCACTCACAAATTTAGTAATCATTACCTTAATTCATCCCACTATAAATAGAGGGCTCCTCTCCTATTTGTGGGATTGGCTAATTTTACTCTGAAATAGTATATTCTCTCTCTCTCTCTCTCTCTCTCTCTCTTGTATTCTCCAAGCTATAATTCAGCTCGCTGAACGCGACCTGACTTCATACATTAATACAATACCAGTGGACGTAAGATTCGCTTTTTGGGCATCCGAACCACTTTAAATATTGTTCTTCACCCCTTATTCAATCAAATACCCCCATACTCACGTGTGACTTCTGAGTCCGCTCAGCATTTCCCACATGTGAATAGTTGGTGTCAAAATCCAATATCAACAGGGTTCTCTATAACTTTGTTATTACAAGATCGATATCAACTTGATTTTTCAATGTCCATTTATGAGAAACAATGTCTTTTGATCCAACGGGCCTACCACACTTCTAGCATGTACTAGATGAATAGTTGCTACTTGAGTATATTAGAAGCATTTATATATGATCTTGTCACCTCTACTGTATCTGTAAATGAATATGGCATTTGATTGGCAATATTATGCAAAGAGTAATACTACACATACAACATTTTTATATAACATTTCTCATATAACCTGATATGATAAAAGATGATTGGATAAGTGTTTATTTTTAATTTAAAATCAGCCAATCATATTTTACCACATCAAGTTGTATGAGAAATATTGTAAAAAAATGATGTATGTGTAGTATTATGCATTCTACAAATGTGTTATCCTTTGCACCTCAGTTTCACATTGAGGAATGCGAAGATCTAAATGAGACATAGTTGATGGATACCAAGATTGTTTACGCCTTTTTTCTAGAGGCAAAAAGATATAACCCCTCAAGGGCTCAACAAATTATATGACCATTAATTTGTCAACATTAATTTCTGGGAATGGTGAAATAATGACATGGTGATAAGATAAGTTTTATCAAAATCTCATTTATTTGTTTAGCAATAAAGAGACAATGCATCAATGAATGTTAACAAATTCGATATCCATTCTACTTCTTCAAGACTAGATATTAAAAATATATTTTGAGTTACTCTCAGAAACCACATAATATAAATTGTGATATAATATCACTAATTTTCATGAAGCAACTATTTTGCAATATCAAATAATTGACTTTTCGTTGAGCTTCAGGGAGAACATCTCCTTACAATGGTCATTCAATCTTTTATAGGGTCGACAGGTTTTATATCCTAAGAAATTCAGCTCCCAGAATTTAATTCATGTAGGGCAAAGTAAATTAGAAATTTATCTTATCTTGTAGGAGGCGTTTGGATACTATAATATTTTATTATAGAGGTATATAATATTAACGGAAAGAAATATCACCTTAAAGATTACTAGGAATGTTTAGAAAATGTGTTTGGTTAGTTCGAATAAATTGATGAATAATATGTTTGGTTGGGAGGATAAATGGGTGACTATGTTACATAAATTACTGAATTGCCCTACTTTTTAAATAAAAATATAATAGTATTTTTTATTATTATTTTTTGAATCATTTTTTTTAACCCTCTACATTTGAAATTTTATTAAAATACCCCAACCATATAAAACTTTAATTTATAGCAAAATCACCCCCACCCACCCTAACCCACTGTCGGTAGCCAAGCACCACCACTAGCTATTGCCGACAGTCGATGGAATGGCGCATGACTAGCTATATATGGCCGGCTGTGCATCGAAAAAGCCGAAAATGGCCATGGATCACAAATCCATGGTTGGAAAACGGCCAGATCTATGGCTATTTCACAGCCAAAGATGTGAAATGGCATGGCCACATCTTTGGCCATGAAACGGCCATCGAAACGCTAGATCTGGCTATTTCCAGCCATGGATCTGTGATCCATGGTCGGAAAAGGCCTTATCGATGCACGCCTGGCCAGATCCCATCCCATTGGTCGTGCACCATTACGATGATTGACGCTGACAGCCGATGATGGTCTTAGGTGGCTGGGGGTATTTTGTTAACTTTTAAATTTTTTTGTGGCTGGGGTGTTTTAGCTAATTTCTCAAATGTAGAAAGGGTGGCCAGTATTTGGTAGACATTTGAGGGCAACTGTTTTAGCTAATTTCTCAAATGTAGGGGGGCTGGGTAATTGATATTTGGTAGACATTTGAGGGCAATTGTGTCCGAAATTGTTTTAATTAAGGGCAAAATGGGTAGAAAAATCATATTACCCTAGTAATATTTTAATAACACCCCCTAACAAGGTAATAAAGTTACCCCTCACATTACCAACAGTAAACACTATTTGCAATAAAAGATTACCATAATATTTTATTACTTGCAAATTAAACATAGGATTCTTGCAAAATAAATGAAGATTACCCCCATTATCTTATTTACCCTCGATCTAAACGGTCCCGTAGGGATAATTGATTTTCTTTCCAAAATTCGCATCTTTTGGATGCATGTCATAAGAATGCATTATGGCATCTTAAAATATCTACTATTTTGTAAACTTCAAGTTTACATTTGGGGGGTGTTTGGTTCAGGGAATGTTGTATTACTAGATAGATATATTATCTTGAAGATTATTGAGAATGTTTTGAGAAATGTGTTTGGTTGGTTGGAATAAATTGGTGGATACGTTATATTAATATGTTTGGTTGGGAGGAATAGATTGGTGGATATGTTATATAATTTACTAAATTGCCCTCCTTTTTAAATATTAATATAATATTATTTTTATTATTATTTTTTGAATAATTCTTTTAACCCCCTATGTTTGAGATATTGCTAAAACACCCAAGCAACAAAAAAAGTTTAAAAGTTAACAAAACACCCTCACCCACCCCAAGCCATTGCCGACCACTTGCCACTATCGTCAGCAACGGTGTTAGTAGTGGCGTAACGGCGCACAATCGGTCGGATTTGGCCTACCATGTGCCAATCTGGCCATTTCTGACTAGATCCATGGATATGGCAAAAAATGACCAGATCTATGGCCAGAACTGACCGTCGTTAACAGCCAGAGTTCTAGCCATTGACAGCTAGAGATCTGGCTGTTAACAACGACTAAAGATCTGGTTGCGCATCTACTGTGAAACCGTAGATCCTCGCTGCTTTTGTGACCAGAGATTTGGCTAGAAATGACCAGATTGATGCACAGCTAGCTAGATTCGGTCGGTTGTGCACCATTCCATTGGTCGCCTACGGTGGTGGCTAGACTCGGCCACCACCCTTGGGTAATTTTTTTTAAAGTCTAGGAGTATTTTTGTCCTAAAATTTTTGTATATAAGGATAAAACAGTCTATTAGTATTTTTGTAAATTGTTTTTAAAATAAGGGCATTATTGTCCAAAAATTTTAATAGTCATGGATAAAATTGCAACAAAAATAAGATTACCAAATAATCTTAAAATACCTAAGAAAATGGAGGTAATCAGATTACCTCCTATATTACTAACAGTAATTACTATTTGTTTTGGAAGATTACTAGAATTTTATATTACTTGACAACCAAACGTGGTAATCAAGTAATATAAGATGACATTATCTTAATAATCTCATATAACCTTCAACCAAACACACCCTTGGTATTTAGAAACTTCTTGGTTCTAAATCCGTATTTCAAAAATTTAAATTCTTACATCATGTTGAAAAATAAATAAATAAATAAAGATAAGGGAATGAAAATGACATGTATAGAGATTTAAGGACAATAAAATTGTCCTTATTCCAATTTCATGCATGGCCCATTGTTTCATTATTTCATTCAATGGGTCCAAACTATAAGTATAAAATGTCCTCGTGGTAATGTCAATGTTACCGTTAACAAATTACCATATTTTTCATGCTCTATCAATCCAATACTCATGGTAACAAAACTTAAGGTTTGTTAGTGGTATTTAGAATTTCAAGTTTAAATCCAAATATGGATTGATATTCAGAACTTGAAGTAACTTCAAGTTCTTATATATATTTACACTCCAAATTTATTCTAAACTTAATGTTCATAATATGGAACTTCGGGTCCATTTATATCTTTGTTTTACAAATTTCAGGTTCGTAACTAGTGTTTAGAACTTCACATTCTAAAACAATATTTATTTATGGAACTTAAGTCCATTTATTATCTCAATTTCCAAACTTTAGGTTGCAATAATATTCATTATATCAAATGATACTAAAATAACAATAATATAATTTAGAAAAATAAATTATAATAAAGACATTAATATAATAGACTAATCGTATTTTTTGATGGAGAAGATCTATTTTGTAACAACCATAGAGCATACTTATAACGGTAGTCATATGCAACAAAATATGAAGTTAGAGTGCTTATAGAGCTCTTGTGTTGATAGCGTGATGAAAATGTAAGAGAAAAACGGAAAAGCTTAAGTCTATTTGAAGACTCAAGGCAACAGTTCTAATAGTCCCACAAGTCTCAATTCTCTCACTTTGGCCCTTATTCTATCAAAATACCCTCTTTGTGAAAATTATGATACCCTCTATAGGTCCTATCGGTGTCTGATACCTCCCTATCAGACGATATTGAACACTTCTCACCATCTTCAACCTTGGGTACGAAAGGTGACCTATACACTAACACCCTCCAATAGGTAGTCTCGAGTTTTATCAAAAAACATCAAAATCCTTCGATTTTAAAAATCTCCATCTAAAAATTAGATTTTAAAAATCTCCATCTAAAAATTAACCTAAAAAACCGACATTAACCATCCATCTAGTAAGTATTCTTCAATTTGGTAGGAATTGTAGTTACAAAGAATGGGTTAAATGAGTTTTAAGGGTTGAAGAATGATTTTTGATAAAAGGTTTAAAGAATTGTGAATGGGGGCATTTTTATCCTTCAAAATTGAATTAAATGAGAAGTTGCTATTTTGTGAGATAATTTTCCAAAATGGCTAATCTTTACCCTAAGATAGGGTAAAATAATATAATTTCCCTAAATCTTAACTTAGAATTAAAAATAAAACAGAAAAAAAAAAAAATTAAAAAGATATATATTTTTATTGTTATTTTGACTAATTTAATTAACATTTATAGTGTGATCATCGATGGATGAACAGAAACTAGAGAATGAATTTTATTATCGCATTATTACAAAATACTATTAAGATGCAAGATTATGTTTGTTTCTTCACAAATCGTACTTACTACTAGATTTGTTTCAGCTTATAATCTCGAAACAAAACAAAATTGCAGATTTGTTACTTAGATTTTAAGTGTTTTAATATTATTAATCAATTAATTAGTTGAAAATAAAAACAACTTTTTCAGCAATAATGAATTGGGTACTTCTCGTCTTCATGATGCCTTAGAGAAAAAAGGCTTAGTGTTGATGATGTTTCACACTTGGTGAGAATTTTGGTTGTTTTATCAAATAAAATAATGGGATTTCTTTCTACTAAGTTTTTAATTATTTCTTGTCTTTGGCTGAAAATTCAATTTGGTCATGATTAAGCACAATTATTATTGTAATAATTATGTGATCTTGACATAATTTTATTTTGCTAACAACGTAGGGAGGAAAATGGCAATATGTTTCCTGAAACTTAATAATTTGGTCTGAAAAATTCCTCTCAAGTGTTTCTGTAGATGGAATATAAAATTAAATTAAACAAATATCAAATACCCAGATGCTCTTTAGTAGGAGACCAAGTGACAAACCTATATAAATCAAAGTTAGGCAAAGAATTATTATATGATTGATAAACCAGAGGAGAGCCAAATCAGACAGCATGTATTATGCATATTATATATATTTGTTAAAGATTTTTCATTGGCTATTTGAGTTCATTTGATGGTAAATTAGATGCTACATGTGTATATATGTTTACCCACTTGGGATATGACGTACTTTATATTTCTTAAAGATGATCTTTTTAAGGTTCGTTTAGGTTTAACTTTCTTAACCCGTTATAACCCAAACTAAAACATTTATAAAATTTACATTGATTCTATAACATATTTAATTTTATGTATAACCCAAAAATATGATTGGTTTGTGTTTATGTTTGATTTTGACACCAATAATTTCGCACGTGTAAAATGCTAAGAAGTTATATGTGAACAGATTATAGAAATTGGGTAAAGTGCTGTGATGACAATTGCATGCAAGTACGTAAAATAAAGTTGACAGGAGAGTTTTTATAGTGGTTCGGATGCTTATAAGCGATTCCTACATCCATTGTGATTTGTATTTATAAGTGTTTTTGTTGATCGTTATTCAGGTTTACAAGTAATGCGACCTACGATCTGTGGTTACAAGTGGTTTTGTTATAAGTTAAGCTAGTTTCTTTCTAATAACGTGTCTTTACTATTTGTTTTGTGAAATTTGTGTATCTCTAACCTTTATTTTGTAAGAGAGAGCTGTCTATTTATACAAATTTTACTCAAAGTAATGAATGGTTTTTACAAGTAGTCTGATAGAGTGTGAAAATTCTTCCTGCCTTCTCATTTGTTGAGAATTTTCATGTACATCCTTAAATTAAATGAGACTTGAAAAAAATGTGGGAACCAAATTCATTTTCTAGGCGGTTTAGGTTTTGATAACTTATATTCTTATTGTCTTTAAGTACATGTCAAATTCTGATTGGTGGTGATAACATAAAGGCGTGTCAACCCTTATTTTAAGGTCATAACAGTTTGATTTTAATTACTTATACAAATGGATGGTCTAGGTTAAGCCAAGATACAAGGAGTGAAGTAATAAAATAGCGACATGTGTTGAAAATACAAAATGGGCTTGATGAATAGGTAGTTGACACGTTAAAGAGTTTGGGGTCAAGATGCTTTATTGTCTAGTTGCTGCAAATTGGATTGTGGGTGCCTAAATTTGCAGGGCTAAAAGAAGAATCACATTTACCTATGTTTCTTTCTCAATCCATTACAATTCATTTTCAATTTCCACGACACAATGGTAAAACCATTCTACCTTTTAAGCCTTTTATTCTTATCTTTGTTTCCTATTTCTCATACACATTATGCTATTTTTATTGCCTTCTTTTACATATGTTGAGATATTATCTTCCAAGTTTCTTTTTGGCGACAATTTTAATAGGAAAAAAGATGGGTTAGTGTTTATATTTTGTAATTAGAATGAACATGCATGTAATGTACTAATCCATTTATTATGTTCCCTATTTCTCACACATTTTACTCTTATCATGTCTTTTAATGTCTTCTCTTATCTTTTTCCCTTCTTTCATATAATATATTTTTCTCCTAGTTCACGACATGATTGACATTTTTAATTACTCATACTTGTCAACATTTCAATGTTTCCTTGGCTTGATGCGTTTAATAAATATCAAACTAAAAGTTGTCAATATTTGTAGGCATGCTTCCACTCTCTCTCTCTCTCTCTCATTATAGGTCTAATTTTATCCTAGTGTTGCTATTTTACAACTATTTAAGTCTCTTTGATAAAATATTAGAAACATGAAATAGAAAAGTCAAATGATGGTCCCCTCTCACTTAAGGCTAAAAACAAAGCGAAATTGCTGAAAACTATTCTAAAAGAGCATTGCCAAGAAAAAACAATTTCATGCAAAGCTATTTACATGTTCTTTTTGAATCAAGTGTTTATATCTTTCAAGTGATGTAATGACTATTAGCATAACAATGCCATTCTTCACATTATTCTATCATCTATAATTATAACAAAGCAATGTAATTTTATGTATACTTTCCTCAATTATGTGAAAATTGTATAAATACTCTTTAGATGATATGTGGTAAAAGGATTATATTAATTAAATTTGTCTTGTTAAATTGGATAAGGTTTTTTCTTAACAATAATTTTGTTTTTCTTAACATAAACCCTTGCCCTTGCTTATAATATTGAATTGTATATAATACCTTAATAGTTCTCCATGATGTAATCTTAGTTTTTGATAGCACCAGAATGTTGTCTTGCTCCAACTATAAAAGTTGATGCCAATTTCGTTGGTGTACATTTAATCTCTTGATGCGGTACTATGTTGGTGTTTGAGAAAATATACTCTGACGATGATCACTTCACCAGATTAAGTATGCTCTGATACATGACAAATGTCTCAGTGCATTAGCAACCCTTTACCAATGGAGAATCATTAAATTGATACTTAAATTTATGGTTTTACATTATAATCCTGAAACCTAATAACTCAACCATTAGGGTTTACCATATCTGCTTCTCTTAATGATCACATTCAATAACCACCAATAGACAATGAAGTGAAAGGGATAAGGACTTAAGTGAACCTCTCAAAAGATTGAATGAAATACTTTTGAGTGGTTGGGAACCAAAAGGAAATGGGTTCCACAAATAAGCACTATACAAATAAAATCTAAAGGACATTTGGGTTCATGTGGCTCATGTGAACCAAAATCAATATTGGGTCCACAGATTCCCATCAGCCCGGATCATAGATCTCGTGGGCCTAAATCACTTACTTCACCAGATAATGATAGATTCAAATTGCCAAATTACTTCATTCTCCCTTTATTAATGCTACTTATTTTACTTTTATCTACTTGCTTTTGTAACTTGATAAATGTAAAATGCTGCGGATGAGCCTTCATCGATCTCAAAGCCCATTTCAATTTTGTTACTCATACAACTTTTGGAGTTAGACATTGTGCTTGCTGAGCTTTTCTTATTGTTTAGGATACATCTTTTAACGGGTTAATTCATATATACTTGTCATCTTTAAATAGGTTATTGTAGGTTTGTGAAGAAAGTACAGTGAAGGAAGCTCCAAGTGTAGGTAAGCAAAGTGTCATGCTCACAACACCATATGATATGATTTTTCTAAAGGGGATATATTTCACCAGAAACAAAAGATTGTTATTGGAAGAAAGAACTTGTGGTAATCTGACTTATGTTTAGTCATAAATACCATCATGAATGCCATCATCTTTAATATGATTAAGCTCAAAGAATTAATTCACACAAAACTTTCCCATTTTAGGAGAGTGGGGTGCGGGTAGATTTGTTCATAAAAATACACCAACTTGCATCAAATACTATATTAACATTAGTTTGTTAGTATTATAAATGATCAATTCAAACAAAGTCGGCACAATTTTTTAATAACAACAATAATAATATTTCTTTTCGGGGCTGTTTGGTTAGCGGTAACAAAAGATTATTCTAGTAATCTATCCTAAAATCAGGATATTACTTTGTTTGGTTGTTAGGTAATAAAATATTCCGATAATCTTCTAATACAAATAGTGATTACTGTAGGTGATACTGGGGGTAATCTGATTATTTAAAAAAAGGTGTTATTTTAAGATTATTCGGGTAATCCAATTTTTGTTCCCATTTTACCCTTAATTAATTAACATTTTAGACTGTTGTTGGAACGGTGCACGACCGGTCGGATCTGGCCATTTTCGGCCAGATCCATGGTTGTTTCTAGCCATCCATGGTCAGAATGCTCAGATCATCAACGCGGCGCAGCCAAATTTGGCCGGTCCATACATCGTTTGGTGGCAACGACGCCAGCGATATCCTGGGGTGGCTAGGGATATTTTGTTAAATTTTAAACTTTATTGTGGTTGGGGTGGTTTAGCTAAATTCTCAAATGTTAGGGGGTTTGAAGTAATAATCTAGATAATAAAATAATAATAATAATATTTTAAAAAAGGGCAATTCAGTAAAAGGGTCTCCTAGAATTCTTTTATTCCACCCAACCAAATATATATAATATAACATTTCCCTTAATCTTCAAGATAATCTATTTCACTAGTAATCCTATATTTTCAGTAATACCTTTGTGTGTGTGTGTGGTGGGGGGAGGGGATGTGTATTAAAGATTGTAAAATATATTTCTTTGAAGAGTTTTGATGGAAGGGGAGAGAAACAATTGAGTTAATTGTTTTATAAACATAATTAAATATCTCAAAGTTTTTGGGTTAAGAAATATTCCACCATTTTGCACAATGGGATTTCATAATAAAATATTATTTTATAAAGTTTTACTAATATATGTAGTTGGGTGCGATACTGCGATTGGTTCATATAATGTTTTATTATGAATGATGATATATTAATGGAAAGATAGATCACTTTGAAGATTATTGAGAATGTTTAGAAAAGTGTGTTTAGTTAGTTCGAATAAATTGGTGAGTATGTTATATTAATATGTTTGGTTGAGAGGATAAATGGGTGGGAATGTTATATAGATTACTAAATTGCCCTCCTTTTAAATATTAATATAATATTATTTTTTGAATAATTTATTTTAACCCCTTACATTTGAAATTTTGCTAAAACACCCCAGCCACATAAAACTTTTATTTGTAGTAAAATCACCCCCACTCATCTCAAGCCACTACTGACAGCCAACCAGCCATCACTGCCGGTAGTCACCGTAATAGTGTGCTGACGGGAGGGATGCGGCGTACGCCAAGATAGCTGTTTTTGTCGTCATTTCAGCTCCCATGATTTGGCCGCGAAACACCCATAGAAATGACCATATTTGTTCACAGATCCATGGCCAGAAATGGCTTTACCGGCGCATGACTGGCCAGATTCCGCTGATCGTGCACCATTATAGCAACTGCCGTCGATGATCGGCAATGGTGGTCGGCGGTGGTCTTGGGTGGTTGGGGGTATTTTGTTAACTTTTAAACTTTTTTGTGGCTGGGGTGTTTTGGCTAAATTCTCAAATGTAGAGGGTCTAGGCTACTGGTTATTTGATAGACTTTTGAGGATAATTGTGTTCGAAATGGTATTTAATTAAGGGCAAAATATGTGAAAAATCAGATTACTCGGTAATCTTTTAATAACACCTCTTAGGGAGGGTATCTGATTATCCCCTATTTAACCAACAGTAAACACTATTTACAATAAAAGATGCTTGTAATATTTTATTATTTGCAAACCTAACAAGGGAATCTTGAAAATTAAATAAAGATTACCCTCGTAATCTTATATGACCCCGAACCTAACAGACGCGTTATGTTTTAGAATTTCATGATACATGCTCTAGTGTATTATCAATTTATGAATCATTATTAATATCATATTACTTATGATTTATGTAATTAGTTAGGTTTATCCGAAGTTTGTTTATAAATATGTTTGTAATTGTGTTATGTTGTCAAGTAGAGATAAATTGAGATAATTAAGTTTAATTCAAAATGTTCCTTATCTCTCTTCACTCTTCTCCACCATTCATAACACAACTCCAATATCCGTATCACACATCCACTAGTTGTAATCCAAAGTGATCAAATTCTTAATTGTAAAGTCAAGTACCTTGTCATTGTTTTAGCTTATAAGATTTAAGTCTTATCTATACTTGTGAAGTCACAAGAAAGCTGCATATACATATAGTAAAACCTTTTTATAGTGATACTCTATAAACTCTATATATCATAAAAAATTCTATTCCTAATTTGGGATAGTTATAAATAAGAATAAACTCCATATTGTAATAAGTTATAATTTTTCTAATTCTCGTCTTAAGGAAAGTTGCCTCCATATAGTAATAATTATATGTATATTGTAAAAAAATATATACTATATTACATTAAAGGCTTAAGATGAAATAAAATATTTATCTAAAGTTGTTTGGGACAATAAGTTATGCTTTAGAGTTGTTATCACGTCTTTTAACTTGCAGGTACATTACTCGCTAGCATGAACATTTTCTTGTTGAAGCCAAAACATTTCTAGCTTCTCAAGCATGTTTAGAGCTTTTTGGTACAAAACTTTTTGTATTTCCGTACTATTATCTTAATAATTATTTCCTTTCTCTTCTTGTCTAATTATAACAATGATTTATTCTTTTTTTAAAACGTACATGACTTTTGGATGATTAAGGAAGACATTAATATCCATTTGATTAATGTAGTGAAGTTGTCGAATCTGATCACTTAATTCTACAATGACTCTTTGATTCTCCTCATCCACTTCAATTGTAACTTGCAATTCATCAACATCGAGGGTCTTAATTTTGTAATGCTTAAAACAATTGACAATTGTCTGTGGCTTCACATCAATTGACCATGCAGCAACTGCATTTACAATTCCATCAAAGACAATTATCTTTATTGGTTTCAAGACACGATCTTCTATCCGTTTCAAAAGTAGGCAATTGAAGTGCTGAATTGAAACCCTAATACTATTAAAACATGAATTGAAATCCTAATATTGTACTACTAGAATATGAATTATGAAATAAGAAATTTTGTAACTACACCTCTATTAAGTTATAAACTCTTTACAGTAATAAAATTAATTAGTCCCACTATTATAACTATAGAGAGGTTTTACTGTATATAACTTGACTTATTTGGGAAATGATATACTCTTTGACTACAACCATTTATTTGCCTTATAGGAACACATTTCTTTTACTCCCCATCATAATGATTCCATCGCATAATATTGAGCTAGACAGTAGACCTAAATTCAAAGACATGACACCAACAATTCTTTTGTATTAAAAGGCTATTACCCATGCGTAAGTCATTTATCATAGAGCATGTACAAAGGAATTAAGACTAATAATGCTAGACATATAAGCAAATCTCACAAAGATTTTTATACAAACGATGTGACAGAAAATGAATAAAAGAGTGAATACAAAAAGTCAAACCCATTATGTTCACTCTTCCATTCATTTTTTGTTACATAAGTTTGTATATAAATCTTTGTAAGATTATTTGTACATCTAGTATTACTCAATTAAGATATACCTCATTCATGAGTCCAAACCTTTTAAAATCTGGGCAGAAAGTATAGAACTTTTGAGAGCATGCATACGAATCTATCTTGTTTAGTTTGATTAGGTTAAATGATAAACATGCAAAATCACTTGATAAACTTACAATTAAAATGACTTTACTTGTAAACTATATGAATTATGTATTTCCTGAATTTGGCTGAGGTTAAAATAGGGAATAATCTTAAATATCAATTGGATATTAGTTAAAGAATCCGATGGTTATGTTCTCAAAATAAGTAGAACCATAATTAAAATAGGAATCTAGACAATAAGAGGAATCAAGGTGCGCAAGAGGAAAGTGGAAAATGAGAAAAGTTTAGTCCAAATGAAAACAAGATCCTTAGCATTTCTAAGCACCCAAGAACTCCCTACCTTCTCTTAATTCCTACTCAACAAGGAGAAGTATTCTCCTAATTAAACTCTAACTCTTCTACTTTGAAGGCTAAACGGCACATGATGATTCATGCTATTCTCTCTTGGAAAAGTCTCATACTCATAGCATTTCAATTAGATCTGATTATCCTCCCATCTCCTTTCTAACCCTGCTTAGCTTAGCATCTCCCTTCTAAAGCTTAGCCGTATGATTACTTTGTATTACAGGGAGGAGAGACATTACGGACTAGAACTGCAAAATGTTCAACTGTCAAGCAAAGCAGGAGGTCAACGTGGTCTAAGGGCAAGATAATAACTTTCGTGTGGTATAAAATTTAGGCATCAACAAGTTATAACAATAATAGTTAATCTTATAAATTTCATGTGGGTGGTGTAGTTAAAACCTAATAATAGTCCAAAAGGCCTACAGAGTTGTAAGGATTTTAGATAAGTAATTGTCAATGACACTACACTAGGAGACATGTGAATGTGACACCTATATATAGATCGGTTATAAGGACTTTGAGAATTATTGGGTAGACTACCATTTTATCATTTCGAGAAAATTTGTGATCTCTATTCTCTACGACTCTAGATACTTTTTAGCATGCATATGCATATATAATTGTGTCCCGAGAAAATAAGCATATATAGAGAATTATTGACAAATTTTCTGGCATCTAATGCATATGTCTTGAGCTAGACACCTCATGGGTAGTAAAATGGTGACAATTTAATAGTTATAAGTAATTAAAGATAATCTACTTTTAAGTTTGAAAAGTTGTCAAGAATAAAGAGGATTTGGTTATTAATTAGCTATATACTAAAATTAATATGCAGCTTGCTAGCTAGCTAGTGGTTGATCATGAATGAGGAAATGGTTGAATTTATATTGTTTTAAAAGTTGCACCTCTCCTGCCATATAAACCCTTGAACTTTTGTGAACGTGGATTAGTCTTCGACTGCTCCATTTATTTGTCTTAATTATTTACCAAAAAATGACGCTCTACCCTAGCTATTAGTTAAGAAAAATTATATTGTATGTCTTACTATGCTATAATATTTGGATGATCCTCTCAGCAGGTTGATCGGGGAGTTGGGTTCCTTAATCTCGGCCTAGAATGTATATCTTTTATATTTTCACCACTGATTGATACCGTCCCCTTTGTGTCATCTCTATGCTTATGCAATATTATAATTGCCTCTGTATCATGATTATTATATCAATTATATGCTATAATTCTGCCACAAACTAAAAACATCCTACGTACGCAGTTAGGTTTGACAAATGAATTTTGATATCCTCTCTTGAATTTCGTTTTTTTAACATTAAATGAGCTTGCTATTTCTGTCCACTACTGCTAATTATATATACTCAAAATTAAGGGGAAAGTTTTGTAGATCCTTATCAAACTTCTAGTCAGAATTTGTGTTCATGCAGGATAAACAAAATAAAAATGCCGTAGACAAGCTTTTCAAGAGAGTTGCTCGAGAAAGCAGGACTTATTCGGGAGCCAATTCCCTAGGCATGTTTATTTTTTAATTTATATTTTTAAGCTCAAGCTGGCTAGGGTTCTCCAGACTTTGGAAATCAGAGAAACAATAATCTAGGGTTCGCAATCACCGCTATTGTTCTCGGAGTACTATTTTTGGTTAAAAGTAATGCTTAAGTTAACATTAAATATTCTGATTATCATTAATAATTTTCAACTATCAATATACATTAAAGTTACCAAAATATTGGTATATAAAACAAAATCATCATCCCTTATAAACTGAAATTAATTTCAGTATAATAATATATAGTTTAAGATCAAATTATGTAGCATAATTCCTTTATTACGAAGTGTACAGTTTCATTTTCTGATGGATGGTGTCATATCAAGAAGAGAAAGAAAGAAAGAAAAGGCTAGCAGTAGTCACATATATATATCCCATTAGTGGAGACATGCGTGAGGATGACATGACTTTCTAAAAGAAGTAAGAACAGAGATTAAATGGAAATCTGATGCGGTTTCAACTTTCAATTACGACACATTCTACTTATGATTTTATCACAGTAGGATAGGACTTGTTGAAGGTTGAAAATTGAGACTAAAACTTTGAGAGAAATCAATGAAGAAGTTGAATGAGGTGGCGTGCCTGGTCCATGCATTTATCAGTAAGTGCTCACTTACTTTAAGCACCCTAACAAGTGGCACAAGAAATTTGGCTTCCCAAAATTTGGACCCTTCCTTATAGGATTGCCACCTGGTGTAAATTTAGATATGTAGTTAAATGAGCCATACCCGTAATGGCAATTTAAATGATATTCTTCGTATTACTTTCTTATGTCGAATCATTATTTCATAAAATATACACACAATAACTGCATATATTTACTTGTTTGCATTTTAGGAAAATAGGAAATTATTGTGTTATCTTCTATAGGTCATGAAATTTGGTCGATAAAATCTTATATTGTTAAAACTTGGCTATTAGATGGATGAGTGCAAGCCAAACATTTTGGTTATAATTAATATTGAGTAGCTGAAAGCATGCTGACTCGGTTGATGATGACGACTAGTGACTCATGCGTATTCTCATAACAGCATAGTTGATATATAGAGGGATTAGATGTTTGAGTAATACTACAAATACATTATTTTCATACAATATTTTTCATACAACATTATGTGGCAAAATATGATTGACTAATTTAAAGTTAAAATTAAACTTTTACCTAATCATATCTTATCACATAATATTGTATAAGAATAATGTATGTGTAGTATTATTCTAGATATTTTATAATGCATTAGTATAAAATTAGTGCACGAAGAGACACCCCTGAATATTTGGTTATAAAGAAATGGTGTGAAGATCGGGAGTTATGGCATGGCAACCCTCTGGAGAGCACCGCAGCTGTTGTATCACCCATAAATGGATCCAAAATTAGTCAACAATAAATTGGAAATTGCAAAAAAAACCACAAGTTCACTCAAGCTACACTAATAGACTCAAATGGGCCATTGTTATGGGCTGGCCGCTGGCCTAATAGTATGATCGGCATTCATGCTCACACATTAATGGGCTGCAACAAATTTATTATTATTTAAAAGAAAAATTATAACAATTAAAGTTTTAGAAAATAAAATACTAAAAATTATTATCATTAAAACTTTTTTAATGGAATAACATTTTACACTGATTCTTTGTCGGGTTGCAAACGGGTTGGCATCTCGTGTCAAAATAAACCCAAACCCAAACCCAACCATTTTAATTATCCGTGTCAAAGGTCCCAACTCATTCATTCTTCATGTCATAAACACACCAACCCATTTATGACATGTTCAATAATTTGATCCGCTTAAAACATGTTTAATTATTGATATATATAACAATTAACAAGTTTAGCCCATTCACGACACGTTTAACTTATTTATGACATCTTTAAAGTATTATTTTACATAATACAACTTACTTAAATTTTAAGTAAATTGTAACAACCATTAACATAAACACTAACACAAAAAATGATAATAAACAAACTACAACATTTCAAAGTTGTTTTGCATTTTCCTAACAACTATATGATAAAAATTAATAGATTAATGTCATTGTCATTTAAATTTTTAAACTATTATATAAAATTGATACGACATGATGTCTATATGTTATGGTACTATGTATAAATCATTATATAGAGTTTCCCCGGTATTCTTTGGTCAAAATGTTGACGTATGGGCGTCTGCTTGGAATCACTCACAATTTTCAGAGAAAAGTGTATTGCCAACTTTTGGAAGAACTGACAGTACTTAATTGATTGATTCTATAAATTCTCAAAAGTGGTTTACTTGTAATAAAACTAAACCCTAGTGAGAAAATATTATTTAAATATATTTCACTTGCAGTAGAAGAATGGATTCATAACCTAGTTCAAGTGGGTTGTCCTTTAACCTTTCAAGGTTGATGTCATTGATTAAAACCTTATCAATGTCAATATTATTATTTTATTTTAGTTTTCAACTAAAAATAAAATTACATCATTTAATCAAAGCTACTAAGGAGACTATTATAGATATATTTAAATACAAGCCACAATAGGACAATAGGTTGGACGCAATAATTATTGTTTTAACCCTTAAACTTAGTGGGTCCCACCTATTAACTTTGATCCATTCTATTAAAGGTCCAAAGTTGAGTTCAACATTAGATTATAAAAGCTTTATTAATTTAATCCTCATTAAATTAACCATAAAACTATGTCCACATGACAATTACTATTACATATGTATATTTACAAAATACCAATAATTGGAGAAGGAGAAATTACCATTTTACCCCTCCAATTACAACTTTGCCCTCAAAACCAATTTTCATTTAATGGATAAGTAAGACTATCATGCAGTATTTTAAAACCCTGCTCGGCTCGACCGGTTTGACTGTCGGACTGGGAACTAGGGCCTTTCTAGGCCGGTCATCCCTAAAAACCGCTTTTACATGTGACCTGGTTTGACTTGCAGATGGACTGGTAGAAAAGTAGCGAATTGCCGGTTCACACAACTTGCTGCCAAGACTGGGTCATAAAATTGAATCCCCAAAACACATTTCTAACCACTTCCTGACCACTTTTGGCCACTTTTCGGTGCCATTGCCCCCTCCTACTCACCCCCTACCCTCACTTGACTGCTGCCAACCTTTTGGTGGGCATGCCCTTCGCTCAAGCCGTGACGAGCCTTATTTCTAGGCGGTGTCACACCTGCCTTTTGCATGAACTTGTGCGACGATGGTTGCTCACAGTGCGACATTGCACGCTTGAAGACACCAATGGGCACCTTGTTGCACCCCCATTGCATTATAATGAACAGCATTGAGCGATCGTAGTCGCTCGTGATTGCTGTTGTGAGCCCTCCCCGCTCGAGCCTAATGTCCTAACCATGCTCTCCCTGGTGTGTTGTCGTTGCCCAACCAATCGACTGCCGATTTGCATTTGGCTAGATTGTAGGGGTGTGTGTGTGCTAGATTTTAAACCTGTTAGATATGATGATGTCATTGGTTCGACCTATCGGTCGGACCAATTGAAACGCTCGACCTAGGTATCGGCCCCTTGGCCAGGTCAGTCCCTTAGTCGGTATTTTTAAAACATTGCTATCATGATTTATATTTGTATAAATTGAGTATTTATTTAATGAAAATAATCATTAAATACTTGACCAAGTTTCATTATTCAAGTCCTTGAAAATTCATTTAAGGTGATATCCTATTTCTCCTTAAAAGGAGTTGTGAATTCCATGTCGTATAATAATGCCCCCACTGACTGTAGATCGTAGTCTCCCAACTAGCCAAGGTATTGACCATCATCCATATCAGGTCTCACTTTCTATTATGATCAAAGAGAGTAGCCCTTTAATCATGAGGTACAATATTCACTCAGGATCAAGGTAGACATGTCTTTAAATGCTAGAGTGTGAAATTTACAATTAGTTACGGTATTTACACTAACTATTAAATTTCATAGTTTCTAGTTCAATGCATTCATTATGCACAACTATCTTTGCCCAAAGTCTCTACTTTTGTTATGCCTAAAAAGTTAGGGCTGATGTGGACTCTCGTCAGCAAGAGCCAATCAGGATTCATGAAGGTTTTGTGCCATCCAGACGCTACCACGTCGTGCAGTGATGGAAAAGGTATGGTTCTTGTCAGTGCAGTAGGTGAACACCAAGCTTGCGAGTGGCTAGGGATTATCCACCTGCCCAAGCCCTACGCAATTTAAGGATATTTCACTACAAGAAAACTGGCATTCTGCGTCTATCAAAATTAGACGCAGAAAGTCACATTTAGACGCTAATCCATTTTTAGCATCTAAATTTGGTTGTCGCCCCCTTAGTTGCAGTAGGCTGGTCGCAGATTTATAGCGCATCTATATTGTGGTTTAGACGCAAAAAGTTTTTTTTTTTTGCGACTATCAAAATAGTCGGTAAATGTTGGTCAAAATAGTCCCCTAACTTAGACGCTAAAAGTTCAAGGGTAATTTGGTAAAATTGTATAGCGACTAATCAATTAGTTGCAAAATGTCAGTTTCAGTGTCTAATAATTTGTCACGAATCCCACACAAATTAGACGCCAAAGGTGTAAGGGTAATTTCGTAAAAGGCTTTCGCAACTATTTTATTAGTCGACGAATGTATCTTTTTGTGACCAAAATTTAGTGGCTAATTGTAACTCTTTTAGACGCTGAATGTAGAATCCAAACGGTTTTCGCGATTATTTTATTAGTGGCCGAATGTATCTTTTGGTGACCAAAATTTAGTAGATAATTATAGTAATTTTAGATGCTGAATGTGGAATCCAATAGATTCCTGCGACTATTTTATTAGTGGCCGAATGTATCTTTTGGTAACCAAAATTTAGTAGTTAATTATAGTCATTTTAGACGCTGAATGTGGAATCCAATAGGTTTTTGTGACTATTTTATTAGTGGCCGAATTTATCTTTTAGTGACAAAAATTTAGTGGTTAATTGTAATCATTTTAGACGCTGAATGTGAAATCCAAAATGTTATCGCGACTATTTTTTAGACGCTGAATATGGAAGCAATTATACTAAATTATTTTTTGCTGCTAAAACATTAGTTGCAGAATGTGTTTTTTTAGAGCATTTCATATTGACCTCCAGCGGAATGCAATTATGCTAAATGACTTTTTGCTACTAAACAATTAGTTGCAGAATGTGTTTTTTTTTAGAGCATTTCGTATTGACCTACATTATACATTCAACATGAACAAAATAATGAACACAATATAAAAATCTGATCACTAAATCAAAAATCATATTTTCATACATATATATATAGTCCATACATGGATTTTTATGCATAATGAGCAATAAAAATCCAAAATGCACTATCACATGTGCATAACCCAAAAGAACAGCATGCACCCACATTTTCCTTTCTCTACCTATCTATCTGTGCATAACTAACAAAAAAATGCCCACCCATGTACACCATCTAACAAATATATGCAAACAATCCTAAAAAGATGGTTCTACCCCCATGTCAAAATATCTTTTGTCCATACAACACAAAAATAACCATCAATAACATTAGCATGTCAAGCGTCACCAGTTCCGGTATTTGAAATAGCTGTAGCTGATGAGGACGAGTCTTCAACAGTTCGAGAAGGCAAGTGCTATTGAGTTGGAGCTTTATCAGATTTCTCTAGTTCAAGGGCTATAGTTAGCTGCTTCATCATCTCTAACAGGACCAATTGTTGGTGTTCAAGGCTTTTTATTTTCTCTTTTTTGTTGATCAAATAAGATTAGCGATCCCTCAATCTGTTTAATCTTATTTTCTTGTTGTTGCACAATGTACCTTAACTCGCTCTGCGGTGGATTGATGCTCAATCTGTGAAAATGCAAAATTCTTGTTAAATCCTGAAGCTTTACCCAGAACTTCCTCACATATCTGAGCTTCTGTTTTTTCACTTTCCCCTGCTTGTGTTTCCTCTTGTAGCTCTATCATTTTTTCCTACCATCAATTGAATGCATAATCAATAAGTCAACCAACAAACTAAATAGCAACATAAAAGAATACTACAAAGAAGAAACAAAAAATAAGTCTGATGGAGTAGAGAAGCAAGTATCTCAAACATTATCAATCTAATACTAAAAGGAAATTTCTGACATAAAGTTTTTCTTATACACATATAAGCAACAAATTTACATTCACATATCCATGCATAAACATGCTAAGTAATTGGAAAGATAAGGGCTGTTGCATTTTCTCTAACACAATTCTGCAAGAGGCATATTTATAAATCTGTGTTTTAATTTTTGCAAGAGGCAAAACAAAGCCATATGTATAAATTTGTACATATGCATTTCCCATTTTCAAAGTGTTTTAAATCAGTACTACTCATCAATTGTATAAATTTGTACATATTTATAAATCTGTACATATGCATATAAAGATGCCAAGAAATGATTTTTATAACCACATAGGATAGGAGTTTCAATTTGTACAAAATATTGAAGAAACAAAAGATTATAGTTTCCTACTTCCTTCCTACACTTAAACACTTCAGTTTGGAGAAAGATATATAAATCAGAAGCCATCTTGATTGAATCACATCTATTGTATTGAGCTTCCTCATGAGTTAATAGCCAAGATAGAAGTTGAACTTTAGATGAAACTTTTGCCTTCCTTCTAAGCTCTAAAAGTGGAAATTATAGCAAGAAGCATCATTGATTGACCAAATAAAGTATGTTCAAAGTAAAATACCCTGATGGTTCTAGATTTCATGCTTTATGTTCCTCTTTCATATCATCTAGATGATGTTCTCTATTCGAGGCAGAAGGGATGTTAACTATCTTCATCATCTTTCAAGTCTAGAAAATTCAAAATTCCACCCAAATGATTTATTAGATAAAACCAGTCTACTCTGAACCTTATTTAATTTATTATTTGCTCTAATTTATCTACATCATTAAATCCAGACTGTTAAGTTCAATCCAAACAGATTATAAACCATGAAACATGTTTTTCCTACTAGCCAACCACAACAAAGTTATAAAAGTTTGGTAACACTCAAGAAAACTAAATGCCAATATCAAACAAATGCAGAAGCGGCAACATAATTACAGGTGATCAAAAGATGACAGAGAAATGCAATGAGACTCAAAGATATATCCAAGCCATGAATTTCTTGGAGTTGTTTATACTTTATACAAGTCAAGACCTGAATAAGCAAATGGGAGAACCATAAGATTAAGGAAATCTTGTAAATTAAATTAAAATAAACAAAATTTATGTTATATAGATATTTTATATTTCAATTATAACTCCCTAGAAGTATTCTGTTAAGAGATTTAAAAAAAGAAGGGACCAATGGTGATAACTTGTTTATTCATCTACTATATTGTTATTGATTCAAACTTTACACAAACTTTCTACAACATTTACCCATCTCTGTTGTTCACCAGTTTCTGACCAAGGTTATATTTCATATAGAAAGAGCGATTTCCAGATCCATGAATCAAAGTTCGGCTTGGGAGTCCTGCTGCCTCAGCAAAGACACCCTCCACCATATCGTAATGCCGGTAAAACCTTGAAGTTGAAAACCAAAAGCCATTAGCTAGATTAAAATTAAAGTAATTCAATCTCTTAACATCGAAGCGAATTGGATTCTTTGCTTTAAATGTAGTAAAACACTCTTGATGTTGAAATTGGAGCAAATTATGATGTTTACATTATCTTTGTTATGTAGAAATTAATTTGCTTGAATGAATGCTTAAAAACCAAGTTTAAGCTTTAAAGCATGATTTGCTTACCCTAGCTAAAAGATATGTAGCAGCCATGAGAGACCTTTTCCCAAGTTCACACCCCTGTACAAACAAGATTTACATTATATTTTCCATGTTCAATGCCAATTGAAAGAGAGTTTCAAGACAGTAGAATAAAAGAAATTTAGTTATAAGAGGTAGGAACCCACAACAAGAATTTCATCGTATTTTCCAAAATAAGCTGACACTTCCTTCAGGAATTCTGGGTTCTTTGTCATCCCTGAGTTTAGACACAAAATGTTTACAAAAGAAGATTCAAGTGCAAAGAATTGAGAAAAAATTGGGTAAATGGAGTAGAAATCAGTAAGTAAATGAAAACATGATCCAACTCTGTACATGTAAGGGACATTAATAGCCCCAGAGACATGCCCCGCACTAAACTCTTTAGGAGTCCTACAGAAACCAAATTATTCAGTAAAACATAAGGGATTTTAATCAAGAATTTCAGCTTTCATTTTTAATTCTTTGTTTTCAAGTCAGAAATAAAATAAAAAATGAAACTTTTACTTAAAATCGAAAGCAAAACCTGACATCCAAGTAACGATGGCCAGCTTGAAGAAGCTCATGGGCCACTCGAATAGGCACAGAAGTTGGAACTCCAATAGCCTCTAGATTCCCTCTCGGACTAGCCTTCGGGCTTTATATAAAAATAGAGAAAAAGCCAATTCAAGAACAAAGAAATGAGAAGTTTAACAAAATTCTTAATCTACACTTGCACTTACTAGAGTTTCAAGCTCTTCCTACTAATGCCAGCGTTGCATCTCTGTGAACTCACAGCCAATGAGAAGACTTACAACGAAACGAGTTGAAACATTACACCCTGTAAAATTAAGCAACTGAAATCAATATAACAAGCTAGAGCTAAGTAGCTAACCTGTGATTGAGATTCTGAGGAGAAAGAACAATAGGAGGGAGTGAAGAGAAGAGGTATTACTTGGTCTATCAATCCATCAAATGAGCACCAACTCAAACTTCTTCTATTGGGGTAATCGCTAGGGATTTGCGTGGAGAAGAGAAGAGGTATTACTTGGTTATGAGATTGGGAATTTGGGGAAATAGGTAGAGATTTGCATGGAGAAGAGAAGAGTTAGGTTATGAGATTTGGAATTTGGGGAAATAGGTAGGGATTTGCGTGGAGAAGATTGGGAATTTGGGGAAAGGCTTGCTTTATATAGGTTAGGGTTTTCTGTAAATAACTTTAAAAAGTAAGGCTTTTAATTAGTTGTTTAATTTTTAAATATAATTATATTTTGCAAACAAATCAATTTGCAACTAAATTTTTAGTCAGGAAAGAATTAGGTATAGTTGCAAGTTTGGCGGGAACAAATAATTTGGGGGGAAGATGAATTTTTCAACTTAAATTGGCAACTAAATCGAATTTAGTTGCTGTATATAATTTTTTGCAACTATTGTTAATATGAACACAAACATTTGTTGCTAAAAATGCCTTAGGGCCATTGTAATTATTGTCCAAATATGGGATATTTTGGTAATTTAATTTTTCTGTAACTAATCATAATAGTTACTAATACATTCTTAATTAATCACAACTAATTTAGCTACTAATGGGTAGTTGCAAAAAAAATATATTTTTGTAACCAATAATGTAGATGCAAAATAAAAAATTTTAGATGCAAATTGTCAAATTATGGAGGGAAAAATGGCCCACCAAAAATTGCAACTAAATTTATTAGTCACTAAAGCAACTTGTTTTGCAACTGACAAAATAGTCGCAGAACATTAACTTTAGACGCCAAAAGTTGGAACATGTGGTCCCTGAAATTGAGTTGCTCTTTGCCCGACCAATGGAAATTTAGTTGGTTAATGTAGTCTTTTTACAACTAATTCTGGTTAGTTGCTAAAAAATTGGTTGTAGAATGTAGTTTTTCTTGTAGTGTTTCTCGTGCAGATAACCGATGGGGTGCAAGGAAGGACTTACACGACACATACCCACTTGCAAACTCGTAATCATTACCTTGAATTCTCCCACTATAAATAGAGGACACCCTTCTCATTTACGGGATTGGCTTATCTTAGTCTAAAACAATACACTCACACTCTCCCTATCTCTCTCCCTACATTCCCTTTAGAT
Source organism: Pistacia integerrima (assembly GCA_026225825.1). Taxonomy (NCBI): domain Eukaryota; kingdom Viridiplantae; phylum Streptophyta; class Magnoliopsida; order Sapindales; family Anacardiaceae; genus Pistacia; species Pistacia integerrima. The sequence goes on along the minus strand of CM047739.1, from coordinate 7,216,511 downwards.
TGTAACTCAGCTCGCCACCCGCGACCTAACTATACCCATCTATTAATGCAATAACAGTGGACGTATGATTCGCTTTTGAGCATCCGAACCACTTTAAAAATCACTTCCCATTTATTCTCTCATTTCATGTTTTCATATCACGTGTAATTTCTAAGTCTGCTTAGCACTTTGCAAGAGTGAGTCGTTGGTGTCAAAATCAAGCATCAACAGTTTGGCGTTAGAAGGAGGGCATTTCTGATTTAGTATCTACTTTTCATTAGAAACCTTTGACTAATCGGTCCTACCAATCAGCAAATGGCTCGCGGTTTCGAACTTGAGCAAACTGACCTTGACAATGAGGAAATCCCCCAAGTACAGGATGACACTTCTCTCGTAGTGCTGTCAGTCCAACATAGTATCATGGCGGATATTCCTTCAAGCTCACGGCTCAACCCAGTTGTATTGAGTTACATGGAGAGGTTCAATAATACTCTCCAATCAGTTACCCAAAGGTTAGACCGTTTGGATTGGGTCGTGCCATCAGAATCCAATGAAGTGGTGCCTGTTAGGAACGATCAAGTCATGGCAGCGGAAAACAAAAATTATATATAACAGATTGTTCCCTTAGAACCAAGATCAGGGCACAAATTTTAACAATTTATACATTAAATCAAATATGCAGAAAAAATCAGTTTAGAGTTAAGAAATCATACACATGTTTGGAGGCTTCTCCAACTTGTCTTTGAATGGCTTTCGCTACTAACCTAAGGGTAGGATCGAACCAACGGTAGTCCACACAAAGATAACCCCAAGTAACTAAAGAGGGATTTGCTAGATCCTCTTTAGCCTTAAGAACCAAGAACAAAATCAAGTAATATTTTGTTTCAACCAAATGTGAAGTAGCGTGGGAAGAGAGAAAGGGGCTGGAATTTTTGGTCAAAATGATTGAATGAATGATTATATCATTTAACAAACATTCTGCACTTATATAGTGCACACAATGCCCTATTCCATCATAGAATAGGCTTGGGCACCAACCCAAACAACCCCTGTGTCCAAAGAGCCCCATTTAGATATTTTAATTATTATTATTATTATTATTTCAATTAAATTATATATATATATTAACATTTAACAATAACAATAACAATAATTCATTTAAATATATGCGAACACATATTTAAATATAATCTCACTTATTTGATTTTTAATATCAAATTAAATAAAGGCTATGACCTCAGCAAATTTAATTACACTGTGAGATTACCAAAATGCCCTTTTTGCCTAAAAAGATGAAAACACCCTTCTTATAAACTGGTTCTTAAATTATCTTCTATGTGTGTGACCCGTAGGCTCCTTATCATATCGATAGTGTGTAGTATAGCGATTAACACCAATTAATCGTCTTACTACACACAAACCAAGATAGTCCCTTAGTAAGACATCATGGCCACCTGATAGATTCAGATTCAACAAAGCAGCTACCTGTCAATGATATGGTTACCGTACAATCCAATCATTTCATCATCTGTTATCTTAACGAGACCGAGACATAGAAATAGTGTCAACCTCAGTTACTCTCGATATTTATGTATTCAGTTATTGGACTAATGATCGGAATCATAAACTGGATAGAGCCACAACTCAATCCCACTATGGCCACAGTTTTAGTGTCATTGCCATTTACTGAATTGCGCCGTGAGATAACTTCCCCCATACGCGGGAGTGATGAATCCTCTGTCGATCCACCATAGTCTTGATACACTCCTTGATGCAGCCAATCACTATCGTATTGATAGCTCTGAATAGAACTGCGTTGGGCTAGTGCCAAACTACACCAATCGGTGCACAAGGCAGTCCGGTGATCTCAAGCCTAAGGATCACATGCACTACCATTCGTTAGAAGATTTGTTCCATAAACACTGGGGTTACCATCCATATGGAATCCTCTGGTGGGTTAGTCTAGTGAACTTGCCTACAGCAAGCACCCATGTGTTGTACTAGGTTGTCACCAAACAACATTGACAAGTGAGATCAGTCACTACCTTTCGACAGGGTCATTCAACACTATGACAGCCTTATCATATTATCTGTGCCCTTACTTCATAATAATACTTGGGCTACGGACGTTTCTAGAATGGCCACCATATGGGCTCATAGGGTTCTCACTATCAAGATTTGAAACACTTGATATCCTCGTCACGGTTCTACCATTCTAAGGACATTTATCAATACATACAATAATGATTTACGCGATATAGAATAAAATGCCTTTTATTGATTGTTACAAATAGAGAACTGATTGTAATTTTCCTACATCTGTATTGATAAATTATACATCAATATATAGAAAAATAAAGAACTAATATAAGAAACAAATAATCTAATCTAGGAAATGAATAATCTAACTTCGTATTTTACAGATTTGTTCCTAATATATATTGATTATAATCCTAATATCCTATTATAGATTTATACACTTAATCATGCAATATCTGTAAGATTTTGCATGATTATCTACAACACTCCCCCTCAAGATGGAGCAAAGATGTTAATCATGCCCAGCTTGTTACAAATATAATCAATTCAAACCCCATTCAAAGTTTTGGTAAAAACATCTCCTAGTTGCTCTCCAGTCTTCACATATCCTGTAGAGATTAAACCTTGCTGTATTTTCTCACAAATGAAATGATAGTCAATTTCAATTTGCTTAATTTGTTCATGAAATATGAGATTAGAAGCAATATGAAGAGCGGCTTGGTTATCACACCACAATTTCGTTGGCAAAGAGGCCATAAGACCAACTTCAGTCAAAAACTGATATATCCATATTACTTCACACACAGGCTGGGCCATAGCCCTATATTCCTATTCTACACTAGATCGGGACATAACAGTTTGCTTCTTACTCTTCCATGAGACCAAATTTTCACTAATAAAAACACAGTAGCCCGTAGTGGATCTCCTATCTATCTTGGAACCAGCCCAATTTGCATCAGAAAAGCACTCAATATTATTATGTCCATGATTTTCGTACAAAATACCACGTCCTGGAGCCCCTTTCAGATAACACATTTATCTGTTCTAACACTGCCCAATGGTCAACCGTAAGAGAAGACATGAATTGACTTACTACACTAATAGAGTACGCAATATCAGGACGAGTGACTGTTAGATAGTTCAACTTTCCAACCAGTCTTTTATACCTCTCAAGATCTTCAAACAGTTCACCATCTTTGGTAAGTTGCGAATTAGGAAACATTGGCGTACTGCATGGCTTAGCTCCTAATCTTCTTGTCTCAGTTAATAAGTCAAGTACATATTTCCTTTGAGAGAGGAAGATGCCTTTCTTGCTCCTTGTTATCTCAACCCCCAAGAAATACTTCAATACTCCTAAATTTTTTGTATGAAACTGGGTGTGAAGAAAGGACTTAAGTAATGAAATCCCTATAGTGTCACTCCCAGTGATGATAATGGCGTCAACATATACGACAAGAAGAATAATGCCAACTACTGATTGTTTGTAAAAGACTGAGTGATCAGACTTGCTCTTTGTCATTTCGAACTTTTCAACTACTTGACTGAACTTTCCAAACCAAGCATGTGGACTCTGTTTCAAACCATACAATGATTTGCAAAGATGAAAAACTTTCCCATACTCCCCCTAAGCAATAAACCCAGGTGGTTGCTCCATATAGCCTTCTTCCTGAAGGTCACCATTTAAAAAGACATTTTTTTATGTCCAATTGATGTAATGGCCAAGAATGAGTAGCCATCATAGAGATAAATAAGCAAATAGAAGTCAACTTAGCCATAGGGGAAAAAGTGTCAGAATAATCCACTCCATAAGTTTGAGCATAGCCTTTAGCTACAAGACGAGCTTTAAGCCTAGCCACTGACCCATTAGGATTTACTTTAACAGTAAACACTCATTTGCATCCAATAGGTCTCTTTCCAGTAGGTAAGTCAACCAAGGTCCAAGTACCATTAACATCTAAAGCATTCATTTCTTCTATCATAGCATTACGCCAGCCAAGATGAGATAAGGCTTCATGAACAGTTGTAGGAAGGGAGACAGAGTCTAGTGAAGCCACAAAAGAACAAGGAGAAGATGATAGGTGATCATAAGAAACAAATGAAGAGATAGGATAAGTACACTAACGTTTACCTTTCCGAAGAGCAATAGAAAGATCAAGATCACTCAAGGCTGGATCTAACGACAAAGAGTCTTGGGTAGGACATGAATTCTGAGGGTCTTCTTGATGAGGAACACATGACTAGACAATACGAATTGGAGGTAATGGACGGACTTAAGGTGGTGCCGGAAGAGGAATAGTAGGTGGGGAAGCCTTAGGTGTAGGAGTAGTAGGTAGGGATGTGGCAGTGTAGATTAGTAAGTCATCGTCCTCCCCCTGACTTGTATAGGTAGACAAAGTAGCAAAAAAAAGGGTTTTTTTTTTTTTTTTTTTTCTTTTCTAAGAAAGTAACATCAGGTGACACCAGATAGCTATTAAGACTAGGACAATAGCATCGATATCCCTTCTGAAGGCGAGAGTAACCTAGAAAAACATATTTAAGAGATTTGGGATCTAACTTGGTTACCTGGGGTCAAACATCACGACAAAACAAGTACTACCAAATATCTTTGGTGCAATAGGAAATAAAGGCTTAGATGGGAAGAGGACACTGTGAGGAGTGGAACCATTCAAAATAGATGAAGGCATGCAGTTAATTAGAAAGTAGGCTATGGAAACTGCATCAGCCCAAAACTGTTTGGGAACTTGCATTTGAAATAATAGGGCTCGGGCGGTTTCAAGAAGGTGCCTATTTTTCCTCTTGGCTACTCCATTTTGGGACTGTGTGTCAATACAAGAGGATTGATGAAGAATGCCATGCTGACTCATATAAGACTGAAAAGAACTTAAAAAATATTCTTTGGCATTATCGCTTCTTAATGTCTGGACAAAAGTATTAAATTGAGTTTTAACTTCAGCACAAAAGGCACAAAAATGAGAAAACAACTCAAAACGATTTTTCATTAAATAAAGCCAAGTTACACGAGAGTTGTCATCAACAAAGGTAACAAAATATTTAAATCCAGGTTTAGACATAATAGAACACGGACCCCAAACATCTGAATGAACTAATTCAAAAGGGACACTAGCCCGTTTATTAACTCTTGGACTTGAAGGAAGACGATGGTGTTTGAAAAATTGACATGACTCACAATCTAACGAAGATAAATTATTAAACTGAGGACATAGTTTCTTTAACAATGGTAAAGAAGGATGTCCTAACCGACAATGCGCCTCAAAAGGGGTCAAAATACTGGAACCTGCAATGGTTTTGGGCACCTGTGAGTCAAGGATGTAGAGCCCTCTAGCCCCACCCTCTTGAGGCCAAAAGACAACGTTTGATAAGGTTTTTGGCCAATTTTGTGTTTTTGGCCATTTTATTTTATTTTTTTTTCTAGTCAGTTTTCATTATTTGTCATTTATTCTAATTCTTTTATGAGGTTTTTTGTTGTATGACTAGGTCCTCTCATCTTGGTGATTTAACATTTGACCCAGAAATAGAGAGCACTTTGAGTAGGTTAAGGAAGGAAGCTCGGAGAAATTCTGACGAAAGCAATTTGGCTCTTGATTCCCAATTTGCTAGCAACTCTGATTTAGAAGAGGAGGACGTCATGGCTGGAAATTGAACTTTGAAAGAGCTTGCTGCCCCTGATTTGAATCAAGCACCTTTATGCATAACGTTCCCTGTTTTAGATGCTACTACTACTTTTGAATTAAAATCTGGACTGATAAATCTCTTGCCCACTTTTCATGGCCTTGCAGGTGAAGATCCTCATAAGCATTTAAAGGAGCTTCACGTGGTTTGCACGAGCATGAAACCTAGGGGGGTGACTGAAGAGCAAATTAAATTAAGAGCCTTCTCGTTTTCTTTGAAGGATTCGGCTAAGGATTGGCTCTATTATCTACCTTCTAGGGAGTATTACCACATGGAACGAGATGAAGAGGTTTTTTTTGGAGAGATATTTCCCAGCTTCGAGGGCAGCCAACATTCAAAAAGAAATTTGTGGTATAAGGCAGCACAATGGAGAGTCCCTACACGAATACTGGGAATGTTTAAGAAATTATGTGCAAGCTGCCCCCATCATCAAATTAGTGAGCAGCTACTTATCCAGTACTTTTATGAAGGCCTTCTGTACACTGATAGGAGCATGATTGATGCTGCTAGTGGAGGAGCTTTGGTGGATAAAACTCCCGAGGCCGCGAGAAACTTGATTGCAAATATGGCGGCCAATTCTCAACAATTTGGCATTAGGCTTGACCTTCCATCTATGCGTGATAATGAGGTAAATATTTCCTCCCTTAAACAAAAAATCTCGAGTCTAACTTCTCTTGTTCATCAAATGGCTGTAGGTAATATGCAAACGGTGAAGGCTTGCGGGATTTGTTCAGTAGTTGGGCATCCAACTGATATGTGCCTAACTCTTCAAGAGGAGCCCATTGAGCAAGTGAACGCAGCAGGTGGTTTTCCTGGACAACCACAAAGGAAGTATGATCCTTATTCGAGCACATATAGCTCAGGATGGAGGGATCACCCCAATCTTAGCTATGGGAATCCACAAGTGAATCAGCCCGTGACTCAAAACCACCTAAGTTACCAGTAATATAAGTAGCCATACCCCCCTAGACAACAACCGGGCCAAACTTCTAGTTTTGGTATGTCTTTAGAAGATATTGTTAAGTCTCTTGCCGCTAATACTTTGCAATTTCAACAGGAGATGAGGACCAGTGTTCAAAGTTTGGAGAATCAGATGGGCCAAATGGCAACAATAATAAGTAAGCTGGAGGAACAAAGTTCGGGGAAATTACTCTCAAACGGTGGTGAATCCAAGAGAAAATGTAAGTGCGATCGTGTTGAGGAATGGTAAAGAGGTTGAGATTCCAATAAGGGCAGCCCCTGTATCGTCAAAGGAAGAAAAGGAGAAAAACGTCATTGTAGATAGGAACGTTCCCAACAACGATAGTGTTCCTAAGCATAAGTTTCCGCCTCTGTCCGATTATAAACCAATACCTCATTTTCCTTAAGCTTTGGCAGAATCTAGAAAAGATGAGCAAAATTGAGATTTTTATGAGACTTTTCATAGATGCGAGGTAAATATTCCACTTTTAGATGCTATTAAATAAGTACCTCGTTATGCTAAATTCTTGAAAGAACTGTGTACAATTAAGAGGAAAGAGAAACTTAAAAGGTGTGAAAAGGTGAGAGTAGGAGAGAATGTTTCTGCAGTGATTCAAAGAAAACTCCTTGCGAAGTGCAAAGATCTAGGTATGTTTACTATCCCTTGTACGATAGGTAACACTATGTTTGAGAAAGCCATGATAGATTTAGGAGCTTCTATTAATGTCATGCCATATTCTATATATGCTTCTTTGAAACTTGGACCTTTGAATAAAACTAGTGTTGTGATTCAATCAGCTGATAAATCTAATGCCTATCCTAAGGGTGTAGTTGAGGATATTCTGGTACAAGTTAATGATTTAGTTTTCCCTACTGATTTCTGTGTGCTTGATATGGAAAATGGTGATCAATCTACTTCTATTTTGTTAGGAAGACCCTTCTTAAAAACATCTAAGACTAAGATAGATGTTCATAGTGGCATACTTACTATGGAATTTGATGGTCAAATCGTTAAGTTTAATATTTATGATGCCATGAAATATCCTGATGATGATGATAATCATGTTTATTCTATTGATGTGATTGATTATTTAGCACATGAAACTTTTGAACTTGGTGGAAAAGATGGATTAGGAGTTGCCATTAGTAAGCATCTTGAGAAAGAGAATGAGGAGTTACCCTTGAGTACTGATTTGCAGGAAACTATTGCAGCGTTGAATGATTTTCCAAAGTTACAACGGTTAGGTAACGTTCCTTATATTGCATTACTAATTTCTAACGAAAGGCCTTTACCCTTTGTTTTGTAGGCCCCGGTTCCAGATTTGAAGCCTTTCCCTAGTTACCTCAAGTACGTGTTCCTTGGAGATGGAGGAACGTTGCTGGTGATCATCTCAAGTAAACTCAGTGCATCGCAAGAAGAAGAGCCTTGAGTCGAGCCAACGACAATAAACAAAGGCGCTGCTTGGGAGGCAACCCAAGGGGAGTTTGTTTTCTTATTCTCGCATTTTAAATTTTGGTTATTTTTGCATTTTCTTTGCATTTCATCTTACATTGGGGACAATGTCAGTTTTAAGTGTGGGGGAAGGGATTTAGGTTGTGTTTTAATTTGTTAAAAAAAAAACAAATAGTTTTTTGTTTTTAGGAAGGTTTATGCTTTCACTCATGTCTTTGAATGTCTAGTGATGCATGAAATAGTAGCTTGACTTTGTTATTGAGCATATTCCTTGACTTAGGATGTTAGCAATATTTCATAAAATAGAGTTAATCAGATTTGAATCTTTGTAGTTTGAAACAATATGTCTTGATAAGTTGTGTGAACTTGGTGACGAAGCATGATTGAGGAGTGTATAACAACCCTTAAAAAGAAAAAAAAGAAAAATTGTTTCTCTTAAGCTAGTCCTAAATTTGGGTTTAAGCAAATAGGAAAAAAAAAAAAAAAAAAAGGTATGTGATGGGTCGAGATGGAGCGTAAAACGCACTCACTCATAAACACAACCATGAAATGAGATGGAGCATAAAATGCACTCATTCTTTTTCAAAACAGAAAAAGAAAAAAAATATCCCTAGTTTGCTACCCAGTTTGTAGTAGTAAAGAGAAACAGTTGAGGAAAAAGTTGAGAGGTGAGTTGTACATGAATTGGTTGTGATTAGTTTCCTTGTTTGCATTAACTGATTGAGAGTAATTGTGGAAAATGATGAAGAGAGATGAATGTCATTAACTCTACTTTATTTTAATTTTGTCGCTTCTGAGTTAGGTATGAATATGCATGGATTAAATATTGTTGCTTATGCATCATGATGGTGTTCTTGATATGACTTGAGTGTAGTGTTTGTTTGAATTAGTTTGCCCGAGGACGTGCAAAAGCTTAGTGTGGGGGAATTTGATGAGAATGCAAAATGTCATATTTTCCCACTTTAATGTCTAGTCTTTTAAACTTATTTGTTGCCTAAATGTACTCATTATTATTCTATTTTGATTTAGGATGCAAATAGAGGTGTTAAATGCAAAACGGAACTAATTAGGTGAATTCGGACAGTTTTGACATCGCTTCGTAATCTAGGAATAACTCTCTCATCCGAGCTCCGATTGAAATGATTCAAACTGCTGTGGAACCCTAAGAAAGAGATCTACAACCTTCATGTTTTGAGTTTGGAGAGATACTCACTGCATCAAGGTTTTAATTAGGCTTGAAGTTGACACACCTGCACTACTGACGTTCTAGAACATTCCGCCTTGTCATGCAAGTCAAATAGGCAGTTTATTATTGGAAGTTTTGAAGACCTGTTGCACACAAGTTACAGCTGGAAACACCACTTTCTTATTTTATATTAGGACTATATTTTATTTTCAATTAATTAGATTAGGATAAATTTTATTTTAGGATATTAGAATATTTTTAGGAGATTGAGTAGAATTCAAAGACTTGAATTGGATATTCTTAAAAGGGGGTCGAGATCAGATTAGAGAGATTACACACGCCTCTCCTTCTTCTCTTATGGAATTTCTTTTTGAGTTTTGATTATGGCCATGAGCGGCTAAAACTTTTATAACTTGGTCGAAGGAAATGGAGGCCTCGGAATCAATAAAACTGTGAGATCTAATCTGTTTTTAGTGTTCAATATATGCTTTGAGTATTGGATGTTCTTCTGTGCCTATTTTCATGATTGTTTCATTTAATTACTAGGAGGCCTACCAGTTTATTATTTGTTGCAATCTATTGCTTAATTGGTTATCAAATCCGTAATTGTTTGATCCCTTTAATTTGTGAGTAAATAAGAGTTAAGAATTTGCTGCGTCAGGAATTGTTAAATGTTAAGGAGAACATTCGACTGAATTAAATACAACCGCTTGTGTTTGTGTTGTTCATCTTCATCGATCTCTCTAGTTCTTGAGGCTGCCACTAGATTAAACCTTTAGTGCTTGTCTTGGGTTGTTTAGTAGTAAGATTAATTAGATCGCTTGTTTCCTAATTAACTACAACTAAGAAGAGATAGGGAAATAGTTCCAACGGTGAATATTCAAAGAATGAATTGATTTATTTTTGCATCGATGATCAGTTGTAAAATTCCGATGTTGGATGTTGACTTAGACCAAGTTATAAAAGTTTTAGCCGCTCATGGCCGTAATCAAAACTCAAAAAGAAATTCCAGAAGAGAAGAAGGAGAGGCATGTGTAATCTCTCTAATTTGATCTCTCCCCCCCTTTTTAAAATATCCAATTCAAGTCTTTGAATTCTACTCAATCCCCTAAAAATATTCTAATATCCTAAAATAACATTTATCCTAATTTAATTAATTGAAAATAAAATAAAGTCCTAATATAAAATAAGAAAGTGGTGTTTCCAGCTGTAACTTGCGTGCAACAGGTCTTCAAAACTTCCAATAATAAACTGCCTATTTGACTTGCATGACAAGGCGGAATGTTCCGAGGCGTCGGCAATGCGAGTGTCAACTTGTAACGCCCAGCGAGGTCGTAACTCATATTTGCTCATTTTTCCCTTAAAGTTGTTTTTGTGCCCTTAGTTAAGTGTGTATGTGTTGAAATTGCTTGAATGCCCTGTAATTGGTGAAGTCTGGTTGAAATTAGTGAAAGGCAGACTTCGCCGCGGCGAAGAGGACTCGTCTCTACGGCGACGTATGCTCTGGATTTCTTCACCGGGGCGAAGAAACTTGATTCGCCGCAGCGAAGAGCCAGCTGAGATTTTTGTTGAAGTTTCTAGATATTTTTTTTCCCTAAGGGCAAAATGACCATTCTATCCCTAATTAGCGGGAAAAGCAGGGAGTGAAATGTAAGAAAATTTCATGGAGAATATGTTAGAGTGGGGGTGTGATTGTAATGAATGAAAGGACAAGGATGAAATTTCCAAGGAAGAGTAAGGGCAATATGAGAATGAATGTAGATATTTTGAGCTAAAAAGGGATTAAGCTTAGTAAACCCTTCATTCTTCTTCTTTCATCACCATTCCCATTCCCCATTTTCTCTCAACCTTCCGCTCAATTTTTCCAAGAATTTCTAAGGACTTTTGGAGGGCTTTTGATTAGTTTTTGGTTGAGAGTTAATCTAAAGCATCCCAAGGTAAGGATTCATGCTTTAGATATGAAATTTGATTATGGATGTGTTGAAGTCTTATGGTATTATTGTTTAAAGTTGTAGAGAAAAGACAAGCTACCAAAGGGAAAGAAAGGCACTCACTTACAAGGTAAGTAAATCCAACTCAAGCTAAAGCTTAAGAAATCATTTGAGTAGAGATTTCTTTATACATGTATGTATTATGCTTGTTGAGAAGTTGAGTTGAGATGAGTATTTATTTTATGGTTATTGGATACACTTCATTTATGAGAAGTGTTTTGATATGTGTTGAGAGATGGAAGTTGAGATGAAGTTTGAGAGGTTTTATGTATACATCTTTGGGAGTGTTTTCCTTGATAGGAATTTAGAGTTTATGAGAGAGTTTCCTCCCATTTTTGGATGGCTAGAGAAAGAAGTAGAGTTATAGCTAAAGTAGAGTTTTTATATACACATGAGTTGTTTGATGAAATGCCTAAGAGAAGTATGAGCATGAATAGTAAACCTTAATTCTTGCAACATTGCATATTGGCATTTCATAAGTGCATTAATGAGCATGAACCATCCATATGCATTAATTGTGCACGTGAGAAGTAGCTCAAGAAAGAGTAGAGAATTGGAGTGTAAGCTACTCCAAGAGTAAAGAGAAAGAGAGAATAAGCACTAGAGAATAAAGAAAGAGTAGTGCTAAAGAAGAGAATAGAGTAGATTATGCGATGGGGAACTCATGAGTGATGAGTAGAATCGTCACGGGTAGTGGGTACTTTGTGATCTCCTAGCTATGCCTCCGGTAAGATGGGGCCGTGACATTCAAGAGAGAGAGAATATACACTCACGTGACCAAGGGTTTCGAATCTATGCATAATCGAGTCCGATCAGTAGAAAATGAGTAAAAGTCATAAGAGTGAGTGCTTTGTGATCTCCCAGCCATGCCTCCGGTAAGATGGGGCCATGACACTTGAATGAGTATCGGTCACGCAGAGCGGGATTGAGTTCCCGGATCGTGCCTCCGGTAAGATGGGGCCGTGACATTTGAATGAGTAGAAGTCACGAAGAGTGGGTTGGTGCTTTGTGAATTCCACCCAGCCCTGCCTCCGGTAAGATGAGGCCGTGACATACAACAGAAAGTTAATAGAAAAGAACTATGAGAAAGAGAAACAGAAAGAGAAAATGAATGAGAAGAGAAGAGTGTAAGGAAAGAATTAAGAGAAAGAGTTACGGGGATAGATAAGTACAAGATTTACTTACTGAGCCTTTTTGTGCTCACCCCGTTGTTTTTGTGTGTTTTGCAGGATCTAGGTGAGGATGCGGTCGGCTGGACGTCGGCAAGCGAGGAGCAATAGCTACACTGTCCACCACATTTTTGATGAATTTTGTACATGAGACTTTACTTTGTATAAAGAATGTATATGTTTAATGAAAGCAAAAAAAAAAAAAAAAACATTTGGGCCCAACTACTTTTGTTAATGTACATGTATTTTATTATAAGTATTTTTATAAGTATTTCGTATAAAACAGTTGTTACACAACTTCAAGCCCGATTGCAACCTTGATGCAGTGAGTATCTCTCCAAACTCAAAAATGAAGTTGTAGATCTCTTTCTTAGGGTTCCACAGCAGTTTGAATCATCTAAATCGGAGCTCGGATGAGAGAGTTATGCCTAGATTACGAAGCGATGTCGAAACTGTCCGAATTCACCTAATTAGTTCCGTTTTACATTTAACACTTCCATTTGCATCCTAAATCAAAATAGAATAATAATGAGTACATTTAGGCAACAAATAAGTATAAAAGACTAGACATTAAAGGGGGTAAATATGATATTTTGCATTCTCATCAAGCCCTCCAGATTCGTGTCCTTTACTAATACTCTACCTCATCGTAAGATCCTAAAATAGGCAATGATCAGGGTAAAATGAGATGCAAAATTTAAGAGCACGAGTGAGTTCACTCACAGAAATTAAATTAAAAGCGAATTGTGGTAGACTCAATACAAAGGATAGGGAAATTAATGGAGTAGGGTTAACAGACCCAAACCCAAGAACACAAGAAGTTGACCTATCAGCTAAAGTAATATTAGACGAGGAATTATGTGACTGATATGTTGAAAAGAGAGTAGGATTACCTGTCATATGATCTGTGGCACCAGAATCAATGACCCATTTAGAAGATGAGGAAATAAGACATGTATTTGGTTTACCTGACTCGGCGAGAGCAATGATGGAAGTAGAGGAGGACTTCAATGATTCTTGATATTGAGAAAACTTGGCAAACTCATCAGCTGAAATCATAACCGTCTTCTCAGAAGTATCAGTAGTGGCAACATGAGCTGACTAAGTTTTCTGGGCCTTATTTTGCAACTTTCTACATGTGCGCTTTGTATGACCGGGTTCATGACAGTAGTAGCACACAATCCCTCCTGACTCTTGACTCCGATTATCACGATTATTTGAATCCCCTCCTCTATTATTGCTCCTGTTACATGAATGCTCGGTGTCATTATTCTGACTTACAAGAGCACTACTCGACTGAACAGATGGAGTGCTTTCTGTATGAAAAGCCCTAGTAAATACGTCTTGGAGGGAGGTGATCTCTAAACTGGCAAGAACCTGAGATTTAGCAGATTCAAACTCAGAAGGGAGTCCAACTAGGAAACACATAACTGCCATTTTCTCTCGTTGAGCTTGATGAACTTTAACATCAGCACTCATCGATCAAAGGATGTTAAGTTCTTCATATATCCTATTAAAGTCCATAAAATAGGCCGTAAGAGGCCTATCTAGTCTCTTAGCTCGATAAAAGGCTTTGCATATATAAAAAATACAAGAAACATTCCCTTTCCTAGAATACAAAAAATCTAGATAATCCATCAACTCTTTCACATATTCACGATGATAAATTAAACCAAGTACCTTACTGTTGATCGAGTTCCGTATCTGTAAGAACAACCAGGCATCCTCTCTCAACCATATTAGCTTTGAATCATCTTCAGACGGATCTTTTGTGAGATGATCATCTTTACCAATGCTTCGCAGGTAGAAATGAATTGTCTTACTCCAATCAAAATAGTTATCAAACCTATTAAGCTTATGTTCTGTAATTTTTGACATTACAGGAACCATATCAATTATAGGTTTATCAGCCATGGTAAGAAGAAGAAAAATTGATCTTAACACAAATAGCCAACATAACTTACAGATGAAAATCAACAAACTCACCTCAACACAAATAGCCAACAAAACTCTTCAAAGAACAAAATCTGATACCAACAAAAATCAACAAAATTGATCTAACTTGGCTAAGATACTGAGGAACTGACCACACAGACTTACAGGAAATATCAAGATGAAGTTGGGAAGGGTGATCAGAGCATTGTCCTCCATCACACGCACCCCCATGCATTGGCATGTGAATACTACCGCAGATGAAAAATGTGGCACGTGAGACTCACGTGCTGCTCCTCCGGTGATCGGACTTTAGGGAATGGTCAATCAGCAAGAGGGCTTCATCCTAGCCAGGCGGTGAGAAAACAAAGGCCACTCTCAGGGTGACTCACAAAGAATGCTCACTTGGGTAGAGAAAATGAAAACAAAATTGAGAAACAACCTAGAATTGCTCTGATACCATGTTACAAACAGAGAACTAATTGTAATTTTCTTATATCTGTATTGATAAATTATACATCAATATATAGGAAAATAAAGAACTAATCTAGGAAACAAATAATCTAATCTAGGAAATGAATAATCTAACTTCCTATTTTACAGATTTGTTCCTAATATATATTGATTACAATCCTAATATCCTATTATAGATTTATACACTTAATCATGCAATATCTATAAGATTTTGCATGATTATCTACAACATTGATCAATAAACATTATTACAAAGAGTCAATTCTACAATAATTGATTGGCTCTAGGGCACCTACTCTAACAATCTCCCACTTGCACTATAGCCAATCATTCATGTATTTAATACCAAATGATCTCAAGTGCTGTTCATGCTTCTGCTATGATAGAGGCTTTATCAGTGGATCTGCGAGATTGTCGTTAGTATGCACTTTACTGATTTGCACATCTTTCCTCTCAACTATTTCTCTGATGAGATGGAATCGTTTGAGTATGTGTCTAGACTTCTGATGAGACCGTGGTTCCCTGGCTTGAGCGATTGCTCCATTGTTGTCACAATAGATGTCTATTGGATCAACAATCACGGGAACCACACCAAGTTCAGTGACAAACTTCTTAATCCATATTGCCTCATTGGCTATATCTGATAATGCAATATACTTAGCCTCCATTCTAGAGTCTGCTACGGTACTTTGCTTGGAGCTTTTCCAGCTCACTACACCCCCATTGAGACAAAATACAAACCCTAATTGCGATTGATAATCATCTTTGTCTGTTTGAAAACTAGCATTATTGTATCCTTTTACAGTGAGCTCATCTTCCCCTCCATAAACCAAGAACATATCCTTAGTCCTCTTCAGGTACTTAAGAATGTTCTTGACAGCCATCCAGTGACACTCACCTGGATCCGATTGATATCTACTACAAGTGCTCAAAGCACATGAGACATCAATTCGAGTACTTAGCATGACATATATGATGGATCCAATTGCTGATGCATATGGAATCCTTTTCATCCTATCTTTCTCATCTTGTGTTCTAGGACACATATCCTTAGAGAGGTAAACACCATGTGACATCGGAAGAAATCCCTTCTTGGATTCGTCCATACTAAATCTTTTCAGTACTTTGTCAATATATCCACTCCGACTTAGGCCAAGCAACCTGCGCTATATATCATGATAAATCTTTATTCCAAGGATGTAGGCTGCTTCCCCTAAGTCCTTCATGGAGAATCACTTGGATAACCAAGTCTTTATCGACTACAAGTTCGGTATATCATTCTCAATCAGAAGTATGTCATTGACATACAACACTAGGAATGCCACTACGCTCCCACTCACTTTCTTGTAAACACAGGGCTCAGCTTCATTCTTGATAAAACCGAATTCTTTTACGGCTTCATCGAAACGAATGTTCCAGCTCCTTGAAGCTTGCTTGAGTCCATAAATGGATCTCTGCAACTTGCATACTCTATCAGCTTGCCCATCAAGAACGAAACCACCAGGTTGTGTCATATACACATCCTCTTCAAGGTTTCCGTTTAGGAAAGCTATTTTGACATCCATTTGCCAAATCTCATAGTCATGATATGCAACAATCGCAAGCATAATCCGGATAGATTTAATCATGACAACTGGCGAAAAGGTTTCTTCATAGTCAATACCATGGATTTGTTTGAAACATTTGGCAACCAGTCGTGCCTTATAATAACCATACCTCTCGGGCTCATGACGTACTCTCCTAGATCTATGTAGCTCTTATGCTACTTGAGGCAGTTCACTTTCATCCACAAGTTATGGAGTAGCCTCCTCATAATGTTCAACCACTTCTTGTGGCACATCATCTCGTCCTTCGTCTAGTATAATTTGTGGTTCTAGAACTTCATCGAGTTCTACTTTTCTCCCACTTGTACTTCTTAGAAAAAATTCCTTTTCTAGGAAGATACCAGAACGAGCAACAAAAATTTTATGCTCTTCTAGGTGGTAGAAATAGTATCCTTTGGTCTCCTTTAGATACCCCACAAATATACATTTACAGGATTTTGGGCCTAGCTTGTTGGAAGTCAATTTCTTAACATAAGCTTCACAACCCCAAATCCTTAGATAAGACAAATTGGGCTTTCACCCACTCCATAGTTCATATGGAGTCTTATCTACAGACTTTGAAGGCACACGGTTCAAAACACAAGTCGCCATCTCTAGGACATAACCCCAGAATGATGCAAATAGATCACTAAAACTCATCATGGACCTAACCATATCAAGTAAGGTCCTATTCATCATTTCGGATACTCCATTGTGTTGGGGTGTATGATGAGAATGCAAAATATCATATTTACCCCCCTTAATGTCTAGTATTTTATACTTATTTGTTGCCTAAATGTACTCATTATTATTCTATTTTGATTTAGGATGCAAATGGAGGCGTTAAATGCAAAATGGAACTAATTAGGTGAATTCGGATAGTTTTGACATTGCTTCGTAATCTGGGCATAACTCTCTCATCTGAGCTCCGATTGAGACAATTCAAAATTCTGTGGAACTATACGAAACAAATATACAATTTTCATGTTTTGAGTTTGGAGAGATACTGTAACGACTCCATTCTCATAAAAATATGCATAGTAAAAGTACATGTAAAATAACATAAAAAGTTGGGCCCAAAATTTTCTTTTATTAAACATATGTATTCTTTATACAAATATATACAAGATTTGTATCATATGCAAAACTATCAAAATAGGGTGGACAGTGTAGCCAATTCTCTTCGTGTGCCGATGTCCATCCGATCGTGTCCTCATCTAGAACCTGCAAAAACATAGGGAACAACGGGATGAGCACAAAACAATGCTCAGTAAGTAAACTCTCTACTCAACTATCCCCGTAACTCTCTCTCTAATTCTTTCCCTACAATTTTCTTTTATTTACTCTTTCTCTTATACAACCCTCGGTTTTCTCTTTCTCATAACTCTTTTCTACTAACTCTCTTTCTAGTAAGTCACGGCCCCATCTGACCGGAGGCACGGCTGGGACTCACTCCCACTCCCTGTGACTTCTACTCATTCTAGCCGATCGGACTTGGTTATGCATGGATTCGGAACCTTTGGCCATGTGAGTGCATATAATCTCTCGGGTAAACTCGGGTATAGCCCTCATCCGCATGTACTCTACGGGCTACACCACTTCTCTCCCTGATACTCATGCTGCTCTCTCAATGCGGCGTACATGCGGGAATACTATACCCGTACTCACAGGTTCCCCATAGCAAAACCTACTCTATTCTCTTGCTTAGCACTACTCTAGCTTTTACTATATAGTGCTTATTCTCTCTTTCTCTTTACTCTTAGAGTAGCTTAAACTCAAAATCTCTACTCTTTCTATGCTCTCTTCTCTAGTGCATAATTAATGCATGGTTAATGCACATAAATGACTCATGCTCATTAATGCATTTATGAGATGCAATTATGCCATGTAGCAAAAATTAAGGCTTTCTACTCTTACTTATGCTTCTCTTAAGCATTTCATCATACAACTCATGTGCATATAAAACTCTACTCTAACTCTAACTTTTCTCTTTTCTTTAATCATCCAAATGGGAGGAAACTCCCTCATAAACTCTAAATTTGCTGTCAAAAGAAAAGAACTTCAATAAGCTTGCTCAAAACTTCCTCCAACTTCAATCAAACTCAACCCAACATCAAGCAAATAAAACACTTCTTATAACTCAATTTATGTGTATTACTCATTAATAACTACTAATCTCATTCATCTCACTTCAACAAACATAATGAATACACATTTATATATAACTCTACTCAAAAGAGTCCTTAAATCTCAACTTGGGTTGAATTTACTTACCTTATGAGGAAATAGCTTCTTTAACACTTCTCATTTCCTTTGGGAGCTTGCCTTCTCTCTACAACTTTAACCAACATCAACAACAACTTGAGACTTTAATCAAAACATAATCAAACTCTCATCTAAAGCAAGAATCCTTACCTTAGGATGCTTTAGATTAAAACCCTACTAAAAAGTTACTCAAAAAGCTCTTGGAAATCCTTGGAAGATTGAAGGAATTTGAGAGAATTTGGAGAATGGAGGAGGCGGTGGAATGGGAAAATGAAAAGCTCTCAAAGACTTAACCCCCTAAATATCTTTTAACAAACTCATTCTTCCCATTTTGCCCTTGCTCTTTCTTGGAAATTCCATCCATATCCTTTGATTCCTTACAAACACACCCCCATACCAACATATTCTCCATGAAATTTCCTTACATTTTACTCCCCACTTTTCCTGCTAATTAGGGGTAAAATGGTCAAATAGCACCTAAGGGAAAAAATATCTAAAACTCAATAAACTTTTCAACCGGCACGTCACCGCGGCAAAGAAGCTTCTTTCGCCGCGGCGAAACTATCCAGCAGCTTCCCTGTGACTTCAACACCTCTTCGCTGCGGCGAAGATTATTCTTCGCCCGGCGAACCCTGTAACAACAAAAACCTTCTAATTTTGACTCATTTCAAGGCAAATACTCAACATATCAATACAACCAAAGACCAACCAATATTCATCAAAACCGACTCAATTAAGAGTGAAATAAGAAACATTAGCTACGAACCTCAAGTGGGGCGTTACAGATACTCACTGCATCAAGGTTGTAATCAGGCTTGAAATTGACATACCTGCACTACTGACGTTCTGGAACATTCCTCCTTGTCATGCAATTCAAATAGGCAGTTTATTATTGGAAGATTTGAAGACCTATTGCATGCAAGTTACATTGGACACACCACTTCCCTATTTTATTTTAGGACTTTATTGTATTTTCAATTAATCAGAATCAGATTAGGATAAATGTTATTTTAGGATATTAGAATATTTTTAGGAGATTGAGTAGAATTCAAAGACTTGAGTTGGATATCTTAAAAGGGGGAGAGAGATCAGATTTGGGGGATTACACACGCCTCTCTTTCTCTCTTCTGGAATTTATTTTCTCTTTACGAGTTTGGATTATGGCCATGAGCGGCTAAAACTTTTATAACTTGGTCGAAGGAAACGAAGGCCTCGGAATCAATTAACTGTGAGATCTAATCTATTTTTCTTTAGTGTTCAATATATGTTTTGAGTATTGGATGTTCTTCTATGTCTATTTTCATGATTGTTGCGTTTAATTACTTGGAGGCCTACTAGTTTATTAATTGTTGTAATCTACTGCTAAGTTAGATATCAAATTCGTAATTGTTTGATCCCTCTAACTTGTGAGTAATTAGGGTTTAAGAATTTGCTGCGTCAGGGATTATTAAGTCTTAAGAAGAACATTTGACTGAATTAAATACAACCGCTTGTGTTTGTGTTGTTCAGCTTCATCGATCTCTCTCAGTCTTAAGGTTGCTGGTGTGTTGTCGTAGGCACCCTGAATTTAAACCCTAAAAATACACATAGTAGTGTGAGTAGGGATCGTTCCCATGGAGAGTGTCTAACCGAATTTTATGTTATGTGAACAAGGTTTGGGGGTGGGGGTGTGGCTTGTGGGTGGGGGAGTGTGATTTGAGTAAAAATAGAAACAATTTCAGGAAAAGAAATTCAACCTAAATTACCGAAATCAATCAAAATAACGAAACTTGGTCTAAGTCAACATCCACCATTGAAATCTTACAACTGATCATTGATGCAAAAATAAATCAATTCTTACTCTGAGTATTCACCGTTGGAACTATTTTCTATCTCTCCTTAGTTGTAATTAATTAGGAAACAAGCGATCTAATTAATCTTACTACTAAACAATCCTAGACAAGCGCTAAAGATTTAATCTAGTGGTAGCCTTAAGAACTAGAGAGATCGATGAAGGTAAACAACACAAACTCAAGTGGTTGTATTTAATTTAGTTGAATGTTCTTCTTAAGACTTAATAATTCCTAACGCAGCAAATTCTTAAACCCTAATTGCTTCATAAGTTAAAAGGGATCAAACAATTACGGATTTGATATCTAACTTAGCAGTAGATTGCAACAAATAATAAACTAGTAGGCCTCCTAGTAATTAAATGCAACAATCATGACAATATGCATAGAAAAACATCCAACACTCAAAACATAGATTGAACACTAAAAAAAAAAATTAAATTAGAACTCACAATTTTATTGATTCCGAGGCCTCCGTTTCTTTCGACCAAGTTCTAAAAGTTTAGCCGCTCATGGCTATGAAAAACTCAAAAGAAAATGAATTCCAGCAGAGAGAGAAGATAGAGGTGTGTGTGATATCTCTCAATCTGATCTCTCTCCCCTTTTAAACATATCCCCTTCAAATTGAAGTATTTGAATTCTACTAAATCTCTTCAAAATATTCTAATATCCTAAAATAACATTTATCCTAATCTGATTCTAATTAATTGAAAATAAAATAATAAAGTCCTAAAATAAAATAGGAAAATGGCGTGTCCAGCTGTAACTTACGTGCAACAGTCTTCAAATCTTCCAATAATAAACTGCCTCTTTATTGCATGACAAGGCGGAATGTTCTAGAACATCGGTAGTGCAGGTGCGTCAATTTCAAGCCCAATTATAACCTTGATGCAGTGAGTATTTCTCCAAACTCAAAACATGAAAGTTGTATATCTGTTTCTTATAGTTCCACAGCATTTTGAGTCGTCTCAATCGGAGCTCGGATGAGAGAGTTATACCCAGATTACAAAGTGATGTTGAAACTGTCTGAATTCACCTAATTAGTTCCGTTTTGCATAAAACGCCTCCATTTGCATCCTAAATCAAAATAGAATAATAATGAGTACATTTAGACAACAAATAAGTATAAAATACTAGACATTAAGGGGGGGTAAATATGACATTTTGCATTCTCATAAGCTGCCACTAGATTAAATCTTTGGCGCTTGTCTAGGGTTGTTTAGTAGTAAGATTAATTTGATCGCTTGTTTCCTAATTAATTACAACCAAGGAGAGATAGGAAAATAGTTCCAACGGTGAATACTCAAAGTAAGAATTGATTTATTTTTGCATCAATGATCAGTTGTAAGATTCTGATGGTGGATGTTGACTTAGACCAAGTTTCGTTATTTTGATTGATTTCGATAATTTTGGTTGAATTGCTTTTTCTGAAATTGTTTCCGTTTCACTCAAAACCCCCCCATCCTTGTTCACGTGACATAAAACTCGGCTAGACACTCGTCCTGGGAATGATCCTTACTCACACTACTACGTGCATTTTTAGGGTTTTAATTCTAGGTGCCTACGACAGCACACCAGTGTATATGGAGGGGTGAGTTGTGATACTATCCCACGTTCCTTCAACTATTCAGAAAACCCTAAGCTTAAGTCTTCACCTCCTCGATCCGACCAAAGAGCTTTAATACTTTTGCCCAACATATTCTGTACTTCATTCCTAAATTCTTTGAATTTATCAAAGGCTTTAGATTTATGTAACAGCTACTGTAAACTAATACAATGCATGCATAATAACAATAGAAAATTGGGCCCAAAAACTTTCTTTTCATTATAAGTCATACGTCTTTTATACACAAAGAACATCATTTACAAAAATGCCATTTTAAAAGACAAAAACAGGGGAAACAGTGTAGCTATTGCTCCTCGCTTGACGACGCCCTCTGACTGCATCATCACCTAGATCCTGCATCCACAAAGGAAAAACCGGGGTGAGCACAAAATAATGCTCAGTAAGTAAAACCCTTTATCTGTCTATCCCCGTATGTATTATTCTTAATTCTTTCCTCACACTATTTCTGTTTCTCCTAAACATCATGGCCTCATCTTCACCAAGAAGGTACGGTTCGGATAAGCTTCACACAAAGACCATCTCACTCTCCATGACTATCGGGTGGAATTCACACAGTACCAACCCGTTCTCAGTGACTACCGAGTGGGGATCACGAAGCACCTACCCGGTTTTTGTAGCTATCGGGTGGAGACCACATAGCACCTACCCGTTCCTCATTACTTTCGGGTAACGATCACCAAGCATTAACCCGTTCCTAATCACTGTCGGGTGATGATCACAAAGCATCAACCCACTTCTAATAAATGCCGGATGATGATCACAAAGCATCTACCTTTTTCTCATAATTAACCGGGTGATGATCACAAAGCATCCACCCGTTTCTACTAACTATCGGGTGATGATCACAAAGCATCAACCCACTTCTAATGGCTATTCGGGTGATGATCACAAAGCATCAACCCGATTCTCGTAACTGTCGGGTGATGATCACAAAGCATTCACCCCTTTCTAATACCCTTCTCATTCACTCTATTCTAGCACTTCTCATTCTCTCTACCCTTAGAGTAGTTACATCCACAAAGTTCTCTACACATAGGGCAAGTGCATACACAAAGCTTTCTACTCTTTCTTAGGTCACTACTCAATGCACAAATAATGCATATGGATGGTTCATCTCCACTAATGCACTTATGAGATGCCAACATGCAGTGTTGCAAGAATTAAGGTTCATTTCTCATACTCAAACCTCTATTAGGCATTTCATCAAACAACTCAAGTGCATAATAAAACTCTACTATAACAATGATTCTATGTCTTTCTCTAACCATCCAAAATGGGGAGAAACCCCCTCACATAGCCACATAACCTGCCAAAGAAAGACACTTCCAAAAAGGATTTCTCAATATCCTTTAATTCAATCTCAAACTACCTTTCCAACCCACATGTCATTTCTTATAATTGCAATGTATAAACAACCACAAAGCACTAGAAATCTCTATTTAAGCCTCAATAGCATGGCATATAACATGTATATCATATACATACATCATTGCTATCAAAACCCTAATTAAGAAAATTCTCAAATCTTAACTTGGGTTGGGGTTTTACTTACCTTGTTATGGAGAGACTTCACTAACTCTTCCTTTCACTTGGTTTGCTTGACTTTTTCTCTACTCATAAACAAAAGAACAAAAACCCTCAATATTCAATATATACTAAAACTCACAAAGCTTCACAACCAAAGCAAGAATCCTTACCTTAGGATGCCTTAGGTTGATTTTCTACCCCAAATCACTCCAAAAGCCCTTTAAAACTCCTTGATCAAATGAAAGAGAAATTGAGAGGAAGCAAGAGAGGAAAGTGGCGTTGGAGAAGAAGAATGAGGGGTTTGCAATGTCTTAATTCCTTTTAATGAAATTTATACACAAGCATTCCCATTTTGCCCTTACTCTTCTTTGGGAATTCTATCTATATCCTTTGATTCATTACAAACACACCCCCATATCAACATATTCTCTATGAAAAATCCTTACATTTTACTCCCCACTTTTCCTGCTAATTAGGGGTAGAATGGTCAAATTGCCCTTAGGAAAGAAAATATCTAAAATTTAGCAACATATTGGTCGGCCTGTCGCCGCAGCGAGGAAACTTCTGTCGCCGCGGCGAAATTGTCCAGCAGCTTCCTCCGTGGCTTCAACACCTCTTCGCCGCGGCGAAGATTCTTCTTCGCCCCGACGAAGCTTGGCACACTGAACTTCTTCTATTTTCAACCAATTTTCAGGGCAAGTATTCAACACAACACTCAAACAAAGGTCAACCAAACAATATTACCAAGAAACCAACTCAAATAAGAGCAAAAGAAGAAACAATAACTACATACCTCAAGTGGGGCGTTACAATTTATGTCTCATAAGGTAGACATAACCATATCTACTGAAATCATCAGTAAATGTGATGAAGTATGAATATCCACTGATAATCCGTAAATTATACAGTTTTTATTTAATCTTTTTGTCGGATTTGTGTACTTTCTAGTGCATTTTTACCGAATGGGTGCGTAATTCTCTATTTTTTCGTGTTTCAGTTAAAATGGACTCTTTTAGTGAATAAAGAAAAAATTTGACAAGTTTTGACTCAGAATTGAAGGATTTCAGAAGTTAGGAGAGTTCCGGAGTAGGACAATGCACGATGAAGCTTGTTTCCAAGGTGGAGAGTCGAAAATCGAAGAATCGGACGAAGAGGCAAGCAGAGGCGAGTTACGTAAATTTCAGAACTTCTTGAAGAAGCTTCGCCCGGCGAAGAAATTGTCTTCCGCCGGCGAAGTTGGGCGAGTCGAATGTGGATCTTTCGTTCTTCGCCGCGCGCTTGCGAGTTAAAATTTCCGTTTGTAAACGCACAGTTTCGTGTGCGTGTTTTTGACTGGGTTTTTAGGACTAGGTATAAAAGAAAAACTTGAACTTTTTAGAAGGGGCCGAACTGTTAGGTTAGCCGTCTTTACATTTCCTAGAGAGAAAAAGCTGGATTTTTTCGATTGTTAGAGAACAAGTTCAGATTTTGACTGGAACAATTATCTTAGGGAGTTTTCTATTCTTTCATCTTAGTTTCATTATGTTTATTCTGTTTACTTGTATTTTCCGTTTTTATTCTGTTAAATTAGCTATGAACTAATCTTCTATGGGTTAGGGTTTTGATTGAAGTTTGGATTTGAAATGGGTTGAGTCTATGTTTGTGCTATTTTCATGTGAATAAGTTGTGGTTGTGTGTTACTCTGAAATTAAGTGTTGTATGTGATGAACATGATGAGATTGAGAAATAATTCATGTTAAGCTTCTTGGGTAATAACCATTATAGTATTGGATGCTAGAGATAGATTCAAGAACTAATGAAATCAATTTAGGATTCTTGTGCTTCATGATTTAGAGTTATTAACCTTCAAATTGTTGGGTGCGGAATGTTAATAAGGATAAATAGGAAAACATAGCCCGAGAGGGTATGTTATCATAGTAGTGAATCCGATTTACAACCATTGCATGTAAATGTGAAAAATAGTGTAACCTTTAGGTATAACCCATAAATAATCCAAACGAAGTCAAAACCCTACCCGTTTTAATTACATTGAATTTCTGAGTTCCATTTCCTTTTCTTTTTAAGAATTAGATTTTATTTTGTTTTTCTTTCAATTACAATTTGCTCCCACAAATCCAAGATTTTCGATTACTTCAACTTGTTAACACCATAGGAAACTTAGTGCTTTGCTACCAGTCCTCGTGGGAACGATATCCTACCCATCACTCTATTACTTGAGCGACTAGTGCACTTGCTAGTTTTGCATGTTATAGTAAACACGCATCATCCACCTTTGGCTTCAACTGTTAGTGGACCACATACATTATTATGGATGATGCCTAACAGTTCAGTAGCCCTTTCACCTTGTTCTGTGAAAGGAGACTTGGTCATCTTGCCTAACAGGCATGACTCACATACCTCAAATGACTGAAAGTCAAAAGGGTCCAAAACTCCATCCCTTTGAAGTCTTACAATGCAGGTCTTATTAACATGACCCAATCTACAGTGCTAGAGATATATCTGGTTTTGATCGCTATGTTTAACTTTCTTGGTTTCAATATTGAGAATATCTTTATTGTTTAAATCAAGAACATATAATCCGTTATATAGCCTTGCAATTCCAAATAGAATACCATTCAAAGTAAAGGATAACAATCCATTAGATATCTCAAAATGATACCCTATATTATCCAAAACAGATACTGAAATAATATTTCTAGAAATTGAAGGTACGTAATAATAGTTATGTAGTTCCAACAACAAGCCCGTAGGAAAAAATAAACAGTAAGTCCCTATAGCCAATATAGCCACATGTGTTCCATTTCCAACTCGTAGGTCCACCTTTACCTTGGTGAGCACTTTACTCTGCCTTAGTCCCTGCACATCAGTACAAATGTGAGTACCACATCCTATGTCAATGACCCAAGATGTTGAGGGAGAGAAGTTAAATCTCAATCATAAATATACCTAAAGTCGAAGCATCTGACTTCTTCTTGCTTACGAGGAAAACCTTGCAGTGTTTCCTCTAGTGGCCAGGCTTGCCATAATAGAAACAGACTACTTTGCCCTTCCCTATGCCACTTTCAGGCCCAAGAGCACCGTGTCCTTTGGGCTTGGGCTTGGGTTTGGCCTTGGCCTTGGCCTTACCCTTGCCGTTACCCTTTCCTTTACTAGCCACAACCAGTAAAATAGGCTTGGACTTCTTCAAGTCCTACTCTACAGTCCTTAATATGTTCAAAAGCTCTGACTTCACCATTGTGTTCAAATTGAAGTTCATTATGAATGGTGCATAAGAGTCAGGCAAGGATTACAGAATTAAATCCATTTGTAATTCTACATCCAACTCAAATCCCAAAGTCTCAAGCCTCTCCATGTGCTCGATCATCTTGAGTACATGAGGACCAACTTGGGCTCCCTCACTCAAACGACTTTCAAACAGTGCTTTTGACACCTTGTACCTCTCATGTTGAGCATTCCCTTCGAAAAGCTCCTTGAGGTGTAGAATAATGGTAGCAACGTCCATATTCTCATGTTGCTTTTGTAGCATTGGTGTCATCGATGCTAACATCAAGCATTGAACACCATCAACATCATCAAGGAACTTTAGATAAGTGTCCTTTACTTCCTAAGTGGCATCAGGATCAGACTCAGCCATGTATGGCTTTTCAAAGATATATAATTTCTTTTCCGACTTGAGTATAATTCAAAGATTAGGATACCAGTCTGAGAAATTGGATACATCCAACTTGTTTTCTTTCTTGATTATCGGTCGCAGGTTCATAATGCTCATTTTGGTGAATCTACAATTGTAGAAAAAGAAAAAGTCATTATAAAGTTCATTATTATTTAATATGGTCTTTTATTAAAC
Organism: Pistacia integerrima; assembly: GCA_026225825.1. Classification (NCBI taxonomy): domain Eukaryota; kingdom Viridiplantae; phylum Streptophyta; class Magnoliopsida; order Sapindales; family Anacardiaceae; genus Pistacia; species Pistacia integerrima. The sequence continues at coordinate 7,188,959 of CM047739.1, read as the reverse complement.
GACGCTCCCATTATTTTCCTCAAGTCAATAGCCCTCACTATTAACTCAGGAAAGCCCGTTGGCTTTCCTAGTGGACTCGGATCCCATCTGGCCCATTTCAAACCTTTGCTTTGGCGAACAAGCCAAAATGGGTTGATTAGGTAGGCCAACAAACTTAATCCACACCAGTTGATAGCTCATACTATCAACCTCAAATGTGAAGAAGCCAACAAGCCAATCACACAATCCAATGGCCTCTACCATCGTCCTCAAGTGTGATTCTCAGTATCAGTAGAGTGGACACTGCATGCCACCACATACACATAATATGTGTACTTCTCTACGATGCCTATGATGCATTTATCAACCTTCGCTTTGACGAACAAGCAAAACCTCATTTTAAGTCGACCCATCACCATTAAGGAAAACTCCAATGAATTTTAACCTTCCATTGGTAGAAGTGTACCCTTCATTTTAGCGAACAAGGTTCTGACAAACAGTGGTTTGATTAAACCATGGTGATGGAAGGCATACGTGACTTAATATACTTTAATTGAGGGGTTTTTATTTAGAGTCTCACCAGATTATTATCTTTGTTAGAATGACATTGTTTGGCATGTTATTGAACATTCAACCTTAGCATGTATTCTAAACAAAATATTAAATGTGCTGGTACATGGCCCAACTAAAACCGATTTCCTCGAGCCTAGAGGAATTGGTAGGTCACCTAGGGGTCTTGTAATAAATATCTTGAGTCTTCAAGTATGATTGCCTCATCGTTTGCTTCGTCTCAAGTACATTACAAAAACATCATACTAAATTTACAATAAAATTAATCTCAAACTAATTTTACATCAATAAATTTAGAAACCTCGAACATTCGAGGGGAATGAGATGAGAAGAGAATGTACATCGAGAAAGGGAAGAAAGGCAGGACACGCAGGTCCTATTTTAAGATTTACAACCATACATACCCAAAAATAATTTAGAACATTCACCATAGGTCATAAGGCTCATGTACCGGGCACCATGCAATATACAAACAAGTACATGACATATATTTCAAAACAATTAATTTTTGAATTGGGTGGGTTTATTATTAATTACCCTCTTATATGTGTAGAATGGTTATTTGGCTTTATAGGTTATAAAAACTGCAGTTTGGTCCCTTCACAAAAGACACAAAATTGGAACAGAAACTTTGTTGCTGCGGCGAAGTTTTATTTCGCCACGGTGAATTCTGCAAATCAGTGAATTGCACAGTTCGCGTTTTTGTAGTTTTTCGCTTAACAACATGTATCCAAATCAAATCGAACGCACAAGCATTCGACCAGGACACCAACCAACCAATATAACATCCATCAACACATTATTAAACCAATTGATCAATCGAATCACTCATTGAAAAGTAGATTTTGCAGATTTAACAAAATAACATGTTATCAATCAAATACATGTTATAAATCAGACATTAAACTATAAAATTTGGTGCTCAAAGCTCTGATACCACTATTAGGAACGATCAAGTCATGGCAGAGAAAAACAAAAATTATATATAACAGATCGTTCCCTTAGAACCAAGATTAGGGCACTAATTTTAACAACTTATACATTAAATCAAATATGCAGAAAAATCAGTTTAGAGTTAAGAAATCATGCACAGGTTTGGTGGCTCCTCCAACTTGTCTCTGAATGGGTTTCGCTATTGAACTAAGGGTAGGATCGAACCAACGGTAGTCCACACGAAGATAACCCTAAGGAACTAAAGAGGGATTTGCTAGATCCTCTTTAGCCTTAAGAACCAAGAACAAAATCAAGTAATAATATTTTGTTTCAACCAAATGTGAAGTCGCATGGGAAGAGAGAGAGGGGGCTGGAATTTTTGGTCAAAATGATTGAATGAATGATTATATCTATAAACCTCGCGTTATTATTCCAATGCCTTAAGGATTTCAAGTTGGTTTTCAAAGGAGATCACCATCTACACTTAAAGAACTTCAATTTCAGAGTTTAAGGTGAGTTTCAAAACCCTAGTTGTTCTGATCTTTTAGTTAAAAGAGAAATTTATAAGTGGTTATGTGTATAAGGTAGAAATGGTGAACCTTTGGAGCTAAGGAGGAGTGTCCTTGTGCTTTGTATACTAAGGTAAGGAAAAAATCTCCCTTATGACTACAATTGATAACACCTAGGGTTTATGAAACTTACATTTATTTATGTTAATATGAGTGTGATGCTATGTTTTGGTTATGGATTGTTTAAATGGGTGTGTTGATTGGTGTATGTGTGCATGTGGAGGATGATTATGCCAATTAAGAGATTTGTAGTTGGACGATGTTTTGGCACTTTTTGGTTCTGTAAAAAGGGAGGTTTTTATGGCCTTTTATACTAAGAATGATATGGCAAATGATATGAATGTGCAAATGAAGGTGACATGGTTAAAATGAATAGAATTCGGATTTGGCTTTTTGAGACTTATACTGTACATGCTTCACTGAATCAGTCATAACTGAAGTTATAGAAGTCCGATTGAGTTGATTCTTGAAGTGTTAAAAAGTTTAGAAACAGACCTAAAACTTTTATGTTTTAGCCAAAAATAAATTCGAATTAGAAGATAATGGAAAAATTGCTTGAAAGTGACGAACTGTATGGCATCCACCTTCTTAATGGAAATTCCCATTTGTTTCTAATTCTAATAAACCCCTGAATAATCTTACTACTGAAATTCCTTGTATTGTATGAGAAATTGAATGAATTAAGTTAAGAAGTTTAGTAGGAGAATATAGTATGATTGAGCATGGGATATGTTAGTCCATATGTTTGCATTCATAATGGTAATGCATATAGCTTATTTAGTTGTCTTATGAAAAATTTATGAAATGTTAAAGAATGAATTCCATGAGTCTCTTGAGGTATAAACCAAGATAAGAGGAATGGAATTCTTATGGAAACCATGAGTCCTTTGACGTGACGACCAAGGACAAGGTAATGGTTTAAATGAATCCGATCGGATAACAAAGACTAATGAAACCATCAAGTATAAAGACAAAAGAAATAAGCATGCCATGTACATGAATATTTCATAAGTCATATATGTTCTATGTTATATTATGTATGATTATGTTATAACTTATGTTTATGAGAAAAGTCCAAAGTGTATGATGTGTTTTATGAACTTGTTATGTTAAAGAATGAAGGTCATAGTTTGTAGGTAGGTAAGGTCCTAAGTAATATACTTGTATAATGATGTATAATGAACCTTAATAGTTTATAAATGACCATATTCCTTACTGAGCGATTAGCGCTCACCCCTGAAATGTTTTAAAATGTTTTGCGGTGTAAGGATTAAGGCATGAAGCTGGGAGAGGATTCCGAGGGACGCTATGAGCATGAAGGGATGTTTTAATTATGACTTTTGAATGGTTTTGCTAGTATTTAGTGTAGTAATTATGTTTATATCTCATAATGCAGTAAATATGTCCATGTTATTATGGAGTATATATGTTTGTGTTAATAAAAGAAATCAAATTGCTAGTAAATTTTGTAAAAGTGTGTATGTTTTCGTAAGTACTACTATGGATTTCATAATGTACTCCAAGAAAGGAAACTATATTTTTGACTTGTACAATGAACTTATTATAGTTTAGAAATTAAAATGTTTTAAAATAAAAATAGATATATTTTTAAACTACAAGTTTATTCTTTTAATAGGATTTTAAAATAAACTTCTTTCATAAGCGTGCGTTTTCTAGGTTCTCAATGGCCAAAGGATACTTAGGAAATACTCGGCTAGGGAGGGGTTTTACAATATCATTTAACAAAAATCCTGCACTTATATAGTGCAGACAATGCCCTATTCCATCATGGAATAGGCTTGGGCACCAACCTAAACAACCCCTATGTCCAAACAGCCCCATTTAGATATTTTAATTATTATTATTTCAATTATATATATATATATATATATATATATATATATATATATACATATATATATCATATATATATAGTTTAAGCCTAACAATAATTCATTTAAATATATGCAAACACATATTTAAATATAATCTCACTTATTTAATTTTTAATATCAAATTAAGTAAAGGCTACGACCTCAGCATATTTAATTATTATTTCAATTATATATATATATATATATATATATATTAATATTTAACAATAACAATAATTCATTTAAATATATGCAAACACATATTTAAATATAATCTCACTTATTTAATTTTTAATATCAAATTAAGTAAAGGCTACGACCTCAGCATATTTAATTATTATTTCAATTATATATATATATATATTAATATTTAACAATAACAATAATTCATTTAAATATATGCAAACACATATTTAAATATAATCTCACTTATTTAATTTTTAATATCAAATTAAGTAAAGGCTACGACCTCAGCATATTTAATTGCCCTGTGAGATTATCAAAATACCCTTTTCGCCTAAAAAGACGAAAATGCCTTTCTTATAAACTGGTTTTTAAATTATCTTCTATGTGTGTGACCCCTAGGCTCCTTATCATACCGGTAGTGTGTAGTATCACGATTAACACCAATTAATCGTCTCACTACACAAAAACCAAGATTGGCCTCTAGCAAGGCATCATGGCCACTCGATAGATTCGGATTCATTGAAGCTACACCATCAATGATATGGTTACTGTACAATCCAATCCTTTAATCATCTGTTATCTTAACGAGACCGAGGCATAGAAATAGTGTCAACCTCAGTTACTCTCGATATTTATGTATTCAATTACTGGACCAATGACTAGAATTATAAACTGGATAGAGCAACAACTCAATCCCACTGTGGCCACAGTTTTAGTGTCATTGCCATTTACTGAATTGCGCCGTGAGATAACTCCCTCATACCCGAGAATGATGAATCCTTTGTCAATCCACCATAGTCTTGATACACTCCTTGATGTAGCCAATCACTACCGTATTGACAGCTATAAATAGAATTGCGTTGGGCTAGTGTCAAACTACACCAATCGGTGCACAAGGCGCTCCGGTGATCTCAAGTCTAAGGATCATAGGCACCACCATTCGTTAGAGGATTTGTTCCATAGACACTGGGGTTACCATCCATATGGAATCCTCTAGTGGGTTAGTCTAGTGAACTTGCCTATAGTAAGTACCCATGTGTTGCACCAGGTTATCACTAACAACCTTGACAAGTGAGATTAGTCACTACCTTTCGACAGGGTCATTCTACACTATGATAGCCTTACCGTATTATCTGTGCCCTTACTTCATAATAATACTTGGGCTACAAATATTTCTAGAATGGCCACCATATGTGCTCATAGGGTTCTCACTATCAAGATTTGAAACACTTGATACCCTCATCACAGTTCTACATTCTAAGGACATATATCAATGCATACAATAATGATTTACACGATATAGAATAAAATGCCTTTTATTGATCAATGACTATTATTACAAAGAATCAATTCTATAATAATTGATTGGCTCTAGGGCATCCACTCTAACAGTGCCACCGCCAAAAAGGCCTGTAGGTCCTGCGAAAGTGCGAAAAAGGGCGAAAGCCTGTACCGCACGCATTGTAGTGCACCAAAGAAGGGGAAAACAAGTGTCAAACAGCAGACTAGAGGGCTCCGAGGGACCAGCAAACACCGATCATGCAACGGGTAGAATACTAATGGCATTGCGACTTGGCGACATGTCATAGCATGAGCTGTCCCACGCCACGTCGCATGGGCACTCCTACAAAAGTGCAAGGCAAGGAGATTCCCAATATCGCCGAAATGATGAACTCGACCGTTGTCATGCGGGAAATCCTCATAGTTCGCGGGTCGGTTTAGACCATCACAGGGGTTGGGAAGATTCCCTGAATCATTCAATACCTTCACACGGCTCTAGCTAGCGTGTGTCAAGGTTTGCCGAAGCTTCCAACCAAGTTGAGGAAGAGCCCGATTTGCAGTCTTTCCTTAACCGCAATCGTGAGGGTCGAACCCACGTTGTGGAAAGTGATCTTGACAGCTCTCCCGCTGCCTCAGATTGAGGAACTACAACGAGCGTTGGATTAGCTTAAGGCTCAACAGAATGAGCGTGGGAAGGTCGTAGAGGCGTCTTCCTTTTCTCTAGTAGTTTTAGCTGCTCTTCTCCCATCGAGATTCAGAATGCTTCACATACAGGTATTCGATGGGAATTCAGACCCGCAGGATCACCTGTATGAGTTCAACGACCTCATGGAACTCCACCAAGTCTTTGACTTGGCCAAATGTCATTGCTTAGTAGTAACCCTGATTGCCCATGCCAAGTGCTGGTTCAAGTCGCTTCCTGGGGGATCAGTCAGTTTATGGCATCAAATGAGCTCATCGTTCCTAAGACACTTCCAGACGAATAGGAACTTCTCAATGTCGTTGAGCTATTTGAGCAACATACGATAGAAGAGGGATGAATCTCTCCAATCTTACATAGACAGGTTTCATAGGGAACTCCACAAAATGACTCATACTCCCTAAGAGTCTGTTCAGACTCTCATTATCATGGGAGTTTGCCCGCAGACAGATTTGTGGAAGGAACTACAATCCGAGGATGATGTTTCCCTCACTCGCTTCTACAACCTCACTACGAAATACCTCCGAATTGAAAATTCCATGGCCGTTCTTAGTCGTCATGACCCCAATCCCTCGGGTAGTGTTCCCAATCAAGGGAGAATAGCAGGAGGATTGATCGCAGATGGGCTAATACCGATCAACGGAAAGGAAAGAAGCAGCGGTTTGAGCCCAAGAAATCTTATACCCTAGTTCCTCATCGCGATCGCGACAAGGATCAATATACTCTTCTGAATACCTCAGTATTGGCCATCCTGGATAAGTTAGAGGAGGCTAGTTTGCTCGGAGAGCCAGAGCCCATGAAGAATCCCCCCTCAGCCAGAAACAATAAAAAGTACTATCGTTATCATCGGGATAATGGGCATCACATTGATGATTGTTGGGCTCTCAAGCAGGCAATCGAAGACCTTATCACGCAGGGGCACTTCAAAGAGTATGTTGATGGCCCGACTCCCGTTCGGAAGAAGGATCAAGAGGAACTAGGGAAGAAGTGTTGTGGTCACAAAAGGACTATTGTGTAGGGATCATATTCGGAGGACCACACCTTGTAGAGAATTCTCGAGGTGCCTAGGAGAGGAAGGCTTGGGAATCCTATCATGACCTCGTGAGTGTAATGAGCATGGCACCGCGACCCACTAAGGTTTGTAGAAAAGAGGAGATCACCTTTTTTGAGAAAGACGCGGTGCGATTGCATCATCCCCATGAGGATGCTCTCATCATCGCGCCTGAAATAGGTTGGTACGAAGTCCACAGAATGTTGGTGGACAATGGAAGCGCCATGAATATCCTGTTTTAGTGAACTTTCGAGAAAATACAGCTGGACGAGGCAGACCTGAAGCCTGCCACTATCCCTTTTTATGGTTTTACCAGGGATCATCTAATTCCCAAGGGAACGATCTTGCTCCCAGTCACGTTGGGAGAAATCGATGAAGTGACCAAAATAACATAATTTTTGGTGGTAGACTATCCGTCCACCTTTAATGGAATTTTGGGACGACCTCTACTGAGAAATTTCAAGGCAGTCACCTCCATCTACCATATGAAAATGAAGTTCCCTACCTCGATGAGGATATGGGAAGTAAACGGATCTCAACGTGAATCTCGTGACTATTACATAAGAGCAGTGTAGATAACATATAAGGGAAAAGGAAGGCTAGTAGGCATTCCTGAATAGGCAATGGTGATCAGCAGGATAGAACCACAGCCCGACCCAATAGAGGATAACATGGATCCTTGCATCCAAGAGTGCCCTTACAGTGGGCCAGTCGAGGACTTATCTTAGGTATCATTCAATCAAAATGAGCTGACTCGAGTGTTAAGAATCGGGAGTAATCTCAACCCTCGGCTCGCCAAAGAGTTGACAAGCTTCCTCAGAGAGAATGTTGACATTTTTGCATGGACTCATGTTGACATGATCAGGATTAGCCCAAATGTCATATGTCATGCACTAAATACTAATAATACAGTTAAGCTAGTTCGCCAGAAGAGAAGAGCAATGGACCCCGAGCGCTATGTTGCCTTGAAAATCGAGGTAGATAAGCTCTTTTTGAATGGGTCCATTCGAGAAACGCTTTACTGAGTTAGATTACAAATCCGGTCTTGGTAAAGAAACCCAATGGCAAGTGGCGAACCTGTGTTGACTTCACCGACCTCAACAAAGCTTGTTCGAAGGACAACATTCCCTTGCCAAGAATTGACTAGTTCGTCGATGCCACCTCTGCACATGAGCTACTGAGTTTTATGGATGCCTATTTTGGATATAATCAGATTCTGATGTATGTGTCGGACGAAGAGCATACCTTGTTCGTTACAGATTGGGGGTTGTATTGCTACAAGGTCATGCCCATCGGCCTAAAAAATGTTGAGGCAACTTACTAGCGACTGGTTAACCGTATGTTTTCCGAGCAGATCAGAAAATCGATGGAAGTCTATGTTGATGACATGCTGGATAAGTCGCATGTCGCTTCAGATCACATAGCACATCTCGCTAAGATGTTCAGCGTACTCCGAAGGTACGGAATGAAGCTTAATCCTCTCAAATGCTCATTCATAGTATCCTTAGGAAAGTTCCTAGGGTATATGGTTAACCAAAGGGGAATAGAAATCAACCCCGAGAAGATCTAAGCTCTCCTTGATATGAATAGTTCGACCAACCAAAAACAGGTTCAAAGTCTAAATAGGAGAATAGCAGCTCTCAGTCACTTCATCTCAAGGGCAATAGATCGTTGCTTGCCATTTTTTAATATACTCAAGGCCAACAAAAAGTTCTAATAGACTCTAGAATGTGAGCGGGCTTTTCAGAATATAAAAGAGCACCTCGAAAAGCTACATTTCCTGTCCAAGCCTCTCCCCGAGGAAATTTTACTCCTATACCTATCCATCTCTCAGCATGCGGTTAATATATCTCTCATTCGGGAGGTCAGAGAGGTCTATCCCCAGGTTCCTTGGTCACAAGCTATAGATAGCCTAAATCACCCAGTCAGTGGCCTTCCTCTCGATTTCAAGGTTTTGTCACTTCATTTGATCAATTAATGAAGTGACCCGCCCTAAGGAAATCTCGAGGTCCGTCTCCAGTGCCCTTTTCTACTTCTCAATATTCTCCCATAGCCGAGCTCTCTCTTCCTCTACCTTCATGGCCCATTCAGAGTTTGCCTTCAACTCCTACTCTTTCTCGCCACACTCTTCTGTGAGTCTAGCCACTGTCCTCTAGAGCTCTTTGATCTCTTCATCTTTCTTCTTGAACTCAACCTTCTGGAACTCTACTGTGCAAAGGGCAAAGTTTCTCTCTACCAGGTATTGATTCGCCTGGATTTGATACGTTTTTGCCTCTACATCCAGAGTTGCGAAGTCTTGTTTCAACTTCGCATTCTCTTCCTTCGCTCAATGCGTTAACCCAATTCTGGTTGGGCTTACGCTTAAATCCACCTTGTGAACTGACCACTCTATGAGTTGGGGTATCTTACAAGTGATGCTAAATTGGGTTCTAGCCTATTAGCTCACAACATTCACAAAACAGGAATCAGAATCCTATCTACTTTCCATTTTAGTCAAGATCCAAGATCTTAATTGAATTGTAGTCTTGATCTGATAAAGGCAAGTCACAAGACTTCCTTCCTAATTCGAACTCCTCTAGGACTCTAACATCCTTGGTTTGCTATATAAACAGAGGCCAACCCTAGAAGCTTGCTTGAGTCTATAAATGGACCTCTGCAACTTGCATATCTTATCAGCTTTTCCCTTAAGAACGAAACCATCAGATTGTGTCATATACGTATCCTCTTCAGGTTTCCATTCAGGAAAGCTGTTTTGACATCTATCTGTCAAATCTCATAGTCATGATATGCAACAATCGCAAGCATAATCTGGATAAACTTAATCATGGCAACTGGCAAAAGGGTTTCTTCATAGTCAATGCCATGAATGTGTTTGAAACCTTTGGCAACCAGTCGTACCTTATAGGTATGCACCTTGCCATCCATGTCAGTCTTCTTCTTGAAGACCCATTTACACCTTATAAGTTTTACCCTTACTACAACAATATACACATATAGTTATGAAAATTAGCTACAAAAAGGAAAACTGTAGCAAATACATATTTACAGCTATAAAGTCAATATTTATAGCTAATTGAAATAATTTTAGTGATAAGATTTTCTCCCTCGAAGCTAATATTCATCTCTTGCTTTAACTTATTAAAATCGTGGCAATAGCTATTCATTTAGCTACAATGTATTAGCTGTGGTATAACATTGTAGCTAATTAATGTATTTAACTATAAATATTTCATTTACATGGCATATAGTATCATTATTAGCTATGACTTTAACTATAAAGCTATTATTTGTGCATTAGCTATAAAATATTGAAATTTGTAGCTAATTAATGTATTTAGCTATAAACATTTTATGTACATGGCATATATTATCGTTATTATCTACGAGTTTAACTATATAGCTATTATTTGTGCATTAGCTATAAAATATTGAAATTTGTAGCTAATTAGGGTATCTAGCTATACATATTTTATTTGCATGGTAGTAACAACATTTTAGTATTATTATTAGCTACTAGTTTCAATATATAGCCGGTATGTGTGTATTAGCTATAAATTATTTGAATTTGTAGCAAATAAAGAATGTGAAAATAAATTTGCTACAATCTTTATAGTATGCAGCTATAGATATTCTAATTTATCCCGTGAGTAAATATATTTTTATTACTTATGAATTAAATAGTTATAGTCAAACATAGTGTTAATCACACCACTAAGGTCAATAGTAAATGGAACCTTAAACCAATAGCTAACCTAAAAGAACTCTTCAACGAGCTAAGAGTGTGGGCTTTTGTAAAATAAAAGTTGTATTTTAAAGGATTTATGAGGTTTTTGTCTTTTCTATGATGATTTAAAACTAACACTTTATAAAATATAGGTGATTTTAGGTATGAGATATGAGATACTATAAAAATTGGTAATGTTACATATTTTTATATATGGAATTGTATGTATGTTTTAGATGATGATGATGATAGCGATAATAAAACTATTTAAATTATTTATACGTTTGATAAAAAAAATGTTTGGTTGTATGGAAGATTAGGTTTTATATAAAACTTGGTGCATATATCAAAATAACCAAAACCACCATCAATATATTTATCAAAACCTGTCTCACTTCACAAAGTATTAATATGCAAAGCAAATTAATTGAATTGTATAACCATAAAACTTTATAAAACTGAAAGCATAATTTGTAAAATAAAGGGATTGAACTCAAGTCGTACAATCATTTAAAAAATAAAAACTGCATCAAAAATCTCGAAGCTTTCAAACAAATATCATATGAAAGATTAAAAAAATGTAACAAACAATCTAATAATCTATATGAGCAAATCTTTTTCATCAATGTCTTCAACATCTCTCTCTTCATCATCACTTTGACCATCATCAACAATCACACTACTAGAATCACATATCTCATTTCTCTTCCAATTTATTAAGTCACCATCTTTTTCAAACATATTTGTAATTTGAGGATCTATTTCAGAGCTGTCTTGTTGGAAAGCTTCTTCATCAATAGATGATTTTTCACCACATGGCAGGTCATAAAAGCTATCTAGACGACCTTTTAAAACAACAAGCCAATTAGGATTGGAACCATCATTAACATAGAATACTTGTTGTGCTTGAGATGCAAGCACAAATGGTTCATCCGTATATAATTTTATAGTTGTTTAACACTAACAAAACCATACTTAATTATCGTTCTTCACACCTCTTCCAATCACATGAACATCCCACCAATCACATTTAAATAACACTATCAGTTTTTCATTCAAATATTGAAATTCAATTATTTCATTAAGAACTCCATAATAATCTATATTTTTATCCTCCACCATTCCTTTTACCAAAACAGCACTATTTTGCTTTACCCTTTTTCCTTAAAGTTACTTAGTGTGAAACCTAAAACCATTTATGATATAGCCTAAAAACCTTTGTATACCATAAAAAGGACTACGAGAGAAAGATATTAGATCTTCATTTACATATGTACTCCCTTCTTTATACAATTGTACAACCTATTAAAAAGAAGACAAGAAGAAAGAGTAAGAATTAAATGTCAAAATGCACAGAAATAAAATTTCACAAAGGAAAACCTTACTCGATGATGAAACCATTCATGAAAATCCTCCTGATACATGCCTTGCTCATGTTCACTACAAACAATTTGAAAAAATAAAGTAAGAACCAACAATGAAAAAACAGTACATTAAAAAAAAAAAAAAACTAAGCACCAAATATAAAAATGAATAAGGAAACTATCATACCGTAAAATAGGTTGTACTTCTTCACAATTTTTCAACACATAAAGATGGGCTTGTTTCCATTCATTATTTTCAATCGACCTACACTTATCCCTTGTTAAAGGATATCCACACTGATGAAATATAGATAACCATTTGTCTGAATCAACATTACTACCTTCAAAATTTATCAAGCTTAGTTTCAATACAATTTAAATATCTCGAGCAAAATATTAGACTTTCTTCCATAGTGTACCCTACTACAATAGAACCTTTTGGTAGACTTTTATCACGAACATAAAGCTTCAATTTTCCTAAGAACCTATACAAATGTTTCTTCAGCTAATTAATAACTTATTATAACCACACACTAATAAACATAAAAATAGATATATGAAATGAGGAAAACAAAATATTATCTCTCGATAGGATACATCCATCAATATTGTACAGGTCCTGCAATTTTTGCTTCAGTTGGAAGGTGAACAGTAAGTGCACCATAACATCAAAAGATGCTGGTGGAAAGATTTTTTTTTTTATTTGCACAAGGTTATTACAATTTGAGATTCAAGGTGTTCCAATGCTTCTTTTTTCAACACTTTCGAGCATAACTCTCTAAAAAAAAAATGCTCAATTCAGTTATAACATCATACGCATTGTTAGGTGCAATTCCACGCATTGCCATAGGAAGAAGTTGTTCTAAAAGAATATGGGAATCATGGCTCTTAAGACCGTTTATCTTGCGCTCTTTAACACCTACACATCATGAGATGTTAGATGAATATCCATCAGGAACCTTTACACTTTTTAAAAACTTGCATATTTTAGTCTTTTCCTCTGAAGATAAAGTGTAAGATGCTGCTGAATAAAACCACTTCCCATCCTTTTGAGTTGGATGCAAATCCTTCCTTATACCTATTCCCTTCAAATCACGACGAGCATTCAAGTTGTCTTTGGTTTTCCCATTAATATCTAACAATGTACCTATGATACTGTCACATATTTTTTTTTCAATGTGCATAACATCCAAATTGTGACATAATAAGTTCTTTTTCCAATATAGAAATTTAAAAAAAAAAAAAATGCTTTTCTTCCTCCAATTTAGGGTGTTTTGATTTTTATCATTTATCTGCTTCTTTTTAGCCTTACCAAATGTAACAGGTTGAAGCATTTGCAATTGGTTCAACACATCATCTCCTGACATCTTCTTAAGAGCAAACCTTTTCTCAAATTTTCCATCAAAGGAAGACTTGTTCTCTCGCCATTTATGATTCATAGGTAAAAATCGACGAGCCCCCATGTAAGAAAACTTACAACCATATTTAAGTTGAGTAGATGGGGTCTCCTCATTGCATGAAGGACAAGCCATTGCTCCTTTAGTACTCCACCTTGACAAATTAGCATATGTAGGAAAATCATTAATTGTCCATAAAAGTGCAGCACGCATGCAAAAATGTTTATTTGGAACCAATGGTGAAGCATTAGGTTCAACATTATTAGGATTGTTAGGCTCGATAGTGTCTTGCACACAATCGTCTTGCATTATAACATCCATTCGGTTAGGTCCGGCTGCATCATGAATCATCCTAATTATATCATCTTTTTCATTTGCTTTTAAGTCATTAGTGACATGTTTCTCTTTAGCGATGAATTCACCATGATATAATTAACGAGTATATTCTTTGACGATTCCATGCATTAATAAGTGACCATGTACTTCATCTTTTGTTTTGTGTAAAACATTGTTACACTTCGTACAAGGGCATGGGATCACACCACCTAGGTTTGTGTGACTAAAAGCAAAATCAAGAAAATTCTAAACTCTTATCATATACTCATTACACATCTATCTGTACATTGCATCTATTGTTTGTCCATTGTAATCATGTTTAAGTATTAATATATAATAATTAAAAATGAAATAACTACTTGATCCAAATAAACTAAATGAAAAATAACTAGTGTGAAACACAGACATTAATTTATAGGTCATCCACTCAAATCTAGGTTCCACAAAGAGGACTATCAACATATATAGTATATATTGTTTTGCTTATAGATGGGTGCTAGTATGTCCATATATAACTAAATGTTTGATTGATAGAAAGGCAAACATGTACTTCAAAGAGAAGAGACTTCTGTTTTGTTATGGATGAAATTGCTTTGTAACTAGGTATCTAAGCCGACCAATTTTAATATCCCACACCACCAAAATTTAATTGTTACCGCCTGTTACTACCCCTTTTATGTTAAAACATTAACCGCCAATATTTCTCGCAAGATCCTAACCAAGAATTGCACATAAATAATCCAAGAACACATCAAGAAAGTCTACATCACCAAATCAATCAAAAACGAAACAAACACAAACGCACTATGCTGACTCACAGCTTGCAAACCATCACAACATCAAGTAGAATCAAGTTAAAACATCAGATACACTAATACATAAAATAAAAAAAATGAAAAATCAATTCACAGGGATTAAATTAATCTTTTTCAATCCTTTATCAAAGATAAATACACTCAAAATTTCAATACAAAATGCCTGATTCCAATTTCATGACCACTCTGCTTTTTATTAACTTGATAACGGACTCAGCTTGCTGCTTTAGCTTTCATCTCTTTCCATGTTTGTTGCAATAAATAGTGTCATCAGACTCTACTAATTTTTATATATTCTTTTGGACATTTTCTATCTTATATTATTTAATTAGTATATTGCAAACAAGAAACCAGTTATCTTTTATGGTAGATTCTCAAGGCATCAAACCATTGCATAAATACATTCACACCATGTTCTTTTCATGACCACTTGCTTTTTATGCACATCCTGTCTTCATTCATAAATTTAGTTTTTGAAAAATGGGTGAAGTTAAAACATCAGATACGGTAATGCATAAAATAAAAAGTAAAAATCAATTCACAGGGATTGAATTTTTCTTTTTCATTCCTTTATCAAAGATAAATACACACAAAATTTCATTAAAGATATTTCACAAACAGATGGTGAGCTTTCTGGACAAAAGAAAAGATGTTAATAAACTTTCATTTTGTCTAATCTAATCAATTTCGTTTTGTCTAAACACAAGAAGGTTACAAGTCATGAAATATTTTCCCAGGGAAACAAATAGACCTCATTGAAAACAAACACACAAATCATATCTTCACACAAACAAACTAATAATCATTGAATAAATAATGCGTTTTCCTACAACAAAACACCGATAAAAAACTAAGAAACATCAGATATTGACCAAAATCAACGCAGCTGCAAAACACACAAAGAGCTAGAATCATAAAAACAAAACGATGTAAAGATAATGGAAAAAGATGCAAAGATTGTTATTAACTAACCTTTTTTTCTTGAAATCAACAATTCAGATAAGTGAAACATCGACACAGTTCAATTCAATTTGGCTAACTGAGGACTTAACAAACAGATTCAAACCCAACCTGATTGTGGCGAGAGTGAGTGAAAACCGAGGCCTTTGGGGAATTAAAAAAGAAAATAGAAAAGAAAGAGATGTTAATAAACATGAGATGCTGGAGATTCTGATGTTGATCTTGATCTTGATCTGTCAAATCAATTTCCTTTTGTCTAATCTAATGGTACAGCTCTGACCTGTCCACTGTCAATCTCACATTTATGTTATATTTTATTTCAAATTATTAAATTAATAATATTTTATTAGGTCTAGACGTCTAGTGGAATAGGGATGAAAATTTTGTCTAATCTCACCTGTCAACTTCCCATTGTCAATCACACATTTATGCTGTATTTTATTACAAATTATTAAATTAATAATATTTTATTTAATAATAATACTTTATTGGGTCTAGACGTCTAGTGGAAATGGGATGAAATATATATATAGATATATAGATATATAGATAGAAGAACCTCTATAGTCATAATGTTGAGACCAATTAAATTTATTACTATGAGGAGGTTATAACTTAACAAAGGTGTAGTTACAAAAATTATTGTTTTGATTTCTTATTTTATAATTCATGTTTTAGTAGTATTATGATTTCAATTCATTGTTTTAGTAGCATTAGGATAGTATAGAAATGGATATCAAAGAGTCGTTACAAAGTTGAGTGACCAGATTTGACAACTTAACTACACAAATCAAATAGGTATTAATATCTTCCTTAATCATCCAAATGAATAACAAGTCGTGAATAATAATAATAATAATAATTGAAAACCCTATCTATTTGGGTTAACCTGAATCTAACCCAACCCAGACCCAAATTGGACTTACCGTGAAGGGTGCGTTGCCCCTTCATCCCCACCCGCTCACTAGCGAGTGGGACCGTCGCTCACTAACCAGGGAGTGGAACCCCCGGATACGTCATTAATCAATAAGTTGGAGATCAATTTGCAAGTTCACTCTATGGGCAAGAAATAAAGAATTTATTACGGAGCTTATCAATGGTAGGATTTAAGTGGGTCTCATCTCCTTGTGATTTAATAAATTGTTCACAAGGTATCAATTGCAATTAATTCAAACCACTCATGATTTAATTCACAATCTTTTTGTATTGTTTATAATAAGAATATAAGTTAACTTATAAAAATTGAGCTTAGAGAATCACATGAGACTATGGTTAGCTTGTGTGACAACCCCACTATGTAAAGATTATTTATCTTATTCATCATTTATAATTCAAATTATTTATCTTAAATTTGCCTATAGAATTTGATGAGGATCATCAGGTTGTTGGTGAAAACTCAATAGATTTTATTTGGTCTTTTGGACAAACAGTTCAGAATAAGTCATGTTGTCCTTTACAAATAAATGAGTGGAAAGAACTTAAAGAACATGAAACTGACCATATTTGGACCATTATCAAGGTAAGACAGATAATAAATAAATATTTATAATATTTTGTATTCTGTTTAATATATTAAAGTGTAGAATTTGAAAATTATTTATCTTATATGCTTTTCAGGAGAAGTTTATATTTGAAGAAGTAGAAGGAAGGAATGAAGCCATTTTTTGTCACATGAATGCCTTATATAGGGATTACAGATACAAAATGAAAAAAAAGACATTTTGATTCGAAACCAACTTACCAAAGTCGTCTGAAAAACAAGCCTAAACTTGTTCATATGGACGACTAGAGGTATTTGGTTAATTATTGGAGTGAGGCAACCTTTCAAGTAAGCATAGCTATTTAAGTTTCATTTTAGCATAATTACTATGTAATTATAAGATATAAGTATTATTGCTTATTTTATCATTATACAAGAAAGGAGTAACAAGAATAAGACAAATAGATCAAAGCGGTCTATGCCTTACATAGGAACTAAAAGTTATGCTGGACTTAGACATCAAATGGTATGAATTTGCTTTCAAATATGAGATTAAGTTTAATAATTCACATTCATTATTTTTTAATCAATATGTTCATAACTTTTATTATGATAGCAAAAGAAAAATGGATATACTCCTTCTCATGTTGAAGTTTGGATAGAATCTCGTAAAAGAAAGAAAGATAAGCAAGTTGAATCTAGTATAGAAGACATTATTGTAATAGTTTTGTATTCTCTTTAACTACTTCTTGATTTTTTATTATGCACACACATCCAAGCTAATACCATAAATTTGTTTTGCAATCACAGTTTGATCAATTAAAAAAACAAGTAGAAGGACAAATCTTATTGAATGATGATGAAATATTTGAAGAGGTCCTTGCTCCAAAGAAGAATGGCTATTCGTGTGCTTATGGTCTAGGAAAAAGTATTATTGAATATTTTGGAAGTAGACCAACTAAAGCACAACTTATGAAACAAGTACAAACAACTAGGAAGGAAGCAAATGAAAGGATGTAGGAGGCAAAGAGGGAATCAAATGAGAAATTAGAAGAAGTAAAAAGGAAAATGGAGGAGATGAATAGACGATGGGAAGAGAAGTTCATGAAGATGCTTACAACTCAAGGTCAACAATATTCAACAAATAACCAAATCCCTTTGGATGAAATTGTAAGTTATTTTGAAAACTGCATATATACTATGAGAACCATTTTTCTTTTACATTAATCATAAAGTGATGTGCAATGATTACATTAGTCTATATGATTAATCTAATTTTTTTTTTTTTTTTTCAAAATTGATATTGCAGGTTGGTGTAAATTCTTAAATGGTTAGGAAAGATTGCTATGACATTGAAGATTCATCTTTTGTAAAAAAATTAGTTGATAACTTTTTAAATTACTAGGATGAAGGATTTTATGAGTAGACAATTATTTGGTTGGAAATGACTTTATTAATGTTTATTTTTTTACATTAGAAATTTTCATATGATGTCATATTATCTATTTAATATAACAGAATTGCTATAAATTTGTAATTATTATTAAATTTGTTAATTATAGCAATAGTTGTTACAATTAATTTTAATCGAAGCAATAAATTATAAATTTTTGATATAAATTATTTGTTCCATAGCAAATAATTATAATATTTAGCTACAAATTAAAAGTATTCATAGCAAGTTATTTAAATATTTAGCTATTAACAAACTATGTCCATAACAACTGAATTTCATATATAGATATGACTTCAATATTTCCATAGCAAATAATTATAATATTTAGCTACAAATGAAAAGTATTCATAGCAAGTAATTTCAATATTTAGCTATTAACACACTATATCCATAGCAATATCTTTTCATATATAGATATAACTTCTATATGTCTGTAGCAAAAAAATTAATATTTAGCTACGAATTCACTATTTATGTGGCAAATGATCTTTTTATTTAGTTATGATTTTAGTTGTCACACAGCCAAAAGGTTAATATATTTGCTATGAATATTATTTTTGTAGCAGAAATTTTCAAGATTTAGTTATAAATTTATATTTGTGTAGCTAAAATGCAAACATAGCTATACAAACTATTCTCCGTGGCTATAAAGGCAAAGCTTTTGCTACAATCTTGTTATTGTTATGGCAAAGACATTTAAGTTTTTAGTTACATATTAATCTCATCCATAGCAAAAAATATAAACTGTTAGCTACGTAAGCAAAAAGTTACATGGCTAACTTTTAGTTGTGCCACTTCTAGCTACGATAAGCTACAAAACATTACATTTGTAGTTAAACCATTTAGCTACGCAAATTCATACTTTTAGCTACAATGAACGTCATGGCTAGAAATGCATAATGTTGTAGTGCCTTCAGGTGGATCCACCAGAGATCACACTTGGTTTTGGTACATGGAGTCAATCTCAGATTTCATGGCTTCAAGACATTTAACAAAATATGGATCCGATACAGCATCATCGTAGGTCCTGGGTTCATTGTCTTGGTAGACTAGTACGTCACCATGCTGAGTCACGAGAAAACCATATTTCTTGGGCTCATGACGTACTCTTCTAGACCTATGTAGCTTCTGTGCTACTTGAGGTGGTTCACTTTGATCCACAGATTGTGGAGTAACCTTCTCATGATGTTTAGCCAATTCTTGTGGCACATCATCCTATCCTTTGTCTAATGTATCCCGTGGTTCTAAAAGCTTCATTGAGTTCTAGTACTTTTCTCCCACTAGTACCTCTTAGAAGAAATCCCTTTTCTAAGAAGACACTAGAATGAGCGACAAAAAACTTTGCACTTTTCTGGGTGGTAGAATAATATCCTTTGGTCTCTTTAGGATACCCCACAAATATATATTTATTAGATTTTCGGCCCAGCTTGTTCGAAGTCAATTTCTTGACATAAGCTTTGCAACCTCAAATCTTCAGATAAGACAAGTTGGGCTTTCGTCCACTCCATAGTTCATATGGAGTCTTATCTACAAATAGAAATCTAATTTTTTTTTTTCGTATGAGCATAAACTTAAAGAAAGTTAAATATTACCTTTTCATGTGTTGTAGTTGAAAATCTCCTTCTAAGTTAAATAAACTTAGTATTTAATTTTACTTAGATAAAGAGAAATAATGAAAAAAGTATACTGGATAATGGAATTATAGGTTTGAGAAATGTTAGAAGTTGAAGGAAAAGGAAAGAAGAAAACGGTAAAAAAGGGAAGAAATGGATAAAAAGGGTCTTTTTATTAAAAGATCCTTAAAATTTTGGTTACTATTAAATTTAGTCCTTTAAATATGGTTTATTATGCGATTATATTAGTTATTATAGTTGTAACATTAGTTGTTAAAGCTCTCCAATGTAGCTTATAAATTAATCCCAAAAGTTTATTTTTTCTTCTCTTTTTTTTATGTTATCGAGATATTATAAAAAGCAATCCATTCTTGTTCATTTGGAGAAAAAAAAAAAAAAAAGGTAATTCTGTGTATATTTGTGAAACTAAAATGAGAGTGTCAAGTCAACCTTTTAGTGAAACTATACATTTTGTGAGCAAACGTCATGTTCGCACCCAAGGTTCAATGAGATAGCTAGTTCTCACCCCTAGTTTCATATATTCTAGATCCCTACCCTTAAATTAACATCGTTAGTGGCTGGTAGGTTTCAACACAGATGTAGAGGGTGCTATTACCAAACTGTCCTCCCATCTTCTTCTTCATCTCCCCTTCATCCTCCTATTTTCATGCCCTCCCATTTCTAACCAAAAAACAAACACAAAAACACTCCAAATAAACAATCAAACAAATCCCAAGCTTCAATTTCATCAAAAAAGCATCCTTCAATAAAACGAAAAAAACCATAGGGTGAGAGGCGTCGGTGAATGGTGGGCTACTGTGGTTGAGAAGGTTAAGGGTTTTGAAGCGGAGGCACTACTAGAAGCAGCCAAAATTTGACAAAGAACAGTTGCATGACGCAATTGTTGTGGCCAGCAAATAGCGGCTGTTACGGTTGGGAAAGATGGGGAGTTTTTTTTTTTTTTTTTTTGGGGGGTGTTTGATAATGCCGAATCAGGCCAATTTGGCTTGAGAAAAACAGTCGCGCAGCGAGGGAGTGGGTTGTGGGAAACGGCAAAATCCAATTAGATTTTTGGTTAAACATGGCTGGGGAAGGTGCAATCAAGGTTGGGGAGGTGTTCTTGCCATGACTGGTGAAGAAAACTGGCAATTTGGATATTTGCTTGATTTAAGTTGTGTGTTGTTGGATTCTCTATTTAGTTTTTGATATAGTGTTTTGATTTTGGGGTATGAAGTTTAGATCTAGGTTTGATGTGGTTTGAGGAGGGGAGATGAAGTTTGGATCTGGTTTGTTACCGATTTGTTGAAATGGCTAAACCGATAATCAAATCAAAAATTCAATTTTGCCATTTTACCAAATGGAAATTGAATTGGTTTTTAGAAAAGCTGAAGCGGTTTTGGTTTGGTTTTCGAATTTTTTTTCCCACCCCTACTTGGTGTTAGAAAATGGTGTAGAAGGGAGGTAGTTGAGGAAAGAGGAAACCGGATGGGAGATTTTTGAGGATTTCAGATACGTGTGATGGTAATTTGTGAAAAGCTAAAACCTCAAGGTAGGTACTTGATAATAAGCCATCAAAGAGATAACTAAGTAAGAGTTTTCGAACTTTAAAGGCATGTTTACTCATGGAATTGAGATTTCCATTTCCCTTGTTTACTAATTGAAACCGAGTAAAGAAAGAGACTTCCCTATATAATCGATTCCTTAGAAGCACGGGTAAAAGATTCCTTAAACTATTTTAAGGAACCCTTATTCTTGGGATGGACAATTTAAGGAAATTGTTGATACGAAAATCGCACCAACTTGAGTCATACGATTGACCTTGGTGGAATCAGAACCGTTGTGTGCATGATTAAAGATAACTAACAATTGAATGTAAAAAATGCGTAATAATGTAATGAACACAAATGATTTTTGAAATGGTTTGGCAAGTTAGAACTTGAGCCTACGTCCACTGTTATCTTATTACTTTTGATGGATTACAAGAATAACAATAAGCTTGCCCATAATAATTTTCTAACCCCTTTCATCATTAGAGGGGGTTTATATATAAGTTTGTAAAAAAGGAAAGAGAGAAATTCTCGGGATTGCAATCAAATTCAAATTGCAATTATGATATTCTCTTGATTGTGTGCTAAGATCGCACCATCATTGCTATTGATTCAATCTCTTCTAAAATATTTGAGATTTGAGCTAATCTGTGATTTGTCGAACAATTGCCAAAGTTGGTCACAACTAGCTTGTGCTTGGTAGAGCTATATCTCGAAGAGTTTATGCTGGGTCGGACAAGTGTTGAGTCAAACTGATTCTGTGTCGAACTAGATCCTTGCGGGCTTTTGACTTCTCTGAGCTTAATGAAAAAATCACACCCAACATCTACCCCCTAGTGTTCGGTACTCATTTCAAGCTTTGAAGACTTATTGCCCGCTTTGACATTTAGCTCGAACTTCTTAAGTTGCATGCTGATTATAGATTTGGTTGAGCTTCGTAAGTTGACCTTAGCTTTAGTCGACATGAACAGGACTTAGCTTTTGCTATGGTATTCTTGAGAAACTTGGAATTTGAAATGAAGGGCACGCAGGTAATATCCACGTGATCGGGTTGCATTAAATGCAGTTGGCTTTTACAGTTACTTTTCATCGCGCGTGGGCGACAACAACTGTTTACATGTGAAGTCAAGGCGACGTGCGACAATGGTTATGATTATAGAATTCAGACGGTTGATCACCCTTTATGGATGATTGACACGTGGACACATCTAGCGGTCAAGATTACTCGATGAATAGAAGGTTGAGATTCATCGCAGATCAAGTGAAAACAAGTGTGGACTAGTCGCTCACATCTGTCGGTCAATATGAGCTATCCTGGATGGCTGAACTAAAAACAAGTGTGGGCAGGTCATAGATAGTTTTAGTTTTGACACTTGGTTACTTTTGTTTCAGGTATCTAGAGGTGAGCTATTACAATGTCTTAATCTAGCAACCACAACATTGATCGCTTGTTCGAGCCTGACTCCCTAGCGACCTCAACTATTTGTGGGGAGGAATCCCATAAGAGGTTTCTGAGGATATTATCATAAGGAGCTTGAAAAGCGATGCTACGAGATCTTTGGATGCAGCTTCTGTCGAGCTTCCCCTACCAAGGGGCTCACCAGTTCATAAACTTAGGAAGGGGCCAAGTTCTTTTATTAGAGTTGAGGATCTTGAGCGCATACGGGATATTTATATGACTCAGCTCTACTTGAGGGCTTTAGGAAATGTTTGCCGAAAAGATCCCCTTATGGGGTTGGGTGGCGATCTTTGATGTCCTTATGAGGTGTGGAATATCCGTCCCACCTCATTTCTTTATGGTTGACATTCTGAGGAGATTCGACATCGCTCCCCTCTTGCTCATAGGGAACTCATATATAATAATCGTAGGGATGTATATATCTTACCAAATAGTTGAGTTAGGCGAGCTTGTCCACCTGTATAGGTTAAAGAAGAACCAAGGTCAGACGTATAACCTCTCTAAAGCGAGGAAAACGTGTCCGAATGGTTTGGTCGGAGTCCAAAAAAAGTTGGGAAATTAGGACTCCTAATATTTCTTTTATGAAGCCGGGGAGACCGACACTTTTGCCTCGGATGCTAGTAAGTATTCTGATCTTCACACAAAACTTAAAGTTTTTTAGTCGGACAATCGAGCTAACCCGACCTTCTTCGTTTTGTAGTAAATGTCGAACATAATTTTGTCATTGCATCTCACCGAGAGCGGCTTCGATGGTTTAGCAAGCTTCCTAATAGTGAGCATGATGTCACCCCTATCATCAAACTCGCTCACTTGATAGCGTACAGTTTTTGCTATGGTGCTCCAAAATTTTGCACTATCTTTGAGAAAGGTAAGTGTTCCAAAGCTCGGTTTTTACATCTTTCCTTTAATAGGTCACTAACAACTCTTTTCAATTTGCAGATATGTGGGCCGACAAGCTGAAGAACTTGAAGAAGAAGATGGCAGCTCGTAGGGCTGCCAAGAAACAATCGATAATCTTGGCGAAGAAGTAGCCTACGAATTTTGTCGGGGCGACTGGGGCAAGTTCCTCGCTCCTGGCCCTCAAGCAAATTGGCGGAGAGCTTAGGGGGGCCCCAAGTGCTAAGAAGCCCGTATTTGCTTCCAAAGTAGTTGCCCAAAAAGATACTCCCGAGCTCCAAAAAGGCTCAATGAAGAAACATGTCGAGCCAGTGGAAGGCTCGAGGAAGAAAAAGGTGACCATGCAATTGGAAGGCTCAGGAAAGTAGAAATTGATTGAGCCATTAGGATGCTTGGGGAAGTAAAAGTTGATCGAGCGGTTAGAAGGCTTGGGAAAGAAAACTGTCAAGCCTGCTGGTGGCTCGAAGAAGATTTTAGTCAAAAGCGTGGCCAAGAAAAAATTCACTCCGACGGTTAGGACCGTCATTCAAATTGGGAGTGGAGAAAGCTCGCCTCGACAATGCAGTGAGAATGAGTGGGTTGAGCCAGCTGAGGCTGATCTTGATAAGTAGATAAGCGAGCTCCCTAAGCATATAGGCGGTGGAGCCTCTGCGGTTAGGGAGGCCGTATCGGAAAGGTAGTACGAGATGCTCAAGGTTGCCCATCCTCACGAGCTGCTTGCTTGCATATTACGGCTATGTCACCAAGGTATTGGTAGCTCGCCGTTTTCGCTTTGCTTTGAGGTCTTCCCACTTTATTTATTTTTACTAATTGCTTTCTCTTTTTTAGGCTGGCACGGTGATCAAGCTCTCTTTTAGGCTGGCACGGTGATCAAGCTCCTTTTTTATGCGAGCTATCCAACCCTGGAAGGCATGCACTTGGGTTGGCAAGAAGTGGAGAAGGCTAAGGAAGAGGCCTTGGTGAGGGCCAAGGTGGTGGAATAGGAGAATGGGTCGCTGCGAGCCGAGCTTAAGTGACTGAAGAATGAGCAGGCTGAGGTCCTCGAGATCAAAGAGAGAGAGTTTCTCAACAAACTCTCTTAGATTGAAGCTACCTAACAAAAATTAGAGAATGACCTGGCATAGTAGTAAGGTGCCAACAATAAGCTAGCTTCCGAGCTTGCCGTGGCTCAAAGGGCTAAGTTAGACTAAGAGGCCAACTTTTCGAACTTGTCAAGTCAACTCTTCTTTGAAACGGAGAATCGCAAAGAGGCTAAGACATAAGCTGTTAACCTCAAAAGAGACGTTAAGGAACTGAAGGTAGAAGTCACATGCTTGGGAAATATTGGTCTACTTGGTCCAGCGCTTATGGGAGGCTAACCCCTTGCTAGACTTCTCCTTTCTTCCCACCATCTATCAAAAAGAGAGAGAGAGGATGAACGCTGAAACAGAGGGCTTGGAGTAAGACATCTTCGAGTCCGACGAGAGCGAGGGCAAGAAAGAAAGTGATGAAGAAGAAGAGGCCGAGGTCAAACGAGAGGTCAAGGACCAGACCTTGCCAGCTCCACCTTTGGTTGATGCCGGCGACCTTCCCCCAGGCAAGCCATCAAAAGTTCTCCTCAAGCTCCCACTCCTGAAGGCACTGCTCAAGCTATGGCAATATGAACTTGTTCTTTTTTGGTTTAGTTTTTTTTTGTTTTTGTAATAAAACATTGATCGATTAATGAGATTGAATTTTTCCAATTTTTTTCAAGCCAATATTTTTTATTTCTGCGAAGTCATTTTAATTTTTCAAACTGAACTTAGTGTAATAATTTGAATTTGCTCCAAGTTATTGATGAACAATTTTATAACCTCGCAAGTGCACAAATCGCTCTCGTAGTCTAGTGTGCAAAAACAAGGGTTGATCCCACAGAGATTTGTAAGCAATTCACTAATCCTAATAACTATGCTTCAATTAAAACTAATACAAAGACTTAATAATAAAGAATTAAGAAAAACCACTTGACGGTAACAACTGATTAAAACTAAAATTAAACAACTATTAAAATTATCTAAAACCCAATTAACCAAAACCTAGGGCTCCAATTTCACCGTAACTATCCAGCTCTATGTCAACCATCTATCTTTTTTTTATCAATTCAGTCTCTAGGGTTCGCATTCACTAAATCAAGGTATTACCGTAAGGCTTTTGGGATTAGCCTAGTATTTTTAACACAAGACTAGCTATGGCTTATAGTCTAGCCTATGAATTAAAAACCCATTAAACACAAGAATACTTGAAATCAAGAATAAAGGCACATCTATCAGTAGGGTGTATGCACAAAGACTAGATATTCAAGAAATCATGAATCTACTAATACTCTGTTAGGGTGTATGCACAAAGTACTAATCATTCATTCACATGAGTTCTTCGAGATTAAAACATCATACATGCCTAATCTCAACACATAAAACCTAATAATTCACACTAAGTTTCATCACATAGTAATGAAAATTAAAGATTAAATTAATAACATAAATGAATCAAGATTTCAATTAAATTGATAACAATAACATCTGTTTAACAAAGAGCCTTCCAATTAGGCTACATTGGATCCCCATAAAAGAAATAAGTTACATATTGGCATTAAGAAAACAAACCTCAATTCCCCCAAAAGCATGAAAATCCAAAACCTAGGAAGAATCTTCTTCTCTTTCTTGCTACCAAGTGGCTCTCAATTCAGGCAAAACAAATCCCTAAAATAAATTACAAACTCTTATTTATACTTTTCCTTTGCTAGGGGTGTTTTTGGGAAAATACAAGTTCAAGTCGAAGTTGGAAAAGGTGAGATTTTTATTTTTCTCACGATCCATGCTGCAACATGATTTTGTGGCACCATGATGCATAATTCTTTTGTAACCCTAAAGTTTTGTCATACCACAGCTTAGAAAAACCATGCCACGACGCCATCCAGCAATTTCACATTATTTCTTTTGCTTGACAATTTGATTTCTCTCTTTAGCACATCCAAAGCCTCCAACCATCGTGTGAGTATAAAGTCACCATTTTTCCACCTAAAAACTCGAAACTCATACACATACCCGTGGTTCTTAAAAATTGAAATATATAAAGAAATTTGCATAAAAATAATATATTAAAGTCATGAATTCCCCACAATCTACCCATGAAATCACAGAATATATATATCATTTCACCACTCATCAGTTATGCGTAGTTTGCTTCTTTAGGAACTTTTCGAACAAACAAGAAAACCTTTCTTGCAACAACATTGAGTTAGGGCTGGTCGCTTGTCGTGCATTTTGGTCACCAAATTATGACTGATTCTTTTTTGCCTTGTTTTACTCGAGTGTTTTTTGAGTTTTAACTTCATCGTGTTGGGGAATGTCTCCCTTGATAAGTTCGAATTATGGTATGGCTTATACTGCCAAACTGCCTTTTTTTGAGCTGTAGGCTCCGAGTTTTTAGATGTCATTGCTTAGATCGCGATCTTGAAATAATAGATAAATAATAATAAACAAAAGGAATTTCTGAATAATACCTCTTGATAGATAATAAAATTTGGCCATAGGAGACCTTACACTGCATAAAGAAATAAAAAATGGACCCGAGTTGTTTACTGATAGTATCTTCATAGATGCTCGACGTTCCATGCTCGTAGTACAACTTCATCATTAAGGTGTTCCAAGTGAAAGGATCTGGTATGAGCTTTTCTGAGATCCTGAAAGGACCTTCTTATTTGGGCCCAAGTGCCCCCGAGTTCGCATTCAGTGCACTAAGATGACCTTTCTTAGAACTAGGTCGCCTACCTTGAAGTATCTCTTCACT
Organism: Pistacia integerrima; assembly: GCA_026225825.1. Taxonomy (NCBI): domain Eukaryota; kingdom Viridiplantae; phylum Streptophyta; class Magnoliopsida; order Sapindales; family Anacardiaceae; genus Pistacia; species Pistacia integerrima. The sequence goes on along the minus strand of CM047739.1, from coordinate 7,160,961 downwards.
CTCTGTTGGTACGCGACAACTCTTAGCTGAGACTTGGCTCGATGTTCCTCAATCAAGTCTAACTTCAAACAAAAAAGATCCTCATTAGACTCTTTGTTAAAGACCTCTCGTAGAAACGAGCTGACTCCAACTTCAACGAGGGCCATTGCCTCGCATCCATAAGAAATCGAGAAATGGGTCTTTCCTATCGAGCTTTTGGTCGTTGTTCTGTATGACCATAAAGCCTCGGGCAGCTCGTCTACCCATCTTCCTTTAAAAAAGTTAGGCTTTTCTTGAGGGTGTACTTGATCATCTTATTAATAGCTTCTACTTGACCATTAGCTTGAGGCTGGTAGACGATGGAAAAGTTTTTTGTAACGCCCCGCTTGAGGTACGTTGTTACCTTGGGCCTCTTTCGCTTATTTTGAGTTGATTTTGGTGTTATTGTTTGATTTAGTGTTGTGTTGAATGGTTGCCCTGAAATTGGTTGAAAACGAAGAAATTCGATCTGCGTGCTTGCAGGCGAAGAATCTTCGCCGCGTGAAGAGAGGTTGAAGCCACGGGGAAGGCTGGCGACAGTTTCGCCGCGGCGAGAGGTTTCTTCGCGCGGACGAGCGAATAAAATGTTGATGAAGTTTTAGATATTTTCTTCCTTAAGGACAATTTGACCTTTCTACCCCCTCATTAGCGGGGAAAAGTGGGGAGTTAAGTGTAAGGATATTTCATGGAGAATAGGTTGAGATAGGGGTGAGTTTGTAAAGAATCAAAGGATATGGATGGAATTCCCAAAGAAGAATAAGGGCAAAATGGGAATGAGTGTGTTTATATTTCATTAAAAGGAATTAGAATCAAAGAAACCCCTCATTTCTTCTTCTCAAACGTGACTCTTCATTCTTCTCCTCTCAACTTCTCTTCTCTTTTGATCAAGGTATTCCAAGGGGTTTTTGAAGTGATTTGGGGTGGAAAAGTAACCTAAGGCTTCCTAAGGTAAGGATTTCTCCTTAAGTTATGTGATTTGTGAGTTTTAACCCATATTGAAGTTTGAGGGTTTTCCTTCTTTTGGTTAAGATTAGAGGAAAAGTCAAGCTAAGCAAGTGAAAGGAAGGATTTGTGAAGTCTCTACATAACAAGGTAAGTAAAACCCAACCCAAGTTGAGATTTATGAATCTTCTTGATTAGGGTTTTGATAGAAATGATGTATGTATGTGATGTGCATGTATTATAGCATGTATGAAGGATTAAATAGAGATTTCTATGCTTTGTGATTGTTAATACCTTGCAAATTTGAGAAATGGGTTGTTGGTTTGGCAAGGTAGTTGAGATGGAATTTAAGGGGGTATTATGGATCCCCTTTTTGGAAGTGTTTTCTATGGCAGGTTTTGTGGCTTTGTGAAGGGGTTTTTCCCCATTTTGGATGGTTAAGAAAAGTTTTAGAATCATGGCTATGATAAAGTTTTATAGTGCACATGAGTTGTTTGATGAAATGCCTAATAGAGGTTTGAGTATGAGAAATGAACCTTAATTCTTGCAACATTACATGTTGGCATCTCATAAGTGCAATGATGAAGATGAACCATCCATAGGCACTAGTTGTGCATGGAAAAGTGACCTAAGAAAGTGTAAGGAAATGGTTTATGCAATTACCCTATGAGTAGAGAGCTTAGTGGGTAAAATTACTCTAAGGGTAGAGAGCATTGAAAAAGGCTACAATAGAGTGAATTAGAAGAGTAGTATAGTTGGGATGATGCTTTGTGATCATCACCCGACCGTTATGGGAATCGGATTGATGCTTTGTGATCATCATCCGAATAGCCCTTAGAGAGATGGGTCGATGCTTTGTGATTGTCACCCGATGAGTAGTAGAAATGGGTAGATGCTTTGTGACCACTACCCGGTTAGTTAAGAGATAGGTAAGTTGATGCTTTGTGATCATCATCCAACGGCTAGTAGAAGCGGGTTGATGCTTTGTGACCATCACCCGATAGTGACTAGAAACGGGTAAATGCTTGGTGAACGTTACCCAAAATTCATGAGGAACGGGTAGGTGCTAGGTGATCTCCACCCGATAGTTAGAAAGAACTGAGTTGGTGCTTTGTGATCCTCACTCGGTAGTCACTAAGAAGCAAGGGTTAGGTATGTGTGAATTCCACCCGATAGCCATAGAGAGTGAGATGGTGCTTTGTGTGAACGCCATCCGGCCGTACCTCAGTAAGATGAGGCCATGATGTTACTAGGAACAGAAACAGAATCAGAAATAGCATAAGGAAAGAATTAAGAGTTATTCATACGGGGACAGACAGAGAGAGAGTTTTACTTATCGAGGGCATTATTTTGTGCTCACCCCGTTATTTCCTTTGTGGATGCGGGTTCTAGGTGATGTTGCGGTCGGAGGGGCGTCGGCAAGCAATGAGGGAATAGCTACTTGTTTCCCTGTTTTTGTCTTACAAAAATACATTTTTGTAAACAATACCCTTTATGTATAAAAGACACATGAGTTGTAATGAAAAGAAAAACTTTGGGCCCAATTTTCTATTGTTATTATGCATGCATTGTACTAGTTTTCAGTAGTTGTTACATTTTTGGTATCAGAGCAAAGATTTTGGGATTGAACAGGTGTATTCTCATCGCCACGACGTCCTCTAACCATGTGTGAGTAATTCTTTCCTTATAGCAATTGTTCCTTGAGTTTATTAGTGTGATCATTTTGTAGATGAGGCGTAGTTATCGGAATCGTGGTAAAGGTGTGGTGAATGAAGGAGAACCTTCTAACCCACCAGAGTCTACGCCCCCTCCCTTGGATGAAGCTAGAATCCGGGGAATTATTCAGCAAGTTATGGCAGAAACTCAGGGGAGAGTTGTACCCCCTGTTCAGTACCGCTTGATTACACATGTCGAAAGAGGACAAACGGTACCTCCCCCAAATAGCGCGAACGAGTTGAAGCCGACGGTCTCTCGTGCCAAACATCAACCCTCGAGTTTAAGGGTACTACGAGATCCGGTGATAGCGAAGAGTGGCTTGGGTCAGAGAACGAGCCATGGTTTATTTCCCATGTCGCAGGGAGAAGATCGGTATGCGAAGTTTCTTGTTTCGGGTGATGCCCGAATTTGGTGGGAATTAATGGAAGAAACTCATGACGCGACAAAGAATGACGTGGGAAGAGTTCGAGCAAGAGTTTGAGGGCGAGTATAGAACGGAGGACCAAGTTCATGAGAAGGTCCAAGAATTTATCACGTTCTGACAAGGGACTAACGCTTGTGAAAGAGTACTCGGTGAAGTTCAACGCTCTTGCAAGGTTTGCAGGGAATAGTTAGCACTCCGGCCACGAGAAGAGACAAGTTTGTGCATGGATTGAAGCCGGAGATAGCCCGGGATATAATGACAAGCTCCAACCCTCCTCGAAATTATAGTGAGGCTTTGAGGCGTGCGATGAAGGCGGAGATTTTTGAGAATAAAATCTTCCCGGTAGGATCCTCGTCAGGGAGGACCGAAGGAGCTACCCTCCGCCTCCTCATAGAGAGAAACATGAGGATGTAAATGGTAAAGACATGAAGAATCGAAGAAGAAGTTTCATATAGGCGAATAGAAAAGAGTGGAAGAATAAGCGACCTCGGACGGAAGGGTTTCCTCCTTGCCCTAAATGCGGGAAGAATCACCCGGGAGAGTGTCTGAGGGATCAGAGAGTGTGTTATAGGTGCCGCGAGTGGGGCACATGATGAGAGATTGTAAAGCTCCTCTTCCACCAACTACTCGGGGTTCAGGAGGTACTGCGAATGCCAGAGTGTTTACTGTGGCATAGGGTGAAGCGAGAGGCGATCCCATCACCATCTTGCAAGGGTCGATTATTATTTCATGCATCCTTTATATGCTTTAATTGATTCAGGTGCTACCCATTCGTTCATATCTTATGGGATGCTTGAGAGATTAGGTTTGAAACCTACTAGAGCATCACAACCCATTAAGATAGAACTACCCTGATGGGGTTAGTGTTGTGACTCAAGAGATTTTGTTAAGAGAGCCCTTAGTGATCTAGGGTAGAGAGTTACCCGTTGACTTAATAGTTTTCGATATGCCCGACTTTGATGTGATTCTGGGCATGGACTTCCTAGGGAGATATGGAGTAGAGATTGACTGTCGGAAAAAGAAGGCAAGGTTTAACCTTGATAGTGGAGATAAGTTTAGTTTTGGAGAAGGCCATCAGTTGAGCATGCTGATTAGTAATGTGAAAGCCAGGAAAAGATGTTGAGAAAGGGGTGTTCGGGTTATATTGCCCATGTAGTGCAGTGGTGATGTCCCACAGTTAGAGATTCAGAGGGTGCCAGTAGTTCGAGACTTTCTAGATGTATTTTCGGAAGAGTTACCGGGTTTGCCTCAAGAGAGGGAGGTAGAATTTAGTATCGAACTAGCACCAGGGACAGCACCAATATCTAAAGCCCCTTATCGAATGGCCCCAGCTGAGCTCCAAGAATTAAAGAAGCAACTCCAAGAGCTTTTAGATAAAGGCTTTATCCGACCAAGTCATTCCCTTGGGGAGCTCCAATCTGTTTGTGAAAAAGAATGGATGGATCACTAAAGGATGTGTATTGATTATAGGGAGTGAATAAAGTTACGGTTGAAGAATAAGTACCCGCTTACCCTGGGATAGATGACCTTTTTGATCGGCCTTGAAAGGAGCGGCAGTGTTCTCCAAAAATTGATTTGAGGTCCGGATATCATGTAAGAGTAGTTGAGCAAGATGTGGCTAAGGACGCTTTCGTACAGATACGGGCATTATGAATTTGTAGTGATGCCTTTTGGCTTGACTAATGCCCCAAGAGTTTTTATGGACTTGATGAACGAGGGTTTTTCATGAGTACTTGGATCGGTTCATTGTTGTCTTCATCGGACACATTCGATTTACTCAAAGTCAAGAGAAGAGCATGAGAGACACTTGAGATTAGTATTGCAACGCCTGAGAGAAAAGAAGTTGTGTGCTAAATTCTCTAAGTGTGAGTTTTGGCTTAACCAAGTGATATTCTTGGGTCATACCGTGTCGAAGGAAGGGATTTCGGTAGATCCGAGTAAAGTGCGAGCAATCTGGGAATGGCGTTGAGAAGCAGTTGAAAGAAATCGGGAGTTTCTTAGGCTTAGCAAGTTACTACCGGCGATTTGTAGCAGGATTCGCCTGGGATTGGCTAAACCGTTGATAGCTCTTACCAAGCAGAAAACTCCTTTTATCTGGTCAACAGCATGTGAAGAAAGCTTTCAAGAGTTGAAGAAGAGGTTAACATCAGCTCCTGTACTAGTGTTACCACAGGAGGGTGTAGATTATGACATTTTACGAGATGCCTCTTTGCGGGGACTTGGTGTTGTGTTGATGCAGTTAGGTAGGGTTATAGCTTATGCTTCTCGTCAATTGAAAGAGTACGAGACCAGATATCCTACGCATGACTTAGAATTAGCAGCTGTGGTCTTTGCCTTAAAGATTTGGAGGCACTACCTTTATGGTGTGAAGAGTAATATCTACACCGATCATAAGAGTCTAAAGTACTTCTTCACTCAAAAGGAGTTGAATATGAGGCAGAGAAGGTGGTTAGAGCTGGTCAAGGATTATGATTGTGAGATCAAGTATCAACCGGGAAGGCCAATGTAAGTAGCCGATGCCTTGAGCGAAAGAAAACCCATGTTTTCCTACTTACCAGGGGCGAAAGAGTTAATAGAAGAATTGTCTAAGGAGCAGATTAAAGTGGTTGGGAATACCCGAATTGACCTAGAGGTACAAAGTCTCTTTACTAGAGGAAATTAGAGAAAAGCAAATGGCGAGATGAGTGGTGTCGAAAAGCAAGCATGCCAAGTGCGTGAGGGCAAGACATCGCAGTTCTTTGTGAGAGATGGTGTCCTCTATTTTAGAAATTCGGTTGTGCATTCCTCCAAAAGAGGAGTTGAAACAGAAAATTCTTATGGAGGCTCATGACACACCGTACACCGCTCATCCGGGAGCAACCAAGATGTATCAGGATATCAAGAAAGGCTATTGGTGGTCAGGTATGAAGAAAGACATTGCAGAGTTTGTGACTAAATGCCTAACCTGTCGGCCGGGTGGGTGAAAGCGGCAACACCAACTAAGTCAAGGGGTTGCTTCAACCATTGAGTATCCCAGTGGAAATGGGAGAGCATTTGATGGATTTTATCACGGGTCTCCCCGAGTACGAGAGGGTATAATGCTATATGGGTGATTGTGGATAGGTTAACCAAGTCACCCCATTTTCTCCCAAAGAAAGGATAATACCACTATATCGTTGGCCCAGATTTACCTCAAGGAGATAGTCGATTGCATGGTGTGCCCAAGACTATAGTATCGTATAGAGATTCCGTATTTGTTTCAGCCTTCCCGGACAAGCTTACAGAGGAGTTTGGGTACCCGTTTAGCATTCAAGATCGCCTATCATCCCTAGCAGATGGCCAAACCGAGAGGATGAATCAGGGTGCTCGAGGATATGTTGAGAGCCCGTTGCATGGATTATAGAGTATCCCCGGCATGAGATGTTACCCTTAGTGGAATTTGCCTACAACAATAGCTTATCACCACAATTAGAATGGCGCCTTACGAGGCTTTGTATGGTAGACGGTGTAGGTCTTCGCTTCATTGGGATGAAGTAGGAGAAAGAGATGAGTTGAGTACCGCTCTTGGGCCAGAGATGACTCAGAAGCTAGTAGAAGATGTGAAGTTAGTCAGAAATAGAAAGAAACAAGCCCAAGATCGACAAAAGAGTTATGCCGATTTGAAGAGGAAAGAGGTAGAATTCCAAGTGGGCGATAAAGTATTTCTGAAAGTTTCCCCTTACAAGCGAGTAATGAGCTTTGGAAGCAAAGGGAAGCTAGCACCGAGGTATGTAGGTCCTTTTGAGGTCTTGCAACGAGTGGGGAAGGTGGCCTATAGATTGGCACTACCACCTAGCTTGGGACAGGGTGCATGATGTCTTCCATGTCTCGATGCTACGGAAGTATGTAAGTGATCCCCTCCATATTTTGAGTGTAGAGGACGTTGAAGTAACAGAGAATCTAGTATATGAAGAACGTCCAGTTCATATTTTAGATCGAAGGGTTAAAGAGCTTGAACAAGAGTGTTCCACTAGTGAAGGTCCTTTGGAGGAATCACAAAGTGGAAGAGGCCACTTGGGAAGTAGAACGGGACATGCAGAATCGTTTCCCGAGTTATTTGCATGAATTTCGGGGGAGGACGAAATTCTTTTAAGGGGGAGAATTGTAACGCCCCGCAGGTGCGTTATTCTTGTTTCCTCTTTCGCTCTTATTTTGAGTTGATTTTGGTGTTATTGTTTGATTTAGTGTTGTGTTGAATGGTTGCCCTGAAATTGGTTGAAAACGAAGAAATTGATCACTGCGCGCCAGGGGCCCAGGGAAGAAGAATCTTCGCCGCGGCGAAGAGAGGTTAAGCTCACGGGGAAGAAGCTGCTGGGCCGGAGTTCGCCGCGGCGGCAGAGGTTTCTTCGCCGCGGCGGCGAGGCCGAATAAAATGTTGATGAAGTTTTAGATATTTTCTTCCTTAAGGACAATTTGACCTTTCTACCCCTCATTAGCAGGAAAAGTGGGGAGTTAAGTGTAAGGATATTTCATGGAGAATAGGTTGAGATAGGGGTGAGTTTGTAAAGAATCAAAGGATATGGATGGAATTCCCAAAGAAGAATAAGGGCAAAATGGGAATGAGTGTGTTTATATTTCATTAAAAGGAATTAGAATCAAAGAAACCCCTCATTTCTTCTTCTCAAACGTGACTCTTCATTCTTCTCCTCTCAACTTCTCTTCTCTTTTGATCAAGGTATTCCAAGGGGTTTTGAAGTGATTTGGGGTAGAAAAGTAACCTAAGGCTTCCTAAGGTAAGGATTTCTCCTTAAGTTGTGTGATTTGTGAGTTTTAACCCATATTGAAGTTTGAGGGTTTTCCTTCTTTTGGTTAAGATTAGAGGAAAAGTCAAGCTAAGCAAGTGAAAGGAAGGATTTGTGAAGTCTCTACATAACAAGGTAAGTAAAACCCAACCCAAGTTGAGATTTATGAATCTTCTTGATTAGGGTTTTGATAGAAATGATGTATGTATGTGATGTGCATGTATTATAGCATGTATGAAGGATTAAATAGAGATTTCTATGCTTTGTGATTGTTAATACCTTGCAAATTTGAGAAATGGGTTGTTGGTTTGGCAAGGTAGTTGAGATGGAATTTAAGGGGTATTATGGATCCCCTTTTTGGAAGTGTTTTCTATGGCAGGGTTTTGTGGCTTTGTGAAAGGGGTTTTTCCCCATTTTGGATGGTTAAGAAAAGTTTTAGAATCATGGCTATGATAAAGTTTTTATAGTGCACATGAGTTGTTTGATGAAATGCCTAATAGAGGTTTGAGTATGAGAAATGAACCTTAATTCTTGCAACATTACATGTTGGCATCTCATAAGTGCAATGATGAAGATGAACCATCCATAGGCACTAGTTGTGCATGGAAAAGTGACCTAAGAAAGTGTAAGGAAATGGTTTATGCAATTACCCTATGAGTAGAGAGCTTAGTGGGTAAAATTACTCTAAGGGTAGAGAGCATTGAAAAAATGCTACAATAGAGTGAATTAGAAGAGTAGTATAGTTGGGATGATGCTTTGTGATCATCACCCGAGCGTATGGGAATCGGATTGATGCTTTGTGATCATCATCCGAATAGCCCTTAGAGAGATGGGTCGATGCTTTGTGATCGTCACCCGATGAGTAGTAGAAATGGGTAGATGCTTTGTGACCACTACCCGGTTAGTTAAGAGATAGGTAAGTTGATGCTTTGTGATCATCATCCAACGGCTAGTAGAAGCGGGTTGATGCTTTGTGACCATCACCCGATAGTGACTAGAAACGGGTAAATGCTTGGTGAACGTTACCCAAAATTCATGAGGAACGGGTAGGTGCTAGGTGATCTCCACCCGATAGTTAGAAAGAACTGAGTTGGTGCTTTGTGATCCTCACTCGGTAGTCATTAAGAACGGGTTGGTACTATGTGAATTCCACCCGATAGCCATAGAGTGAGATGGTCTTGTGTGAACGCCTTATCCGGCCGTACCTCCCGTAAGATGAGGCCATGATGTTACTAGGAACAGAAACAGAATCAGAAATAGCATAAGGAAAGAATTAAGAGTTATTCATACGGGGACAGACAGAGAGAGAGAGTTTTATTTACTGAGCATTATTTTGTGCTCACCCCGTTATTTCCTTTGTGGATGCAGGTTCTAGGTGATGTTGCGGTCGGAGGGGCGTCGGCAAGCAATGAGGAATAGCTACACTGTTTCCCCTGTTTTGTCTTACAAAAATACATTTTTGTAAATAGTACCCTTTATGTATAAAAGACACATGAGTTGTAATGAAAAGAAAAACTTTGGGCCCAATTTTTTATTGTTATTATGCATGCATTGTACTAGTTTTCAGTAGTTGTTACATTTTTCCTTATGTTGAGCCTTTCACAGAATGATTGGAGGTCTTTCTAATCATACAGTTTTCCATTGTTGGAGATGATAGTATGGGGGATTCTGAACCTACAAATGATGCTTTTGTAGATGATATCCTTCAGCTTGTTTGATGTGATGGTCTCTAAAGGCTTGACTTCTGCCCATTTGGTGAAGTAGTCAATTACGACTATCGCGAACTTGACACCTCCTTTTCTCTAAAGTCAAGGACCTATTAGATCGATTCCCTAAATTGCAAATGGCCATGGGCTTTTCTGCATAGTCAGCTCATGGGTGGAGCTTGCGGAATAACTGCGAATCTTTAACATTTGTCACATCTCCATACGAAGTTGGCCATATTTTCGAAGACTTTTGGCTAATAGTATCCTTGGCGGAGTACCTTGTATGCCAAAGATCGGCCCCCTGCGTGATTTCCATAGATATATTTGAGATTTCCCTCAGGATGTACTATGTATCCTCATGATCTACACACTACAGAAGAGGGGAGTTATAACCTCGCATATACAACTTATCGTTGATAAGTGTATATCAAGCTGATTTTGCTCGAAGAGTCTTGGCTTCATTTCTTCCCTTGGGCATTGTTCCATCTCTCAAGTACGCTGTTATTGAATCCGTCCAGCTATACCTTTGCCCTGTTACCAAAACCGATTCTTGTGATGCGAGGATGCTCAAGAATCGGTTTTGGGAGGGATTTGGGAGGAATTTGAGAGGGATGAAATCAGTTGTTTCTTTGCTCATCACTAAAGCTAGACAAGCTAGAGTATCAGCCATTGAATTCTTTTCCCTTGGAATCTATAGAACTGAGTAAGCTTTGAAATGCTCAAGCTCGAATTTTACCTTCTGGAGATATGATGCCATTTTTTCCTCTTTGGCGTGGTACTCTCCAGAAACTTGATAGACAACGAGCTAGGAGTCACTAAAAATTCTGATTAATTCTGCCCCTATTTCTTATAGGGCTACCAATGAGCTCTCAACTCACTGATGTTTGGCTGCCATTTGGTAGAACTTGGCCAAACTCACGAGGTCTTCACTCTAGAGTTCTTTCCATAACTCCATTTTCGACCTTATTCTAGTGATAAATAAGGTCCGAATTGATTCCTCAGGAGCATCCTCAACTTTGGACTGCTCGTTCTAGAACCTTGTTAAATACGAGGTCGAAGTTTCATTTTTCTCTTGACAAATGCTACTCAGATAACTGAATGGCATGACAAACTGTCTCCTTGCCTGGAATTATTGGAGATAGTGCGAGGAGAACTGCTGCCACGATTGGATTGAGTTCACCTTCAGCCTTTTGTATGATCGCTTGGAATCTCCAACTAAAGTGACCGCAAAGAGCGGCACTTTGCCAGTTAGAGACTTGATGTAGCTCCATCAGGTTGTTAAAAGGAATCGAGGTGGTATGTGGAATCCCTTTTCCCATTGAACTTATTCTCAAGCGCCCTAAATCCCTAAGAAAGAAGGGCTTGATGAACTTCCTCCGTGATTTCTTCCACCGAATTATATATTCTAACGGGCTCTTAGATCGTCAAGCATTTTCTGCACCCGATCTAAGTCCTCATCATGAGGAGTTTTTTGACTACGAGCTTTGTTCAGCCTTACCTCGAGCAGAGTCTGAAGATCAGTTGCTTGGAAGTCTGCTCTGTCATGCACACTAATGCACGAGGTGGAGTCATGATGGCTAGGATAGTAGGTGCTATCATGCTCCTCCGTACGTTGCTCATGACATTGGTTAAAACCGAAACGTCGGTTGCTGCCAGATTGGCGTGCATGGCTAATCTCACAAGCTTGAAAGGTTTGAGCTTGCCTTTGGCGTGGGTTAAAATTGGCACGCTGGTGATGGGTGTTTCGTTGATTAGGGCGAGCAACCCTTTGACAACCATTGCCCTCATTTTCCTTCATGGACTCCTTTCTCGATCGCCTCCCGGGGTTAACTTGCCCACAGGACTCATGCTTATGAGCAAAAGGTGCCTTGCGATGTCGAGGGTGACAGTCGCTCCTTGGTGTCGATGAACCAAATTGGTCACCAGCAGAGTTATTCCGACTCGTTGGAGTAACCTTTGTGAAGCGTGGCTGATCGAGGTCCCTAGTTTGCCGGTTACTCGTTTCTTAACTCAGCCACATTTTGGTGTACTGCCTATGCAACCATCGTTCTTATCATCTCCATCAGGTGGTCATTCTAGGGATTAGAAGTCTCTACTCCTTTCTAATTTGCGACCTGTGGCATTGGCGGCACTGGTGGTCGACCTGGAGCAGCGATCTAATGCAACTCCTAGTGAGCGGCTTCCACATTGTCATGGTTTCCAATGGTTGTTTTGGATTTGGTACGTGCTATTGGAAATTTCAGATGATCGGTTGTTCTCTGAAATTGCTTGTTTCTTGCTGGAAATAAGGAAAGTAGGCGGAGACCCTCCTTCTAGCGTCAAAATGTTGATACGAAAATCGCACTAACCCGAGTGATCCGATTGACCTAGGTGGAATAGAAAATGATGTGTGGGTGATTAACGATAACCAACAATTGAATGTAAAAAAATGCATAATAATGTAATGAACACAAACGATTTTTAGAGTGGTTCGGCAAGTTAGAACTTGAGCCTACGTCCACTGTTATCTTATTGCTTTTGATGGATTACAAGAATAACAATAAGCTTGCCTAGAATAATTTTATAACCCCTCTCTCATCGTTGGAGGGGTTTTATATACAAGTTTGTAAAAAAAGGAAAGAGAGAAATTATTGGGATTGCAATCAAATTCAAATTGCAATTCCGATATTCTTGTGATTGTGCGCTAAGATTGCGCCATCATTGTTATTGATCTGATCTCTTTCGAAATATCCGAGATTTGAGCTTGTCGAACAATTGCCAGAGTTGGTCTTGATTAGCTTGTGCTGGGTCGAGTTATATCTCGATGAGCTTATGTTGGGTTCGACTAGTGCTGAGTCGAACTGATTTTGGGTCGAACTAAATCCTTACGAGCTTCTGACTTCTCCGAGCTTAATGGAAAATTCACACCCTATAGAAATTACTTTTTTTTTTTTAACTCTATTTTATTTATAATTTAGTGATTATTAAAATAAGCATTTTTAAATGTTGACATTTGTTAACCACCGCTCACCACCATTGACTAGTCATTGATTGGCATTAACTACCATTGACCGACCATTGAATTTTGAAATTTTTGAGTTAGAATATATATTGTTAAAAGTTAAAAAAAAATTAAAGAAATTTAAAATATAATTATAATTATTTATAGAATTAGTTTTTATTTACAAAATACAATCAAAATTTTTAACTTAAATTGAATATTTTAATTTTCAGGGTGGTTTTGTCCACATATTACACATATCCTTATATTCCTTCAATATTCCATCTTATAAATAAACAATGGAATCATATTTCATTACATTCTTTATTCAGTATTTGAATCTCTTTCATTTTCTCATTCCTTTTCTCTTTCAATAGAGTTACAACAAGTAATTAAACTTGACAATGAAAGAAATTTTTTATTCTTTATAATACTATAATTAGATAAAAAAAAATAGCAACAATGTGATCTAAATAAGGTCAACAATTTGAATGTTAACTAAAAGAGAAATTTATAACTCAGAAATTAAACTGGACCGTCAACAAGATGATAGAGACCTACAATTTGAAATTATATATATGCCACTGCCGACAAGTAGTGGATAAGATGAATATGAAGCTACGTGTATTTCATTGCTACCATTATATCATTTGTGTGATCTAATACTATATTAGGATTTGTGATACTATGAAAAGATAAAATATTCATCTTAAAGAATGTAAATTCATATTTTTGTGAACTTGTAATACCCTTTTATATATCATATTTCTGTGAACTTGTAATACCAGTTTAATTATGATGATTATGAGCTGAAATTAGAAAAGGAGATTAACATATAAAAGTAATTTCTACTGGTTCATATTGCCTTTAAACATGTTACATGTTACAAGAACAAAATTCAGCGAATCAGCCCTCCTTTCTTTTTTTTTTTTTTTTTTGTTTCTGGGGCAAGGAGAGATGCAATTATTCCTATTCTTCTCAAGTACACAAGGTGTATTTAGAAAGACGCACATGCCACATATGGCTTATTCCTTACTGATTTTGTTGTCTATAAATCCAACTAGTTAAAATTAATTGGATACTTTGGCTGCCTGTTAGGAGAAAAGAGTCCCCAATGTTTCTCCAATTCCGGATTCTTGTTATTTTCATCAAACATGGCGAACAAATAAGTCTCTATTGCCTTTCCAGGCTTCCTGGGCGTTCCTCCCTTAACATGGTTAATCAAATTCTGGTTGTAAGTCTTTGCGTTATCTATAGTCGTTTGAACCCCAGCAGCCGACGGCCACCCACTCTCTGATATCACAATTTCAAGGGAGCCTCCACCAGTTTTCTCAAGTGCGGCGTAAACAGCATCGAGGATGGCATCAAACAGGTTACGATACCCATGTGGAGGATCCGAAACCACGACTCCTGGTGACCTGAAAAGTGCATAATCCAGATTGATTTGTTGGGGGTTTCCAGCGTAACTGAAATAGGGGTACAAATTGACCAGTAATGGGGCTGGGTTGGCATTCAGGAAACGAATGATTGGATCAAGAATTGGTCGATAGTCTTGCTTGAAGGTTCCTTTTGACGGAGGGAAGGATTCTCCAAGGGCTCCAGTTTCAATGGCAGTGGAGACTTTGATTTGGCCTCGAAGGCCAGCTGCAGCAATGGCGTTGTGGATGTTTTGCATGGCTGGAACAAGAAACTGAGCGAAACTATCGCCGGGTTTCACTTCATTTCCAACAGCGATGTATTTGAATTTGACGTTGGCGGCGTAGTTTTTGACATTGTTTTGTACCCACGTGTTTGCTTCACCTTGATTGGAAGCCATTCTTTGAAGGTCAGTGTTTGGGAGGCCTAGCATGAGCTCAATGTTGGAGCCTCTAAGGGCTTCGAGAGTCTCTCTGTTTGGATCATAGATTCTCATTCTTCGGATGTTGTTCTGCTTGAAGAGAGCGACGACTTCTGGTTTTGACGGTAAATTGTTGCCGAGCATTCCATAACAAACACCTATTTGAGCAGCTGCATCGCAGAATCACCACCAAAAAACATATTAGAAATGATTCAAATTAATACTTCCATACAGGTATAAATTATTAAGCTAATGAATTAATCCTTGTACTAATTAATAGGATAATAACATATATAGTAAATAAAAAAGGAATCCGTAATATGCATATCAACTTCCTTTTAACTATTTGTGTTAACGGTTAAGGTCAACATGGCACTGTAATTTTTTTTGTTTTTTGGGTAATTCTCTAGTACCCATTCAAATTTTCAACAAATTATGCAAGTCAATGTTGTGTCGCACAATTCATATCGACATTTGTACTCAACCACGTGAGAAACAAAAATTTTAAATGCATGAAATATCAAGTTTATAGGTTAGCCAGGAAGGGGGTAATTTGGAATGAAATAGCTAGAGACCTGTTGAGTCTAGACCAGCCATTAGCAGACCAAGTAGTAACATGGCAGAAACCATTGAAGGTTTCTTGACAGATGAATGGAAAGTAGCCATGGAGAAAGAGAGAAAAGAAGAATAGGCTTATAGAAACTGTAAATTAAGCACTGCAATATTAAAACACCAATTCTTAGCTGCCTTTTATAGAGAAAAAATTCTCCGGAATCATGCCATAATTAAATCATTCACAATGGAACCACGAAGAAAAAAAAATCATACCTGGCCACTTGCTTGAATTATTCAAAGCACTAAGTGCTTGTCTTTGAGTTCTTTGAAAAGTCTTAGGTTTCGAATGTCACCTTCTCGACAGTTCGTCAATTGATATTTATTGCGTTTAAAAGGGTTAGTGAAAAAATAGAGTACCAGGAAGGAAGGGGAAATAACTATTTATAAAGAAACAATTAAAATAGAAATAAATTTCACTCAAACAAATTAACAATTACAATTGGAAGGATTCTTAAAAACTCGATCGTTCCTAAAGTCTTCTGTTGGCTTTGTTTGAGACATAAATTAAAAAAAAAAAAAAAAAAAAAAAGTCACCATATGAACTTATTTACATCTACAAATTTTTTATTAAATAACATCAGTGTATACAGAGCCACCCATGACTTCTTATATATGTATATATGCACGTGATTTTGCTTCCTTTAAAAGTATGGTCTTCTTGAGCTTCATTGCTTCTTAAGACGCCATTAAAGTGACCGGAGTTTATGGAAAAAAAATCTACAATATAACAGGTGTCACATCCTCCATACCATCTTTCCTTGTATTCTGAATTTCTTTCCATATGTATTTGTTCTATCTTTGAATTTTTTTTTCTTCACTAGTTTTGAATTAATTTTGATTAATAACTATTAAATATGTAACTACTTGACATGTATGTATCTCTACGTCAATAATATCACAGTAATATTATAGACTTTCTCAATTTTATAATATATATTAGCCGTATGCGTGTGAACTTTAGTGTTGTTAGGTCTTTTGACATATAAATATATAATTTGTTAATAAATGCATAGGATTTATCACCTTTCCTGCACAAGAAACATGCTCCGAACAGCCCATATTATTCTTGTTGTCCTCACAAATAATATGTCTTTTATAGTTGGACGCAAATTTAATATTACATTCAACCAGCATACTCGATAAAAGAAAATTAATAGTAATTGGGAGAGGCTGCTAATTGGTAAGAGTTTTGGTCGGGAATAGAATATTCTCATCATATAATCCATTATGGTAGAAACTCCTCCCACACCCTTTAATCTTATATATGTTAAACACGATCATTATTGTTATGCCTAAAAAGGTAGAACTGACGTAGAGCCTCGTCAGCAAGGACCAATCAGAGCTCAGGTAGGTTCTGTGCTGCCTAGGTGCAGCCACGTTGCTCAATGGTGCAAGTGGCATGGTTCCTGTCAACATAGTAGGTGACTGCCAAGCTTGCAAGCGGTTAGAGATCGCCCACGTGTCCAAACCCTACACAAGTCGAGGAAATCCCTTGGACATGTAACCAATGGGACACAAAGAAGGATTTGCACGACACCTACCCATTTGCAGATTTTGTAGTCATTATCTTGAACTCTCCCACTATAAATAGAGGACTTCCCTCTTATTTGCCAGATTGGATAATTTTACTCTGAAATAACTTATTCTCTCTCTCTCTCTGTAAGCTATAACTCAGCTCCTACGCACGACTTAATTTTACACTTTTATTAATATAATAGTAGTGGACGTAGGATTCGTTTTTGAGCATCCGAACCACTTTAAATATTGCTCCTCACCCTTTATTTAATTTGATATCCCCATATCACGTGTGACTTCTAAGTCCGCTTAGTATTTTATACGTGCGAGTAATTGGTGTTAAAATCCAACATCAACAATTATGTTTATTCAAAATATTTTTAATTAATTGAGAATATAATGAAAACAAATTTGTGTTAAGATTTTATTAAAATATCATTTAAAAAAATACATTTATTAATATATCACCTATCTTATTGATTTTTTTTTTTTTTTTTTTTTTTGTACTTTGGAATTAAGATAAGATGTTAGTTACATAGGATTTTGCTCGGAATTATAAAAAAAATTTGAGTAAAAAAGATGCTTCCCAAAATTTAAATGATGAGGTATACTTAGGATAAGGATGAATATGGAGAGTACTATTATTACGTATCCATTATAGCACCGCACTATTTGAAAATGGGGATAAAACACTTGTTTTTGTCTTCCAAAATTGAATGAATGATGTAAACATAAGAACATTGTATTAGCTAGTGCTAAAACATTTCAAATAAAATAAAAATGAGTGATGTTAACATCGTGAATAACCTAAGATCATGGCGTTTGGTATGAAACCATTTCATTTTTTTTTCTTCCAAAATAAGTGAGAACATTGTATATATTGACCAAGTTCTTAACTGTTTTTATAATGACAATTTGGTAGTTTTCCAAAATATATACAGTATTAATGACAATTTGATAGTTTTCCACAGATACGTGTTGAATGGGGCAAGTTAATGTAACATGAATACTTCTTTGTCTCATAATTAATTTTATGTGGAAAATTGAAGACTAACTTGTTAATATTATGGCCTTCTCAAGTCTAAGTCAAGCAATAACTAATTTTAAATTTATTATAGAATCTCAGGGCTGCTTGACTTGGGTTCAAAGTGTTAGATGACAACCGCAAATCATGCTATAAATCTAAATATAAGGTAAAGAAAAATCGGAACAACTATATATAAAATATTATACATTATTTTTTTGACAGGTTCTGAGTTTGAGGCATTCACTACTCTAACAAATATTACCTTTTTTTTACTATTGATTTGGTCTTTTGTTTATGACTTATTTTCACAACAGAGGTTTCCGTAAACTTTATACATAAAACTTTAGACAAGATTTTTGATGAAATGTAAAATGAGATTTAGGATAAATCTTATGAAGGTACCTGAAATTTGGCTTAGAAGCAAAGTTTTTATGGATAATTTTGTGTATGGTGCATCACTATATTGACTAACAAGTTAATTTGATATTAACTTAATTTTAATACTTAAATAACCTTTTCAAGTCTATGCTTTTCTTCTCATATTAAGTTTTTAACTTCATAAAGTTAAAACATTATTTAAATAATATTACATTTAACATCAAATGGACATATATGTTAAAATGTTCATTTTCAATTCTTTTTATTTGGAAAATAAACAACTTAAGACTTATACTCAGACAATTAAAAATGAAAAAAACATATCATTCATAACATTTATTCGGGTTAATTTTATAAATTCACTTCTGGTTTTCAAATTAAAAATAAAAAATAAAAAATAAACCTTAAGCAATTTGTAGTGCTCGAATTTCCTGAGGGCAAAACCATATATCCCGTATTTGATATTACTTGTATGCAAAGTAAAATATTTTAGGGATAATCCACAAAATAGGAAGTAGAATTATACTTCATTGAAGAATCTAAAGGGAAAAGGAAAATGAATTAAACTAGGAAACGAATATGGACAAGATACGGTCCAAAGAAGGAGATGATCCCACATTTGCCTAAAAACTCAATAATTCCTCTCCTATCCGAAGTCCTACAATGTAAAGGAAAGTAATTCTCTCAAACGCGATTCTATTTCAATATATAAAAGGGCTAATAGGCATAAATTGATAACTCAAGATTTATATGGAAAAGCCTCACATTGAACATTAGGAATTTAAAGCTAACTACAGCCGTAATTAGCCTTCACCCTTCATTCTAACCTTGCAATTCCGCAGGAGCTACCTCTGCCCTTCATTCTAACCGTACCCTTCATTATAACCTTGCCCTTCATTATAATTTGCGGAACTGCCTCTACCCTTCATTCTAACCTTGCAGTTCTGTAGGAGCTTTTACCATTTTCTATTGGGGCAAACAATGATGTTGCAATCAACAAACATTACAGAGTCAACCATTCAAGGCAAAACGGGGAGATCATTGTGTTCGAATGGCAAAACCAAAGTTCCTCAGTTTGTGCAAATTTTTGCATCAACACAATTTTATTTATGAATAATGCATTAGTAAATATATTAAATATTTTATTGTAGATGGTAAAATCTACGGTTATAAAACAGACTAGTCCTGTGAGTTTGAGGCCACTGACGATCTGCTGATCCTACACACACAAAGAAGGTAAGCGCGAAGCTCTCGGGGGACATTGGTGTAGTGTCTACCATAGGCACTCGACTCTCAAGTCTGCGAGGCTATTTAGTAAGGGCTAAGGGGAAAAAAGGTTACCAAAGTTTGATCGGAGACTAGAGCTATGACAAAGGTGCTAGTTCTTAGAAGCAAGAACTTAAGGAGCTAGAAGATGGTATTGAATATTGAATGCTTAATGAGAAGTCAGGCCTTTGTTTATATAGTTAACATAGGATCTTCAAATCCTAGTAGAACTCTAAGTTCATAATGGCAGAATTAGAGTAAAAAGGAAAGTCTTGATTTACTTGCCTTCGTAGGAGTAAGAGTCCTAATTCATGCAAGATTCAAGATCTTAGATAAATTGGGATGTACATGAAATAGGAAGTACATTAATTAGGATAAGAATAGGATTCTAGGTTCTTTGGAATGACCTAGTTGATGGGCTTGGGCCCAAGTGGTGTAATGGCGAAGCCTAGCTTGGATGATCCAACCAGTGAGAAGCTTGGTTGGTAGGATAGGCTGGCCCATGGCATGAATTTTAGAGTAGGCCTAACTAGAATTAGACCATGGCATTGGGTCACATAGTAGATGTTTTCGTGTTTCGGCATGACAGGGCCTAAGACGATTTTTGGCCTATATAGTTTGTCCCCCACTCTCTAAGTTTAGGAGTACTTAGCTTTGAGAGTAGTCCAATCGAGTGAATGTAGACTAGGCCAAATGACAGTGTATTAGGCCGAGTGAAGGTCAAACTAAATAAGGGTACTCTTTGCTAGGAAAGAATGTTAGATGCATCATTTGTAGATGTTCCAACTCAGTCAGCCGAGCAGAGTGGGAGGATGCAAAATGCATCCTTTGTAGATGTCCCCACTTGGTTAGTCGAGTTGAGTAGGAGGGTGTAGGGTGCATCTTTCGTAGATGTCACCACTCGGTTAACCGAGTCAAGTGGGAGGATGTCAAGTGCATCCTTTGTAGAAGTGCTCGCTTAGTCAACCAAGTCGAGTGGGTGTGTAACTGGCCTAATGGAGATGTCTTAGCTCGAATGAAGGTGTCATGCTAAGTCGCTTAATGTTGCATAGTGTGGAATCCCCTAACTCACTCGGCTTAAGTGGTCGTGGGGATTCCGACGGGAGAAAACACAGTTCTACTCAGCTTGTTTTGCCAAATTGAGGTCGTAAGAGCTGAATGGGTCTTCATTGGTCCACTGAGCTTGTCTGGCTTAGTGGAGGAATCTTATGTCGGATGGGGAAGTTGTGGGCTGATTGAATGAATTTCAGATCGGATGAGACATAGGCACAACTTTGTGTGATCCCACTCAGCATGGCAAAATGAGTGGATTAGAAAAGTTTCGATTCCTTAGATTCCACGAGACATTAACATTTGTCCCTACTGAAAAGACGGACATTTAATGCCTTGGAGTTATCTCTTTTGGGCACAATTGCTTCCTTTTTTGAAACCGTTTTCTTCTTCATTTGAAAGAAAATCAGAATGGATTTGCCGAAGGACTTTTTGGCTTCATCTTAAAGTTTTTTGGTGTAGTCTTCTGGTAACTCTTTGTTTTCTCTTTGTTTTTGTGCTGATTTTTGTTGTTATGTCGATTTACTTGTAGTTTCCTAGGGAATTTGGTTAGATTTGGTGAGTTTGTGTAGCAGAAAAGTTTGAAGTTTCTCAGAATATAGGTATGGGATTTGTTGAAGGCGATTTTGTATGTTTGCTAAGTGTTTTTGGTGGATTGTGAGGAGAAAAACGAAAGAAGTAATTGTTTTAGGGTGTTTCTTTGGTAAATCAAAGGATTATTAGGGAAAAAGCAGAAGATTTTGACGATTTCGTCAAAATTCTGGGTTTTTTTAAGGAAAAAAGATAAGACTAAGATATTCTAATCTTCCTTTTGGCTTGTCTGGACTAACTTGGTTGAGTCAAGTGGTGTATGATCGTGTGGGCATTCGCTAGAACCGAGCAAAGTTTGGTAGTTGTTTTGTTTAGGCTCTTAGGGACGAGTGGAGTCAAATTGAGATTTGGTGACTTAGTGAAGAGCTTATGTCGAGGATATCCTGATTCAACCAAACTAATTGAGCCGAGTGGTGATAATTTATGGATGGGTACCCTGATTCGGCTAACTTGACTGAGCCAAGTGGGGTTCTAAGCAGCTTGAGGAAGTGTATCCGTGCTTGGTTAGACAAAGCTGAGTGAGTATCTTACCTCAACTAAGGACGTAGACCGAGTCAAGTGACGTCTTATAGGTGCTTTAAAGGACGTTTGCTGGTGCCAAGCCGAGTGAAGTCTCGTAGGTGTCCTTTCAAGGAAAATCACTAATGCTCAGCCAAGTGAATTCTCGTATGTGTGTTTACAAGGAGATTTACATAAGCTTGAGATGAGTCGTGTGAAGATGGATGACGGAGATAAGTATAAGAGAGCTAGGACATACGTGCTATTGCCTGATGGGGAATCTTTAGGGCCTCGGGGAGTTAATGTGGCACTTCAAGCTGGCCAAAAGGTGCAAGGTCGAGCCAAGTCAAACAACGAAGGGTCAAGTGGGCGTGAGAGTGAAGAAGAGGCAGATGACTCTGATGATGAGCCCTTGGCATGTGGAGGTTTAGGAGATGAACTAAGTCGATCAAGAGGTGACATTCTGACAACCGACTTTCGGTTTAGACTTGTGAGGGATGACAAATGGAGATTGATGTATATGTATAATATATTAGATTTGACTCATATTTGAGTACTCAAAGGGTTGACTGGGATGTCCCTGGCTGGTGAGCATGTATGAGTAGCCTTTCTTTGATGGACTGAGGCTGCCTATTCCCTGGCTAGTCCGAGAAGTTTTGTATCACTTTATGATTGCCCCCTCTTAACTGATGCTGAATGGATAGAGGTTGTTGCTCTCGTTGGAGATTCTAAGCATGAGGTACTATATGGAGTATGAGCTGCATGACTTCCTTTGTTCATACTACATGAAGGAGCATGATAAAGAGAAAGGGCGGTATCAGATTACTCTAAGGCATGATTGGATGCACTTGGCTACATGTCTTAGGTCAAGTAACAAGAAGTGGAAAGATTCATACTTCTTCCTTAAGGGTGATGTCGTATTTGGGTCGAGTTGACCGGGGGACATTCCATTCTATTGGAAAGCCATGAGTGAGTGTTTTTTTTTTTTTTTTTTTGTCCTTATACTTTATTGACTTAATCCTATCTACCTATCTTGTGCAGATATTTCTTACAACAAAGCCAGACAAAGCAACGATTGGGTTGACGAGCAAACCAAAAAGATTCCGGTGATCCCCAAGAACGAGTGAGATTAGAGGTTACTGCTTGTCGAGTAGAGTCTTTGGGAGTCATTTGTAGGCGAGTGTGGTAGAGATTCAAAGAGGTATTTCTATTCCACCCTTGAAGCATGTGTGGCATGTGTTGATGGTTCGGTACACCAACCACTTGTTATATGGTGAGTCTTCTCAAAGCCCTCTAACTCTTAGAGAATTGTCACTTACAGGGAACCTAATAAAGGGTAGGTTCAAACTTCTGAGTTTGAGCGAAGCACTTGCGAAATGCCAGGCCAAGAGAAAAAGAAAGAGAATAGCCATTGAGGAGTCTCCCCAAGTGGAGGAGACAATCGTCCCTATTCCCATGACTCGATCATCATCCATAAGGGCTAGATCATCCAGTCAAGTGTCATCCAATCAAGTTGAGTTGGATGAGGAGAGTGAGATGCTTACCATTACCCTCCCTACATCAACATTAGTCTACTTTGATGCCTCTACTATGGGGGGTTTAGCTCAGTCATTCCTGTTGCCTGAGGATGAGTGTTAGCTCGGTGAGATGGGTGCACTCTCGATGGCTGACTGTAGTGTCTCACGGGCCTTTTAGATATGTTTTATTCCTTGTTTCCATGTTTTCTATTCTAAGTATTAAGTCATCTTGACTCATCAGGTTTTTTTGCGAGCTTGCATCTGAAGAAGTCTATAACTGCCCAAGAGAAGCGGAATCAAGAGCTTGTCAACATGAATGCGACTCTCCACAAATAGAATGCCAAAGCTCATGCGACGAAGAAAGAATGGAGAGGCAAGCTGAATGAGATGAAGGCTGAGTTGGAAGATGCTAGAGCCCAGCTAAAGGATTCCTAGGCCCAATTAGTGGATTCTAGAGCCCAACTGGAAGATACGAAGACCAAGTTGGATGAGTCTAAAATAGAGCGTGCAACTTTGAAAGATTGACTCGAGTCAGTTGTTGAGGACGTGATGATATAGACCTATGAGGAGCTGATGGTTGAGTACAAGGCGGGTAACACTTCTCATTGGCAACTAGATGAGGATATTAAGCTGTTGAGGGAGATTGAGGCAAAGGCTGCTAGAGGGGACCGAGCCGAGCGAGAATGGGAGGATCAACTGTTTGATTTTGCTGAGCAGCTTGAGGGTACTCTTACCGAGCCGACTAGCCAGGAGATGGTAGTCAGAGATGTTGAGACTTAGGATGAGCCGACTGGTGAGGTAGCATTGAGAGATGCTCATGCGACTCAGGATGATCCGATTAGGGAGGAGTCGACTTAGGGTGATGATACGAAGCATGCTATTCCTTGAGATGTTCTTACTTAGCTGTGTTTTGTATTTTGTACTTTTTTTATTTTTGAGGCACTGAGTGTCTTTGTTTGATGTATTTTGACCTAGCCCTTTGTGGCTTTTTATATATATTGATGTTTTCTATACTTGTGTTATTTTAGAGTGTGATGATTCATAGTAGATGTGTGGAAGGTTTGACCCTTGTTTGACTTTGCGGCGTTCACTATTGTTGATGTTTATGTTTTCAAAATTGAACCTAATAATGAATCAAAGTTAGGATGAGCCGACTAAAGGGGAAGGGGCGAATACCTTGAGCCAAGTCGCGTTGAACCAACTGAAGGTGAAAGGACGAATGCCTTGAGGCAGAGTCAGGCTAAGTTAAATGAGGGTGAAGGGTTTGACCCTTGAAGCCGTTAGGGAGTTAGTGAACTTGGATGTGATTCTATGCACTTGTAGATGTGTAATTTGAACATAATGTTGCAAGGGCAGAGTCGAGTTGAGTCGACTGAAGGTGAAAAATTTTGAACATATTGAATATCATTGAACAATATTTTTATTAAATTAACATAAGTGCCTTTAGGTAGAGTCAGGTTGGGTCGACTGATGGTGAAGGGTGTGGGATAGGCCCACTAGCCCCTTGTGACAATTATTGAAAAAAATGGGGTAAGCCGATGTCTATCAAAAGTGATAGCGCTTGAGATGTATGGTGTTCTAGCTATTGTTGGTGTCTTTACCTTCAAGAGTTTGTAGCTTGTATGCCCTATTTCCCTCGACCTTGGTGATTTTGTAGGGTCCTTCCTAAGTAGGGTCGAGCTTACCTGTACTGATTTCCTCGGTGTTCTGGAAGACTTTACAGAGGACCCAATCACCTTCATTAAATGTTCTTGCTCATAAATTATGATTGTAATGTTAAGCTACTCATTGCTGGTAGATGGCTTTCTAGATGAGAGCTTGTTTATGAAGTTCTTTGATGGTGTCAAGGTTGTGGCATAGTTTTGATTGTTGGTCTCTTCATCCAACCATTGGAGTCTTGTTGAAGGGACTAAGACTTTGGCTAGGATGACTACCTTTGAGCCATAAGCTAAGGAGAATGGTGTCTCACCAGTAGATGACTAGGTGGTGGATTGATAAGACCAAATGACTCTAGGTAGTTCATCCGTCTTATTGAACGATCTGGCCTGGCCGTTTGCTTAGGGTTGTGGGGTTAAGAAGTTGAGTTTTATTCCCTACATTTCGTAGAAGTCTCGAAAACTGTACCTGATGAACCATAAGCCATTATCGGCGACTTTCTCTTTTAGTATGCCGAACTAACATATCACATTCTTCTAGATGAAGCCCTTTACCTCTCGGTCTCTAACTTGGGCGAATGCTTTAGCCTCAATCCACTTGGTGAAGTAATCAATAACTGCGAGCATCTAGACTCCTTTCCCGAGTGCAGTTGGGAGTTTGCCAACTATGTCTATCTCTCATTTCATGAACGGTCAAGCGGTGAGGATGGAATTAAGTCACTCAAAGGGAATGTGTGATACTTGAGCAAACCTTTGACAACTGTCATGTTAGAGTAGGTGCCGGAGCCAATCATATTGTTGTATATTGACTCTATGGATCATGATTATTCAATCTATGAAAGGCATCGTTTATATTATATAAAGCATATTCTATTTGTATGTATTAATATATGCCCTTGGAGTGGTTGAACTGTGATGAGGGAATTAAGTAATGATAAGTTTTAATTGTGAGATCATTATGATCACTTATGGTGGCCAATCTAGAAACGTTTGTAGTCCTAGTATTATCTTAGCTTAGGGCATAAATAATATGATAAGACTATCATAGCGTTGAATGACCCTATCGGAAGGTAGTGACAAATCTCACATGCCAAGGTTGTTTAGTGGCAACTTGGTGCTACGCATGGGTGCTTGTTATTCACGAGTTTAACAGACTGGCCCATCAAAGGATTCCATATAGATAGTAAACCCAATGTCCATGGAATACATCCTCTAACAGATGGTGGTACATGTGGTTTTTAGACTTGAGATCACTGGAGCGCCGAGTATAACTATTGGTGTAGTTTGACACTAGCCAAATGTAATCCTATTTAAGGTTATCAGTATGGTAGTGATTGGTTGCATTAAGAAGTACATCATGGCTATGGTGGATCGACAAAGGATTCATCACTTCTAGGTGTAGGAGAAATTATCTCAGTGAGATTTTCGGTAAAGGACAAAGACCTTGAATTTGTGGCCACAATGGAATCAAGTTAATGCTTTGGTTGGTTGATTGGTCCGATAACCAAATTTGAATATGTCAAAGTGGTTTATACTTGAAGCTGAAATTATTTATATGCTTCAAACCTTGATGAGATAATAGATAACGAAAGGATTTGATTGGGTAACCATATTGTTGATAGGTAGCGAATATGCTGAATCTGAATCTATCGAGTGGCCATGATGCCTTGTTAAAGGTAATTCTTAGTCTATGTGTAATGAGACGATTAACAAGGTATTGATCGCAATATTACTTACTATTGACATGATGAGGAGCTTATAGGGTCACACACTTAAAACGAAATTCAAAGAAGATAACGAGTGAGAGGCATTTTCATCATTTGTTGACAAAGGGGTATTTTGGTAAATCTTGAAAAGCAATTAAATTTGCTAGAAAGGTTTTTTCCTGGATCCAATCCCGTATTGGATTTAATATGTAAGATTGGCTATTTATTTAAATATATATAGTCATATATATATTACAAATATATAAAACGTCATTATTTAAATATATATATTGGTGTATATATGTTTAAATACTGAAAAATCATTATTAAATGAATGAAATAATAATGGCCTAATACCCGGTTTGTGATTTTGTTCGGAAATCATGGAAACTAATTAAATAATTAATGGAAGGGTATATTGGTAATTTACTAAATAAGGGAAATTAGGGTGTGCCTATAAAATAGCACTTTTCCCCAAACCATTTGGCCAGCCAAGAGAAAAACTTAATGAGAAAATTTTCTCCCTTCTTTTCTTTCACTCCTTCTTTAAACCTCACAAATCAAACCAGTATAATGATTGTGTGTTGATTCTTGTCTTTGTGTGGATATCGTTCATTCCTATCCTTGGAGTGTGAGTTTTTTTCAACAATCAAGCGGTGGAGCCATCAATATGGGTAAGAATCTAAAACCTTGAATGGGTTTTTGATGGTCTGTAACATGTAAACAACATAACTCTCAGTAAATTTTTAATCAGTAAATTTTTTGTTTTCCACTGCCTATTTCTTTGATTAAATCCTAAAATGTCACACTTCTTAACATGAGAGTCTGATTTGGATCACATAATGGGCCAATATTACCTAGTTATGATCACTCAGTGGGCAAGGCTGCATCCCCTAGCATGATTCCCACACTTACCCTCATGGAGTTTGGCGAGCACATACTTAGCTTCTTATGGGGTGATGCATTTGAGGTATGGATCGGAGAAGGACTTCTTGAGGAGCTAACCCTCATAAATGGTGAACCTAACTGCCTTGGCTCTAAGTCGATGTGCTTCATTCTTATCAGATGGGAGTTCATCACTTTCTAAGTATCAAAGGATGAGTGTCATCCATGAGTCGGTGGACTCGATATCCATTACTTCAGATGAAAGGCCCTCAGTGTTGGCTGAACATTCAGATAGGGGATCCTTAACCAATCGGATGACCATTGGAGAAACACGAGTGGGATGGATGCAAATGAAGATCCTTGAAAAGCTGAGCAAAGCTTGGCTAGTGCATCTACATGGGTGTTCTGGATTTTTGGGATCTAAGTGATTGAGAACTCCTCAAAAGCCAACTAGAGGTCCTTGACCAAGTTGATGTAGGATGTCATCTTAGAGCCTCGAGCTTGGTAGGTGCTTTGAAGTTGGTTGACCATGAGTTGAGAATCGAACTTGACTTTAATTTTTGTCACCCCTGTCTCTTTGGCGAGTGAGAGGCCAACTATCAGAGCTTCGTACTTGGCCTTATTGTTTGTGACTTGAACACATACCGAATGTTTCGCTAAATTATGCCTCCCTCTGGTGTGATTAGAACTATTCCCAACCCACTCCCATTCACATTACTCGACCCATCAACTAAGAGAGTCCATTTTAAAGGTGCGATGCTTGTCATGCATAGTAACTCCTTCTCTACCTGAATGGAAGTGTTAGGTGTGAAGTCGGCTAACACTTGAGAGTTGATGGTAGAACATGGCCGGAAGGAGACGTCAAATTCATTCAACTCACTGTCCATTGGGTGAGCCAACCCAAGAGCTTTGGTTTATGGAAATTATTCTTAAGTGGGAAGGTGGTAAGGACAAATATGGTGTGGCATTAGCAGTAGGGTCGAAGTTTCTTGGAAGCATGGATAAGGGCAAGTGCCAACTTTTCCAATTGGCTGTATTGGGTCTCAACATCAACGAGTAACTTACTCACATAGTAGGCTGGTAGTTGTTTTCCATTGTCTTCCTAGACTAGGACGGCTAAGACGGTTGATCTAAAATGGCTAAATTGGTGAAGAGCTTTTCCCTAAGTGAAGGTTTGGAAGGGAGTAGAGGGGATGTGAGATATCGTTTTAGCTATTGGAGTGCCTTTTTACAGGTTAAAGTCCATTCAAACTTCTTAGATTTTCTAAGGGTGGT
The DNA here is from genome assembly GCA_026225825.1 of Pistacia integerrima. Lineage (NCBI taxonomy): Eukaryota > Viridiplantae > Streptophyta > Magnoliopsida > Sapindales > Anacardiaceae > Pistacia > Pistacia integerrima. Next base: position 7,132,600 of record CM047739.1, on the reverse strand, counting down.
GAAGAACTGATGACACTTGTCAGTAGACCTGGAGATGAACCGACTCAACACAGCCACTTTTCCAACAAGGGATTGGACATCTTTAATGCACGAAGGTGAAGGTATGTTCAGGACTGCTCGAATTTGGTTGGGGTTGGGGTTGGCTTTTATACCACATTGAGTCACTATGTATCCTAGAAACTTACCAGAGGAGACACCAAATGAGTACTTGGCCAGGTTGAGTTTCATATTATACTTTCTAAGGATTGTGAAGGCTTGATTGAGGTGATCAAGGTTTTTCTTGACTATGAGGGACTTGACGAGCATATCGTCAATTTACACTTCCATGGTGTCCTCCAAATGTTCGGTGAATATCTTATTGATAAGCCGTTGATAGGTGGCTCCAGCATTCTTAAGGCCGAATGGAATCACCTTGTAGGAATAGATGCCCCTCTTTGTGATGACGGTTGTCTTCTCTTGATCGTTTTGGTGCATGAGGATTTGGTTATAGCCTAAGAAGGCATCCATGAAGTTAAATAACTCATGACAGATTATGGTGTCGACTAACATGTCTATGTGAGGAAGGGGGAAGGAGTATTTAGGGTAGGCTTTATTTAAGTATATGAAGTCCATGCAGACTCGTCACTTCCCATTCTTCTTATGGACCACAACTATGTGGGTTAGCCAGTTAGGGTAGTGCACCTCTCGAACCAACCTATTACTTAGTAGCTTGTCCACCTCCTCGTTGATGACTTAGTTTTGCTTGGAGGCAAACTTCCTTCTTTTCTGTTTGACTAAGGGATAGTCAAGGTTGACTTGTAGGTGATGAACGATTGCTTTGGGGTTAACCCCTGTCATGTCTGAGTGAGACCATGCAAATTAATCATGATTCTGTCTGAGGAAGTTGATGAGTCACTCTCTTATTTGGGGCCTTAGTCAAGAATCGACTTGAGTCTTCTTATCAGGGTGATCCAGATGGATTTGGACCTCATGTAATGTAACGACTCATTTCTACTCATAAAATATACATAATAAAAATACGCGTATGATAATAACATAAATAGTTAGGCCCAAATTTTTTTTAATTAAATATAAACATTCTTTATACAAGATAGAGCATCATTTACAAAAAGTTATCAAAAATAGTGGACAGTATAGCTATTGCTCCTCGCTTGCCGACGCCCATCCAACTGCGTCCTCACCTAGATCCTGCAACACAAAGAAAACAATGTGGTGAGCACAAATAATGCTCAGTAAGTAAATCCTCTACTCTTCTATTCCCCCGTGACTTATCTCTCAATTCTTTCCTTACATTACTCTCTCTTTTTCTCTTTCTCATAGCTCTTTTTGTTAACTTTCTATTGTAGGTCACGACCTTATCTTACAGGAGGCACAACTGGGTACTCATCCCACTCTTCGTGACCCTACTTATTCTCTCTCTTTATTCTTTCTCATGTTTGCTCATTCTTTCTCATTTGAATGTCACGGCATCATCTTACCAGAGGCATGGCCAGGTGGAGTTCACAAAGCACCAACCCACTCTTCTTGACTTCTACCCATTCTCTACCGATTGGACTCGGTTATGCATGGATTCAGAACCCTTGGCCATGTGAGTGTATTCTTTCTCTCTCTGAATATCACGGCCCCATCTAACCGGAGGCACGGCTGGAATCTGACATTCCACTCTGCGTGACTTCATTCATCACTCACGGGTTCCTCATCGCACAACCAACTCTATTCTCTTATTTACTCTAGTGCTAAATCTCTCTTTCTCTTTACTCTTAGAGTTTTTCTCATTCTCTTTACTCTTAGAGTAGCTTATTCTCAAAATTCTCTACTCTTAATGCACAATAAATGCATATGGATGGTTCATGCTCATTAATGCACTCATGAAATGCCAATATGCAATGTTGCAAGAATTAAGGTTTACTACTCATACTCATACTTCTCCTAGGCATTTCATCACACAACTCATGTGTATACCAAAGCTCTACTTTATCTATAACTCTACTCTTCTCTTTAACCACCCAAAATGGGAGAAAACTCCTTTATACTCTCTAAGTTCCTATCAATGAAAAACACTTCTATAGGGTTTCCTCAAAACTCCCTTCAATTTCAATCAAACTCAACTCAACATCATAAAATCTCAACACTTCTCATACTCACATATATTCAATAATCATAAATAACTACTCATTTCATCTCATCTCATCTCATCTCAATTCTTCAAAAAACATCATACATACATGCATAAAGAAATATCTACTCAAAGGGGTTCTTAAAACTTAGCTTGGGTTGGATTTACTTAACTTATGAATGGGTGACTCCACTAGCACTTCCCTTTTCCTTTGGTAACTTGTCTTTTCTCTACAACTCTTAGGATGCTTTAGAGTAACTTTCTACCCCAAATTACTCAAAAAGGCCCTCTAAAATCCTTGAAAGATGGAATGAAGAGTTGAGAGAAAATGGTGAATGGAAATGGCGGTGGAGAAGAGAAAATGAAGGGTTTTCTAAACCCAAACCCTTATTAACTTACAATTAACACATGCCTTCCCATTTTGCCTTTGCTCTTTCTTGGAAATTCCATCCTTGTCCTTTAATTCCTTACACTCACACCCCCAACTATAACACATTCTCCATGAAATTTTCTTCCAATTCACTCCCCACTTTTCTTGCTAAATAGGGGTAGAATGGTCAATTTACCCTTATGGAAAAATATCTAGAAACTTCATTACACATTTCAGTCGCCCCGTCGCCGCGGCGAAGAATTACAAAGCCTACGTCACCGCGGCGAAGATTCTTCCCCGCCCCGCCCCGACGAAGACTACAACTCCAAACTTCGCCAAGTCTCAACCAAATTCAAGGCAAACACTCAACCAAACCAACTCATCAATCCAACCAAGGGCCAACCAACCAAAAATAACAACATACAAGCTAAATTGAGAACACATCAATAAACATTCAAGCAATACAACATAATTTAGCTACGTACCTCAAGTGGGGCGTTACATGTAATTCCTCCATGGATGGCTGCTCCGACTCGACTGGAAGAGTCGAGTGAGACTGTAGTTGCTAAAATGTGTGGGACTTACCTTTGAAGGCATTCTTATAGTAGTCCCTCGAAGCCTTTGGGTCGTTTGTGGTCTCTCTCACTCCTCACTTGGTAAGGAATCTGATAGTTTGGTGGAAGGTGGATGGTGGATGGGATGAGTCACTCTCTTATTTGGGGCCTTTTATTGATTAATAAACATTATTACAAAGAGTCAATTCTACAATAATTGATTGACTCTAGGGCACCTACTCTAACAAGTGAGGTATTTGTAAAGTTCTTCGTCAAGGAAAAGCCTTTTCTTAAATGCATCAACTACTATTTCAGGATTATAGAATGAGATGGAGATCTTCTCCTTCTTGAACTAATTTACATACTTTCAAAGTGGCTCTCCCTGATTTTGGGAGACCTTGTAAAGGTCGACAAACAACTTTTCTAATTTCTTGCTACTGCAAATTTCTCGACGAAGGTTTTCATGAGCTGAACGAAATAGTCAATGGTGTTATAGGGGAGGTTGGTGCACCACTAGAGGGTTAGTCCTAAGAGGCTGGAGTTGAAGATTTTGCACATGCATGCCTCTCTTAGGTCTCAAGGGATAGAGACGGCAATCATTCATTGTTTGTAAGATGCAATGTGGTCATCCGGGTTGGTCGTACCATCATAAGGTTTCATACTTGGGATGGTGAACTTATGCAGCATCTCGACTAGGGCTATGGCATCCACAAAGGGTGAGTCGGAGTAGCTATGGGGTAGGCTTTTCTTGGTTGGGGTTGGTACTCCGGGTATGTAACTCATCATGGCTTCCTTGTCGGCTAGCCTCTTGACCAATGCTTGTTCAAGAGGCATTGTATTGGTCATCAAGTCAACACTGAATTTAGGAGGGGGATTATGGGTGCCACTCGACATGTGAGGATGAGTCGAGTCAAGCAAGGTAGAGTGGAACTTGTGCCCAACATGGAGGGTTACTTGGGGGTTGGGAAGACCATTCATCCCTTCTGGATGAGCCAAACGGAGTGTGACAGTCTTGTGTTTTGGTCAACATGGATGGTTAGGGGGGTTCTCTTGGGAGCCACTCAATCCATTAGGGTGGGTGGAGCCGAGTGGCACTGAATGGATGTATGGGAGTCCACTCAGCCTATGAGGATGAGCCGAGCCAAGTCGAGTGGAGCTTGGTGGTGTTGTGTATCGACTATGTGCTAATGGATAGGAGGACTAAAGGTAGGGGAGGTTTAGAGTGGTTGACTCGGCATTATCTAGGTGATTGGATTAAGGGTAAAGAAATGGTCAGTTGAAAGGGGTCGTGTTTTCATGGCTAGGTCGGTTGAGTTTATTATGGTTGGAGTTAAGCCACTTGTTAAAAATTACTGGAGTTAGGATGACTGGGGATCTAAAGCTGAGGATCTTGGGTCAACGGTCATTAGGGTTGCATCGAATTCACTAGGATGTGGAAGTACTGGTTCTCTGGCACTTGATTGGGTGGAAAGTCAAGAGAGTAAAATTGATTTACCTTATCCCGTAAGGTGTGGTTTTCGGTTCGGATGCTGGCATTCTCGGCTTCCAGTGCTGTGACCTTGTCCGAATGTTGTTGCATCAAAGTGGTGAGAGTCGCAACCTGAGCCATGATGTTTGAGAGGCATTGTTAAGCCATGATATGATTCTTTGTGGAATAAATCGTTGATGGAAGGATGATTGTCAGAGGCCCCATGATGGGCGCCAAATTGTAGACGGTAAAATCTAATATTATTGAATGGATTGGCATTATGAGGTTGAGGCCATTATGTGAGTAACTAATCAGATTCATGCAGTGGAAAAACATAATATTTAAAACGAATCGATCAATTACATGAAGATCCGAGTACAGATTATAACATTTTCATGCATAAACTGAAACGTAAAATAAAACTGTATAAAACAAATCCATACAAGGATTTAGTTCATACCGACGTTTGGAGGCTCCTCCGAATATCTCTGAGTTTGGACACGAATACTGTTCACCAACTACTATTCACTAGTTACTATTCATCAGATAATGTTCACTAGTTACTCTTCATCAGATAATGTTCACCAAACTAATCACTAGATACAGTTCACGTGATTCTTTACTAATCAATCCAATGTAGGATCATACTCACGGAAGTTCATAGGAAGATAATTCGTAGAACCCTTGATTATTTTGCTAGAACAATCAAGGGCTTCAAGAATCAAGAAAAAGAACAAGAAAAATTTCTTCTTCACACAAGAGTGTAACATGAGAGAGAGAGAGAGAGAGAGAGAGGGTGGCTAGGGTTTTTGATTATTGAATAATACTCTTTTGTTTTAATTTTAAGTTGCACTTATATAGTGTAACAATTAAAACCATATTCCACCTAGGAATAGACATGGGCTCCAACCCTAATTCACCCTTGCAACCAAACACCCACTTTATGGTATTTTAATTAATTAAGTATTATTATAATTAAAATCAATTAATATATAATAATATATTAACATTTAATTAATAATAATAATTCATTTAAATATATACAAAGATATATTTAAATATAATCTCACTAATTTAATTTTAATATTAAAATAAATATAGGCAACAACCTCAACAAATTTAATTGTACTGTGAGATTACCAAAATAACTTTTCGTCCTAAAAGATGAAAATACCCTTCCCACAAATTGATTCTTAAATTATCTTCTAAGTATGTGATCCGTAGGCTCCTCATCATATTGGCAGTGTGTAATATCGCAATTAACACCAATTAATCGTTTCATACACATAGACCAGGATTGGCCCCTAGCAAGGCATCATGGCCACCCGATAGATTCGGATTCAGTGAAACCGCAGCCTGTCAACAGTATGGTTACCATGCAATCCAATCCTTTCATCATTTGTTAGCTCATCGAGACTGGGGTATAGAAATAGTGTCAACCTCAAATATCCTCGACATGTTTGTATTCAGTTAATGGACCAATGACTGGAATAATAAATTGGATTGAGCATTAACTCAATCCCACTGTGGCCACAAATTTAGTGTCATTGCCATTTACGGAATTACCCAGTGAGATAGCTTCTCCCATACCCAGGAGTGATGAGTCCTTTGTCGATCCATCATAGTCTCGATACACTTCTCAATGTAGCCAATCACTACCGCATTGATAGCTCTGAATAGAACTACGTTGGGCTACTGTCGAACTACACCAATTGGTGCACAAGGCGCTACGGTGATCTCAAGTCTAAGGATCACATGTACCATCATTCGTTAGAGGATTTATTCCATAGACAATGGGGTTACCATCTATATGGAATCCTCTGGTGGGTTTGTCTAGTGAACTTGCCTCTAGCAAGCACCCATGCGTTGCACCAGGTTGTCGGCAAATAGCCTTGACAAGTGAGATTAGTCACTGCCTTTCGACAAGGTCGTTCAACGCTATGATAGCTTTACCGTATTATCTGTGTCCTTGGTCAGAATAATACTAGGGCTACAGACGTTTCTAGAATGGCCACCATATGTGATTATATGGTTCTTACTATCAAGATTTGAAATACTTGATACCCTCGTCACAGTTCTACCATCCTAAGGACATATATCATTACATATAATTATAATTTACACGATATAGAAGAGCATGCCTTTTATTGATAAATAAACATTTATTACAGAGTCAATTTTACAATAATAGATTGGCTCTAAGGCACCTACTCTAACAATCTCCCACTTGCACTATAGCCAATCATTCATGTATTTAACATTGAATGACCCAAAGTGCTCATCATTCTTTTGCTCCAACAGAAATATCAACAGTAGGTTAGTAGGTATTCTGCAAATCTGCACATTCTTTTTCTAATTGACTTCTCAGATCAGATTGAATCGACTAAGTAAGTGTTTGGATTACTGATGAGACCGTGATTCCTTAGCCACAACAATGGCTCCATTGTTATCGCAATATAACTTTACTGGATCAACAATGCTTGGAACCACATCAAGTTTAGTAATGAACTTCTTGATCCAAACCACTTATATGGTTGCATTAAGCAATGTGTTATACTTAGCATCAATTGTAGAATCCGCTATAGTACTTCACTTCGAGCTCTTATAGCTCACTGAAGCTCTATTGAGACAAAATATAAACCCGGAATTGTGAGTGAAAATCATCTTTATCTATTTGGAGATTAGCATCACTGTATCTTCTTACAGTGAGCTCATTTTCCCCTCCATAATCCAAGATCATATCCTTAGCCTCTTTTTAGGTATTTAAGGATGTCCATTGACACTTATCCAATGTCACTCATTTGGATCTGATTGATATCTTCTACAAGTGTTGAATGCACATAAGACATCAATCTGAGTACATAACACATTGCTCACTAATATCCTATTGATATCTTCAGCAAGTGCTTAATGCACATAAGATATCAGTCCGAGCATGCAATCACATCATCGCTCTCTTGGATCCGATTGATATCCCCTACAAGTGCTTGATGCACATAAGACATCAATCCGAGCATACAAGATGGATCCACTTGCTAAAGCATATGGGATCCTCTTCATTCTATCTCCCTTAATGCGTGGATTTAGGACACATATCCTCAGAGAGATAGACACTATGTGCCACCAGAAGAGATCCATTCTTGGATTCTTCCACACTGAATTTCTTCAGTACCTTGTCTATGTACTCTGACTTGGGCTAAGTGAACTTCCTGATCTATTACGATAGATCTTCATTCTGAAATGTAAGTTGCTTCTCTTAAGTCCTTTATGGAGAATCACTTGAATAACTAAGTGTTTACTGTCTGCAAGTTTGGTATATCATTTTCGATCAGAAGTGTGTCATTGACATACAACACTAGGAATGCCATTGTGCTCCCACTCACCCTTTTGTAAACAAAGGTCTCATCTTCATTCTTGATGAAACCGAAGTATTTTATGGCTTCATCTAAACGAATGTTCCAGCTCCTTGAAGCTTGCTTGAGTCCATAAATGGACCTCTACAACTTGCATATCCTTTTAGCTTGTCCATCAAGAGCGAAACCATCGGGATGTGCCATATACACATCCTCTTTAAGGTTTCCATTCAGGAAAGCATTATTGACATCCATTTGCCAAATCTCATAATCATGATATGCAACAATCGCAAGCATAATCCGGATGGATTTAATCATGATAACGGGCAAAAGGTTTCTTCATAGTCAATACCATGAATTTATTTGAAACCTTTGGCAACCAATCGTGCCTTATAAGTATGCACCCTGCCATCCATGTCAGTCTTCCTCTTGAAGACTCATTTACACCCTTTGGATTTTACCCCTTCAGGTGAATTCACCAGAAACCATGACTTGTTCTGGTCCATGGAGTCCATCTCATATTTTATGGCTTTAAGCTATTTAACAGAATCTGAATCCAATATAGATTCATCGTAGGTTCTGGGTTCATTGTCTTGGTAGACCAGTACGTCACCATGTTGAGTCATGAGAAAACCATATCTCTTAGGCTCACGACGTACTCTCCCAGATCTACGTAGCTCCTATGCTACCTGAGGTGGTTCACTTTGATCCACAAGTTGTGGAGTAACCTCCTCCTAATGTTCAACCACTTCCTATGGCACATCATCCCGTCCTTCGTCTAATGTATCTTGTGGTACTAGAACTCCATCAAGTTCTACTTTTCTCCCACTAGTACTTCTTGGAAAAAAATTCCTTTTCTAGGAAGACACCAGTATGAGCAAAAAAAGGTTTTGTGCTATTCTAGAGGGTAGAAATAGTATGTTTTGGTCTCCTCAGGATACCCCACAAATACACTTTCGCAGGATTTCGAGCCCAGCTTGTTTGAAGTCAATTTCTTAACATAAGCTTCACAACCCCAAATCCTTGATAAGACAAGTTGGGCTATCATCCACTTCATTATTCATATGGAGTCTTATCTACAGACCTTAGTGGTACACGGTCTAGTGCGTGAGTCCCAATCTCTATGGCATAACGCTAGAATTATGTGGGTAGATCACAAAAACCTCATCATGGACCTAACTCCCACATTCCTTTAGGTATGTTTAACTCAACTTGCCTCATTCGGCGTAGATGTGACTTTGAGAATATTCTTATTGTCCATTTTTGAAAACATATTATTATGAAACAGTTCCATAGAATATTATTTATACTAAAAGACAACAATCCATTAGTAAAGAAATATTCTTACTTGTCCAAAGTTGACACCGAAAAAATATTCCTAGAAACTGAACGAATATCATAACAATACACAAGTTCCAAGTAACAAACCCGTAGGCAAAATCAGATAATAAGATCCTACAGCTAATGCAGCATCATGTGCTCCATCTCCAACTAGTAGGTCAACCTCTCCCTCAGTGAGCAATCTACTCTGTCGTAATCTCTGCACATTAGAACAAATGTGAGTACCACGTCCTGTGTCAATGACCCAAGATGTTGACGGGAGAAGTTAGTCTAAATCAAGAACATACCTGACGAAGAAGTAACATTCTTCTTCCTTTTTGCTAGAAAGGCCTTGCAATGTTTCCTCCAATGGCTGGGATTCCCACAGTGAGGACAAACGCCTTTTCTTTCTATAGCAGTTCCTTCCAACGACTTCTGAGCCCTTACCTTCTCACTTGAGTTGGCTTCAACCAACGTCAATGTTTCTAACATTCTCATGCCTGACTTAGTAGCATTCAACATATCTAGAAGCTCGGAAAGAGTATTCTTCTTATCATCCTCAATGAAGTCATAAACAAATTGAGAGTAAGAATCTGACAAAGACTATAGTACTAGGTCTATTGCTAAACCTTCATTAAGTCTACATCCTAAAATCTTAAGCCTGTTCATATACTCGGTCAACTTGAGTATATGATCGCTAATTTTGGTACCCTCTTCCATCCTACATCTAAATAATGACTAAGACACCATATGCTTCTCATTTCTTTGAAGAAAATGAAGAATTGAAGCCAAGTCCATTCACTGGCATTGTTGTCGCAGTAATGGTGTCATTGATGCAAGCACAATGTATCTAGTCATTTTTGCTTCTGTATCATGTGTATGCTTCACATATACATACCTAATCTCATAGATAGAACTATTAGCAGGCTCTGGTGACAAAGCCTGCTCAATGGTGTATAATCTATTGCTTGACTGAAGTATATCGTTTATACTTCTATACCAGTCAACGAAATTCTCACCATTCCATTTCTCTCCCAGTTCGATGATTTGTCGTAGTGATGTTGGGATCATTTTGCTCAATTAAGTGAAACTACAAGTGCAGAATAAAGAAAAATTATTATCATGTTTATTTTTATTTAATAAGGCCTTTTATTAAATAATCGATCCCACTATTTTCCTCAAGCCAATAGCCCTCACTATTAACTCAAGAAAGCCCGTTGGCTTTCCTAGTGGGCTGAGATCCCATATAGCCCATTTCAAACCTTCGCTTTGGGGAACAAGCCAAAATGGGTTGATTAGGTAGGCCAACAAACTTAATCCACACCAGTTGATAGCTCCCACTACCAACCTCAAATGTGAAGCAAGCCAACAAGCCAATCACACAATCCAACGGCCTAGCTGTCATCCTCGAGTGTGATTTTCAATATCAGTAGAGTAGACACTACATGTCGCCACATACATAGAATATGTGTACTACTCTACTATGCCTATGACGTGTTTGTCAACCTTCACTTTGGCGAACAAGCAAAACTATCATTTTGTTAGAGTAGATGCCTTAGAGCCAATCAATTATTGTAGAATTGACTCTTTGTAATAATGTTCATTAATCAACAATAAAAGGCATTTTATACTATATCGCGTAAATCATTATTATTGCAATATGTACTGATATATGTCCTTAGAATGGTAGAACCATGACGAGGGTATCAAGTGTTTCAAATCTTGATAGTGAGAACCCTATAAGCACATATGGTGGCCATTCTAGAAACATCCATAGCCCCAGTATTATTCTGAAGTAAGGGCACAAATAATACGGTAAGGCTGTCATAGTGTTGAACGACCCTGTCGAAAGGCAGTGACTGATCTCACTTGTCAAGGTTGTTTGGTGACATCTTGGTGCAACACATGGGTGCTTGTTGTAGGCGGATATACCGCAGCAAGTTCACTGGACTGACCCACAAGAGGATTCCATATGGATGGTAACCCCAGTGTCTATGGAACAAATCCTCTAACGAATGGTGGTGCATGTGATCCTTAGACTTGAGATCACCGAAGCGCCTTGTGCACCGATTGGTGCAGTTTGACACTAGCCTAACGCAGTTCTTTTCAGAGCTGTCAATACGATGGTGATTGGCTGCATCGAAGGAGTGTATCAAGACTATGGTGGATTGACAGAGGATTCATCATTCCCAGGTACGGGAGAAGTTATCTCACAGCGCAATTCAATATATGGCAATGACACTAAAACTGTGGCCACAATGGGATTGAGTTGTTGCTCTATCCAGATTATAATATAGGTCATTGGTCCAGCAACTGAATACATAATATCGAGAGTAACCGAAGGTTGACACTATTTCTATGCCTTCGTCTCATCGAGATAACGTATGATGAAAGGATCGTATTGTACGGTAACCATATTGTTGACAGGTAGCTACTTTGCTGAATCCGAATCTATCGGGTGGCCATGATGCCTTGTTAGGGGCCAATCTTGGTCTATGTATAAGTGAGACGATTAATTGGTGTTAATCGCGATACTATACACTACCGGTATGATGAGGAGCCTATGGGTCACACACATAGAAGATAATTTAAGACTCAGGAAGAAAGAAGGGCGTTTTCGTCTTTTTGGGCGAAAAGGTATTTTAGTAATTTCACAGTGCAATTAAATTTGCTGAGGTCGTAGCCTTTATTTAATTTGTTAGAAAAATTAAATAAGTGAAATTCCGTTTAAATATATGTTCGCATATATTTAAATAAATTATCATTATTGTTAAATGTTAATATATATATTAAATATATATTAATTAATTTTAATTGAAATAATGATGAATTAAATTAAAATATCTAAATGGGAGTGTTTGGCAAATTTGGGGGTGTTTGGGTTGGAGCCCAAGCCCATTCCATATGGGAATAGGGCAACTAAAATAAAACTATAAAAGAAAAGGTTTTAGTTGAAAGAAAGGGATGTGTTTATTTTATTATTTCATTCTTCAATTGAAAAAGGAAAAACCCTCAAGCCCCAAATACTCTCCCACGCCACTTTACTGTTTGATTGAAAATCAAACACTTTCTTTTGTTTTCTTCTTGATTTCTTAAGGCCAAGGAGGATCTAGCAAATCCCTCCTTGGTTCTTGTTGATTGTCTTCGTGTGGACCTCTACGGTTCAATCCTACACTTGGATCGGTAGCAAACACGTTCAGAGACAATATTGGTGGAGCCTCCAAACATGTGTATGGTTTCTTAAACCTTGAACTGATTTTTGCAGATTTGATTATTTTAATGTAACCTATGATTTTTGTACCCGGATCTTGGTTCTAAGGAACGATCCATAGAGTTTATGATTTTGTTTTCTGCTGCGTAACTGGGTCGTTTACTAACACATTTTAAGTCGACCCATCACCATTAAGGAAAACTCCAAAGAATTGTAACCTCCCACTGGTAGAAGTGTACCCTTCGCTTTGGCGAACAAGGTTCCGACGAATAGTGGTTTGATTAAAACCATGGTGATGGAAGGCATACGTGACTTAATATACTTAAGTTGAGGGTTTTTATTTAATGTCTCATCAAATTATTATCTTTGTTAGAATGTCATTGTTTGGCATGTTATTGAACATTCAACCTTAGCATGCATTCTAAACAAAATAAAACGTGCCGGTAAATGGCCCACTAAAACCGATTTCCTCGAGCCTAGAGGAATTGGTGGGTCAACCTATGGGTTTAAAGGTAAATCTTGGGTCTTCAAGTTATTCCTCTTCATAGCTCCTTCGTTTCTTCTTCACGATCATTACAAAGTATTTTTATAATAAAAATCCTATTCTAATTTACATCGATAAAATAGAAACCTCGCGTTACATACAAGGGGAGTGAGATGAGAAGAAGAAATACATGGAGATATAAGAGAGAGAGGTAGGACACACAGGTCCTATTTCTTTATAAAATTACAAACAAACCCAAAATTACAAAAACAAACCAAAGGTCTAAGGCTCATTTATCGCGCACCATGCAATTTCAAACAAGAACGTTGCATACATCCAAAATTAACATTTTGAATTTGGGTGGGTGGAATTATTAAATTACCCTTTTTATATTTATAGAATTATTATTGGCTTTATAGGTTCAGAAAATGCAATCTGACCCCCTATGCGAAAAACAGAAAAGCAAAACGGAACAGTAGCTTTCTTGCCACGACAAAGAAATTTCTTCACCTCGGTGAAGTTCATACACATATGGTTGTTGTGGTGAAGTTTTTATTTCGCCGCGGCAAACACTATAAACTTCCAGAAAACATAAAACGTTCCAGACAGTTTCATGCCATGGCCAAGTTTTATTTTGCCGCGGCTAGGTCTACTTTTCCAGCATTTCGCCGTGGCCAGAAACAACGGGGTGAGCACAACTAATGCTCAGTAAGTAAATCCTCTACTCATCTATCCCCGTAACTCCCTCTCTAATTCTTTCCTTACAATTCTCATTTACTCTCTCTTTTATACTTCTCTTTATTTTCTCTTTCTCTTAACTCTTTCTACTAACTCTCTTTTGTAAGTCACGGCCTCATCTTACTGGAGGCACGGCCAGGACTCACTCCCGCTCTCCGTGACTTCTACTCATTCTAGCCGATCAGACTCGATTATGCATGGATTCGGAACCCTTGGCCATGTGAGCGTATAAACTTTCTCTCAGGTACTCTCGGGTATAGTCCTCATCCGCATGCACTCTCACGGGCTACACCACTTCTCTCTCTCATACTCATGCCGCTCTCTCAATGCGGCGTACATGCGGGAATACTCTACCCATTACTCAAGGGTTCCCCATCGCACAACCTACTCTATTATCTTTTTTTCTCTTTTCTCTTAATAAAGCTCACACTCAAAGTTCTATACTCTTTTTCTACTCTTTCTCTAATGCATAGTTAATGCATATGGATGATTCATGCTCATTAATGCACTCATGAAAAGCACAAATGCAATGTTGCATCAAAGACAGTTATTCTGCGCAGGTCACACTCAAGAAGGCATAACTTGAGTTATACAGATCGGATTGCTACGATTTTTACCTCGTTTTAAAGCTTAGAGACAGGGCTATAACTTTTATGTTTTGGTCTAAACCCATTTCAATCCGTAAAATGCCCAAAAATCACTCAGAAAGTCACGGCTGTGACAGGGCAGTTTGGTAACATGTTTTCACTTAGGCATTTCATCAAGCAACTCATGTGCATATAAACACTCTACTATAATTACTACTCTACTTCATTCTCTAGCCATCCAAAATGGGAGAAAACTCCCTCATATAATCATAATCCCTGTCAAGAAAAGCACTTCCAAATAGGTTTACACAACATCTCTCAAACTTCATCTCAATTTCCATTTCTCAATACACATTAAAACACTTCTCATACATGAAGTGTATCCAACAACCACCAAATAGCTACTCATCTCAACTCAATTCCTCAACAAGCATAATACATATTTATACATGCATACCTCTCTACTCAATCTCTAAATCTCTACTCAAAAGCTTATTCAAAACTCAACTTGGTTGGATTTACTTACCTTGTGAAAAAGTGACTTCTCTAGCACTTTTCCTTCCCTTTGTTGTCTTGTCTTCTCTCTACAACTTAAAACAACAACAAGAACAATAACAACAATATAAGACTTCAATATAACCATAAGCAAACTCACATCTAAAGCAAGAATCCTTACCTTAGGATGCTTTAGATGAAATCTCTACTAAAATTACCCAAAAACTCTCTTAAACTCCTTAGAAATCTTGGGAAAATTGAAAGGAAGTAAAGAATGAGAATGGCGGTGGAAATGGATGAAATGAAGGGTTTATTTCACTTAACCCTTTTTAGCTCATATTATAACCATCCTTTCCCAATTTGCCCTTGCTCTTCCTTGAAAATTCCATTTATATCCTTTAATTCATTACACTCACACCCCCACACTCACCTATTCTCCATGAAATTTCCTTACATTTCACTTCCCACTTTTCCTGCTAATTAGGGGTAGAATGGTCATTTTACCCCTATGGAGAAATATCTAGAAACCTCAATACACATTTTAGTCAACTCGTCGCCGCGGTGAAAAATTACAGAGCTGACACCGCCATACACAAAGCCAACGTCACCGCGGCGAAGACTACTCTTCGCCCTGGCGAAGACTGCCATTCCAAAATTCCTCAAGTTTCAACCAAATTTCAAGGCAAACACTCAACCAACTCAACATACAAACTCAATTAAAGCTGAATCAATGAACATTTAAACAATACAGCAAATCTTAACTACGTACCTCAAGTGGGGCGTGACAGCCTTTCTTGACAAAAAATTTGATAGAATTTCTTGATTGTTTTAAAAAAAAGGGTCAAGAAATATTTTCCTTGACAACTTCTTGACTATTTTTTAACTGTCAAGGATCATGTAAAAATTAAGAGGTTCAATTTAATTCCTTGACTGTTATAGTCTTAATCCTTGACAGTGTTTAATTGTCAAGGATTAAGTTTTAAAAAAAAAAAAAAAAAAGTCTCAAATTTGGCTCCAAGGCTTCCCACCCCAAAATTTGCTGAGGCAAAAATTTCCACCCAAACCAAAACACACAAGTCCCTTCCCATCATTATCAACACTCAAAACCCATTTCCCCCCAAAATTCTACGAAGTCAAAAACAGGGCAAGAAAACTACCGCCAAAAACCAAAGTGTCTTCCACCCAAATCTCCACTACTAAACTAATCAGAACCCATAAACCCTAAATCTCCTCCACTAAATTGCCCAAGTTTCTTCCACTAAATCGCTGAAATCTCTTCCCCTGAGTCACCGTAATCTCTTCCATTGATTGTTTCTGCAACTCCCGTTAGCAGCAACAATCAGTGAAGTCGTCACTTCGCCACCTTCGTCGTCACAAACCATCACTGGTAAGATTGTTATTTTCTTCCTAAAATCTTTTCGTGCCTTCACTAATTTTGGGTGAGAATAATACATGCATTGATGTTGTCTTTTGATTTAATGTGAGAATAATGTCACATTGTCAGAAATCTTTTCGTGTCTTTGAATATGCACTAGACAGAGTCTTTGCTTGGGTGTTTGTGGTTTTTATTGGTAGCAGCCCAACGGGCCTTCATTTACACCTTAAAAATAGTATCAAATTTATTCTTCATGATTTTGCAATGATTTACTTTTTGTCGGGGTTCACTTTTGAAATTGTTATCATTGATTAATTATTTTTCTGACAGCCATCGAAGAGTATCGAAAACGTTGTGTGGAATTCAATTCTGATACTTGCTTTGAAAGAGAACCTCTATTCCCTTTTCCTTTTACATCATTTTTTCAAGCTAATGCTGAAGCTTCAAAAGAAAAAATTCCCTCATCTACCAACACAATACCATCTTCTCCCAGTGAGCTGCACTTGTCAAAAGTACAAAAAAGCAATCAATTGCTTTAGTCCCTAAGGAAATTTCCAAGATAGTGTAGAGGTTTTTTTTCCCCTTTTTAATCAATTATTATTTCCACACAAGCCACCCCCTATGGCCATTGCAAATTGGGTGCTTTTTACTGATGCAAAGGATGAGTGAGTTTCATGCTTCTTTGCCTTTTCTTTGGTGATTGACTGACTTCTTCACTAAACCAGTTTCTTCTAATTTTCCTATTTATATTGAAATTTAATATAGATTGTTGGCACTGGGGATGATGGAATATAATTCAAACTGGAAGGCAATTCAGCAATGCTTTCTTCCTTTCAAAACTAAACATCAAGTAGCTATACCTTGTTATGTATAACAAGTACAACATTTCCTGGTAATTTTTATTTATAAAAAAAATTGTAAACTTGTCATTTCTTGTGCTTGTCCATAAGGCATGCACTTTCTGCTAAGGAATAAAGGAATAATATGCTATAGCAAAGAATAGGCAAGTTGCCTTCACTCTTTTTTTCCCCCTCCAAACTGCTATATATACAGAAAACTAGTATTTACTTCTGAAATGAGGTGTTCGGTGGCTGGCTTTCTAAAATATTATTTGGTTGGTGGCTTATGATATGTATATATATATAGTACTATTTTATAAGATCCTTCTGGGTTAAAATTTCATGAACATTTATTTTCTAGAAGCATTCAAGGTTTCACTAATTTTTTTTTTTTTTTTTTTTTTTTTTTTTGTTTTTCATCCATAAAAAGATGTGGTACTTCCTCTACTCGAGGATTAAATTTACTGTAGTGATACATTTTTGAAAGTTTTCTTTGAAAAGCCTTAGCATTTGCTATCAATAATTAAGAGAAACTCTCATTTTGCTTTTGTTGTTGCTTTGTTGTCTAATGAGTAGAGGACATTGACATTTATGGCATACTGAATGTTGCTAACCTTTCCTGTGGTTCACAACTCCTTGTTGATATAATGTGACATTCTGTATATTAATCCTTTTGAGATACTGATTTGGTGTCTACGCGTAAAGAGATGTTACAATTGTTAACTAAAAGTGAGTGAAATAACATGTTCTAGTTGATCCAAAACTGTGAGTATGCCATTAGAGTTATGAGAACTAGTATTTTACCCTGATAATAATTAATAAATGCTTATTATCTTTTCATGTGTGGTTAAGGTGTGATTCCTTTGTGATGAGTAAAATGTTTTGGTTAAGCTTTAATTTTAGGGAATTTAGTTTTTGTGTTGGGTCGGATTGATATGGTCATTCAATGCTGCATTTTTCCATTATGGATATTGTTGGACTATGATCTTTGGCTGGCAAGTGGGAAGAACAAGAATTTAATTATAGTGCCATACAACCCAGGGTTAGTAATTCATTGATTTCCTTACTTTTAATCTTGTTTGAATAATCTATTTTTAAGATTTAAAAACAATGTTAGTGGAGGGTGCTAAAGTTTATTTGCATGTGAAGAATCAAGTGGTTAGTGGAAGGAATTGTTGGGACTATAGTCTGTTACTTTCCTTTTGTTATTGATAATTGTTAGTGGAGGGGTGGTTATGTGTTATTTGCGTGTGAAGAATCTGCTCTGGAGGGCCGTTAGATGTTATTTGCGTGTGAAGAATCAAGTGTGGAATGGTATTTAGTTGTTGTGTTTGAAGGGATATTGAGTGTTTAAACATTCAAGCAGTAGTTGTGTTTGAAGGGATAGTTGTGTAGTTGCTGGCCCCTACATATATTTACGTGTGAAGAATTTGCTTTTTGCCTTGCTTTCTTAGTGAAAAATCTGCATAAATATGGCTTCATGAATTTCAGTTCACTTTTGATCATCCATGATGTTTGTGATTATATTTGATTATTCTGACATATTAGGATTGAAACATTATTGAGAGTGCATCTGTTGCTAAATTGTGCCATATTCATTGTTTGATTCATTGTGGTTGTTTTATTGGGTACTTATGCAATTTTGTTCATAGGTTTCATTGGCTTCTTGTTGCTATTGACATGAAGACTTTAATTGTGTACTATCTTGATTCCTTAAGGGGAGATTTTGGGCAGGATTTACATGAAGTAGTGCAAAAGTTAGTATTTCTACTTATGTCATTTTTTAAGCTCTATATAATATCAAATACTGTGTGTTAATTTCAGAAGTTGTTTTAACTTTCACAGTAGTATCTTAATCCATTCTGCTCGAAAGGTGTCAAATAAAGGGCTAATATCTTGTGACAAAAAGTATTGGTACGTAGAATTGTTATTATCAAAAGCAATTAATTTTCAGTTATAATATTGTTTTGCCTTTTGAATATTAATGCTTACTTCCAAATTAATTTTGTGTAGGGACCCATTCAACCAGGATGCGTTGAATGTGGGTTTTATATTATGAGATATAGCAGAGAATGGGTTGTCATTATTGAAAAACAATGTAAGTCTTTTTTTTTTTTTTTTTTTCCGTTTTGAATAATAAGATATAGTTGATATTTATTTGTTGATTAGTCTTATTGTGTTTACTTTTATAGTTCATAGGGAAAGAAATATACGAAGATGCGGAAGTCGATGAAGTTAGAGCTGAATGGGTGATGTACGTAACAAACTTTCTTTAGTTATATATTGTTGTTTTAGTGATGTCAGAGGCCAATGAGGGCAAAAACTATGTATCAAACGTTTCATTATTGTTTATGCGATATTGTAAAATTAATGTATTGTTATTCAATTTTGTTTACTAAGAGCAAAAGTAATATATGTATTATTCGATCAATTGTTTCATTTCTCATTATATATTATTGAATGGTCATAATATTATGAAACATTTCATTTAACTATTCTATAATTTAGTACGTAATAATAAAAAAAATTCATTAATTTAAAAAAAAAATTAACAAACGAAATTTGACAGTATGAAAACTGTCAAAAATTTGGCTAAATTCCAAAAAAAAAAAAATTTAAAATTCGCCTACATTCAAATTCTGCTAAATCCTTGACAGTTATCTAACTATCAAGAATCTATCAAGAGGTCTTTGACAGTTTAAAAACTGTCATGAGCCTTTCATGACAGGGGCTACAATGACAATTCAAAAACTGTCATTGTACCCCCTTCTTGATGGGGAATCCCTGTCAAGAAAGCCCTTTTTCGCTGTACTGTTTCAAGGTAGCTCCCAATTTATAAACCATTCATACAAATTTCTAGAACATCCTTATAGCAAACAACAACTATAAATAATGAAAATAATGAAAGCAAACTATTAATGTAACATAGGAGTTGAAACTAAGTAGAACCTCTCTATAGTGATACTCTATATAGGAATAACTTTCATGTAGTCATATAAAATTTTGGTCCCAACTTGGGTTAGGTATCAATAAGAATAAACTCAACATTGTAATAACTTATAGGTTTTCTAGGTCCCGTCTTAAAGGACTTGTCTCCACATAGTAATAATTATCTGTATATTGCAAAAAAAAAATATGCTATGTTACATTGAAGGTTTAAGATAAAATAAAATATTTATCTAAAGTTGTTTGAGATAATGATTTATGCTTTAGAGTTATTACCACATCTTTGAACTTGCAGATATACATAATAATTCGCCAGCATAGACACCTTCTTGTTGAAGCCAAAATATTTCTAGGTTCTCAAACATATTAAGAGCTTATTGGCACGAAACTTTTTGCATTTTCATACTATGATCCTTAGGATTGTGATACCTTAAGACCATGAGTATCTTCTAGCCACCTCGCAAGATCTTTTTGCTTCCAGTTGGGCTTTGATTCTTTCATTTTGTACAACTCAACACAAATATTTCCAGTCAATTGAGTTCGTGTATTACTTTGGGTGGCGTGGTTGATTTTCTAGAGGAAGAAGGAAATGTATCACTTGAATTGGTTGAAGATTGCATAGGTTATGTTATAGTACAATATATTTATAGAATTTACGTTGATAGGAAAACATTAAAGAGAATGCAAAATTTGGGACTTCCAAGATGACTTTCCATATTCCTAACACTACATAGATACATGTACTAGTTTTTTAAAACTATCTCTAACTCTTTTATCAATATCTATACCTTGGATTTCACGTGCTCCATAAATTAATTATTAATGTAGTGCATACTTTACCTCTATAATACTTGCACAAAGGATAACTAAGTAAAAACAATAATATTTTCAATTCTTCAAGATAAGAACTTGATATCAATTCATTACTCTTTCTTCAATTCTTCAATTCTCTGTGAGAGTAAACATACCACATGAAGATAAACAATAATCCAAAGAAAAAAAGACTCAACATTACACTTGCTAGAATCAGAGAACTGTTCTTGTGAGTGAAACTGAGAGAAACAGACTGAAGTTGTCGGATCGGGAAATTCTCTATTGGAGGAGCAGGTAAGGATGGGAGAGGATTGATTCGTTTTGGATTTATTTGATTCAGGGTAAGATTGAAATGGAGAAATGAAAAAGGCAGTGTGAGATAAATGAATATTATTATACTGCATGAATATGATATGGGATGAAAGATGGGTATTTGTCTTCATTTTTTTTATTCAAATTTGATAATATTCATAATTTGATGTGGGGTAGGTGTCGGGACTCAACCAAAAGATCCTTCAAATGTAGATACACGGTGCCATGCTTGCGCCAATAAAAGAAATTGAGGAGATTTGAATTCCAATGGTGCTCTTAACTCCGACACCTTGACACAGTTAGCCTACACCGAAGGGATATGATTACCCTGAGATAGGCAGCGTCAGGTTGTTTGATTCGTACTTAGATGCTACAATGGTGTTGACGTAGTGTTAGTGCACCGACGTCGAGACTTAACGTTGGTTTCATGCATCGATACAAAACAATATTGATGAAATGACGCAATCTTGCCATTGTATCTGACAAACTATACCAGATCCATTCATGCTAGGATAGTCAATGGAGAATGACGAAGAAACGCATCGGTGTAGCCGTGTAGGTCTCTATTCCGAAAATTTTGTTCTAAGTTATGATAGCACTCGTCAGAATTTAAAAATTTATTACAATAATACTATGCTGACAACCATTTCTCGCAAATCGATATAGTATTTAACATGACAGTTACCAACTCAGTTGCTACCACACCCTAGGCCATATCAGCAGCCAAGAAAATTAAAAAAAAAAAAATATTATCTTCAAAATCTCACTTCTAACATAGCTTCAAAACCGATAATCTATTTCCCCAAAAATTGAAATTTGTAGAACTCAAAATCTCTCCATCCCCTAATTCATTTGAGCCCTAAAATCTTTCCTAATTCAATTTCAAATTTAAATCAGTATAGACATGCGAAATTGTGAGAGAGTTGAATTTGAGAGAAAATTTGAGGGAATTCTTTACTTGATATTTCATTGATTGATTACAAACGAACTCAGCACACTAATATATGAAGAGGTGAGTGATGAGTGAAGAAGGAAATGGAAACTCACCATTGCCAACTTGCAATTGCTTAGATCCATCATAGTTCCTGCTGCCATTCAACTGGTTCAGATTAGAGGTGACATGATCAGTAGCACTAGAATCCATGTACTAGGCTGGATCTGGTGATGAAAAGGAGCAAGTAGCCATAGATGCTACAAGATTACCATGAGTTGATGCACCTTGATAAGCAGCAAAGTGAGCTTGATTCACTACATGCATTTTACTAACTGGGAACAGTAATAGTGAAAGGTGTTAAAATAGACTGATTTTGCTATAGTAAGGACCATTGTCATTGGTTTGCTGCTAACTTGCTTCAAAATTAAAATTTCCAGGAAAGGAAGCTTGAGATGGATTTCTAGCAAAAGAGGAATTACTATAGCTACCAATGTGTAAGCCATTACTGTATGGAGATGGACCTTGCTGATTATGAGTAGAAGGAAAACCAGTACTACTAAATTGTCCAGGAGAGCCAAACTGTCCAAATGTAGGTCCGAATTGTGAACCATTTCCACCAGAACTACTAAACTATCCAAGAAAGCCAAACTGTCCAGATGTAGGTCCAAATTGTGAAACAATACCACTGAATTGTCCAGATCCAAATTGTCCAGATGTGCCAAATGAAGGAGGGATGCCATTGTAAGTAGAATTATATCTATGACAGCATTAGACTACAGTATGTCCAATTTTACTATAAACTTGACATATTGGCTTTCGATTACCATTTCCCCTTCCTTTGCCTCTTCCAAAACCATTAAAAACAAGAGGTCTATAGTTGGAAAAAAGAGTTCCAAATTGGCTCATGTGAGAGGCAAGAATATATTGATCAGTATGAGCTATTGGTCCAGGTGCATTCTGGGACATTTGTGGATGAAAAGAAGCACTAGAACCAATGTTTAGAGGAGAAGGAGAGAACGTGTTTGAAGTAGAAGCAATGTTTTGAACATAATTAGGAAATCTTGTGGCTCCAATATCAAGAGAGGAATTATTGGTAGAATGTGACAATTGTGATTTGGAATTGTTATTAACAGAAACTACATAAACTGATCCTCCTTGAAAGTCAAGGGAATTAATTTTTTCAAGCCTCGCCTCATACTTTTGAAGTAAAAACTATGCTTCTTATAGTGTGACAAAATCAAACTTGGACTCTATCCTAGAGGTTAGATATACTACAGCTGTATCAAACTTAGGACCAAGTATATCCAAAACATACTGAAGCAAATCTTTATCAGTTATGTAATTACTTGACCACTAACTGATAAACTTTCAGATATGTCTTTCATTTTCTTGACATAATCACTAACACTTAAATTTCCTTTTTGTGTGCATTGAAGCAAATTCTTTAAATGAAGAGCTCTAGCTTTAGAATCATTCAAAAATTCATGCTCGAGTGTAAACCAAATTTCAGTAGCAAATTGACACTTCAACACATGACCAAACATGCACTATGAGATTGAAGCTAACAACCAAGTTATTAGGAACTTGTCAGTTCGTTTACATGCAACATAACCAGGATTAATTTTGTCTTTAACTAAATGCTCTTTTGACCTAGTTTCTTCGGAATCAAATAAAATGTCAATTTCAGAGGCAATTAAAGGAGGAGGACAAGGAATTAAACCTGTCAAGTGATCCTCAAGCTTATGAGCTCTAACTGAGAAAAGAATTTGTGATCGCCAAAATCTATAGTTATCGTGATAGTTATCCCTCGTTAACTTTGGATTCTCTACTTGAAGACCGGCAGGAAACACTGAGGTATACGCATTAGACAAGCTAGAGAGATTATTAACTACTTTTTCCATATTATGTACAAATGAATTGGACTCAGGAATTTTGGCCATTGACATTAGTCTTTAGCTCTGATACCATGTGAAACTCATTGATTGATTACAAATGAACTCATATGAAGTGGTGAGTGATAAGTGAAGAAGAAAATGGAAACTGTAAACTTTAGACAAAACGACATAGTTTAGCACTTATAAGATTAGAGTCAACACTTGATCAACATAAGCTGATGGCCAACATCACAACACCTTCCAATGTGAGTCACTAGAAGAGAAGCCGCCTCACAGGGGGCATTTTATTAAAAGACCAAATCAAGTTCAAATTTAATTAAAAGGTCATGTAGTTTGAAAGTGTAAAGTAAATAGCCTTATTATTGATTAAGGTTAATTAAACATGATTAGTGGTTAATTAGGATTAATGAAGTATTGTGTAATCTTTTAAAAATTATAATATTCCCCAAAGAGCCAAAATTCTTGCAAACAAACCCAAACACCTTCATCTTCATCCTCCCGCCATTAACACATCCCTCCCCTGGTTGCTGTTTCTTCTAAGCTTCGTCTACATCTTCTTCTTCTTCTGCATCTTTATCTTCCTCTAAATCTTCTTCTTCCTCCTTCCTCCTTCCTCTACATCTTCTTCTTTCTCCGCCATTAACATCTTCTCCGCCACAGATCCGCCTCCTCCTTCTCATCCTCTTGACATTTCATCCAGGTATGTGTATCTCCTATTTGCATTTTATATTTCTATTTACAAATATTTAATGATGGATTGGGTTTGGGTTATGATTTTGATTTAGTTGTTTAGGTTATTGGGTTGTGTTTGAAGTAATGCAAGTTGAAAGGAGTGAAATTTGTTGAATATTTTCTTGCATTATGGGTAGTTGGGAGTGGTAGCACCAATTGTAGGTGGAGATGATTGAAAATGTGTTCTAGATATGATGGATCGCTTAAGCGATTTGGTGTATGACTTAGGCGATCTGGTATGTCTAGTATAATGCAGCAGATCGCAAATCACTTAAGCAATCAGGTATATGGTAGAAGATCGCTTAAGCGATCTGTTATAAGTCTGGTATATGGCAGTAGATTGCTTAAGCGATCAAGTATATGGCAGAAGATCGCTTAAGCGATCAGGCTTATTTATACCAAATTGCTTAAGCAATATAATGGATATCTTAAGTGATCTAGTAAGTGATATACCAGATCCCTTAAGCGATACACCAGATCGCTTAAGCGACTTTGTAGATGCTTTTTAAAATCTATCAACCCTTAATACATTAGTTAATATTTTTTTTTCTTGCATTATAGATACTTGGCTATTATTAGACATGGGACAAGTTGTTTTGGGTGTTGAATATTTTGGTGAGTGGGTGGAGGAAGAAAGTTGCTAGAAGTGGATTAGGAAGAGCAAAGAAGTTGTACCAATTGCTGTGAGCACAGAGGTTAGTTTTGATGAGTTGATTGATGAAATAATTAGAAGATGTGATTTGAGTTGCTCACGTAGTAATATAGTTGTGAAGTATGTTTTAAGCAGAGTTCCTGAACATTATAAGGTACCTCCTACTATATTAAAGTCAGATGAAGGTGTGAAGTTATACATGGTTTATGTGGGCGATAATGGTTCGACGCTGATTTTAAGGGTTTCTTTTGTAGATAAACCGTTGGAAGTTGGTTCAAAGGAAGGGGATAACAAGGAAGTTGGTGGAGAGAATGTTGGTTTTAATTTTAACTACGAGTGCATTGATTTCTTAGTAGAAAAATCAAGAGTAGACGGTGATTTGGGTGGTGAGGAGGATAGTGTAGAAGAGGTTGGTCATGTGGGGCTGAATGAAAATGTTGATGAGGAGGACCCCATACATGTTCCCACAGATTTTGAGATTCCTATAAATACGAATTATGTAGAAGGTGTAGTTTGTGAGGAAGAGAACACTATGGTTCTTTATGTAGGTTTAGAGGCAGCAATTGCGGGTAGTAGTGAATCAGCTCATGTTTTTTTACTGATGGATCAAACTTGTACATAGGGTATTTATTTGACAACAAAGAGGAAGTGGTGAGGAAGCTAAAACTTGTTGCCGTGAGAGGTAATTTTGAGTTCATCACCAAAAAGTCTAATTCATCGGTACTGACAGTTGCATGTCATGGCCGAAAGTGCAAGTGGCAGGTTTATTGCAAAAGGTTGGCAGAGTCCGAAAAATTTATTGTTAACATATATACTCGTGAGCACACATATAGGTTAGGACATATTTTATGTGAGCATCAACAAGCCTCCGCTGATGTTATTGGACAATTTGTCAAAAGTCAATTTGTTAAAGGGAAAGATCCATCTCCTAGGGACATTAGAGACTTGTGCGCACAGAGTTGGGATGCACTATTAGTTACTAAAATGTTGGAAAGGGAAACAACGTGCACAAGATTTTGTGAGGGGCATGGGTACGCAGTATTAGAAGCGTACCATTATATGCTTGAGTTGACAAACCAAGGTAGCAAAACGACGTTGAAGTGGAACAAGAATATGAGCTTTAAATATTTTTTTGTTGCTTACGGTGCTGCCATAAGGGGTTTTGTAAACATGAGAAAGGTATTGGTTATTGATGGTTGCTTTTTGACGGGAAAGTATGGAGGTAAATTGTTGGTGGCCACTGCATAAGACAGCGAGAATCACACATATCCCGTTGCATGGTGTGTGGTTGACTCTGAGAACGACAAGTTGTGGACTTGGTTTTTTCAGCAATTACTTATGATGATACCTGACAGTGACGAGTTGTGCATAATATCCAATAAGCACAACTGTATAAAGAAGGGGATTGCCACTATTTACCCTCAAGCACATCACGGATTCTGTATGAGTCACCTTGGCGAGAACATAAAACAAAAGTTTAAGTGTGATGGCCTCCTTCAGATATACTACATGGCAGCAAAATCTTATTGAGTTGGTGAGTTCGAGGAGGACTTCCGGCAAATCCGAATCAAGGATGATAGGATTGCTAAGTATCTTGAGCATGATGTTGGTTTCGAGCGATGGAGTAGAGCTTACTTTCCAGGAAGAAGTTTCAATGTCATGACCACAAACATAGCCGAATCCATAAATTCAAAGTTGTTAATAGAAATAGAGTTTCCAATAGTTGCCCTTTTTGATGCAATCTAGAGGACATTGTCATGATGGTTCCATGAGCACCGTATGGAGTCAAATAATTTTACCACAACCCTTGTTCCGTCAGTTAAAAAATTATTGCGAGAACATATGGAACTGTCCAATGCACTGTTTGCCTATCCTCTCAATGCTTAAGATTTCAACGTGTGTGGCTATGGTCCGGATGCCCTAGTTAACATTCTTAGTAAAACTTGTAGCTGTAAAGTGCTTAACATTCAATGTTTACCTTGTCCTCAGGCACTAGCAACACTAAAACACCAACGGAAGCCAAATTTTGGTTCAAGAATTTACATGGAATTTTGCTCCCCTCTCTATATGGCAAACCACTACATGTTGGCTTAGTCGGAAATGATATATCCAATTCCTCCCGAAAAGCAGTGGGTGGTCCGCCAGAGTTGGTTGACATTATCATCCATCCGCCATTCAAGAAGACATAAAAGGGGAGAAAAAGAATTAAGCGTATTCCATCAGCCTGTGAGGTTCCTTGGAGGATGAATAAGTGCTCTATTTGCAAGCAACCTGGCCACAAGAGAAGCAGTTGCCAGAATCAATCACATGCAGATCCAGAAAATTAGGTTTGAATCGATTAGATGCAAGAAAGCAATCAACCTACCGTGAGATCTGCAGATAAGATCAAGTATGGAAGTTACACTTAGAGTTTTGTAGTTTATGTGAAATGCATTTCTTATTAGGTTGTCTTGAATAATTGGATTGTCTTGAATTGGATCAGCTAGAGTTGTTAGGTGTTAGGCTGCTAATACTTGGGTTGTGGTGTTATGTATGCTTTATGGCCAAGGCCAAGGCTGGATAATGTTGGAAGAGGTGTTATAGAAGAAGACGAAGAGGTTGCTGCTGATGTTGAAGGTGTATTGAGTAATTGTGGAGGATGGTGAAGTGGCTGAAGAGAATGATGAAGAAGGACGATGGAGGCTGCCGGTCCTGCTTCTATTTTGGGTGTGTATAGGACATTTATTTGTTGTATATAATGTTGTAATGTAATTGACATATTTCATATTTGTGCAAAAGCAATTCAGTATTTCTTTCCCTCATTTGAGTTTGAGTTTATTTAGTATTCTTGTTAAATGACATTAATGTATTGATGCAATTAGGTTGTCAAATTCAGAGAAAAGATGGAATTACTATGTGTTGGTGATTTTAGTTTATCAAAATTTAGGATAAAAGTTGGAAAAAATAAGTGTTGCCCATGATCGCTTAGGCAACTATATATATTGCTAAAGCGATCAAGGATTTTATGTACAGGATCGCTTAAGCAAGACACTGAATCACTTAAGCGATCATGTATCTGTGATGATCTTGATTCTTCCTTAGACTTGATTGCTTAAAAGATCCTAAATCACTTAAGCAACCAAGGCTAAAAGTGAAGAATCGCTTAAGCGGGACCATAAATCGCCTAAGCGATCGTGCATCTGGGATGATCTTGATTTTGCCTTGGACTTTATCGCTTAAGCGATCATAAATCTCTTAAGAGACCAAGGTTAAAAGTGAAGAATCGCTTAAGCGATACATAAATCGCTTAAGCGACCGTGCATCTGGATGATCTTGATTCTGCCTCGGACTTGATCGCTTAAGCAATACATAAGTCGCTTAAGCAATCGTGCGTCTGGATGATCTTGATTCTACCTCAGACTTGATCACTTAAGTGATTAAAGATCGCTTAAGCAACCAAGTGTAAAAGCGAAGAATCGCTTAAGCGAGAACTTAAATTGCTTAAGCGATCATGCGCCTGGGGTGACTTGATTCTACCTTGAACTTGATCGCTTAAGCGATCATGCATCGCTTAAGCGACCAAGGGTAAAAGTAAAGAATCGCTTAAGTGATCTTGATTCTAGCTTCTACATGATCACTTAAGCGACTAAGGCTAAATATATTGGATCGCTTAAGTGAGACTTGAAATCTCTTAAGTGATCCAGTATATTCGGATGATTTTTATTATGCCTTTCACAAGATCGCTTAAGCAATTTGTATTATCGCTTAAGCAACGAAGGCTTATAAACATTGGATCGCTTAAGCGATCCCTTTTTTTTCTGGAATAGTTTGTCAACCCCATATTAAGTGACGTTAATGTGAACTTGACGTTCACAAAATTACATGATTATTAACGTTAATGTTAAGCAACATCGGTTATTAAACATATTAAGGCCAATTAAGAAGGATTATTTGAAACCTAATTCCATCAACACATATTAAGGTTACAATCGTATGATATATTGATGAATGTCATTGCACACTAGTGTGACACGTTAGTAGCAACGTACCTCATTTCACAAATATGGATGGTGTATTTTAGAATGATTATTGTGCTCTTTTTTCTGACCAAAATGCAGTCAAATC
Organism: Pistacia integerrima; assembly: GCA_026225825.1. NCBI lineage: Eukaryota > Viridiplantae > Streptophyta > Magnoliopsida > Sapindales > Anacardiaceae > Pistacia > Pistacia integerrima. Next base: position 7,103,302 of record CM047739.1, on the reverse strand, counting down.
TTGTACGATGTGAGGGGAATAGATTGAAATAAGCTTGAATTTTGACTGTATGATTAGTTCAATGGACCACTATCTGTCTTTTGTCAAATGATTTGATTATTTATATCACTTAATCGATTTTTTTTAATTATATTTTAATTAAACTAATTTTTTTACATGTATAGATAAACATGGAAAAGAAATATTAAAGTATAGAATGATTCTATATAATACAAATTTTAATGTTTTTAAAGTACCAAGTAAATTAGCCTTGATCGCTTAACCGATGTATGGTTTCGCTTAAGTGATCCTGTATATTTAGCATTGGTCACTTAAGCAATGTATGTTATCACTTAAGCGATCTTATCAAAGGCAGTATAAAGATCATCCAAATACACAAGATCGCTTAAGCGATTCACAGTCGCTTTAGCGATCACATACAAGCCAGGATCAAGATCTCTTAAGCGACTCTTCACTTTTACCTTAGGTCGCTTAAGCGATCAAGTCCAAGGCATAATAAACTCACCCCAGGCACATGATTGCTTATGCAATTTAAGTTCTCGCTTAAGAGATTCTTTGCTTTTACACTTGGTTGCTTAAGCGATCAAGTTCGTGCAGAACTAAGATCATCCAGATGCATGATCGCTTAAGCAATTTATGTATTGCTTAGGCAATTCTTCACTTTTAGCCTTGGTAGCTTAAGCGATTTATGATAGCTTAAGTGATCAAGTTTAAGGCAAAATCAAGATCATCCCAGATGCACGATTGCTTAAGCGATTTATTTTTTGCTTAAGTGATTCTTCACTTTTAGCCTTGGTCGCTTAAGCAATTTAGTATCGCTTAAGCAATCAAGTCTAAGGTAGATTCAAGATCATCCCAAGTGCACGATCGTTTAAGCAATTTATGGTCTCGCTTAAGCGATTCTTCACTTTTAGTCTTGGTCACTTAAGCGACACTTAAGCGATCAAGTCCAAGGCAGAATCAAAATCATCCCAGATGCATGATCGCTTAAACGATTTATGGTCTTGCTTAAGCAATTCTTCACTTTTAGCCTTGGTTGCTTAAGCGATTTAGTATCGCTTAAGCAATCAAGTCTAAGGCAAATTCAAGATCATCCCAGATGCATGATCGCTTAAGCGATTCTTCGCTTTTAGCTTGGTCACTTAAGCGATCAAGTCCAAGGCAAAATCAAAATCATCACAAATGCATGATCACTTAAGCGATTTATGGTCTCGCTTAAGCGATCCTGTATAGACAACCCTTGACTGCTTAAGTGATATAAATAGTCGCCTAAGAGATCATGGGCAAAACTTATTTTTTCTAGCTTTGCTCCTGAATTTTGACAAACTAAAATCACTAACACATATTAATTCCATATTTTCTCCTGAATTTGACAACCTAATTGCATCAACACATTAATGTCATTTAACAAGAGTACTAAATAAACTCAAACTCAAAAGAGGGAAAGAAATACTGAATTGGTTTTGTACAAATCTGAAATGTGTCAATTACATTAGTTTACAACATTATATATAACAAATAAATGTCCTATATACACCCAAAATAAAAGCAACACCGGCAGGCTCCATCCCCCCTCTTCATCATTCTCTTCAGCCACTTCCCCATCCTCCACAATTATTCAGCACACCTTCAGTAGCAGCAGCAGCCCATCTCTTCGTCTTCTTCTACAACACCCCTTCCAGCATCATCCAGCCTTGGCCTTGGCCACAAAGCATACATAACACCACAACCCAAGTATCAACACCCTGATGCCTAACAACACCAGCTGATCCAATTCAAGACAATCCAATTATTCAAGACAACACAATAAGAAATGCATTCCACATAAACTACAAAACTCTAAGTCCAACTTCCATATCTTTTGATGATAGCATCAACAATGACTTGGATTGGGTTCTAGTCACTCAAAAGGAATCCATATGCCCATGGAAGCACTCAACAGCCAAGCACTCCCAAAAGTTGTTCATTGTTTTGTCATTCAACCTATCCATTGGGGTGTTGGTCATGTCAAACTCAATAAATTTTAGTACAGATGCCCTGCAATCAGCACTACAATAGGAGGAAGACATTAGCATTAGAATCAGCTTATTGAACAATTGTATTATGTAAGTCTTATACAAAATTTACCTTGAGTCATTTATCGGGACAAGAAGGCACTTGAGTGGTCACTTTCCCATCAATAGTTCATCACCCAAGTGCTGAAACATCCAACTGTCGCGCAAAAGCCACGGGAACAGTATACACAACGGCTGCAACTCCGTCTCCAGCTGCCACTCTCAACAAATACTCGGGTTGCAATCAAGGATCTGCAACAAGCACTCATCTAGTACCTAAACGACAGTTATCCAATGCATATCCTTGATGCTTATGATGTAGTATACTTTTTTAACGTTTGCCCAACTGTTGCCATATTTTGGCCTTTCCTCCCGTATATAATGCATCATCCTCTCATCAAACTGAAAATCATCCAAGGCACCGTCAAGGTCATCTGTGGCCAATCTTTTTCGCTTGCCTCCCCTTATTGCACCTCTCGTATTGGCCTTTTTCATTAAAGTGTCATATGTAGTTACTAGCCTTTGGCCAAAGGTCACATCGGTGATGGCACAATGCGGATACAAAATATCACTATTACTTCTCTATCATAGCCTCATAAGTGCCAATACCTCATCAATGTGCTGCATCAAATAAAAACAACATGATAACTATACAATACCTAATGGAAAAAATAAGCAAAAAATAAGCAAAAATAACTCACCAAGTCGTCGAGGCATTTGCCCATTGTCAACATCTTTTCAAACCACTCCTGGGTATAATCCCCGATCATGCACTTCACAAGCCCATCACTTCTAGAATCATTGTAATAGGCATAGAAGAGTTTTTTTCTTTTCCTCATCTATTTTCCTATACAAATCAATCTTTAACTCCTCCATTTTCACTTGCCCACTTCTTCCGCCTTCCTCCTTACTCCTTACCCTCCTCCGTTTTCACTTGCCCACTTCCTCCACCTTCCTCCTCACCCTCCTCTATTTTAACTTCCCTATTTCCTTCGTGTCCCACCTCACCCTCCTCCATTTTCAATTCCCTACTTCCTCCGCCTTCCTCCTTATCCTCCTCCATTTTTGCTTCTTAACTTTCATGGACTTCCTAATTTTTTTCTTTGTTTTCCTCTTCTTTCCATATGTTACAGCCGTGTAAGGAGATTTTACATGCTTACTCTTTCGACTCTCTCTTTTATACTCAAGTTGCACTTCAACCACTTTCAGTACCCCACCAACTTCCTCCTCTACCCTACCAATTTTCTCCGCCACCCTATCAACTTTCTCCTTCACCCTTTTCATCTGTTCTTCCATCTTCTCAAACCTCTCATAAATGGCCATTATAAAACTCTCAAACAAACCATTTATGAGGTCAACAACCTCATTCTCCCAACCTCTATGCCTCGACAAAGCGGTAGTTGTTGTACCGGTTTGCCAATTGGGTGGAGGCATACGAACCTCTTCATTCTCTTCCTCCTCCTCCTCCTCCTCCTCCTCCTCATCCTCATCCTCTTCCTCCTCCCTCCCGCCAATTGAAGCTTCATAATTCTCGACGTCAGCAACATTCTCAAGCAGTGGCCCTGTAACTGCACTCACATGTTTGACCCCTTCTAGGTCCCGCATTAGGCGGTATATCCCTTCATCTACTGTATCGTCTAGTACTCTGAATGATGAAACATACTCCTCTCCTATTTCACCCCTAGTAGGGGTGAGGAAGTGATAGACGACTCCCTACAATAAGAAAAAAAATCAATCAAATTTAAGCCACATTTAAAAGCAAGTGCATATTCAAAAGATTAATCCTTCAATCTTACCCGAGCTACTTGAATTTCTATGTCTATTTTGTCGTAATCCTAATGGGTACACTTCTCGATGTGCCACTGGAAACATCCTAGGAAATTGCCGTCACTATTCCGAAGTCTTCTTCCTCCCCCCTATCCCCCTTCCCCCGCCTTAGCCAAGATAGGGACAGCCTCATACATCCAAGCCTACATTGTAAAAAAATAGTCCATATCATAATTAAAACACATATAATACAAAAAATATAACAAAAAACTATTAATATTTACCTACATTGCCCATGGGAAGCCAAACAAATTGTACATGCTCAATCCATTCTTCTCGACATATTGGTGATGCTTTACCGCCATGTCTTTTCTGTTAGTGTATATTAGTGTATGCCCTAGAAACCATTCGTGTTTTTGGTTTCAGAGCATTTTGTCTTGTATCTATATATGTCATAAATAATAGAAGAAAGAGTTCTTCAATTTATATATATAAATAGCTTCCTTTATTCAGTCATGCATTTAAAATAAAGTATGTATATGAATTGTCCAGATGATTCATTTAATCGGTAAATGAATTACCGAAAAGGGTTCCTTACGGAAGCAATATAATTTGGGCAACTATATTGCACAGTAGGCATATCGGATGCTTCTGAAAGATATCATGAGTTGATATAAGTACGGATGACGATACTAGTCATGTCACTGGGGCATTGGTATGGATTAACGGTTGGTGAACTGTTTTTCAAACGTGACCGAATAACAACAAATCACTTGGAAAAGCATGTAGTCAATGATTTATCGTTTGGTTATATCAGTGCACGATGTAGTCCTTTGACCTGAGACATTGTAGTCAGATCCGATATGGATGCGTATGGTTCATACGGTGTATAAGTATGAGACTAATCATGTTTCGTATAATAAAGCCTATTTGGTCATGCATTGTTCATATGCAAAAACGAACGATGGTCAAGAGGGGATCCATTGACTTGAAAATATAGGATCGGGAGTACCGCTAACTCCATCCGGATTCTAGTTCCTAGACGAACATCGATAAATGTCGAAAAACATAATCTCTAGCCAGAGTCTATTATTAGTCATACAAAAGCAAGTTTGTGATGACGAGTTCCGAACATATTGATCGACGATTCTAGAAGATCGAGTTTAGGATTTTGACGTTCTATGAATCCATGCTCGATCAGGATATCTCAATGGAGAGACTTTACCTGCATGGTACGTATGATCTGAAATGGGTTCGATGAAGTATTTCTTCATCGTGGTTTAGGGACTACGACACATTGCTAGATGTTTACCATAGTCGTTGGGCCTTCGGACTGGTTTTTGGATTCATCCGAGGCCAGGCCTAATGACTTTAATCCATGGTGGACCTACATGGTCACACCAATAGCCTTGAGAAGTTAGAGAAGGATGAGAGAGAGAAATGATTATCCGAAGAGGGCTAGCACCTTCCGAGTGTAAGGACGGGATTTCTATGGTAATAGTTACATAGAAAATTGTTTATGACATTTTAAGGGTTAAAATGGTCAAGCAATAATTAATTATATTTAATTATTATATCTTAAAGCGTTAAGATTAATGAGATGAACGAAAATTACATTTTAGTAGTTAAAGGGTAAAAAGGGTAAATTTATGGGTTGTTAATGTAAACTAGTTTAGTTTACATGGGCCCTTGAATAATATTGATTATTCAAATGGGTAACATAATAAATTTGTGGGGTTCCTTTTTAAAATAAGATTTTATAGGGGCTTAGAAGTGAAAAATAAATAATTACAAAATTGCCCAAGTATATATAAATGCAAAAGGTTGCATTTTAGTTCATTCTTCACTTGTTCACTTAAAAAACAAACTAAAACTCTCTCTCTCAAACCCACAGCCACTCTCTAATCTCTCAAGGTGGTGTTAAAGTGTGGAGGTCTCATTACTTTGAGGCTAATCTTCATCAATCCAAAGCAAAGGAGTAGGTAAAATCTCTTTTCAAGTTTTGTTTGAAAAACCCTTTTTTTGAATCCATCCTTTCATGCTTTCTTCTCCATTTCCACCACTCTTCATGCATGCTGATTCTTTCAAATGGTATCAGAGCTAAAAGCTCCTTGCATGTCGAATTTATAAGCAAAAATGACATTTTCCATGTGTTGATATGTTCATCAAACTTGGTTTAGTTTGCATGTTAGTGATATGTTTCAAAAATGTTTTTTTCATAGTAGATCTCTACATGCATGTCTCAGCCATACATAGATCAGAGGTAGATGTTCATTTTTCTTCTCATTCTCATATGTTTTGAATGATGATAATGGTTATAATGAGCATGCCTTTGTAATGGATGAGTTGTTTGATGTAATAAGCATGTTTGATGCATGTGTGATTCTCGGCCATCTCTTTGTTTTGGGAAAACATGTTTTTCTTCTTGCTCTAATATGTTTGGGTATGTTAGAATATGATTTAAAGCATGTTTGGAAGATGGTTATAGCATGTTTGGATGATGGTTATTGCATAAGATGTGTTGAGAACTACATGCATGCATATATGTCATTCTCGGCCATGACTAGATTTGCCATAAGGATATGTCATTTCATTCATGCATTGATGAATAATGTTTTAGGAAATGTTGCATGATGATTTATTTAGAAAAATGTTCATGCATACTCATTTCCATGACTTTGATTAAATGATCTATGCTATGACATGTTAAATGTGTTATCTTTAATTTGATTAAAGTATATTTTTTGCATGAAGTGTATGCAAATGTTGCAAGTGTTTAGTGGTGGAATTTGATGTTAGCATAAAGTTATGAATTATTAATTCATATGATGAATATTGATATTATATATGATGGTGGTAATTTTATTGTAGGATATTTAATTTGATTAAATTATCTTATAATGCATCATTGCATGGCATAAATTATTATATTTTTGAAATGTAATAATTTGGTTGTTTGAATGGTTTCAAAAATTGATGATGCAAGATGACATGATTGTCTTTGAGAAGATAAATGTGTCATAAAAAGTATTACTTTAGTTAAAAGTAACGTGTGTTATAGAATGATTACTCTTAGAGTAATATAATCCATTTATCTATGCCATGCATTACTTTTGTGAAAAGTATTGAAATGATGATAATAGTTAAATAATATGTCTTTGGATGGAATATGACAAAAGTGTTTGTGTAATGATTCCTATGAAATGTGTAATTGTTGCATGGCCCTAAAGTTATAATTAAATTACCACATGAATATATATATAATATCTATGAATATATATATATATATATATATATATATATATATATATATATATATATATATATATATATATATTTTAAATAATTGTTTATATTCATGCCTTTAAATAATTGTTTATTATATTTGGTATGAATGTTTAATATTTATTTATGTGATGAATGAATATTAGATTAGAGGGTTGATCATGGGCGCCATTTAGTTTTCAAAAATATTCAAAAGTGTTTGTACTATTCTTTTATTAAATGGCATGTAATAATTAAATTTTATTTATTTATTTTAATCGGGCCTGCGTGCTAAGATTCCAATTTGTAATTGAATCGGCTAGACGGGAACCGAAGAGCATCCGGATGACTATCCAATCGAAGATATAGTATTAGGGTAAATAGTTTGCCTTTAGGATGTATTTTCGAAAAGCCCCATGGTCAACCCACATGCTTTAATTTATGCATATATGTGATATGTATGAATTGTTAATTAAACATGGCATGCTAAAATGAATTAACTAAGGTTAAAACTAAATCTCCCCAATTTAAAAATTATTAAATCCAAGTCTCCTATTGTGGGATAACTAAATTCTTTGATATAAATTTTAATATCACAAGATTTCTATTATGTGAGGGATATAATATTTATACCATAGAATTAAGTTGATCTTGTCCTTAGATGGATATTCTCACTTTGACCAAGATTTCTATTATGTGAGGACATGATGAAAATGCCATCCTAAGAAAGCACAATGGTTCGGATTTAACTAGCCTAGGGTACCAAGAATTCTATTATGTGATGCATCCGAAGCTAGGACAAGGAATATGAATCAAACCTTATATAGTGATATAAAAGGACAAGAGTTTCCTACTTATTAGACTTAATTAACCAAGAATTCTATTATGTGAGGTTAATTGAATTTGATAAGAAATTGATTCCCCACTAAGAAATTTTATCCAACGAAAATTTCTGGATCCTATTTAAGGGAGTGTAGGACTCGAATAAAATAGTGAGAGCTAATTTGATTATGCATTAAAAGGTTTAAAAGATTACAAGACACTAATAAAATTACTTTTCTTTGCAGTTTCATCTTTGTGATAAATAATCGAAACAAATGGCCAACAATGTTCTCCTAAGGATAATGGACAATAACATATTAACCGGACCCAACCTAAAAGATTGGCTAAGAAATCTTAGAATTGTTCTAGATTTTGAAAGAATTGCTTATGTCTTGGAAGCACCTCTTCCACTTGATATTGGACCGGATGCTCCACAAGCTGAGCTTGATGCTCTTGAAAAGTGGAGAGAGGATAGTAGGAGGACTAAAAATTACATGCTAGCCTCCATGAATAGAGAACTTCAAACTAAGCGTGAAGAGGTTTCAAATGCTTATGATATCCTCACAGCTCTACAAGAGTTGTACAGCGAAAATCCAAGAGTGGTTGAGTATGAGTTATGTGCATCCCTCTTTAGCATAAAGTTGAGGGAAGGGGTACCTCCAAATGATCATACTCTTAAAATGATCAATGGATTAGGTCGATTGGATGGATATGGGGTGGTCATGCCAAACCGTCTCAAAGTGAATTTGATTCTACAATCCCTTCCTCCAAGTTATAAACCGTTTATAACTAACTACAATCTTAATAGGATTGAGAGAAACCTCTCTGAATTGCTAAATGAGCTTAAAGAATTTCACAAGCAGAATGTGAAAGGGAAAGGACATGAGGATGTCTTTGCCGCCTCCACCAGCAAGGCCAATAAAAGGCCCACAAAGCTACCAAAGAGAGGTCCAAAAGTTGGACCCAAGAATAAGAGCTTCAAGAAGCCATCGGCAAAGGCAGAGAAGGCCAATGCAAGGGGAAAGTGTTTCCACTGTGGAGAAGATAGACACTGGAGGAATTGTCCTCAATACCTGAACAGTCTAAAGAAAGGCAAAGGAAAAGCAGGTACGAACCAATGTCTTATGATTGAATATGAATTAAGTGTTAATTCAGATAGTCATTCCTGGATATTAGATTCAGAGCAACATCTCATGTTTGTATGTCTTTGTAGGTACTTCAGAATAGTTCTGAGGTGACAAAGGGCGAGATCATTTTGAGGATGGCAAATAGGGCACGAGTTGCGGCCGAGGCCATGGGGACTTGCCCACTAAGACTACCTTCAGGACATGTTTTGAATTTGTTTAAAGTATTGTACTTTGAAAAAGCCACTAGAAACATCATTTCTATTTCTGCTTTGTGTAAAGCAGGCTATTATGTACTGTTTAATGGAAATGAATGTTCAATACATTTTGGAAATGTTTTAGTTGGCAAAGTTGTGAATACAAATGGTTTGTATGTCTTAGAATTGAATGACTATGCTTCAATCAATACCATTTCTAATAAAAGAACTCGATCTGAATCAAATCCTAAAATTCTATGGCATCATAGATTGGGTCATGTATGAGATAGAAGATTAGTACAGCTTGGAGAAAGTGGGATCCTAAACTCATTGGGTTCTGAACTCTATCGAACCTGTGAATCATGCCTCCAAGGAAAGATGACCAAGTCTCCCTTTAAGAGTAAAGGAGAGTGAGCTAAAGAACTTTTAGAACTCATACATACAGATGTGTGTGGACCATTTAGTACTTTAGCCAGGGGAGGATTTGAATACTTTATTACCTTTACAGATGATATGTCACGATATGGGTATTTGTATTTAATGAAATACAAATCTGAATCCTTTGAAAAATTCAAAGAATTCAAGAATGAAGTAGAAAATCAAACTGGAAAGAGTATTAAAATACTACGATCAGATCGTGAGGGTGAATACTTGAGTATAGAGTTTCAAGAGTTCTTAAAAGAAAATGGAATCATCTCAAAATTGACTCCTCCTCATACACCATAGCTTAATGGAGTGTCTAAAAGGAGAAATCGTACCTTATTGGATATGGTACGATCGATTGTGAGTTTTACAGACTTACCAATGTCACTGTAGAGGTACGCTCTCCAGACCTCTGTGCACATCATTAATAGGGTCCCATCTAAAACTGTCTAGAAAACACCGTATGAGATATGGTATGGAAAACGTCCAAGTCTGAACTATATGAAGATTTGGGGCCCTGCCTACTTATGTTAAATTGGTTAAATCGATAAGCCGGATGTTAAATCGAGAAGGGTGATTCATTTGATATCCTAAAGATAGTTTAGGATATTACTTTTACTTCCCAAGTGATCAAAGAGTTTGGATCAGTAGAAATGCGCGCTTCCTCGAGAACGAGTTCTTGGAGGAAGGCGGTGTTGGAAGAAATATTGAACTCAAGGAAGAGTTTGAAGAGCCAAGAACCGAGATTGCTGAAGATGGAACGTCCACTCAGCGAACCTCAGTATCAAATACTATGGTTCCAGTACGAAAGTCTTCTAGAATATCAAAATCTCTAAAGAGATATGGGTTCCTACATGAGCAAGATTTTGAATCTTACTTAGTGGGAGTAGATTATCATGGTGATGATCCTAAAAGCTACGAAGAAGCAATACTGGATAGAGATTCAGGAAAATGGCTGGAAGCGATGGATTCTGAAATAGAATCAATGCATGCCAATCAAGTATGGTCGCTTGTGGATCCACCAGAGGGAATAGTTCATATAGGTTGCAAATGGGTCTACAAGAGAAAAGTTGGCAAGGATGGGGAGGTAGAGACCTTTAAAGCTCGATTGGTAGCGAAAGGTTATACTTAGAAACAAGGATTGGATTATGAGAACACCTTCTCTCCTGTAGGTATGATTAAATCCATCCGCATAATGCTAGCCATCGCAGCATACCATGATTATGAAATTTGGCAGATGGATGTCAAAACAGCTTTCCTCAATGAGTTTATTGAGGAAAACATCTACATGGAACAACCAATACGTTTTGTATCCTCTACTGAAAGACATAAGGTATGCAAATTGCATCGATCTATTTATGGATTGAAGCAAGCTTCAAGAAGCTGGAACATTCGATTTGACGACATAATCAAATCGTTTGGTTTTGTCAAGAATCTAGATGAGCCTTGTGTATACAAATGGGTTAAAGATCATGCTATCACATTTCTCATATTATATGTAGATGACATACTTTTGATGGGAAATGATATAGGCATGATGACAGAGGTTAAGGTTTGGTTGTCCAAAACCTTCTCGATGAAAGACTTAGGAGAAGCGACCTATGTCCTTGGCATTCGTGTCTATAGAGATAGAACGAAAAGGCTAATTGGATTATCCCAGAAATTGTACATAGAGAAAATGCTAAAAAGATTTAGCATGGAGAACTCTAAGAGAGGTCTCTTGCCCTTCACTCACAGTCTTCATCTTTCTAAGGAGATGGGTCCAGAGACCAATGAAGAGCGACAGCGGATGCGTAATGTGCCTTATGCGTCTATCGTAGGCAGCTTAATGTACGCAATGCTATGTACAAGACCCTGATATAGCTTATGTTGTAAGTGTTACGAGTAGATATCACCAAACCTGTGGGGAGAAACATTGGTCGGTTGTAAAATCGATCCTTAAGTACTTGAGAAGAACTAAGGATCTAGTTCTGAGTTATGGATGTTCAGAGTTAAACATTCAAGGATACTCAGATTCTGATTTCCAATCAGATATTGATGATAGAAAGTCTACGTTAAGGTACATTTTTATATGTAATGGAGGTGCTGTTAGTTGGAAAAGTTCCAAAGCAGACAACCCACGGTGACTCCCACTGAGGCTGAATACATTCTTGCTTGAGCTGAAAGAAAGGAGGTTGTTTGGATGCGAAAGTTCGTAATTGAACTTGGTGTGGTTCCGAACATGGCTTACCCGATAAGCATGTTCTGTGACAATACCGGAGCTATTGCACAGGCAAAGGAACCAAGGGCACACCAAAAATCCAAACACATTCAGCGTAAGTATCACATTTTGAGAGAATTCGTTGGAGCTGGAGAGATTATGATTCTGAAGACTCCTTTAGTAGAAAATATAGCTGATCCACTAACTAAGGCGATGACACTAAAGCAATTGGACTATCATCTTGAGAAGATGGGTATGAGATACAACATCGAATGGCTTTAGTGCAAGTGGGAGTTTGTTAGTGTATATTAGTGTATGCCCTAGAAACCATTCGTGTTGTCAGTTTCAGAGCATTTTGTCTTATATCTATATATATCATAAACAATAGAAGAAAGAATTCTTCAATTCATATATATAAATTGCTTCATTTATTCAGTCATGCATTTAAAATAAAGTATGTATATGAATTGTCCAGATGATTCATTTAATCGGTAAATGAATTATCGAAAAGGGTTCCCTACGGAAGCAATATAATTTGGGCAACTATATTGCACAGTAGGCATATCGGATGCTTCCGAAAGATATCATGAGTTGATATAAGTACGGATGACGATGATAGTCATGTCAATGGGGCATTGGTATGGATTAACGGTTGGTGAACTATTTTTCGAATGTGACCGAATAACGACAAATCACTTGGAAAAGCATGTAGTCAATGATTTATCGTTTGGTTATATCAGTGCACGATGTAGTCTTTTGACCTGAGACATTGTAGTCGGATCCGATATGGATACGTATGGTTCATACGGTGTATAAGTACGAGACTAATCATGTTTCGTATAATAAAGCCTATTTGGTCATGCGTTGTTCATATGCGGAAACGAACAATGGTCAAGAGGGGATCCATTGACTCAGAAATATAGGATCGGGAGTACCGCTAACTCCATTCGAATTCAAGTTCCTAGACGAACATCGATAAATGTCGGAAAACAGAATCTCTGGCCAGAGTCTATTATTAGTCATACAAAAGCAAGTTTGTGATGACGAATTCCGAACATATTGATCGACGATTCGGTAGAAGATCGAGTTTAGGATTTTGACGTTCCATGAATCCATGCTCAATCAGGATATCTCAATGAAGGGACTTTACCTGCATGGTACGTATGATCTGAAATGGGTTCAATGAAGTATTTCTTCATCGTGGTTTAGGGACTATGGCACATTGCTAGATGTTTACCATAGTCGTTGGGCCTTCGGACAGGTTTCCGGATTCATCCAGAACTAGCTCACGGCTAATCCACGGTGGATCTACATGGTCACACCAATAGCCTTGAGAAGTTAGAGAAGGATGAGAGAGAGAAATGATTATCCGAAGAGGGCTAGCACCTTCCGAGTATAAGGATGGGATTTCTATGGTAATAGTTACATAGAAAATTGTTTGTGACATTTTAAGGGTTAAAATAGTTAAGCAATAATTAATTATATTTAATTATTATATCTTAAAGCATTAAGATTAATGAGATGAACGAAAATTACATTTTAATATTTAAAGGGTAAAAAGGGTAAATTTATGGGTTATTAATGTAAACTAGTTTAGTTTATATGGGCCTTTGAATAATATTGATTATTCAAAGGGTAACATAATAAATTCGTGGGGTCCTTTTTTAAAATAAGATTTTATAGGGGCTTAGAAGTGAAAAATAAATAATTACAAAATTGCCCACCTATATATATAAATGCAAAAGGTTGCATTTTAGTTCATTCTTCACTTGTTCACTCAAAAAACAAACTAAAACTCTCTCTCAAACCCACGGCCACTCTCTAATCTCTCAAGGTGGTGTTAAAGTGTGGAGGTCTCATTACTTTGAGGCTAATCTTCATCAATCCAAAGCAAAGGAGTAGGTATAATCTCTTTTCAAGTTTTGTTTGAAAAACCGTTTTTTTGAATCCATCATTTCATGCTTTCTTCTCCATTTCCACCACTCTTCATACATGCTGATTCTTTCATTTTCCATGTAAGGACACCATGGTTAGCTGAAATGATACCCATCCCTTTGGATAAGCATTAAAGAAGTCCATGTTGCTTGCAAACTTCACCTAATCCATATTAACGGCTTTTGTTGAGTCAGAAGCCATTAGGATCGAATGCACAAACCATACTAGGCACATCTTGAACTTCTCTGAAGAGATATACCCACTTGCTCCTAACCCTTCCTCTAAATCACGTCCCATAATAAACGCCTGCCCCACCCCCAAAAAAAAAAAAAAACTTTTTAGCCAAGTTATCAGCTACCCTATTCTTCATTATTCTCTGTTACTCTTCCGCATCTAGAAATGCCCCACTTCTTAAGCCTGTCATTAAGGCATATTCCATCATCCCAAAACATAGTGGCTTCCCATTCACCATGAACCACAATTTTTTTTTTTTTTTTTTTTTTTGGCTTTTAACTGAGTGCAGCAACATATAATGCACTCATTTCCCCCAAAACGCCTTTTTTCCAATTTTCTCCAATATTCGCAAAATGACATAAACAACTCTATTTGAATCGGTCCATACCCTTCTTTTGTTCCCTTAAAATCTTCATTATTCTTATAAAAACTTGCCAACTCAATCTAACTGTCACCCTTACGAGGAAGTGCGGTACCTTATCGCCTACAACCAACCCATAGTCTTTATAATTTACACTTTGGAAAATCTGCACAATCGATATAAACTAAATATCAGCAAAAAAAGAAACCAAGACAACCAATAGGCTGCCAATTTGAGGGATATGGGTTTCGAGGGCATCGAGGAGTGGGTGTTTTTTGCTTCGAGAGGACCAAGGAAGCCAATACAAGCCTTACAGAGGCTGTTGTGGCAAGTTCCATGACTGGAGATGGCTGAGGATGACAAGTTCCAACCTCCCATAAACAACCTGCCTTGCCGTCCCCCATCCTCTAAAACCTAAAGAAAGTCACTCCTTCGATGCCCGCCAACTGCTCGACAGAATGCCACAACCACCGTAACAATAAAACCAACTACATATCCCCCGAATTCGCACAAACCTATCAAATTTTTCATCAAATTCAAAAAACCAGTAAAAAACGTACCCTTTCTTCATCGACGTCCTCCTCTTACGTCCTCCTCTTCGGAACCACTTTTCAATTCTTCTCTCTGTTCTTGTGTCGCCGTTGTCCTCTGCCTCTGGACCACCTTGACTCATCGGATGATCCACCAAAACATCTTCTTCGACAGCCTTTGAAGAGCCATCGCCGCCGGAGTCTAGGATTTGGAGTGGGTTGGGTTTTCCTCCTCTTTGTGAATATCAGCCATGATTTTGTATAACGAATCTTTAGGATCGAATATTGGTCGGAAATAAGGAATTTTTATGGCCAAAAATCGTAGAGAAATCAAAGGTGTTTTGTCAGTCGTTTTTTGGGTATATTGCTGGATTAAGCAATTTTGAAGGGAGGGGGTTGTTTTTAATTTTTCAAAATTTAAAAAAACTTTCATTAATTATAATGTTACCCATATATGTATAAATCTTTTCAATTTAACCCGTTTTATATATTTAATGAATCCTAACTGTGCTACAAACTTAAAAAAAATTGCAAAATATTTTGAGGGTTATTTTTTTAAATGCAAACTTAGGAGGTTTGGCAAGTTAAATTTCCTCCGCACCACAGCATCAATTACGCCGTTCTCAGGATTAGGGAAGCGGAACGACGAAGCCAAGCAACAATTTGGGGGGGAGTTTATTAAAAAGACATTTGAAGTTTACATTTAATTAAAAGGCTATCAGTTTTAAAATGTTAACTAAATAGGCATATTATTGATTAAGGGTAATTAGTGCTTAATTAAGATTAATGTAATCTTTTCAAAATTATACTATATTTCCACAAACCCGAAATTGTTGCAAATAAACCCAAAAACGTTCTTCTTCCTCCCGCCATTAACGCATCTCTACCTCTGCATCTTCTTCTCTTTTTCTTGGCTTCGTCTACATCTTCTTCTTCTCTGCATCTTCTTCTTCTTCCTCCTTCCTGTAAATCTTCTTCTTCCTCATTCCTCTATATCTTCTTGTTCCTCCGCCATTAACACTTTCTTCTCCTCCACCATTAACATCTTCTCCGGCAAAGATCCCCCTCCTCCTCCTCCTCCTGACATTTCGTCTAAGTATGTGTATCTCCTTTTTACATTTTATATTTAGATTTACAAAGATTTAATAATGGATGGGGTTTGGGTTATGATTTTGATTTAGTTGTTTAGGTTGTTGGGTTGTGTTTGATGTAATGCAACTTGAAAGGAGTGAAATTTGTTGAAAATTTGTTCTGGGTATTTATTTTCTTGGGTATGATGGATCGATTGTAGGTGGAGATGAATGAAAATGTATTCTGGGTACGATGGATCGCTTAAGCGATCTGGTGTATCGCTTAAGCGATCTGGTAGGTCTAGTAATGCAGCAGATAGATCGCTTAAGCGATCAGGTATGTGGCATATGATCGCTTAAGCGATGTAGTTAAAGTCTGCTGTATGGGAGCCGATCGCTTAAGCGATCAGTAAATGGCATAAGATCGCTTAAGCGATCATGGTTGTTTATCTTGGATCGCAAGCGATCAAGTGTGCTCGCTTAAGCGATCCAGTATAAATAACCATGATCCCTTAAGCAATACATCAGACCAAATATGCGAATGTATAGATTCTTTTTAAAATATTTGAACCCTTAGTACAGCATTTAAGAATATTGTTTTTCTTGCATTACGGTAGTTGGCTATTATTATACATGGGACAAGTTGTTTTGGGTGTTGAATATTTTTGGTGAGTGGGTGGAGGAAGAAAGTAGGTGGAAGTGGATTGGGAAGAGCAAAGAAGTTATACCAATTGTTTGTGAGCACGAGGTTAGTTTTGATGAGTTGATTGATGAAATAATTAGAAGAGGTAATTTGAGTTGCTCGCGTAGTGATATAGTTGTGAAGTATATTTTAAGCGAGCTCCTAAAATTATAAGGTACCTCCGCTATATTAAAGTCGGATGAAAGTGTGAAGTTATATATGATTGATATGGCCGATAGTGGTTCGAGGCCGATTTTAAGGGTTTCTTATGTAGAAAAACCGTTGGACGTTGGAGGTTCCAATTGGAAGTTGGGGATAACGAGGTGGATGTAGGCGGAGATTTGCCCGGTTTTAATTTGAATCTACGAGGCCTACTTGATTTGTTATCGAAAAATCGGAAGAGTGCATGGCGAATTCGGGTGGCAGAGGAGGACACTATAGAAGAGGTTGGTGATGGGGGGCGAATGAAAATGTTGAGGAGGAGGACCCGTAGATGTTCCCACGATGTAGAGATTCCTTTAAATACAGATTATGCAGAAGGCGTACATTGTGAGGAAGAGAACACTATGGTCGTTTATGTAGGTTCAAAGGGGGCAATTGGAGCTAGTAGTGAATCAGCTCATGTCTTTACGGATGGATCGGAGTTACACATAGGGTATTTATTTGACAACAAAGAGGAAGTGGTGAGGAAGCTAAAACTTGTTGCTGTGAAAGGTAATTTTGAGTTCATCACCAAAAAGTCAAATTCATTGGCTGTGACGGTTGCATGTCGTGACCGAAATTGCAAGTGGCGGATTTATTGTAGAAGGTTGGCGGAGTCGGAAAAGTTTATTCTTAGCACATATACCCGTGAGCACAAATGTGGTTTGGGACATATTTCAGGTGAGCATCGACAAGCGTCCGCTGATGTTATTGGACAATTTGTCAAAAGTCGGTTCGTCGAAGGGAAAGGTCCATCTCCTAAAGACATTCAGAGACTTGTGCGCACGAGTTGGGATGTCTTTGTTAGTTCTGGAAATGTTGGAAAGGGAGACAACATGCACAAGATTTTGTGAGGGGCACGCCGACGCAGAGTGCAGCAGTATTAGAAGCGTACGTTATATGCTTGAGTTGACAAACCAAGGTAGCAAGACGGCTTTGAAGTGGGGACAGAATATGATGTTTAAATATTTTTTTGTTGCTTATGGTTCTCGCTATAAGGGGTTTTGTAAACATGAGAAAGGTGTTGGGCTGTTGATGGTTGCTTTCGACGGGAAAGTATGGAGGTACATTGTTGGTAAGGCCTTGCTGCAGACGGCGAGAATCACACATATCCCTGTTGCATGGTGTGTGGTTGACTTTGAGAATGACGAGTCGTGGACTTGGTTTTTTCAGCGATTCGTGCGATAGTGCTACGGTTGACGAGTTGTGCATAATATCCGATAGGCACAACTCTATAAAGAAGGGATTGCCACTATTTACCGTGAAGCACATCACGGATTCTGTATGAGGCACCTTGGTGAGAACATAAAACAAAAGTTTAAGTGTCTTGGCCTCCTTGGACATACTACATGGCGGCAAAAGCTTATCGGGTTGATGAGTTCGAGGAGCACTTCCAAGAAATCCGAATGAAGGATGTTAGAGTTGCTAAGTATCTTGAGCATGATGTTGGTTTCGAGAGATGGAGTAGAGCTTACTTTCCCTGGAAGAAGGTTTGATGTCATGACCACGAACATAGCCGAGTCCATAAATTCAAGTTGTTAATAGAAAGAGAGTTTCCAATAGTTGCACTTTTTTGATGCAATCCAAAGGACAACTGTCGCGGTGGTTCCATGAGTATCTGCGGAATCGATAATTTTACTATAACCCTTGTTCCGTCAATGAAAAAATTATTACGAGAACGTATGGGAACTGCCAAATGCCTTGTTTGCCTATCCTCTTAATGCTCAAGAGTTCACCTGCGCGGCTATGGTCCGGATGCTCTAGTTAACCTTGTTAGAAAAACTTGCATTGTAAAGTGTTTGACATTCAACGTTTACCTTGTCCTCATGCACTAGCAGCACTAAAACACCAACGGAAGCCAGATTTTGGTTCAAGAATTTACACGGAACTTTGCTCCCCTCTCTATATGACAGATCACTACATGCTAGCATATTCGAAACAATATATCCTGCCTCCGAAGAGCAGGGTATGAGCCGCCAGAGGTGGTCGACATTATCCTCCGTCCCGCCATTCAAGAAGACACCAAAGGGGAAAAAAAGGGTTAAACGTATTCCATCAGCCTTTGAGGTTCCCCGGAAGATGAATAAGTGCTCAATTTGCAAGCAACCCTGCCACAAGAGAAGCGGTTGCAAGTAATTAGGTTCAAGAAGGATGAAATTGAGGGGAGTTGCGAAGGGCAACCATTGATGAGTTATTGTTTTCAATTATTGATGTTTTATATTTTATTGCTACCTTTAATAAATTATCCTTTATATTGTGCATTCTTATTACATGGTCTAAATATGTAAGTTAGTTATTTTAGTTTGGAATTAGGTTGTCAAATTGAGGAAAAATTATGGAATTAATACGTGTTGATAATTTTAGTTTGTCAAAATTCGGGAGAAAAGGTGATAAAGTATACATTGCCCACGATCGCTAAGCGATACGATCGCTTAGCGATCGTGCACTGACCGATTGATTCTTCCCGGTGCATGATCGCTAAGCGATCCCCGTATCGCTTAATCGACCATGGGAAAAAGAAAAGATTCGCTTAAGCGATGTCACGGATCGCTTAAGCGATCATGCACCTGGGCGGATTTGTTTCTGCCAACCACATGATCGCTTAAGCGATCCGTATTATCGCTTAATCGACCATGGAAAAAAGACAAGATTCGCGTAAGCGATATCACAGATCGCTTAAGCGATCATGCACCTGGGCAGATTTGCTTCTGCCAATCACATGATCGCTTGCGATCCAACCGTATCGCTTAAGCGATTCTTGTGCAAATGGTTTTAAAATTTAACAGATACACCCCCACCTACCCACGATGCCAGATTCTGGCCATCGGAGCCGGAATCTTACCGGGAAAGGCCGTTACGATGCACAGTGGTTGGATCTGCCCAATAGGGCCTTTATATAGCCTTTTCCGGCCGGTTACATCGACCTCACTGGATGTGGCTGTAAAAGGCCGATGATCCGCCGTAATCGGCGAGACGAACGAAGAGGTCTGCATCTTGCCGCTGTTGCGTGGTCCAACGATGGCCAACATTTGGAACCGCCGCTTGATTCAGCTTAACGCCGGACATTTCTATTCGAAAGTCTCGATGCAAGATGTGGCCTTTTTCGGCCACATCCACGGTGGATCTGGCCGGAAAAGGTCACAAGTGGCCATTACCGGACATTTCCGATCGTTTGTTGCTGTCGGTGGTAGCCAGAATCTGGGAAGTTGGGTGGGTGGGGGTATTTTTGTTAATTTTTAAACTTTCGGTATGCTCTGAAATTAAATTCACTTAATGGGTCGAAAATTAATTAAAAATATACTAATATTTCGTAAATAATTAAGCAAACAAATATAAAAAATATCTTGAACGAATCGTAAACCCCATATGTTTAGTAATAACTAACAGTGCTCACGAAACCCTATGTCCCTATCACTGACGTGTAAAAGAACCGTATGTTTAATATAAATGTAATAACGAATCGTATGAACCCTATAGGGTTCATATTGACATGTAAAAGAACCGTATGTTTAATATAAATGTAATAAGACGACAGCGAATCGTATGAACCCTATAGGGTTCATACTGACGTGTAAAAGAATTGTATGTTTAATATAAATGTAATAACGAGCAATCGTATGAACCCTATAGGGGTTCATATTGCGCATGTAAAAGAAGCGTATGTTTAATATAAATGTAATAACGAACAGGTGCTCAACGAATCGTAAACCCTATAGGGTTCATACCGACGCGTGTAAAAGAATCAGTATGTTTAATAGCAAATGTAATAATCTTAATGTGTGCTCTAACGAATCGTAAACCCATGGGGTTCATACCGATGTAAAAGAATTGTATGTTTAATATAAATGTAATAACGGAGCTCAAGGGCGATTCTAGGGTTCATGACGTGCAAAAGAACTGTATGTTTAATATAGTTCTTTTACACGTCAGTATGAATTGTATCGCTTAAGCGATTCTTCCTAAAAGACACATAGTCGCTTAAGCGATTTATGATCGCTTAAGCGATTTTTCCTAAAAGAAACATGGTCGCTTAAGCGATTTATGATCGCTTAAGCAATTCCTCCTAAAAGATACATGGTCGCTTAAGCGACCAATATATATCGCTTAAGCGATTCCTCCTAAAAGACACATGGTCGCTTAAGCGATTTAGGATCGGCTAAGCGATCTTTTCCGAGGCCGAATGACTTCTGCCCAGACTATGATCGCTTAAGCGACCCACCTTTATCGCTTAAGCGATTCTTCCTAAAAGACATGTGATCGCTTAAGCGATCGCCCTTCCGTGCGTGACTCTACGCCAGGACTATGACGCTAAGCGACCCACCACGACGCTTGCGATTCTTCTTAAAAGACATGTGGTCGCTTAAGCGATCGTTTCCGAAGCAGAATTGACTTGTGCCCAGACTATGATCGCTTAAGCGACCCACCTGTATCACTTAAGCGATCCTTCCTAAAAGATATGTGGTCGCTTAAGCGATCATAGATCCAAGCGATCGTTTCGGAGCGAGAATTGACTTACGCCAAGCAATAATCGCTTAAGCGCCCAAGGCTATGTCAGCAAGCGATTCTTCCTAAAAGACATGTGGTCGCAAGTCAGGCGGAATGACATACGCCCGAGACTATGATCGCTTAAGCGACCTTTCGTATCGCTTAAGCGATTCTTTCTAAAATGACATCTGCCCACACCTTGGTTGCTTAAGCGATTTAAGATCGCTTAAGCGATCGTTTCTGGAAAAGTCTTGGTCGTTTAAGAGAAATATGTGGACAAACAAAAATATCTTATATGGACACACCATACATAGTAAATTGAAACTGCTGATGAATTATCTTATATGGACAAACAAAAATATATCCCAAATATCAGATCCAATTCTTTACAATGATCACACCATACATAGTAAATTATTTACAATTTCGTACACTTGCCTTTAATTTAGTTTTTGATGCCAAAGAGTTTAGAGTCCACAGTGAATGGTATCAGGGCAGTCCATGCTTGAAAAGATGCCCACGACATCATTCTTCCCGATGCTTTCTGGCTCTGAACTAGCATCCAACAAATTCAAGATGGTGCCTCCGTTGACTTTCTGTGGAGATTGACCATTCCATCTTTCATAAACTACAAGTCAAAAAACTCAGTCAGCAGCTGAAGTTATATGGTTTAGAATAAATACAATCAACTCAAAAAACTCAAGTATGAACATCAACATCACATAAACTACAAAATTCAGCATCCAACATTCATACCCTTTGATTGGGTTCTGGTCACTCAAAACGGATCCATCTGCCCATGGAAGCAGTCGACAGCCCAGCGCTCCCGACAGTCTCTCATTGTTTCGTCATTCAAGCTGTCCATCGGGCTGTTGGTCATGTCAAACTGAATAAATTTCAGGGTATATGCCCCACATTCAGCGCTACAATAGGAAGAAGACATTAGCATTATAATAAACTTATAGAACAATTGTATTATGTAAGTTAGTTTTAAACAAAATTTACCTTGACTCATTTATTGGGTAGGTAGAGCGCTGAATTGGCCACTTTCCGGTTAGTACCTGATCACCGAAGTGCCCAAACATCCTCATTCACGCAACAGCTGGAAACAACTCGGGACAGTGGGTCCAACTCGACCTCCAACTGCTTGTCTCGACAAATGGTTGGGTTGCAGTCAAGGATCTTCAGAAACCCCTCCTCTAGATGCGCAACGATGCTATCCAAGGTATCTCTTTGACGAGGATGATGCAAGACACTCTTTTAACAAAGGCCCAACCGTGGGCCATATTTGGGCCGATCCCCCTTACGCATCGCATAATCCTGTCATCAAACCGAAATCATTAGGGGATACAATCATCAAGCGTACCAATCGCCCCTGCTTCCGGTCCTTTTCCTACACCACTAGCAATGACATTTTTAATTAAAGTGTGATATGCCGAAACAAGCGTTTGCCCAAACGCCACATCGGTGATAGCACAGTTGGGATACAACAGATCACTATCACTAGTCTGTCGTAGCCTCATCAGTGCCAATATCTCATCGATGTGCTGCATCAAATAAAAACAACAAGATAAGTATAGAAAACACAGGCAAAAATAAGGAAAATTATGTGAAAATAACTCACCGAGTCCTCAAGCCACGTCCCCATCGTCAACAACTTCTGAAACCATTCCCGGCGATAATCCCTGTCTTACACTTTATATGGCCATCAATTCCCGATCCATTGTAATAGGCATAAAAGAGTTTTTTCCTTTCCTCTATTGGCCTATACAAATCGACATTTGAGTCCAATTTCCCTTCCCCACTTCCTCCCCCTTCCTCCATTTTTACATCCTCGCTTCCTTCGCCTCCCACCTCCCCCTCCTCCATTATCACCGCCCCACTTCCACCACCAACCTCCTCAACCTCCTCCATTTCTGGTTGTTCCTCCATTTGTTTCTTCATTTTCTTCTTCTTTACCTGTGTCACTACCATGTAAGGCGATTTCACAAACTTGCTCTTTCGGCTCTCTCTTTTCAAGCCAGTTTACACTTCAACCACCTTTAATTCTCCACCAACTTCCTCCTCCATTGTACCAACTTCGCCCTCCATTGTACCTACTTTCTCTCCCAGCTTATCCACTTTCTCCTCCACCCTTTTCATTGTTTCTTCCATCTTCTCAAGCTTTGCATAAACTACATTGTAAGACTCTCAAACAGCCGTTTATGAGGTCAACAACCTCATTCTCCCTACGCCGATGTCTCGGCAAAGTGGTACTTGTTGTACCGGTTTGCTTGGAGGCATACGAACCTCTTCCTCCCTCTTCTCCTCCTCATCCTCGGCCCCCGAGCTTCATTATCCTCAGCATCAACGACATTGTCAAGCAATGGCCCCTGCAACTGCCATCACATGCGTGACCCCTTTTAGGTCCTCGTCATCGGGCGGCTTTATCTGTTCATCCCTTTCATCCTCCATTGCTCGAAAGATGTGACATAGTCCTCTTCCGCTTCATCCCCAATAGCGGTAAAAAAGGGACGGACGACTCCCTGCAATAAGAAATAAAAATCAATCAGATTGAAGCAAAATAAAAAAGCAACTACATATTCAAAAGCTTAATCCTTCAATCTTACCCCATCTGCTTGAATCTCAATCTCTAATTGGCCATAATCCCAATGGTTACAGCTCTCGACATGCCACCGCAACATCCTAGGAAATTGCTGTTGCACATTCACATTTTTGCTTCTCCCCCCCGCCTTAGCGAAGACAGGGATGGCCTCGTACATCCAAGCCTACATTGTAAAAAAACAGTCCATGTCATTATTCAAACACACATATTATAAAAAATATAACATAGAGCTATTAATATTTACTTGCATTGCCCATGGGAAGCCAAACAAATTATACGTGCTTGGTTTAGCCTTCCGGCCCCATTCGACATGCTTTAACGCCATGTCTGGTTTTTTCAGGCTCTTAATGGTTCGCTCAAATGATATCCGTCCCCACGGATAAGAATTAAAGAACTCCAAGTCGCTTACAAACAAGAACCAATCTTTCTCAACACTTTTGTTGAGTCACCATTAATAAGATAGAATGTAAAAACAATATCAAGCACACTTTTATCTTCTCGCATCACTAAACCGAACCGTATATAGCCTCTTCTCTAAAACTTTTCCTGTAATAGACTTTGCCCCTTTCAAAACCTTTTTACAAAAGTTTATGGCTCCCGCACTCGTCCTTACTGCGTCTGCCTCCGCCTTAGTTGGCACTTTCCCGCATCCTAAGCCCGTCACCAATGCATACTCCATCATACCAAACCATAGTGGCTTTCCCTCCACCACGAACCACATTTCATTTTTTTTGTTGCATTTTACCGAGTGCATCAACATGTAATGCACTCCCTGCCCCCAAAATGACTTTTTCCACTTTTTTCCGATTCTTAAAAACGGCCGAAACAAGTGTCACCAAAATCTCTTTCACCGTGCCTCATTCTAGCTAAAATGGCCCTTATTCTGTCAAAAACCTCCCAGCTCGACCTCACTGTCACCCTTGCAGGGAAGTAGGGTACCTTCTCACTTATAGGCTCCAACTCGTACTCTACAGTTTACGGTCCGCACAATCTGCACAATTGATATAAATAAAATGTCATCAACAAAAATAAACCAAAACCACTGTAGTCGCTTAAGCGATCTCGGATCGCTTAAGAGATCTTTACTGTCTCATGCAAGATCGCTTAAGCGATTTTAAATCGCTTAAGCGATAAATTAATCGAGAATCTCTTAATCTGTGATTCCTTGCGACCTAAGATCGCTTAAGCGACCAAGAGTAAACACTCATGATCTCTTAAGCAATCTTTGGTCCGGCGTAATCATCTCCAGATCTCGATCGCAAGCGATCATTTTTATCGCTTGCGACCATTGCCGCGATCACGAGTAAAACAGAATAATCGCTTAAGCAATACAAATGATCGCTTAAGCGAAATTACAAGAAAATTTCCAAACTACGTACCCTATCTTCGCCGGCCTTCTCCTCGCGCTTTGGATCCTCCGCGACTCCTCCCGGCCCTGAACCTTCCCGCTCCGGAATCCACCTCCCGGCCTGCCGAACCTCTCCCGGAATCCTCCTTCTGGCCTGAATTCTCGCCTGACTCCTCATCTTCAGACCCCTTTGCTGGTCCTTCCCTCTGTTCTTGTGCCGCCGGCGTCTCCTCTACATGTGGACCACCTTCAATGGCCAGATGATCCACCGGTGCAGCCATTGAACTACTTGCGCCACCGGAATCTAGGATTCGAAGTGGCGTTGGGTTTCCCTCCTCATTGTCAGTGTCACTCATGGTTTTGGATTGAATTTGGTGTCAACGTTTACAGTTTCAATCGGAAATGCGCGTATCGCGGAAATGGCACAGTTTTCGTTTACGGTTAAGGAAATCGATTTTAGGGTTCAACAAATCGATCGAAAATCGCAACTATATCGCCGAAAATCGCGACTGTATTCGGTTTAGGGTTCAAGAAATTGATTTAGGGTGCAAATCAATTGATGTTCGATCGGAAAGAATCGCGTCTCCCTTTCGTTCAAGAAATCGCGTTTTCAACTGATGAATTTCGATTAAGCGACGTGAATAGTTAGTGGGGCTTGTTTTGCGAAATTTCAAATTTTGAAAACTTTCATTATTTCTGATTCGGCCCACATATGTTTTAATCTTTTCATTTTAACCCATTTTACGTGTTTAATTAATCCTAACTATGCCACGTCATCTTCTCTAAATTATAAAAAATTTGATGAACAGTTTCAAGGCCATTTTCTTAAATACATACTTGGGGGGACCGCGCAGCTAAATTTTCTCACAATCTGGTCAGTTTCTTCTAATATGAAAATCTATATGGATTTGGATGTGTTGATGCTCTGTGTATGTGCTGGCTGTACAGGTTCATGCCTAAAAACAAAACAATTCATTTCATGTTTACCCTAGAAATTTCAAATAAGAGAGTAGGCTTTCCTTATCACTTCAATCTCCACAATGGCGACATCTCCTACATATTCTGTGTATATGTGTTTCGATATGTCCACTGACGAGCTTGTGAAGCTCTTAACTGCTCGTGTTCGGTTGTGGTGTGACTGAGGTACAGATCCGGTTTTGAAAACCTTTTCTTGTTTCAGTTGTTATGGGCAACTTGTTATGAGTTACAAACTCGGTTTTGAAAAACTATTATGTTGCTTAGTTATTACTTTGTGAAATTTGGAAAGTTGCTTTGCTCTGACTTCTGAGAGTTCTTTTTGGATTTCCTTTTCTATATAATTTCAGCACTGTTTTCCTGGTAGATAGCCAAACTTTGATGTAGAAATTTGAATGTAAGCTTCTTCGGTTTCCAGTTGTTTAATCAACAGTAACATAAAGGGTATTTTTTTTAAATTTAAAGTTTATACTTCTTCAATTGGAAAATAATGATAGTTGTGTTAAAAGATCAATGAAAGACTTTTAGTTTTGATAGATAGAAGCTTATAAGAAATTAAAGGATATAATTTCAGCACTATTTTGTTGGTAGATAGCCAAACTTTGATGTAGAAATATGAATGTAAGCTTCTTTGGTTTCCAGTTGTTTAATTAACTGTTACATAAAGTGTATTTTTAAAAAATTTAAATTTTATACTTCTTCAGTTGGAAAATAACGATAGTTGTGTTAAAAGATCAATGAAGACTTTTAGTTTTGATAGGTAGAAGCTTATAGGCCAAATAATCATGCCATGGTAGATTTAGAATTACAGCAAGAACAGCCCCAGTTGTGAGTAGCTAATTCAAAATTTTTAGCTTCTTCTTGTTCTCATTTATTGCAGTTACATGTTGTGCCTAAACTTATATGAAGTTTTTTTTGTTTCCTGCGATTTTAGTTTGGAAAAGGAGGGCATGCATATGTCTATATATATTTGCTATGGTCTACATACAATGCTCAATGTTGTTGCTGATAAGGAAGGAGTTGGGACTGCATATCTAAATCCGATCCTGCGCCCTCATGAGCGGTAATTTTCCGAGGCTATATAGGCATTGCTAGTTGCTTATTCCGGTAATTTGCCCTTCTATGTGAACTGTGTATCTTCATACCTCTAATGGTTTCACCAATTTAGTATTTTAGTTTGAATTGGGTGTAATAAGCTTGCTACTTTAACATGCACCACACCCGCTCAAAAATGAAAGAAAAACCAGGAACCAGTATCCTATCCAATGATTTATGTTGCCCGTCTTTGTTTTGCTCTTTCATATTAATGTATGCACTCTCTTGTTATTTCCTTTTTCAGATTGGTCAAACTCTAGGAATTTCCATAGAACTGAAGTGCAGACATCTGTAGAAAAGTTTGGTTCCATGTATGTGCTTTCTTATGGGGTTTTTGTGATTTATTCATGTTGATAATATAAATGATCTGATAAATGATAGTATTATTCATTTTGGACTCAACGCAATAATATTGTTACTTATTAGGAAGAAACTCAATGATATAAAATCCTGGAGATAGCTAAGAATATGAAACCAATAACCCACTTCCATGAATCTGTACAACCAGCATTTAAAGAGCATCAACACATCCAACTCCATATAGATTTTCGTAGTAGAAGAAACTCACCAGATTGTTGCTGAGCTTCGTTCTGCTTCCCTGTTCCTGAGAACGACGGAATTGATGCTGGCGGTGCAACTTCCTGCTGCTGACTCAGATTGGAAGGTGTGGTCGATGCTGATCTAAATTTGAAATTTAATTAGGAAAGATTTTAGGGCTCAAATGAATTAGGGGATGGAGAGATTTTGAGTTTTACAGATTTAAATTTTTGGGGAAATGGATTATGGGTTTTGAAGCTATGTTAAAGTGAGATTTTATGGATGATAATTCTTTTTTTTTTTTTTTTTAATTTTCCCGATGTGGCCTAAGGGTGTGGTGATAACTAAGTTGACGACTACCACATGAGCTATCACATGTGGTGATAGCTAAGAGATGGTTGTCAATGTAATATTATTGAATTTATTATGGTGACAAGTCATCAATTATTGAGTTTGTGTTAGTGAAATTTCACCTTTACAAAAGTAGTGGATGGCATGAGGATCAAAGGAGGAGAAAGAAATTTATGGGGGATAACAAGAAACAAAAGTTTCCTAAGGATAAATAATCTCCTAAGAGGTAATTATCAAATAACTTCAAAATACAATTAGAATAACTTTATTATATCTCTAATATGAACTATTTATAGGACACATAAGTTAATAAATAAGAGATTAAAGACCATCACAAGTTCCCATATGAATACAAAAACTAAGAGACAACACAAATAGCAATATTGACTGCACACAAAGAAACGATAAGTCACCATAGCCTCCTACCCAAAACAACTTGCTAGATAACATTATAACAAGGTTCGAGATAATATAAAAACTTAGTAAAAAACTTATTAATAGCTTGAAATGATTAACCCAACCTGAAGTACTTATGATGACATGACTGCCACTTTACACTACATCAGTGGAGTACGTGGGTCGCAAATGAATTTTATTGGTCTATGAAGTCTTAAACTCTTGGTGTCATGAACTATCCTTGTCAGGTTGATGAAACAATTAAAAGCTTGTTATGTGGAGAACGCCTACAATAGTCAGAGTTGCATCAGTGATGACTGAAGTATAGAGTAAGACACAAGTAAGTGTTTTATGGTTTGTTTCTTCAAAGTGGAATTGTTTCTTCCCATGGTTTTTTTACTTTTTGTGGGTTTCCACGTAAAAATTCTTGTGTCAATCTTTATTTATTATTTATGTGTGATAAATGTATGAGTATTGAATGAAAGGCATATAGAAAAAACTACATGGTTGGTAATTAAAAAAATTAGAATAACCTATTCACCCTTATATTTAATATTCCCTACGTTCCATTGTGCATTCACTAATTTTTTTAATGAAATGTTAAAATATCTCTTAATGGGATACATGTATCGAAATTAACAGGTCAAACAATCACTTCTTCTTCAATTAGATAAATGGGCAAATGCTTTATCAAAAAATGATATGGGAAAGATCTTTTCAAGATGTCATACTTTAAGCAAAACTTGCCTTTCATTGCAGTTTAAATTAGAAGTTTTATTTCCACCATTAGTGGAAGCGGATGAACCTAAACACTTCAGAAATATTTTTAAGGCTAAAATAGGAGAATAGTTAGAAAATTTACGACACAAACTCCTTCAATCCTTCCTCTAAAGGATTTCATGTGGGAAAATTATTTCTTTTTTATCTTTGACACACTCAAAATTTTATTATATCAAAGTTTCCCTCAACTTCTCTCCGAAGGAGAAGGGTTGATTTTTTTTTTTCCCTCTTTATGTAGAGTTTATATGAAATGAGAGGCTTACCGTAATTCTAAAGAAAGTGTTCCTTATACAGGCATAGGGTGGAAACCCTAGGTTTGCTTGAAGGAAATATTTGTCAACAAAATATTTATAAATTAATCAATGGTTAAGCTATTGTAACACAAATTTGTGATACAAATTCTTAGCCGTTGATTCAATGTAATCCAATAAACTTGGATGAAAAATTACAGTTAGTATTTTTAATGTTAACTGACCAATTTTTAAGGATGGTCATGAATTTGTGTCAAAATTTTGTAGTACAATGGCTTGATATATATAGAGTTTGCCAGGGTTCTAGTAGTTTTTGAGATCCTAACCCTTACCTTGAACCCACAATTGCTTCTTCTATTCGTGAACTTTATTATGTTGTTGATGATCATTTGATTATCAAATCTTGAGTTCATGAGACGACTACTTTCATGTTTTCTATGTTCTTATTTAGATAGCTTGTCAGTAGCTTTATGAACTAATTAATTTGAGAGGGTTATGAGGTATTTTTTGTGTTCTCCTGTGTGTGGATATGACTACTAATTTAGGATGTCGAAGAGGTAGTTTGGCAGCTATGCATTGAATTTAAATTATGTGAAAATAACTACTAGTCTGGGATGTAGTTTGGTAAATTTTTTCACTACAACAATATATACATATAGCTACGAAAATTAGCTACGAAAAGAAAAACTGTAGCAAATATATATTTACAGCTATAAAAGTCAACTTTTATAGCTAATTGAAATAATTTTAGTGATAGGAATTTCTCCCTCGAAGCTAATATTCATCTATTGCTTTAACTTATTAAAATTGTGGCAATAGCTATTCATTTAGCTACAATGTATTAACTATGGTAAAACATTGTAGCTAATTAATTGTATTTAGCTATAAATATTTCATTTACATGGCATATAATATCATTATTTGCTATGAGTTTTAACTATATAGCTATCATTTGTGCATTAGCTATAAAATATTGAGATTTGTAGCTAATTGGCGTGTTGTCGTGGGCACCTAAAATTAAAACCCTAAAAATGCACGTAGTAGTGTGAGTATGAATCGTTCCCACAAAGAGTGTCTAGCCGAGTTTAATGTTACGTGAACAAGGCTGGGGGGTTTTGAGTAAAATAGAAATAATTTCAGGAAAAACAATTCAAATTAAATTATCGAAATCAATCAAATAACGAAACTTGGTCTAGGTCAACATCCACCATCGGAATCTTACAACTGATCATCGATACAAAAATAAATCAATTCATACGCTGAACATTCACCGTTGGAACTATTTTCCTATCTCTCCTTAGTTGTAATTAATTAAGAAACAAGCGATCTAATTAACCTTACTACTAAACAACCCTAGACAAGCACTAAAGATTTAATCTAGTGGCAGCCTTAAGACTTAAAGAGATCGATGAAGCTAAACAACGCAAACTCAAGTGGCTGCATTTAATTCAGTCATATGTTCTTCTTAAGACTTAATAATTCCTGACGCAGCAAATTCTTAAACCCTAATTGCTTCACAAGTTAAAGGGATCAAACAATTACAGATTTGATATCTAATTGCGCAGTAGATTGCAACAAATAATAAACTAGTAGGCCTCCTAGTAATTAAACGCAACAATCATGAAAATATGCATAGAAGAACATCCAATACTCAAACATAAATTGAACACTTAAAGAAAAAAACAAGATTGATCTCACAGTTTTATTGATTCCGAGGTCTTGTTTCCTTCGACCAAGTTATAAAAATTAGCTACTCATGGCCATCACGAAAATTCAAAGGAAAAAGTTGCAGCAGAGGAGAAAGAGAGGCGTGTGTAATTCTGGTCTAATCTCTCTCCCCTTAACAAAATCCAATTAAAGTATTTGAATTCTACTTAATCTCCTAAAAAATATTCTAAGCTTTATCCTAAAATAACATTAATCCTAATCTGATTCTGATTAATTGAAAATAAAATAAAGTCTTAAAATAATATAGGAAAGTGGTGTGTCCAGCTGTAACTTGTGTGCAACAGGTCTTCAAAACGTCCAATAATAAACTGCTTCATTGACTTTGCATGATAGGGCAGAATGTTCCAGAACGTCAGCAATGCAGATGCGTCAAATTCAAGCCGATTACAACCTTGATGCAGCAAGTATCTCTCCAAACTCAAAACATGAAAGTTGTAGATCTAATTCTTAGAGTTCCACATCATTTTGAATCATCTCAATCGGAGCTCGGATGAGAGAGTTATGCTCAGATTACAAAGCAATGTTGAAATTGTCCGAATTCACCTAATTAGTTCCGTTTTGCATTTAACGTCTCCATTTGCATCCTAAATCAAAATAGAATAATAATGAGTTTATTTAGGCAACAAATAAGTATAAAAGACTAGACATTAAGGGGGGTAAATATGTCATTTTGCATTCTCATCACTAATTAATGTATTTAGCTATAAATATTTTATGTACATGGCATATAGTATCATTATTAGCTACGACTTTAATTATATAGCTATTATTTGTACATTAGTTATAAAATATTAAAATTTGTAACTCGTTAAGGTATCTAGCTATACAAATTTTATTTCATGGTAGTGACAACATTTAAGTATCATTGTTAGCTACTAGTTTCAATATATAGCTAATATGTATTAGCTATAAATTATTTGAATTTGTAGCAAATAAAGAATGTGAAAAATTAATTTGCTACAATCCTTATAATATGCAGCTATAGATATTCTAATTTATCTTGTAAGTAATTATATTTTTATTACTTATGAATTAAATAGTTATAGTCAAATATAGTGTTAATCACACCACTAAGGTCAATAGTAAATGGAACCTTAAACCAATAGCTAACTTAAAAGAACTCTTCAACGAGCTAAAAGTGTGAGTTTTTGTAAAATAAAAATTGTATTTTAAAGGATCTCTAAGGTTTTTGTCTTTTCTATGATGATTTAAAACTAACACTTTATAAAATGTAAGTGATTTTAGGTATGAGATATGAGATATTAAAAAAATTGATAATGTTACATATTTTTATATATGAGCTTGTATGTATGTTTTAGATGACGATGATGACAGCGTTAATAAAACTATTTAAATTATTTATACGTTTAATAAAAAGAATATTTGGTTGTATGGAAGATAAGTTTTATATAAAACTTGGTGTATATATCAAAATAACCAAAACCACCATTAATATATTTATCAAAACCTGTCTCACTTCACAAAGTATTAATATGAAAAGCAAATTAATTGAATTGTATAACCATAAAACTTTATAAAATTGAAAGCATAATTTGTAAAATAAAGGGATTGGACTCAAGTCGTACAATCATTTAAACAATAAAAACTGTATCAAAAATCTCAAAGCTTTCAAACAAATATAATATGAAAGATTAAAAAAAATGTAACAAACAATCTAATAATCTATATGAGCAAATCTTCATCATCAATGTCACTATCATCAATGTCTTCAGCATCTCTCTCTTCATCAACACTATGATCATCATCAACAATCGCACTACTAGAAGAAGATATCTCATGTCTCTTCCAATTGATTAAGTCACCATCATCTTCAAACATATTTGTAATTTGATGATCTATTTCAGAGCTGTCTTGTTGGAAAGCTTCTTCATCAATAGATGATTTTTCACCACATGGTAGGTCATAAAAGCTATCCAGACGACCTTTTAAAACAACAAGCCAATTAGGATTGGAACCATCATTAACATAGAATATTTGTTGCTCTTGAGATGCAAGCACATGTACTCTCTTCTTTATACAATTGTACAACCTATTAAAAAGAAGACAAGAAGAAATAGTAAGAATTAAATATGAAAATGCATAGAAATGAAATTTCACAAAAGGAAACCTTACTTGATGATGAAACCATTCATGAAAATCCTCTTGATACATGCCTTGCTCATGTTCACTGCAAACAATTTGAAAAAATAAAGTAAGAACCAACAACGAAAAAATAGTGCATTAAAAAAAGCAAAAAAAAAACTAAGCACCAAATAAAAAAATGAACAAGGAAACTATCATACCGTAAAAAAGGTTGCACTTCTTCACAATTTTTCAACACATAAAGATGGGCTTGTTTCCATTCATTATTTTCAATTGACCTACACTTATCCCTTGTTAAAGGATATCCACACTGATGAAATATAGATAACCCTTTGCCTGAATCAACATTACTACCTTCAAAATTTCTTCCCAACTTATCAAGCTTAGTTTCAATACAATTTAAATATCTCGAGCAAAATATTAGACTTTCTTCCACAATGTACCCTTCTGCAATAGAACCTTCTAGTCGACTTTTATTACGAACATAACGCTTCAATTTTCCTAAGAACCTATACAAATGTTTCTTCAGCTAATTAATAACTTATTATAACCGCACACATATAAACATAAAATAGATATATGAAATAATGAAAACAAAATATTACCTCTCAATAGGATACATCCATCGATATTGTATAGATCCTGCAATTTTTGCTTCAGTTGCAAGGTGAACAGTTAAGTGCACCATAACATAAAAAAATGTTAGTGGAAAGATTCTTTCTAATTTGCACAAGGTTATTACAATTTGAGATTCAAGGCGCTCCAATGCTTCTTTTTTCAACACTTTCGAGCATAACTCTCTAAAAAAATGCTCAACTCAGTTATAGCATCATACACATTATTAGGTACAATTCCACACATTGCCATAGGAAGAAGTTGTTCTAAAAGAATATGGGAATCATGGCTCTTGAGACCATTTATCTTGCACTCCTTAAAACTTACACATCGTGAGATGTTAGATGAATATCCATCAGGAACCTTTACACTTTTTAAAAACTTGCATATTTTAGTCTTTTCCTCTGAAGATAAAGTGTAACATGCTGCTGAATAAAACCACTTCCCATCCTTTTGAGTTGGATGCAAATCCTTCCTTTTACCCATTTCCTTCAAATCACGACGAGCATTCAAGTTGTCTTTGGTCTTCCCCTCAATATCTAACAATGTACCTATGATATTGTCACATATATTTTTTCAATGTGCATGACATCCAAATTGTGACGTAATAAGTTCTTTTTCCAATATGGCAATTAAAAAAAAAAATGCTTTTCTTCCTCCAATTTAGCCTGTTTTGCTTTTTATCATTTATCTGCTTCTTTTTAGCCTTACCAAATGTAACAGGTTGAAGCATTTGTAATTGGTTCAACACATCATCTCCCGACATCTTCTTGGGAGCAGACCTTTTCTCCAATTTTCCATCAAAGGAAGACTTGTTCTCTCGCCATTTATGATTCATAGGTAAAAATCGATGAGCCCCCATGTAAGAAAACTTACGACCATATTTAAGTCGAGTAGATGGGGTCTCCTCATTGCATGAAGGACAAGCCATTGCTCCTTTAGTACTCCACCCTGACAAATTAGCATATGCAAGAAAATCATTAATTGTCCATAAAAGTGCAGCAAGCATGCAAAAATTTTCCTTTTTTGAAGCATCAAAAGTCTCAACTCCATAATGCCATAATTCATGTAACTCCTGTATTAAAGGTTGCAAGTACACATCAATGTCATTCCCAAGAGCTTTAGGCCCAGGTATTAACAATGATAGCAAACAATAGGGTTGTTCCATACACATCTAAGGAGGTAAATTATATACATTAACAATTATTGGCCAAGTGCTATACGAAAAACTCATATTACCAAAAGGGTTGATTCCATCAGATGCTAGCCCAAGTCTAACATTACGAGGCTCTCTAGAAAATCCTGGATGTAAAATATCAAAAGATTTCCATGCATCAGAGTCAGCTAGATGTCTTAGAATGCCATCTTGGGGACGCTCCTCATGATGCCATCTCATATCTAAAGCTGTTTTTGATGACATAAATAGTCTTTGCAATCTTTGTTTTAGTGGAAAATAGCGTAAGACTTTCCTAGGAATCTTCTTGCCACTCTTTTTAGGATTAATCGCATTCTTCTCAACTGATTTCCATCTAGATTCACCACAAATCAAACAATTTTCATCATTTGTATTGTCCTTCCAGAAAAGAATACAATCATTCTCACAAGCATCTATTTTTTCATGGTGAAGACTCAAATCTCTTATAAGCTTTCTTGCGTCACAAAAAGATTTTGGTAAATTTTCACCACGCGGAAGTGCCTTTTTAAGCAATTGCATTATGCAGTCAACTGCTTTATCACTTATGCCATAAAGACATTTAATCTGAAATAATTCCACAATGAATGACAACTTTGAGAACTCATCACAACCAGGATAAAGTTGTTGTTGGGCATCTTCTAATAGCTTAAGAAATTTAAGGGCTTCTTTATTTGGAACCAATGGTGAAGCATCAGGTTCAATATTATTAGGATTGTGAGACTCGATAGTGTCTTGCACACAAACATCTTGCATTATAGCATCCATTAGGTTAGGTCCAGCTGCATCATGAATCATCCCAATTATATCATCTTTTTCATTTGTTTTTAAGTCATTAGGGACATGTTTCTTTTTAGTGATGAATTCACCATGATATAACCAACGAGTATATCCTTTGACGATTCCATGCATTAACAAGTGACCATGTACTTCATCTTTTGTTTTGTACAAAACATTGTTACACTTCATACAAGGGCATGGGATCACACCACCTAAGTTTGTGTGACTAAAAGCAAAGTCAAGAAAATTCTGAACTCCTGCCCTATACTCATTACACAATCTATATGTACATTGCATCCATTGTTTGTCCATTGCAATCCTGTTTAAGTATTAATATATAATAATTAAAAAAATGAAATAACTACTTGATCCAAATAAACTAAATGAAAAATAACTAATGTGAAACACAGACATTAATTTAGAAGTCATCCACTCAAATCTACGTTCCACAAAGAAGATTATCAAAATTACCAAATGATCCACAACCATGAAACAGTGAATAAATAAGGTGTCAGAATCAAGCTCCTACATTTTCTAAAATCAAAATACAAGTTAACTAACTTCTATGTTTTTATTTTGTATTTTAATACAATTATCTTATAAAAGAAACAAAGTTAATTTTCTCCTATCTTTGATAATGTTAGTTTCTTCCTTCTTATTAAAAATTAAATTAAATTAAATTAAATAAAAAAAACACACAAACAAACAAATATCGTATCCCCTAAGAGATGAGTAATTACAATAAAAGCAAACAGCAAAAAAAAAATAAAATAAAATAAAATAAAATAAAAGTAACATATTTCTACAACTAAAATTACCTCCAGAAGCTTTTTACGAAATTCATAAATGCTACAAAACATATTCTACTTATGCTATACAAGTTAGCTCAGTCAGACCAATGTTTTATCATCCAAAAACCAGAGAGTCACTCAACATATAAGTAACACTCATGTCTATCTTCCACCTGCCCCTAGCCATTATAATGCCCATGGTCCACACTGGTAAATTTTTCTCGGTTGAAATTTGAAGAAATCGCTAGATTTCCTTAATTATTGCATATCGTTTTATTTTTGTTTCATGTTTGTAGGTTGGGCAAACCATCAAAACATTAAGCTCCTTTGTATGAATTTGTTCTAAAAATTTCCAAATAGACAAAAAGCTGAGGTTAAAACATCAGCTATGGTAATGCAAAAAATAAAAAATAAAAAATCAATTTACAGCGATTGAATTGATCTTTTTCATTCTTTTATCAAAGATAGATACACGCAAAATTTCATTGAAGATATTTTACAAACAGATGAGAAGCTTGTTTTTAAAAGCAAAATTCAAAAATCAGAAAACGAAACAAAATACATCAATATAAAGATAATGCAAAAAGATGTAGAGATTGTTATTAACTAACTTTTTTTCTTGAAATCAACCATTCAGATAAGTAATATGTCCACCCAATTCAATTCAATTTGGCTAATTGAGGACTCAACAAATGGATTCAAACCCAATCTGATAGTGGCGACTGTGAGTGAAAACCGAGGCCTTTGGGAATTAAAAAAAGAAAATAGATGTTAATAAACACGAGATGGAGGAGATCCTGACCCTAATCTTTGATATTGATCTTGAGTTACCAAATCAATTTCGTTTTGTCTAATCTAATGGTACAGCTCTCATCTGTCCACCGTCAAATATCTCATATTTATGTTATATTTTATTTTAAACTATTAAATTAATAATATTTATTGGGTCTAGACGTCTAGTGGAATAGGGTGAAAGTTTTGTCTAATCTCACCTGTCATCCTCCTAACCTCCTGCTGCCAATCTTACATTTATGCTATATTTTATTGCAAGTTATTAAATTAATAATATTTTATTTAATAATAATACTTTATTGGTTCTAGACGGCTAGTGGAATTGGGATGAAATATTTATATATAAAATACATATATATAAACTATAGTACTTATCACTTTGGCCTTTGGGCATAACTAAATAAAATATTTAGACAATTTTAATTAATAATAATTTCTTTTAAGTATTTATATAATATTTTATTTAATAATAATACTTTATTGGATCTAGACGTCTAGTAGAATTGGGATGAAATATATATATAAACTATAGTAATTACTAATTATCACTTTGGGCATGCATAACTAAATCAAATGTTTAGACCACTTTAATTAATAATAATTGCTTTTAAGTATATATATAATAGAAAACCCTATTTATTTGGGTTAACATGAATCTAACCCAACCCAAGCTCAAATATTAGTAATTTAATAACAAGTCCAATTACTAATTAGACTTACCGTGAAGGGCGCGTTGCCCCCTCATCCCCGCCCTCTCACCAACGAGCGAGACGGTTGCCTACTCACCAAGAAATGGGACCAATATTCAGGCTTCAAAGGTTAGTTTTCTTTTTGGAACCAATACAACGTCATTGAGGTTTTTATTTTCTAGTGTTCTGTGCATTTTTTTTCTTTTGCAAATTGTTTTACTTGCAGTTTTCTTTCAAGAATCAGTTTTCTTTAAAGGTAAGTTTTCTTCTACAACTTGCTTTATTTTCTTCCGTGCATTATGTGTTTATATTGAGGATGAAATCTCACAACTTTCTAGGATTTTCAGAAAATACACTTATTTGATATTTATTAAATTTTTTTTAATGACACAATTATTGATAAAAAAACATAATCAAGTACATAATGTCAAATTTTGAGAAAAAATAATATTATACTATAATATTAAACTTGGCCATGCGTCACACATCAATCACGTAATGCCAAATTTTGAGAAAAAATTTATTTATAATATAATATTAAATTGGCCATGCGTCAAACCAATAGGTGGATATAAAAGAAGTTAAGAAAAAACTCATAAAAAACTCATGGCAATAATTACCTTTGATTACATGTCTAATATCCTCTACTGTGCCTCTGCTTTTTATTAACTTGATAGCTTGCTACTTTAGCTTTCGAGACTTTCCATGTCTGTTGCAATAAATAGTGTCATTAGAGTTTGCTAATTTTTATATTTATTTTTTTTTTTTTTTTTAACATTTTCGATCTTAGCTTGCTACTTTAGCTTTTGAGACTTTCCATGTCTATTGTGTCATCAGACTTTGCTAATTTTTATATATTTTGTTTTTGGACATTTTTGATCTTACATTATTTAATTAGTATTTTGCAACCAAGAAACCAATCTTAAGGCAGATTCTTGAGGCATCAAACCATTACATAAATACATTCACAATATATTATTTTCATGACCCACTCTGCTTAAAATACCATTACATAAATACATTCACAACGTATTCTTTTCATGACCCACTTTGCTTTTTTATGCGCAATCTATCTTCATTCATAACTTAAGGTTCTGGAAAATGGATGAATGATTAATTGACATTGGGGTTTAAGGAAATTTTCCGTTTTATAGTCATAGCTCAATAATGTCTTTTTCTTTCATTTATTTATTTATAACTCAATGATTTATTTTATTGTAAATAATACTTTTTTAGAATACCAACAACATGAATAGGTGTGGAGGTTTAGTTAAAGGCAAAAGAAAAGCTAAGCCCACTGACAAAAAGAGTGATCCTGCTGATAGTATCTCTTAAGATATGCAAAAAACTCATCAATAACTCAATAAGGTGCAATCTACTACAAATAGCATTGAAAAGTCATGTCTTAATCACCATTCTCGTATAAAGCCAGAAAAAGCAACTGATTCTATTGGTAAACATCATTTAGTCATTTATTTTTTTAATATTTTCTTGATCACAAAATCAATTCATTGTTATGTCTATCATGTACACTCATTATTAATATTGTTTGTTAGTTTATTTAATATTCATCTAACTTGAATTTACTTTTTTTATAATAGGAAGAATGGGCATACCGGACATGAGAACAATAAGATTTCATTATGGAGGATATTTTGTCTTTTCACCTACACGAACGTATGTCAATGGTAGAGTGAGTGAGAAATACTATGATTTTGATTTGGAGTTCGAGTTTCTCACATACTTTGCTTTGTTGGATTACATAAAGAAGAACTGTGACTTTGATAAACTCCGCGGAGATAAATTATTTTACCTGAAGCCAACGAGTATACTTAGTGATCTTGATGGGCTAGTCCAAATTATTGATGATGATGACGTGAGAAACATGCTTGCAAGTTCCAGAAATACTAAGGGAATACATGTTAACATGTTTACTATCTTAGAAAAGGATGATATAGTGCCTTGCTATCCCGAAGAACATAATCTTGGAAATGTTTCGAGAGAAGTCTACCAGACATTTTCAGAGGAACACACATCAGATGTTGGAATTGAGGCATGGACATCAAGTTTTATTTTAATTTTTTTCATTTTACTTTCATGCATTTTCATTTTCTAAATGTTGTGCAGTTCTTAATTTGCTAATTAATAATTATTCATGTGATTTTTAGGTCTAAACACCAAAAAAAGGAAAACAAGAGGTCCTACGCGCTGCATAAAAATCATTATATTAGAAAAAGGAGAAAAATTGCCTATAGAATTTGATGAGGATCATCAGGCTATTGATGAAAACTCAACAGATTTTGTTTGGTTTTTTAGGAGAAACAATTCGGAATAAGTCATGTTGTCCTTTACATATAAAGGAGTGGAAAGAACTTAAAGAACATGAAATTGACCATATGTGGACCATTATCAAGGTAAGACAGATAAGAAATAAATATTTATAATATTTTGTATTTTGTTTAATATATTAAAGTGTAGAATTTGAAACTTATTTATCTTATATGCTTTTCAGGAGAAGTTTATATTTGAAGAAGTAGAAGGAAGGAAAGAAGCCATTTTTGGTCACATGAATGCCTATATAGGGATTACAGATACAAAATGAAAAAAAGATATTTTGATTCAAAACCAACTTACCAAAGTTGTCTGAAAAACAAGCCTAAACTTTTTCATATGGACGATTGGAAGTATTTGGTTAATTTTTGGAGTGAGGCAACCTTTCAAGTAAACATAGCTATTTAAGTTACATTTTAGCATAATTACTATGTAATTATAAGATATAAATATTATTATTTATTTTATCATTACACAAGAAAGGAGTAACAAGAATAAGACAAATAGATCAAAGCGGTCTATGCCTCCTTACACAGGAACTAAAAGTTATGCTCGACTTAGACGTCAAATGGTATGAATTTGCTTTCAAATATGAGATTAAGTTTAATAATTCACATTCATTATTTTTTAATCAATATGTTCATAACTTTTATTATGACAGCAAAAGAAAAATGGATATACTCCTTCTCGTGTTGAAGTTTGGATAGAATCTCGCAAAAGAAAGAAAGATAAGCAAGTTGAATCCATTATAGAAGACATTATTGTAATAGCTTTGTATTCTCTTTAACTACTTCTTGATTTTTTATTACGCACACACATCCAAGCTAATACCATAAATTTGTTTTGTAGTCACAGTTTGATCAATTAAAAAAGCAACAAGTAGAAGGACAAATCTTTGTCATTCGTTAAAGATGACTAAATGTGGGATGATTGTGGATCTCTATTCGAGCTTCTAGGGTCTGGGGTTGACAAGTTCTGCATGGAGCCCACTGGGACGTGAAAGCGATTTTCGGGCACCTGATCATGATTAAAGTCAAGTGAGTAAAACTGGTTTACCTGCTCTTGTAGAGTTTGATTTTCAACACGGATGCTTACATTCTCAGCCTCCAATGCTGCCACCTTATCCAAATTTTGCTGCATCATGATCGTTAAAGCCTGGATTTTTGCCGAGAGATCTATAGGAGAGTTGTATGTCATGTTAGTCATAATTTATTCCCTTGCGAACCAGAGTGTCGAGGGAATGTTGATTGCCAGAGGCCCTATGGCGGGCACCAAACTATAGACGTCAAAATCTACGGTTGCAGAAGTAGGGCTTGATCCTCTGAGGTTGAGGTCACTAACAACCTGCTACACCTGCACACACACAAAGGAACAAGCATGAAGCGAACAGAAAACACCGAGGTGGTGTTTGTCGTAAGCACTTCGACGCTCAAGTCAATGAAGATAATGTAGGCTTTTTAGTGGGGGTTAAAGGAAAAGAAAGATTACTAGTAGCTTAGTAGGGAACTAAGACCACAAGGGCAGAGTATAGCTCTCACGAGTGAGAACTATAGGGTTAAAAGGTGTAGCTTGAATGCCTAAACAGTGGGATGACCATAGTAGTTGTGGGATGTTCGTATCCTAGTAGGATTCGGAATCCACATAGGAGGAGATCTACTGAATCAGGAAAACCTTGATTCACTTGCCTCATTAGCAGCAAGAGTCCTACCTCATCCAATATACGGAATCTTAGATGGATCAGGATAGAATTGAAGATGATGAATCCTACTTACCTTGTTTCAAATGATTGGCCTATGGTGGGCTGTTGACGAAGCCCATTCTGGAAAGATGCTAGGTTTGGGCCCAAGTCATGGAATTCGACGTTGGCCCAACCAGAGTTGGACTGTGTCCTTGGGCCTTAGTGATAGAAGATGTAGGCCTAGGCCTGATAGAGGCCCATGTGATTTTTGATCCCCACATTACCTAAATTAAAACTTTCTAAATCAACTAAACTCCTACTTAAAATAGAAAACTACTTAAATTCCAAATATGGAATCCTAAATAAAGGGAAACAAAATTAAATCCTAATTTAACAATATTTTTCCTACATTGTACTTCCCTTTGATAGATACCTCTCCCACTTAGCCAACAATAACAAGAACAAGAAGCAATAAAACAATATAAACCCAGGAAAGGAACACACTTAGTAAATAAAAGCCAGAAAAGTAAGACAACTAACACTTCTATTGATATTCCAGAACAAAATACACAGCAAATAGAAACTAGCAAAGCTACCCAACACAAAAAAAAAACAAACAGAGAACTCAAACAAGAGAAGCTAAGATAGTGTTAAACTTTGAGGGCCAACTCCTATCTAAATGCTAGACTTCGAGGGCTAGCTCCTCCCAATTTTCCCTTCTATTTCTTCTCCCTAACATCTGCTCTTTTCTTCCTTTTTATTCTCCAACTCGAGCTCTTTCTTTATGGAATCCCTTACTTATCCATTCCTCTATTGTGATATGTCCCTACCTAAACCTAAGGAAACTTCCTACCAGCTTCCTTTCAATCTACTACATTACTTCTTTGTTCTCCTACCATATATTAGCACGATTGAGGTCTCATCATTACCCTTCCCAAGTAGTGCTACCTTGTCCTCGAGGTAGGAAGATGGAAATTGTTTACCTGACACCACCTCGCTCCTCCACTTAGGGATGGGCACGGGCCGGGGTGAGGTCGAGGACCCCTCTCTTCGACCCCAGCCCGAAAGCCTAAGGGGATTCCCCAGTCTCGGCCCATAGCCCGAACGGGGAATTCGGGAAATCCTCGAATTAGGCCCGATCCCCAAATTGGGAATTCGGGGAATCCCTAAAATCCCTGTTTGGGGTTTTACGTTATAATTTTTTTTTTAAATTTTAATGATTAAAAAAAATTATTG
This sequence comes from Pistacia integerrima, assembly GCA_026225825.1. NCBI lineage: Eukaryota > Viridiplantae > Streptophyta > Magnoliopsida > Sapindales > Anacardiaceae > Pistacia > Pistacia integerrima. The sequence continues at coordinate 7,059,680 of CM047739.1, read as the reverse complement.
TGATTTATTATAATGAATCAAAATATCAAAATTATAATTATGATATATTATACATATATGTAAATATATTATATGTTATGTATTATTGTATTAAGAAACAAGTATTAACATATGATATTATGATATTATGATTACGGATAATAGCATATTATGTCTAATGTATAATGTATAATTTTTGTTTTATAACATATTATGTATAATGTATAATAGATAATGTATTATAATAAATTCTAAATAAATTATACCATATATATTATAATGTCTCATTAATATTCTAAATAATACATAATATTATACTTAATGTATTACATATGATACATTATACATATATATTATAATAAATTTTAAATAAATAACTACCATAATAGAACAAGGGCAATTAGGTAATGGAATTGAAATAATGATTCAATGAGAGACAAAAAAGAATTATAATGATTTATTGATTTATTATAATCAATCAAAATATCAAATGATACATTGTACATAAATAACAAATATATTATGTATATCAAATGATACATTATACATATATAACATATTTATTATGTATTACAAATATTTATAATGATTTATTATATTTAATCTAGTTTTATTTATTACCTATTTGTATATGGTTTCTTAAAATACTCACACAATTATAATTTGTTCCTGTATAATTTATGACTTCATTGATTGATTTTCAACTATTAAAAATAATATAGGTTTAAATGGTTAAAATTATATATATATATATATATATATATATATATATATATATATATATATATATGTATGTGATAATTGCAGCGTAGAGGGCAAGACCAATCCCGTCCCCGACCCATCCCCAAATTTGGGGACCAATTTTCCACCCGGGCCCAACCCAAATCCTGAATAATTCGTGGAAACTCTGCCCCGTTCGAGGCGGGTCGAGACTAGTCTTCGCGGGGATGGGTATTATGCCCATCCCTACCTCCACTCCTTCACCGCCCTCTTCTTCTGTACCCAACTCTTCCTCATCTTTTATCATTCGCCGAAAGGGGTTGTTAATAATTGAGGGAGGTTAGAATCTATCATTCGAAGCACTGTCGAGCTTGTATTGTGGTAACCAACGACTATCGCTATGGCAGACGGTGCTTCTTCCCAGGATCGACGCACCAGCGATGAGTTTCTAGAGTACTGCGATTGATCGGTGAAAGAAATTGGCTTGGAGTTGTTTGCAATCTAATTTAAATTAGATTTGACCCTAGACCCGTTTTTTGTTAATCCATATGTTCGACCCCACCCAAACCCAGCTACATAAGCCCTCGGCCCAGACTACGCTTTAAAATAAACTCAACCCTCAAATTTGGTAATCCGTAATCTGGAGAATGATACTTGAAGTAGAGTAGTAAGTCATCCGTTGAAGCTAACAAAATACTCTTGGTCATCGATCTTTTAAAGAGACTGTCATGCACCATAGTCTTCAAGTCGAAGTCAAATGTCATGGATGGTCCATCCTCTTGATCTTCAATTTGTCATGCACCATAGTCTTCAAGTCAAAGTCAAATGTCATGGATGGTCCATCCTCTTGATCTTCAATTTAAACGTATTCTTCTTGGTGAGTGTACGCTTCCTGTTCAATCTTCTACTCTAGGACAATTTGCTCTTGTTCAACCTTGTTGAGTGTACTCTTCTTGCTCAATCTTCTTGGAAAACTTGCTCAACTTCAAATTCACTTCGTCACAATTTCCTTCAATGTGTTATCTTGGATTTGTATCTCACATACCTCAAACGCGCTAGAGTGTGTTTGAGGTATGTGTACAGGGTAGGAGTATGGGATGTGTTTAGGATAGGAAGGTTGCAAACCAACACCGAAAGAAGGCTTTGCTACCAATTGACGCAACAAAATAGGGATAAACACTAAATACGCTGTAGCAGAGCGACTAGAATCTATGAACAATGAATTTTGAGTCCACAAGAAAATGTCGAATCCACAATAAAACAATTCGTAAAAGAATCATTAAGAAATTTATTGATGAGCCTTTGATTTCTTTGTAACATAACAAACTTATTTGTACTAAAGTATTCCTAATGCTAATAGTAATAGAAGAAATACCCATGACAAAAAAAAAAGAAACAAAACTCAAACAAGAAAATAAAGCTTACCTAAATTAAAACTAACTTCCTAAATCAACTAAACTCTTAATTGAAATATAAAACTACTTAAATTCCAAATATGAAACCATAAATAAATAAGGAAATCAAATAAAGAAATGGAAACAAAATCAAATCCTAATTTAGCAATAATTTTCCTTCATTACTTTCCCACCCAAAATGATTTTAACACGTTAAAAGGAACGGTCAAAGGGCATTTTTGCTCTTTTCAACCGCATTTATAGGCTTCTCTAGTCCTAACCTTAAAGAAACCCTAACTTTATCATATTTTTCACAAATTCAACCAAAAAAAAAAAAAAATCCTCTGAATCGGTGGTCGCTGATTGACCGTGCAAGGCAAACCAGATTCCAGCCAAGATCGGTGCAAGGTAGCCACTTCCCAACCAAGATCGGGGCAAGGCAACCACTTTTCGGCCAAAATCAGCCATTACACCTATTTCAGAATAACCAATACTAAGAAACTAACCACAATGAGGCATATAGTTCTTTTCATGGACAGAGACTAACGTTGGGTGACCTTTTGTAGTTTTTTTACTAATTTGGGTGAGAAATTTAGTTTAGGCAATCAAGAGATGGGAAAGTGCTCCTTCGGAAAAACTAGGGTGGGAAAATAGTGAACCAAACAGATATATTCTGATATACTGTTGTTGAAAACAATACTTAATACGAATCAAAACGTTGCAGCTTTTGTGATTTATTCAAGCAGTATGGCTGCGTGTGTAAAGGAAACGAGCCTGTTTTGTGACCACGTACAATTATAAACTAACATCAGCTTTAGATAGATTGTGAGCATGAAAGACATTTCAATTTATTTTTTATTTTTTATGTATCAAATAAATAACAGATTTGTTTCAAAAGGGATCTTTACAATAATTTTAGAAAAAATAAGACCCCTTTTTTTTGGATCAAAAGTGGATGACCTTAGTGACGTGATTTTAAATATTACCATTTCCTTCCCTTCAACCAAGCATTCAAGTAACATTTGACCAAGTCACCTTTCCTTTCTAGATGTTTTAGAAAAATGAAATGGGCATTCAACACAAGCCTGCCTCCCGGATTTTGAATTGCAAAATTTGAGTAATGTTTCTGTATTACAACAATTATTTACAGTGTCTAAATAAATACTAGTTTCCTCGTAAACCTTCCAACAACACAGCCGCAAGGACAATTCAAGCAGAAGGAAGAAAAGCAGTGCCCATTGGATATAGATGAAGAACTAGTTCAACTCTCCAGAAATCTAATAGCATCAAAGTGTTTAAATGCGCAGCAATCCGGCAAAGAGAATCAGCAACTTTGTTTGCTTGAAGACATGGTTAATTGGTATCACTGCTGAATTCCACTCACCATGAACAAACAATCAAGTTTCCTGAAGTGGGTTGGCTCCACATTAATGCGATTCTGCAACCACTTCACAGTCATCTTCTATTTGAATGGACCTGTATTCTGTTCTCCATTATCATATTTGAGATAAGCTCATCTAATCAAGGATCTGTCATAACAATCGTTTCCTTTCAAACAAATGTTTCCTTAAATTTGTAATTATGTTATCAAGAACCTCTTCATTTTCAATCAAATGTCGTTCAGCTGAATATCTATCACCGAAAACTTCCCCTTCTATCATGTAGTTATTTCCTTCTTCTACAATGACTCCATGTTCACAAGCCAATTCCAAAACCTCGGGTTCACAACAGAAGCCTTTCCCAAACTCTATCATCAAGTCAGATTTCTTCATTGCTGGTGCCAATTTATTTTTAACCACTTGAACACTAACTCCAAGACCAGTTATCTGAAAACCAGAATATTAAAACATCAATCTCAATGACTCAAGAAACATTCTCGTATCAGACAAGAACTAGAAATTAAAAGAATATAATAACACAATAAAATCAGAAGTGTGAGAAAAAGAATGATACTAACAAGGCAGAATTTAAAACTGAAACCTTCATAAATCAATGTACTGAATTAAATAAAAACACATGAATTAATTTGTGAGATGTAATGGAAGATATAAATGAACAGCCATCAAAGGCCTTAAACATGAGTGGATAAATTATTTATTTTCAAGGCTCGGAGCTAACGCATCAAAGTTCCACAAAGACAATCAATCCAATTACCAGCATAAGAAAATACTGCTTTCGGGATTTACAGACATTTTATGCAGAAGGATCTACAGGTGATATCCTGTGCTTTTTCATTTACGTGGAAAACCTAAGCCATACTATTATTTTGTACAAACTAACCTTAATGACACTGCAGACAGCAGAATGATGCATTTTAAAATATAAGATTTAATTGCATAAGTTTCTGTATTATCCCTTCTCTCATTTTTTTCTTTCCTGCTCTCTATAGTTATGTTCTGTCAATTTCCTTTTCTTATTATTTTAAACCTTTAGTCGACCGCTCACTTTTGAAGGGCAAGTCATGGATTAGAAATCCCAACCCACCACACAGCCTGTACACTGGGTATATTTTTTCCTTAAATAACCAGATATTAGGCTATTAATTGAGGAAACAGTGACTTCATCTCAAGAATAATTAATTTGAAAGAGGCCTACAACTGTTAATCTGGCTCACAAATATTTAAGTGTTTTTATGGTCAACCGTGAAGTTTGCTTTCATCATTTTCTGACAATAAAAAGAAAACAATAAGATTATAATAAAACTACAACCAGAACAGAAAGGTGGTAGGAAGGAGCTGGAAACACTTCCTGACTGACTGAGAAACTCATAAATATTTAGCATTGGCAGGTTGTGATATCATTGAATTAGCTTAAATGAAGAAAATATCTCCAAGAAGACGATTAGCCTATGCATGCTCTGCATTGACAGTGGTTTGGTAGTAATAGACAATTTACCTTATCTCCAGTCTTGAGCAATCCTGTTCTCATCATTCTTAAACGTAAAGCTGCATAAAATTTCAATGAATTTCCACCACAAGTGACCTCATCAAAACGTCCAAAAACTTGACCTGGTTTTACACTTGACCTAACCTGGATTTAGAACATAACTAGGAATTTTTAGTGCCATATATACTACCAAAAGACGCAGTTCATATATACAAATTAAAAATTCAAACGTTATAATAAGAGGAATATAACCTGATTAAGAAAAATGACAACAGAATGAGATTGGCATAACGAATAATGAATTTTTCGGAGTGCTTGTGTCAATATTCTTGATTGTACATCACGATACACACCACCTACAGGGACATCAATTTCACATTGAGGGACAAGGGCTGCAACCTGCGAAAGCCATGTGAAGAACATAATTAAGTGTGAAAATTGGAGGATAACAGATTGACCAATAATTAATCATCTACATTCATTTGAAACAACAGTGTCAATGCTAGTTGTTGAAAGCATGCCTAAGTGGTAAGTGCAGTACCAAGGTAGACAAACACCTTTTACTTGTGATACAAAATACATTTCATGAAACTCTGGCTGAACACAGAAAAAGAATAAGATATTGCTTGAAGTTCACTGCAGAAAAGGATTTTTGTGTGCTATTTCTTGGTATTTTCCAAGTAAATCTAATTGGCCTCCACAAAAGTTTACACAAAATACAATAAACCCACTGGTTTCCAAATTTTTTAAGAAATATCTCCTAAAATTCAGAAAACCATCATAAGCCTCCTCTAAAGTTTTAGAATATTTATAGACCTCCCCTGATGGCCAACTAACCAGTAGCATCTACATTTACATAAGCCAAATCTCAAGGTAGACCAATAAATTCATTTCTATTATTCTTTACTAATACCAATTATTCAAAAACAACATTCAACCAACATCCAACTGGAGATAACCATTAAGGATGATTTACTTTAGAGTTGTAAGCAATAAATTAAACACCTTATGCTCATATACTTACAACTATATGTATATGTAGGGAATCAAACCCCTTATACTAGGTGTGGAGGTTAGCAGCCTCCTCATCTTTCAATGCACAAAAAAGTACCAACTTTGGTAAACTGAAACAACTCATGACGCAATGGCAACTGATCTAATTGACAAAAAGATCATCTTATCGGATGAAAAGCTAGATTATCTCTATTGGTGATAGAGGAGAAATCAAAGATCCACATTGTCAGTGGCAAAAGCCTTATTTGGCACTGAAAAATTAATCATCCTTGACCCCAATGGATAAACAGATATCATCTCTATTGGACAATAAACAAGAGATCAAACATCAACATCATCAATGGCAATTTATCATATCTTTCGATGGTACAATCCTCATATTTAGCATTGACATGGAAAAGGCAATTTTTTTAGCAAGAAAAATAGAGACTAAATGGAGTCACACATTGAAAGGAGACCATAAATGCTGCAGCCACTGGGAAGCTGGGATCATCTCAAATCAAGAATCACATTGCAGCATGCTGACTTTTAGATATATGATCTGAATGATTTCTAGATTACCTTGCTTTCATCAAGTACAAAAGATCATCTGTAGCAAAGATTTTGGGAAGCTGCCAATCTCACCTGAATGGAGGGAGATTAGCAGTCCATGAGATAGGCTGCAGCAAAAGGCAAGAGCTTGTTGGTGATCCTTCCTCTTCACCCTTCCTTTTTCCATCCTTTGTTAAATTTTCACTCGCCAACAGTATTAGCCAACAGGCTAAAACAAAAATCTTTTCAATGAATTTTCTTTCTTTGGTATAATACATCTTTGTTCTAGCAATTTAAAATTGCATACATTCATAATACTATTGTCAAGCATAATGTCATATGAAATAAATCATTTACTTTAATGACTACGATAAAATTTAAAGATTCATAGATACCACTGTCAAAGATAATGTCATATGTGAAATGAATCACTTACGCTATCAACCACAATTACATCTACAGACCCACTTTTGGTCAGCGTATCAACCACACTCAGCAAATTTTCAGCTGAATCAGGATGCGAAATCAGAAGATTTTCTGTATCTACACCCATCGCTTCCAAAAGGGAGGGGTCTATTGCATTCTCTGCATCAAGATATGCACAGTATCCTGCCAAAACCACATTAGAAAATAAAATACTGCAACAGAAATTATTGAACTTGCAGTTATAATATCTCTTCAACATGACCAATAAAAGTTATAAAGGCCAAACAATATCGAATAAGTGAATAAGTGATCTAAAATAATTTGTCTATGTAACCTAAATTAATATTGCCATAGACATGTTTCTTCTGTATCTTTGATAACCAAAAATTTGCCATGTTCACATAAAAGGAACAAGATATTTTTCTTAAATGGCTGCTTCCACTGCAGCCAAAGGGAATATTGAAATATTTCTTACTCTTAACCAATTGTTGCCAATATTTCTTACACAAAAGATTGAAACTTTTAAGAAAGTCAATCCGGCGCATAATGACAATCGAATAAACATGGAGTAAAAGATGAGAGTATGCAGTGAAACTTCAGAAGACTAACTACAGAAGTATCTTGAACAAAGAGTAGATAATCCAAACAATTACTGGAAAAAATGTGATTTATGTATTAAACAACTAATCTACGAGTGAAGTTATGCTGATTCAAGCAAAAAACACATTCATGTTCACGTCCACATTATCAATTCTGACCAGGACAATTAAATTCCAAAAGAAATCTCATTACACCCCCCAACCCCCGAAAGGAAAAAAAAAATTCATCACATACCTAACAATTAGAAGCAACAAATTTAAGCATGCATGCTATGTTCAGAGCACACATGACTACCAAAGTTATTTATGTGACAACCGGTGGTGACAAGAAATTGTAACATGTCCACCAAACTCACTAACATCAGAAGAGCTCCATATTGTTATGGAAAAACTAAGTCATGAAGCTCTTAGGTAAGCTAGTCAATTAATATTGGAAATCACATATCCATCCATACACCACAAATTGTTAAATAAATCACAAAACGAAAAGGATCATTATGATCAGAATTTGAAATATCAGAAAGGAAGCTGGTAGCTTCAGATTCAATCATAAAACAATTGTTGGCTAGAGGCTCAAATCCATTGGTGAAGACAGGATATACCACCATCAAAAATGCCACATGGCTTGGTCTCACAATTCTTCCTTGGTCTAGATTTGATCAAATTAATTGTTCCATTATCCACTTCACGAAGGGAAAAAAAAAACATTTAGAGCACTTCAGTACAAAAGATCATTGTGATCAAGGTTTTTAGGCTATATAAAGAGTAAATTATTGCAGGGAATTCACTAAGAATATTACCCTTGCAAAAAACAACGTTGAAATGTCGTTAAAATTATTCATTATGAGCATTCCATGGTCATAATGGATTAATGTCCTCCGGACTGTTAAGACCAGAGTCAAAGAACAATCTACTTAGAGAATAATATCTGTTGCCACTTTAAAAACTAATGGAAAATCAATATTGATAGTATTTATTCTAATTAAAAGTTACGATGAAATATAACCTGGGACATAATGTGAGGGGAAAGCAATCTCACATGAGTGAATCCAAAAATTTAAGCAGATAATATGACATAATTAGACTGAAATTGTTAATGATTAGCAATACAAGATATACATTGCTAAAAATGATTTTGAATAACGCCAAAGTAATGCACATAAGCAAACAAGTATGAGAAGCAAAATCAATGTGCACCTCCAAGCTTTTGAGCTTCCTTGATAACATGAAGTGCAAGTGTAGTCTTGCCAGATGCTTCTCGCCCAAATATTTCTACAATTCTTCCCTGCAGGGAGCAACGTAGATCTCTCAGCAAATTTGTAAAAGAATTTTTCAAGTTCAATTTTCTATTTTTTATAAGAGAATATATCACATATAATTGCAGCTATAGTTAACACATATGAAAACAGCTGGTACTGATCAAACTTTAAAATGAAAAAAACCACTATATAAATACAAAATAATATCTAGGCAAAAAAAATATGTCAACTTAACTCTCTCTAACTTTTATGTCTGTATCAAAACAGGAACCAATGGGGAGGCAGCCACTAAGAAGTGGGAACACATGTAATGTGTCATTCAGCAAAAGATTATTCCAAGTGTACATGTGCAGGATATACTTATAGTAAAACTGATGCAAAAGCATAAAAAAGAAAAAGAGAAAAAAGAAATTTTTAATCATATTGACTTTTTGTTTGTCCCACATGAGAGAGATATGTTTTACTTTTTCACTTGAAAGGCTATAAATAAAGCCTTACTTTGTCCCTTGTAATCATCCCTTATCATTATCAAATATATTTGGGTTAAAGCATTTGCTTTCTCTTCCTCTTTGAGGTTATTAGTTATCCTTGGCTTAGTCAACCAAGGTGGCCTTTTTGGCTATTCTCGTCATAATGAGGTTTATTCTAACCTCACCATAATTGGCATCCATAGTGGGGTTTTCAACCTCATCAAGATTGGGGTTTCTCGCGACGTCTCGGCGTAAAAAACAAGGGGCAATAAGACAACATTCTTTTTTAGCTAATCACCTTTGGTAATCCTCCAATCCCAAGTGCTAAATCAAGCTTTAATGAGCCTGTAGATATTACAGGAGCACGTCTTGAGCTGAAAAAACGCTTCAAAGACAACATAGATTCTTTACCAAATTCACCAGAAAGCTGTGAGAGAGCTTGACGGAGTGCATTATCTTTCTCTATTGTTTTGAGATCATCAAGAGGTTCATCATGTTCAAACTCTGAAACATGAACTGAAAATATAAGAATTAGTTTTTCAAAATGTTAGACGAAATAGCTGATGTAAAACCAACTATATTAGCAGACAGCTGAGAAACTTCCATAAGAGTTGTGCAGCTTTTGCATGATCACAATACATGCTACCATTAGTTAAGGAACGAATAGTGCCAAAAACATAATAATAATTACAATAGATTCAGTGGTGCACTTGTAACAACCCATCGAGACACTAAAAATTTAAAGCTCAAATAATAGGGAGGGGGTTCAAGGAATTTATATGCTCAATAAGTTCTTAATCCACATAAATGCATCAGAAGATACTCTTCATCAAGGCTCATCTTTCTAGGCCACCAATGACTGAGTTTCTTCCCAAATGATGTTATCTCTAGCAAGATGACCATTTTTTAAAAAAAGAATTACTTATGACAGAATCCAATACCAAGTACTTGTGCTATCGGAAAAGCACAACTCATACTATTGACTACTGAGAGAATGATAGTGTCATTCACTTAACCCTAGATACTAGTTTACAACCACTTATTACTGCAACCTTAATTACATTTTTGAAAAAAAAAAATCCAAATCAAACAGTAGCAAAACAAAAATATGCTCCAAAATCTACAATAATGTCACGTGACACATATTTCTAATCTTCATTGTCCATAGTATCCTTGATGGTGAAGCATTCGACAAGAAGTTTGAATGTCAATGGAGAGAAGAGACAGAGAGAGAGAATTTGCTGTTAATTACCTACAGAAGAAAGAGAGCGGGCATTCATTCCAATATAAGTAATTGCATCTCTTCTGCCACTCTGAAGGAAAGCAGAAACAACGATAGACCAAATGAGATTGATAAAATATCACATTATATATTCATAGTATAACTAATTTAGTTTTAAAAGAAAAATAGAGAAGCGAGGAAGGCAAAAGACAATAAAAACACTACTCATCTCCAATGGAAAGAATTGAACAAATAATTCATGTGGGGGGAAATGTGCATATCACTAATGAATCACAAGGTTCTAAACATTCAAAATTAGCCAAAAATTATAACTCTTTCCCATTGCTTGCATTATCTGTTACACAACTTAAATTGTTCATTTAGAAAAAATAAGTAGCAATTAAGAGTCACATTAAAATATCAAAAATCTTTCACATAAGTCAAGTAAAAAGTACATTTAGCAAACCTTAAGGTCCAAAATCGTGGCAACGAGTAGCTGCATTGGTTATATTCTCACAACTAATAATTTCTTAAGCCAAAATAATTATGACCAGTTGGTGGTGCTTTTGAAAATATAACGCCCTGAAAATGGATTATCTTGTAAATTGATTGAGAGTGGGTAATTCCATTGCATTACAAAATAAGCCACAACATATTTTCCAATACAAATTCTATTCTTAATCATTTAACTTTTCCTTTTTATGTGCAAATTCATCAATTCTTTCACCTGCAACTCTTCAAATGATTTTAACCCATAAACCCCAACCCTATTAGTAGCTCAAATTCAATACCGAAAAATTGCAAACTACATTTATAAAAGATTACAGGTACCTCTACAGACAAACACACACAGAAACATAAGCAAAAACGTAAATCTTAAAGACTTAACAAAATCTAAAGCCGAACAGCAAGTTTTGCAAGCCCCACAAACAACAGCTTTTTCACTTAAGAAAGTTACTAAAAAGTAAAATGAACAGTCTACTGCATACGAGAAGAAAGACCTGACAGAAGAAGCGAAGTCTTGCAAAGGAATTGATACGAAGGGACTGCACGAACTCTAACATCTTTGTTCTGGCACGGTTTTGCTTTGAAAGACGTTTTTAGTTTAGGGTTTTAAGTGGGAAAGAAGGTTGTTTTTTTTTTTAAACTCATCACAATTAATTTCAAGGTTGGGATAGTTTATACTCCAGGTTATAATAAATTATAATTTTTTTAATTACTGTTTTAAGAAAGTTATCTTCACATATTGATAATTATTTGTGTATTACAAAAAAAATATATATATATTATATTACATTAAAGGTCGAAAATGAAATAAAGAGTGAACGACATGTTCCTACCCAAGATTTGGCAATATCCTAGGTCGGTACCCCTAGTTTCATAAATCTCAGATTCTCACCCTTAAACTAATAACAAATCGTTTAATGTAATGGTTAAAGGATAAAGTAGTCATTTGCATTGTCGTTCACCGGTCATCAGTCACCTCTTGTCGTTTGTTTTGGTGCAGCTTAAGCTTTTCCAATCGATCCTGTCACCGAAAATCATCCCCAATCAGTGTAGTGTGTTATGTGTTGGGCTGGGATGCTGAGTGAGGCATTTCTTCAAACAGGTGGTGGGTGTGATATGGATATGAGAGGTTGTGTTGCTATGGGTTTTGCGGCGACCAGTTTACACACAACAATCACAACCAAACACAACAACATAGCCATAGGTGATGGAGGAAGGAGGTTATATAATGGAAAGGGGTGGGTCGCAAATTGCGATTGTCACGTGGTAGCGTGTGTAGTTCGCAAAGACAAACGGCGCCTGGGGACAACTAGTGGGGGTAAGTGTTTTGTTGAAAAGAGGATGGGGGTTTGAGTGGTGGTGTCAATGGTGGTTTCCGATGTCAAAATTGATAGCAATCTAGCTTGAAAATGGGGAAATGCGTAAAGGGGCAATGGTTGTCGAGCGGCGATTTGAGGGAGCACTTAGACCTGGGCATTTGGGATTGGTCCCAAAAACTCGGCCCAAAGGACTGGTCCTTGTAGGGCCCGGTCCTAGGAGGCTTATGAGATGGGGGACCAGTCCCTTGATCGAGCCCTCCTCCAAGGCTCGGGCATGGGACCAATCCCCTTTGCTTAATTTCAAAAAAGTCATTTGTAAAATATCCAAAAATCCCTTGAAAATTTTGAAATGAACAAAAATATTAAGGGTTAAATTGATATTTTACAAAAAAAAAAAAACAATTAATATAGCCAACGGTCATGTGGTTGGAAGTTTTTTTTTTTTTCACTTTCCCCCGATCCTACACTATAATAATCCCCCAAAACTTCTAATTTTTTTCACACCAACTCTCAATCTCTCTACTCTGATCCAATTCTCATTCATATTTTCTTCAATTCAATTTATAATTTATTCATATTATTTATTTATATTTTTCTATTTTTCAATATCATCTCTTATTCATATTATTATTTAATTTTTTTCATTTTAATTATTTATTATTTTATCATAAATTCATAATGGAAATGTCAAATGAGTTCTACGCTCCATCAATAGAAGAAATGGAAGGGTTCGATCCATTTTCACCCTATCTAGAGGCAACAACTGCAATTCAACAACAACAACCACATTCAGTCGAGTCGGGGTGCAGCCAAACACAAGTGAGCTGCGACTCCATGGCCCAACCCTCCCGACCGTCAAAGAGGGTCGTGTCCGATGTATGGCAACACTTCACCAAATCAAAACGGGCAAAGGCGAATGGGGAAAAGGGAAGAATCATGCTAGGTATGTAATTTTTGTGGAACCTCTATCAACTTTGAGAATGGGACTTCGACGATGCGACAATATTTGGAGAAAAAGCACCCCCAAATAATGTAGTTGTCCGATTCATCTTTAACCAGACCAGATAGGCAAATTGAAATTCAACTTAATTTTAATCCACAATATTCGACTCTATCAACATGGCAATACAATGCACTCCAAGCATGAGAGTAAATAGCAAAAATCATTTTTTTATTCACTTGATTAAAACTGTATTTTGTCCAGCATATACCCCTGTTAGTGTAAGGAAACGACCAAACTCATGGTAACAGAAAACAAAAATTTTAGAGTAGAGATCATTTCCATTAAACCAAGATCAGGGTACAAATTATACAGTTTATATGTTAAATCAAAATATGCAGTAATATAAACAATCAAAGTAAAGTTTAGAGTTCATACGCACGTTTGGAGGCTCCTTCAAACTTGTCTTTGGCTAGGCTTGCTACCAATTCAAAATAGAATCGAACCAGTGGTAATCCACACGAAGATAACCCAAAAAGCTAAAAAGGGATTTGCTGGATCCTCTTTAGCTTCAAGAACCAAATCAAGAATCAAGAAATTTTGATTCAACAAAGCAAGGGTGGCGTGAGAATTGAGAGGGCTGTGTGTTTTCTTTTTCTTTCAAGTGAAAAAAGGATTGAATGAATTCACTTCTTTAATTCACATAACATTGCACTTCTATAGTGCACATAAAACCATATTCCAATAAGGAATAGGCTTGAGCTTCAACCCAAACAGCCCCTATATCCAAACACTCCCAATTATGATTTTTTATTATAATTATTATTATTTTCAATTAAACTCAATTAACGTATTTTATAGAAATACATTAACATTTAATTAATGATAATAATCCATTTAAATATATGTGTACATATATTTAAATATAATCTCATTTATTTAATTTTAATATCAAATTAAATATAGGCAACAACCTCAGTAAACTTAATTGCACTGTGAGATTACCAAAATACCATTTCGCCCTAAAAGCCGAAAACGCCCCTTGCAGAAACTGATTCTTAAATTATCTTTTATGTGTGTGACATGTAGGCTCTTCATCATACCGGCAGTGTGTAGTATCACAATTAACACCAATTAATCATCTCACTACACACAGACCAAGATTGGCCCCTAACAAGGCATCAAGGTCACCCGATAGACTCGAATTTAGCGAAGCAGCTACCTACCAACGATATGGTTACCGTGCAATCTAATCATTTCATCATCTGTTATCTCATCGAAAATGAGGTATAGAAATAGTGTCAACCTCAATTACTCTCGATATGTATGTATTTAGTTACTAGACCAATGATCGCAATACTAAGTTAGATTGAGCAATAACTGAATCCCACTGCGGCCACAGTTTTAGTGTCATTGCCATTCACTGAATTGTGCCATGAGATAACTTCTCCCGTACCTAAGAGTGATGAATCCTCTATCGATCCACCATAGTCTTGATACACTGCTTAATGCAGCCAATCACTACTGTATTAACAGCTTTGAATAGAACTGCATTGAGCTAGTGTCAAACTACACCAGTTGGTGCATAAGGTGCTCCGGTGTTCTCAAGTCTAAGAATCACATGCACCACCATTCGTTAGAGGATTTATTTCATAGACATTGGGGTTACCGTCTATATGAAATCTTCCGTTGGGTCAGTTTGGTGAACTTGCCTACAGTAAGTATCCCATGTGTTACATCAGGTTGTCACCCAACAACCTTGACAAGAGAGACTTGCCACTGCCTTTCGACAGGATCGTTCAACACTATGATAGCTTTACCATATTATCTATACCCTTGGTCAGAATAATACTAAGGCTACGGACATTTCTAGAATGACCACCATATGTGCTTATAGGGTTCTCACCATCAACATTTGAAACGCTTGATACCTTCGTCATGGTTCTATCATTCTAAGGACATATGTCAATATATGTAAATATGATTTACATGATATAGAATAAAAATGTCTTTTATTGATCAATGAACATTGTTACAAAGAGTCAATTATACAATAATTGATTGGCTCTAAGGTACCTATTCTAACAGTTAGTCAAAGTACAACTAGAAGAGACATACTGAAACTTTATAACCAAATAAATGTTCAACTTAAAAATGAATTTCAAAATTTTAGGAATATATCTATTGCACTTACTTAAGACATATGGGCTTGTAGATCAAAAACATATTTTTTAACTGTCAAATACATTACTTAGATCATGGTTAGGGTTTACAACAAAAATTGATAGGTTTTAAACCATTATATGCTGCACATAATGCTGACACTATTTATTTTACAATACTTGAAGTTTTGCAAGAATATGTATTAACTGATAGAGTTGTAGCGCTAACGCTAGATAATGTAGCTGCTAACACTGCAGCTATCTCTTTATTTGAAAAGAGATTGGATCCGCGTGGTAAAGGTGGATTTTTTCACCAGAGATATGCTTGCCACATCATCAATTTGATTGTTAAAGCAGGTTTAGAAGATATTGTTAGTGAATTGATGTACGATACGCGGCAGAAAAACAAAAATTCAATCGGTAAATCAATTACCTTTCTTTGCCAAGATCTGAGTATAGATTATACCGTTTACATATTTACAATCAAAATCTGTATAAAGTAAATCCATTTAAGGATTAAAATACTTACATACGTTTGGAGGCTCCTCCGAATATCTCTGACTTGGAACAGGAACACTGTTCACCATCTACTGTTCACGTGATTTTTCGCCAATCGATCCAAATAAGATCGCACTCACGGAAGTCCACGCGAAGATAATTCACTGAACCCTTGATTATTTTGCTAGAACAATCAAGGGCTTCAATAATCAAGAAAGAAGAACAATAAAAGTTTCCTTCTGGTGAGAGAGAGATAGGGTGGCTAGGGTTTTAATTGAATGAATAATTCACCTTTGTTTTAATTTTAAGTTGCACTTATATAGTGCAACAATTAAAACCCCATTCCACTTAGGAATAGCCATGGGCTCCAACCTTAGTTTACCCTTGCAACCAAACACACCCTTTATGGTATTTTAATTAATTAATTATTATTATAATTAAAATCAATTAATATTTAATAATACATTAATATTTAATTAATTTAATAATAATAATAATTCATTTAAATATAATCTCACTAATTTAATTTTAATATTAAAATTAAATACAGGCAACAACATCAGCAAAGTTAATTGCACCATGAGATTACCAAAATACCCTTTCGTCCTAAAAGACAAAAATACTTTTCTCACAAATTGATTATTAAATTATCTTCCAAGTGTGTGACCCATAGGCTCCTCATCATATCGGCTGTGTGTAGTATCGCGATTAACATCAATTAATCGTCTCACTACACACAAACCAAGATTGGCCCCTAGCAAGGCATCATGGTCACCCGATAGATTCAGATTCAGCGAAACCATAGCCTGTCAATGATATGGTTACTGTGCAATCAAATCCTTTCATCAACTATTATCTCATCGAGATTGAGGTACAGAAACAGTGTCAACCTCAGATATCCTTGACATGTTTGTATTCAGTTACTAGACCGATAACAAGAATATTAAATTAGATTGAGCATCAACTCAATCCCACTGTGGCCACAGATTTAGTATCATTGTCATTTACTGAATTACCCAATGAGATAACTTCTCTCGTACCTAGGAGTGATGAATCCTTTGTCGATCCACCATAGTCTCGATACACTTCTCAGTGTAGCCAATCACTATAGTATTGATAGCTCTGAATAGAACTACGTTGCGCTAGTGTCAAACTACACTAATTGGTGTACAAGGCGCTCCGGTGATCTCCAGTCTAAGGATCACATGCACCACCATCCGTTAGAGGATTTATTCCATAGACACTAGGGTTACCATCCATATGGAATCCTCTAGTGGGTCTGTCCAGTGAACTTGCCTCTAGCAAGCACCCATGCGTTGCACCAGGTTGTTGGTAAACAACCTTGGCAAGTGAGATTAGTCACTGCCTTTCGACAGGGTCATTTAACACTATGATAGCCTTGCCGTATTATCTATGTCCTTGGTCAGAATAATACTGGGGCTACAGACTTTTCTAGAATGGCCACCATATGTGATCATAGGGTTCTCACTATCAAGATTTGAAACACTTGATACCCTCGTCACGGTTCTACCATCCTAAGGACATATATTATTACATACACGATATAGAAGAATATGCTTTTATTGATACATAAACATTTATTACAGAGTCAATTTTATAATAATTGATTGGCTCTAGGGCTACTCTAACAGATATAAATTTGAAGATTGAAAGGGTGCCGCGGCTATCTAATTCATCATCGGCGGTAGCAACAAAAGATGGCAAGAGTGCATCAAATATTGTAAGCAAGAGGATCCACCGGTTTGACCTTTGAAGCTATGTATGGACATGCCTATCCATTAGAACTCCACCTACTTGATGTTGGAAAAAGCTTTGCTAATTGCAAGACAAATTACAGATTTTGTCAATTGGAAGAATTCGTAGGAAGTTGTCAACTATGATGATTGGACGGTTTGCGAACTTTTTTATTCATTTCTTAAAGTTTTTTATGAATCCACTAATACATTAAGTGGTATTTATTATCCTACTGCTAATTTAGCGTTAGATATTTTACTTCAAAATTCTAAAACTTTTGCTAAATATAGATATAATGACGTCTTAATGGAAATTGTTTCAAAGATGGAAAAAAAAAATATGAGAAATATTGGTTAGTTATTCCATTCTTATATGGATTAGGCCTGGTTGTAGATCCTAGGTTTAAATTACGCGTAGTTTATTGTATAGTTACTGACATAGGCCAGCATTTAGGACATGATTATACATATTATTTGATTAACTTTAAGCAAAATTGGAAAGCCTTTTATCTTTATATCAGAGTAGGTACAATGGAACCGGAACGTCCAACAGGACCCTAATGAAGGCAACTATCAAGAATCGAGCATGTGGACGTATATGGAACATGGCGGTAGAAGTAGCAACTCTAATGCATACATACATGGACCAAATGAGTTGAATCGCTACCTACAAATGGACATGTCTTACATAACAAAGAAGGAGAAATGTGAGATGGATGTGCTTCAATGGTGGAAACAACATCAAAGTCGATTCCCCATTGTAGCCCAAATGACACGTGACATTTCATCAATGCTGGTTTCTACAATTGCATCCGAGACAACATTCTCAACGAGTGGTCGGATTGTTGAAGACAGAAGATGCTCTTTAACTAATGAGATGATTGAAGTGATAACGTATTTACGGGATTGGACTTATGTAGAGAGAAGACTACAGCAGCACCCTAAAGATCCTAAACTACTTGAATTCTTCTGGAACACAGATTTGAATGATGTAAATATTGTTGACAATGAATAATTTAATAAAAACAAATTATTTAAATGTTTATTTGTGAAGTGTGAATGTGTGAATATTACATTTAAGTTAAAATTAATTAATTAAATTTTCTTTTTAAAGTTTAAATTTAAATCCCCATATTTATAAATAATTATTAATTATGATTAACCATTAATTTATTATTTTTTAAAATTAATTAAAAATTTACTAATCTCTAGGGGGTGGAAATAAATTTTCTAGGCCCTTAAAAATTACATAAACCCCCTACATAATTTTTTTGGCCTCCTAAATATATATATTTCAGGTGAAAAATAATTTTCTAGGCCAATAAGACTGTTCCTAGGACCAGTCTTAGTGACCGGTCACTGGTCCGGGTCCTAAAATTTCTCATGAGCCTAGGACCGGTCCTAGGCCCTATAAGTGATTGGTCCCAATTAGGCCTAGACTAGGGCCTGGTTAGGACCAGTCCCTACGTAGGTCTGGGTGCACTAGGTAAAGAAAGTTAGGAGTTTTGCTGAGGAGAGGACGCAAGTTTGAGTGGTGGTTTCTAGTGTCAAAATCGACCGGATCTTGCTTGAAAAATGGGAAAACGCACAAAAAGGTATTAGCTATCGAGCGGTGATTTGAGGGTGCACCGAGGAAGGAATGTTAAGGGTTTTGTAGTGGGTGATGTGGGGAATCTGGTGGAAGTGTCGGAGGGCTCGGTGTAATGGGTAATGTGGGGGAAACACGCAAAGAGGAAGTGCCGGTGATAGTGAAGAAGAGGAGGGGAGAAGAAGAAGAAGAAGAAGTTGTGAGGGCAGTTTTGTAAAAGCACTTCTACTTTTGTGTCAAATGCCATCCGTCACTAACAACATCCATTTAAGGGTTGTAATCTTGAATTTATGAAACCAAGGGTACCAATCTTGGATTTTGCTAAACTTTGGGTGTGAATATGTCGTTTACTTATGAAATAAAATATTTATCTAAAGTTGTTTGGGACAATGATTTATGCTTTAGAGTTGTTACCTTATTTTTTAACTAGGGGTACTTAATAACTCGCTAGCATGGACACCTTATTGTTGAAGAAAAAATATTTCTAGCTTCTCAAGCATGTTTAGAGCTTCTTGGCACGAAACTTTTTATATTTCCATACTATCATTCTCAGAATTATTTCCTTTCTCTTCTTGTCTAATTGCAGCAATAATGACTACTAAAACAATGAATTGAAATCCTAATACATGCTACTAAAACGTGAATTATAAAATAAAAAATCAAATCAGTAATTTTTATAACTACACATCTATTAAATTATAACTTCATATAGTAATAAATTAGTTTGATCCACCATTATGATTATAGAGAGGTTTTACTATAGTTGTTTTGTTTTGTTTTATATTCGTGTTTTTAAATTAAATTTGATTAGTGATTCAAAATCCACGCCATTTGTAGTCTCTCTAACCTCTTATAGTAGCAATTATTTTGTTTATTATTCACTAGTGGTCTTATTCGAAATTATGTTATTAAGCCCTCTTATAAGGTGTGAAATAAAAAATAGTGTTAAATTGGAAAATATCTCATAAAATAAGCTAACTCAATTTTCTTAATTTTAAAAGATAAAATTACCCTATTCATATTTCTTTAACTTGCTTTTCAAAACGAATAATGCTATACTTACAACTAAGTCATACAACCAGGTAAGAAACATAAGATAGAGTAATCATTTTACATGAATTTTGTAAAAAAATTGTCTGATTATATAGCTCAGTTGTAAGCATAGCAATATTCCTTCAAAACCATCTAACTCATTCTTTATAATTACAAACAATACCAAATCACTATGGCTCCGTTTGGTTCGTTATTTTACACTTTTGAGAATAGTTTTTTGAAAAAAGTTGGGTTGAGTTGAATTGAGTTGTATTTAATAGTTTTCTGAAAAAAGTGTTTGCATTTAAAAATGTTGTTTATTTATTAGAATTATCAATAGATAATGTCAGAAAAATGTTGTTTGCATTTAATAATGTCAGATAATGTTGTGTGCCTACGCTTGTGTATTACCTTTATAAACTCCCACGCCACTCACGCCATCAGTAAGTTAGCTGAACGCAGGGGTATTTTTGGTAATTCAGGTGAAATATCTATTTAAATCACTTGTTCAGTTTGGTTAATTATTTGAATATTATATTTGAATTAAATAAATTAATGAATAATTGTTTTATGTATTTTTTTAAAAAGGATTTTAAGATAATATTTTGATACATTTTATTTCAAATTTCTATTATTTGATTATTGAACTTTTCAATTCACATTTAAATAATATTAATTAGTTGTTTGGTAATTTTTTAAGGGCTTACTTAAAAAAAATTTCTCCATAATAAGTTCGACTACTAATATATCATTTAAAAACACAGTATTAATACATATCTAAATTAATAATACGAAGCTACTAATAATCATCCCTCAAAATTCTTTGTACCCCAATATTCAGTTATCAATACGAGCTAGACTCATGTTCTGCCCACAGAGCAGTAGTTATGCTATCCCTCGCCCTTCCCATGTCGTCTGTATTACGCTGAGTCAATTGATTCGAACCCGTCCCATTTCCTTCCTCACAAACTCCATTCCCATTAAACCTTTGGAAGATAGGGTCGTTCGTATCGAACCTTTTGATAAAATTATGAATTACACAACATGCCATAACAATGTTAGCTTGCTTCTGCAATGGGTAATTATTCATGCCATCAAGAATGAGGAACCTTTTTTTAAAAACACCAAAGGTCCTCTCCACAACATTCCGAAGCGATGCATGTCTGTAATTAAACAACTCCATAGGTCCAGAAAGGTTACGATGCGCATCGGGAACATGATAAGGAACCTATCTATGTGGGGCGAGGAACCCACCTCTGTTCGCATAACCCGCATCTACTAAGTAATATTTACCTATAATGAATAATTGAATGTTATTTGAAGAATCATAAAAAAAGATGTTTATAGTTTAGCTACAGTACATAAACAAGTTAGTTATACCTGGAGGAGGATACGGGAAACCCGAATCAGGATCATCTAGAACTGAATTTAGAATCCTTGCGTCATGGGTAGATCCTTCCCAGCCAGTGATGACATATGTGAACAACATATTGAAGTCGCAGACGGCCATCACATTCTGCGACAATGCCCCTTTACGATTTCGATACGTATCAGCTACCTCAACTGGCGTCGACCAACGTATATGTGTACCGTCAATCGCTCCAAGACAGTCCTATTGACAAAATTCCATTTTAGTAATATGTGAAGACGAACAGCAATTATGAAACAATGAACTTAACTATCAACTAATTAAAAATAATTAAGTACCTTAAAGAATGGGTAAAAGTTTGGGTTGGTCGATATCTCCAATGGAACATCAGTAAAGTCAGGTGGCTTGATAAAGACTGACCTCAACTCCAATATCGCATCACAAACTGCATGGACATATCTACAGATTGTCTCACTGGAATGCTAGTAATCCTCCCCACAATCACGATTTGACGCATTTTTCCCAACTGTTGTCAAAAATATCATTACTTGTTCTTCAATACTCATGTGTCTGGTTACTCGCAGTTTGCCTCGTTGTGCCAATATATAACATAAGGTTTGAAAACATCTTTTGCTCATGCGACACTTATGTATATTCTTCTAGGATGACCATTTAGCAGTTCCACCATATAATCGTGACCATTTAATGAAGATATATTTATAGGTTGGCTTGGTTGCATGCTAAACTCCATTTCATATGTAATAGCCCCACACAATGCAGCTGTAGCATATATATATAACTATACTTCCTCGCTCTCATTATCTTGATTATGGTTTGTATGGCTAGACGACGCCATCTAAACCTGTCCATTGTAATAATTGCTTCCATTAGTTCATACTTTTTTAGTACTAACCAAAATATAAATAACATTCAATTTTAAATATATGAATCATTGCACAACAACAGATGGTGTATCGGTTCTTAGAACAAAGCAAGTTAAGTCTATAATATGAAGAAAGTAAATATAAAATATCTTAGATGTCAACAAAATCAATAAAGACTGACAAGCGAAAACAAGTTCAACAAGGAAGTCCTAAACTGTCATCTACGTCCGACGGATATCATTATAAACCCAAAATTCCTTGTTCGCATGTGACATGTTCACCATAAACTGACGCCACTCTGGGTTGGCAATTAAGTACTTCATAGCATCCAAATATACTTGCGATGGAAGTTGCATACTTTCCAAAATTGCCTGACAATTTTCCAGGGAATATCGATCCGTCCTAGCACTTGTGTTCTCTTGGGTCCCATCACCGCCACTACGAGTTGATGCCGCAGATCCCATAGTCTTATTAGAAATAGCTTCCGCCAACTGAGTCATCACACCCAAAAATGGGTGGTTTCCCTCCCCTTCTCTCCTTCTCCTCCTCTTATTTACGGATCTGCTATCTCTAGACCTATTAGATCATTTTTCTCCAGTTGATCTATCTGGATCAGGATCGAAGTCATCTTGATTCATGTCTGCCTCGATAGGATCAAAAAAACACAAGGTGGATGCCGTAGGTTCAGATGCAGATGTGAAAGCAAATCTGCCAGTTGCATTTTGCTTCTGGAATATGACCTTATATAACTCTCTATCAACAAGTCCTTTATGTAGGAATTGTTGCGCACTAGGGTTTTGCTGTTATTGAAAAACAAACAAACATTAATTTATATTTTCCCAAAACAAAAAGTGCATACCGACTACTGCGTTATAAGAATTGGAAAAAAAAAATGTTGTTTACCTTTATATATTCTTGCCATATCTCTTTAGGACATGTTGGAGTTTGGGACTCGTGATCCCAACCAAATCCCGTATGTTCTATTAGCATACGCCAAGACCTGTATGTCGATCGCAAGTGTTGGTACTTAGAAGCCAACTGTTGCACTTCCAGTTTCTTCTGCGCTACATTTTGTAATTGTTCACTAATCCTCCTATGGTTAAAAGCTCTTATTGCAGTACCGTGGGTTGTTTTCACTCGCTCAGCCAATAGTTCTAAAAACCTATGGGTGAGTTCAGCAATCCATTGAACGAACTCACTCATCTAATAATAGTAGGGTGAGAACAAGAATCATAATTGAAATATTGTAACAATTAGGATACATATCAATATGAACATAGGCAACATATAACATTATAAACAAAACATACAGAAAATATTACCTCGTTTGACCCAACACTGCTTTCAACGAAAAGTATGGGAGGCACGACGATCAAGGTAGACCAACAAGGTCTTCCGTGTACCCCAATTCCGAATAAACATCGAACTGTCTTCTAGCGTCGAAAGTAATGATCAATTCTGCGATGGTGGGCTGAGTGCACTACAAGAAAACTGGCAATCTGTGTCTAGCAAAATTAGATGCAGAAAGTCACATTTAGACGCTAAGCCATTTTTAGCGTCTAAATTTGGTTGTCGCCCCCTTAGTTGCAATAGGCTGGTCACAGATTCATAGCGCGTCTATATTGTGGTTTAGACGCAAAAAGTTTTTTTTTTTTTGCGACTAGCAAAATAGTCGGTAAATGCTGGTCAAAATAGTTCCCCAACTTAGACACTAAAAGTTCAAGGGTAATTTGGTAAAATTGTATAGCGACTAATCAATTAGTTGCAAAATGTCAGTTTTAGTGTCTAATGATTTGTCGCGAATCCCACATAAATTAGACGCCAAAGGTGTAAGGGTAATTTCGTAAAAGGCTTTCGCAACTATTTTATTGGTCGACAAATGTATCTTTTTGTGACCAAAATTTAGTGGCTAATTGTAACTCTTTTAGACGCTAAATGTAGAATCCAAACAGTTTTCGCGACTATTTTATTAGTGGCCGAATGTATCTTTTAGTGATCAAAATTTAGTAATTAATTATAGTAATTTTAGATGCTGAATGTGGAATCCAATAGGTTTTCGCGACTATTTTATTAGTGGCCGAATGTATCTTTTGGTGACCAAAATTTAGTAGTTAATTATAGTCATTTTAGACGCTGAATGTGGAATCCAATAGGTTTTTGTGACTATTTTATCAGTGGTTGAATTTATCTTTTAGTGACAAAAATTTAGTAGTTAATTGTAATCATTTTAGACGCTGAATGTGAAATCCAAAATGTTATCGCGACTATTTTTTAGACGCTGAATATGGAAGCAATTATACTAAATTGCTTTTTGCTACTAAAACATTAGTTGCAGAATGTGTTTTTTTAGAGCATTTCATATTGACCTCCAGCGGAATGCAATTATGCTAAATGACTTTTTGCTACTAAAAAATTAGTTGCAGAATGTGTTTTTTTTAGAGCATTTCGTATTGACCTACATTATACATTCAACATGAAAAAACTAATATATATATATATATATATATATATATATATATATATATATATATATATATATATATATATATATATATATATATATATATATATATATATATATATATATATATATATATATATATAGTCCATACATGGATTTTTATGCATGATGAGCAATAAAAATCCAAAATGCACTATCACATGTGCATAACCCAAAAGAACAGCATGCACCCACATTTTCCTTTTTCTACCTGTCTATCTGTGCATAACTAACAAAAAAATGCCCTCCCCATGTACACCATCTAACACGTATATGCAAACAATCCTAAAAAGATGGTTCTACCCCCATGTCAAAATATCTATTATCCATACAACATAAAAATAACCGTCAATCCTGTTAGCATGTCAAGTGTCACCAGTTCCAGTATTTGAAATAGCTGTAGCTGATGAGGACGAGTCTTCATCAGTTTGAGAAGGCAAGTGCTGTCGAGTTGGAGCTTTATTAGATTTCTCTAGTTCAAGGGCTATAGTTAGCTGCTTCATCATCTCTAACAGGACCAATTGTTGGTGTTCAAGGCTTTTTATTTTCTCTTTTTGTTGATCAAATAAGATTAGCTGGTCTTCCAACTGTTTAATCTTATTTTCTTGTTGTTGCACAATGCACCTTAACTTTGCTTTTGCTGCAGTGGATTGATGCTGAATCTGTGAAAATGCAAAATTCTTGTTAAATCCGAAAGCTTTACCCAGAACTTCCTCACATATCTCAGCTTTTGTTTTTTCACTTTCCCCAGCTTGTGTTTCCTCTTGCAGCTCTATCATTTTTTCCTACCATCAATTGAATGCATAATCAATAAGTCAACCAACAAACTAAATAGCAACATAAAAAGAATACTACAGCACCAAACAAAAATAAGTCGATGGAGTAGAGAAGCAAGTATCTCAAACATTATCAATCTAATACTAAAAGGAAATTTCTGACATAAAGTTTTTCTTATACACATATAAGCAATAGATTTACATTCACATATCCATGCATAAACATGCTAAGTAATTGGAAAGATAAGGGCTGTTGCATTTTCTCTAACACATAATTCTGCAAGAGGCATATTTATAAATCTGTGTTTTAATTCTGCAAGAGGCAAAACAAAGCCATATGTATAAATCTGTACATATGCATTTCCCATTTTCAAAGTGTTTTAAATCTATACTACTCAAGTGTATAAATGCGTACAGCCCCATTTTCAAAGTGTTTTAAATCTATACTACTCATCAAGTGTATAAATCTGTACATATTTATAAATTTGTACATATGCACATAAAGATGCCAAGAAATGATTTTTATAACCACATAGGATAGGAGTTTCACTTTGATGAGGCAAAGTCAAATTTTGGGATTCTGTTTAGGCTTTTGTATTTTTGAAATATAAGTGCCTTTGCTTGTAACAACCGTTGGAGGGAAGCAATAACTTGAAGGACAGAATGACTCTGATTGAATCAGACCCAAATAGCTTTTTCAAAGAGTCTTTCTTTTCTTTAATTCCAAATACCCCAAATAGCTTTCTTGCGTCCTCCAAATACATAATAATTTAATGAGGATTAAGAGACAAGACTTTGGAATGACCCAAACTAAACCATAACTCTAAAGCTATAGAATATTGAAGAAACAAAAGATTATAGTTTCCTACTTCCTTCCTACACTTAAACACTTCAGTTTGGAGAAAGATATATAAATCACAAGCCATCTTGATTGAATCACATCTATTGTATTGAGCTTCCTCACGAGTTAACAGCCAAGTGGAAATTATAGCAAGAAGCATCATTGATTGACCAAATAAAGTATGTTCAAAGTAAAATACCCTGATGGTTCTAGATTTCATGCTTTATGTTCCTCTTTCATATCATCTAGATGATGTTCTCTATTTGAGGCAGAAGGGATGTTAACTATCTTCATCATCTTTCAAGTCTAGAAAATTCAAAATTCCACCCAAATGATTTATTAGATAAAACCAGTCTACTCTGAACCTTATTTAATTTATTTTTGCTCTAATTTATCTACATCATTAAATCCAGACTGTTAAGTTCAATCCAAACAGATTATAAACTACCAAACAGATGATAAACCATGAAACAGGTTTTTCCTACTAGCCAACCATAGCAAAGTTATAGAAGTTTGGTAACACTCAGGAAAACTAAATGCCAATATCAAACAAATGCGGAAGCAGCAACATAATTACAGGTGATCAAAAGATGACAGAGAAATTCAATGAGACTCAAATTAAAACAAATCCAGCATGGCAGTATGGAACAGTTACGAAAAATGATCAACTTACATATAGCTCTCTTGCTTGTTCATTAATCCACCCTTTCTCCGCGCTCCAACGAGTGTCATGAAATAATTGTATAGGACCGACAGATTCCCCAACTTGTTGCGCCTTAACAGTTCGTATCATCATTGACCATAAATTGAAATAAATTTAGTAAACAGGACAACAATGTTGTATATTTGTATAGGTGAATCATATTAAATACCTTTTCCTTTTTGTGTTGGATAAAGTTCTTGGAACCACTACGGTGGTTACACCTCATCTTCGACCGGTTCTTAGTGTAAGTTTTTTACTGTGCCTAACACCACAAAATCAGTAAATTAAAATACAATACATATATAATAACATTAAAAGCCATGTTGACCTTACCTGAAACTTTTCACTCGAAAAAAGGTCACAAAGATATATCCAATCATCAGGATCTTTAATTTCTTTTGGTCTATTCTGTAATGCTTCCTCCTTAGTAGCATATGCTTTGAATTTCTTGTGTAGGGCACTCCGGAAGCTGTTGAATCTCTTACACAATTTGTGCTTCAGCCATTTCAGTACATGGGGCTCCATGACATCAATGTCAAACTTGGTCTAAATTCATCAATAATGTACATGCATTAAACTTATATGGGTATTATATATTATTTTCATAAGAAAGTATGACAATATGGATAATGATATTAAACTACATTACCGTGATACGAGCAATCATTTGTTTTTCAACATTATAGGGAACTTTCTTCCAAGTAAGCACTCTTACGGGGGCATAGTTCCTCACAACTATTCCTACCTCAGTACTCAACTTTGATTCATTTACTCTAGTAGGTACTCCATCTTCTTTCTGAAAGTCTACATGCAACTTTGACTGCGCTGTTTCTAGGAGTCTTTCACATCCAACTCCTCTACTCTTCCCTCTCACGTTCTTCGCCACTATATTCTCTACAAAATCAAAATAATGCATCAACAGTTAATACTATGTTATCACAAGGACGGTTTACATGTTGGTAAAGTAAAATGTATTCTTAAATTTTAAACAAACATTGTACTCGATATCTAAAATCCAAGTATATATTTCAGTATGCTTATATGGACCAATATCATAACTTTACAAGTGATTGTAGCAATTTCAGGTGTCGATACAAGACTATGATTCTCTGGAACAACATTTACACGTCTAGCTAGGGTCCTTCTTGTACCAGGAGCCATCTTCGGAATCTGCAAACATCAACATAAGAGAAAACGTACCAGGTAAGATATAAGTCACTTTATACAATTAATCTCACGACATTAGATCATTAACTATATTTACACATTCAGAAAATCGTAAAAAGTACATATAATCATACAAGCATACCATCAAAAGTTGTTATCAGAATCACTCATTAAATCATATTCATTATCAGTACAATAATCAATCAACGTATCATCTTCTTCTTCAACATCAGCATTGGCATCATCTCCCACTACTTCAGCTCCAACATGTGTAATTGTTGCATCAACCAAGTCAGGATCAACATCATGTCTAATGAAATGTCCCCTGTCAAACTCATCTTCTTGGACAGGAACAATATCCTCCTCTTCTTCATTTGTGTTATCCATTTCTGGTACATCCCATAGGTTCCTATGTTGAGCTTTTCGAACCACTTTCCAATTAGTCCCAAGTTTGTAATCATCAACATAGAATACTTGTTAAGCTTGAATGGCAAGTATAAAAGGATCATTTTCATACCACAATTTCCCAACATTAATACAAGTGAGATGATAATCTTTTTGTATCCTCTTCTTTTTTGCATCAGTGTCGAACCAGTTACACTTGAATAACATAACCCGAAACCCATTAACATAATTTAGCTCTAACACACCACTTAATTCACCATAAAAATCAATTGGATCACCATCATGCTCCCCTGGCACCATCACTCCACAATTTTGTGTAACTCGACAATGTGATTGATCATTGTTATGGAAACGCACTCCATTGACAATACAATTGTTATAACATCTTATTTTAGAAGTCAATGGAGACAAAGATGGCTATGGAGGCAAGCAATAAAAAAGAAAAAGAATATGCAACTGGCTGATTAATTAAAGAGATTAGGTAAGAATTACAAGGAGTTTAACAAGTAACACCATGATTTAGACATTATAAAGAGTCTTAAATGATAGAATCAGACTTGTAGAACGGCAGGAAAAAGCAAGCTTTACAACTTTAATTATTTTTTCGTTGAGCATGCCTTATCCTCACAATCTTATAGATATTAAAAATTAATTATATAATTAATAACCAAACTTTGTTATCTTCACTTTTTATAAGAAAATTATTAAAAATTAAGAATTGTTGTAACTGATGATTCATCAAATTACACTACTAATTAAAGCCTTCTATAATTTTTACTTGCCCAAAAGCACTTAACAAATTTTTACTTGCCCAAAAGCACTTAATAAATGTATATGTGTAGTTCTCAGCTCGGAAACAATATTTAATTTTAGAAGAAATTAAAGGTATTAGATATAGCTAACTTATACCAAGACTTACTTCAAAGTTAACTAAGCAAAAAGCATTAACATCTCATAATGAGTAGGCATTAAAAATGCAGATATTCCCTTTCAACCAGAAGGCCCACCTCATCATTATTATATACTACCTAATTAGTGTTTGCTTTCACGCAAAGCATGGTTAACTGACCTGCACTTTTTATGATAAAATATCCACCAAGTTCCTGTTAGTTGAAGAATAACATTTGAATTCATTATTCAAAAAAATGATACCTAGCAACCTTGATTCGGAAGGTGAGGGTAGAGTGATGCCAAACCCTTTGGCAAACACAAGTCGGTCCTTGCGGTTTGGTTTGGCCTAAGTAACATTGGGAGTTGGGTCTAGTAAAATTTTCAAGTGACATACCACAAGAACGAAATTTTTTAATTTTCCTACGGCTAATGTATATTTTTCAATGAGTTCTATCATCAAATCCAAAACCATAACCAATGCAATTCTCAATAACTAGAGTAAGCCACAATTTAGATGAATTACCGGGTTTTTACTCTTGACTCCCTTCCCTTCACAAGATCTTCATACAAGTGAAGTACAATTGAAAGTTTGAAACAAACATTCACCTTCATTACCGCTTTCAAAACATTACATATAGATAAAACAAAACATTTCATACAACATTTATTTCCTATATTCTCCTAAAACTTCATAAAATCCAAGGTAAAATTGATTAAAGTTCTCCTCATATAAATCATATAGCCTAAAGTATAATATACTTTGAATGTAGGTTATCATGACCTAGATATTTAAAATTTAGCGACCACTAAAGAAAATTAATATAGTATTTGCACTATCGAAATTCATAGAAGAAAGCATATAAGTTGGTAAGCAAAAGGAATATGTTCACCTTAATATCCAGTACTCAGAATGTAAATGAGAAACAAAGGAAATCATGAGGAACCAATTACCTCAATTTCCCGTCTGATACTATGATAGTCATTTTGAATTTTCAATTGCATTCATTTCTATTGAAAGGTCACCGCTTTAAAACTCATTAAGTCATGGCTTGATAAACTTTATAATTTTCCATACAAGCGAATACAAGAAGACAAGCAACATATATTGCGTATAGGAAGGTATTCGGCCAATAAATATCACCAGAATTCCCCAAAATAGACAGACTAATCAAAGCATAATAAAAAAAGATAACAATTTCGGACCAGCTGTGTCAAATAACGTCAGCCAAAAGTGGCATAAATAACATTACAAGATTAAAGGTCTCAAACAGTTTGTCCACATTTATAGTACACTCAAACATAATTGAAATCAGATTCAATGTTACCATGTGAGAGAACTAAAGAATAAAAAATTGTACTTACGGGAGGTTAGGGACTGCCTCGTATTCGATGAATGAACGAAACCAAGAAGATCAATTGAACGATGAAGATGCGTGGAGTAGAAGAGATGAAGTCAGGTTCTGCAGTTCAGAAATTCGGGCAACAACGATTAAGATGAAGATGCGTCAGATCGAAGAGATGAAGATGCGTGGGGAAAAGATGAAGTCAAATTCTGCAGTTCGAAAATTCGGGCAACAGCGAGGGCAAACATGCATGGAGAAGAGATGAAATTTGGGTTGTGCGTTTGGGAAATTTGGGGAAAAGGCTAGGGCAAACATGCGTGGAGAAGAGATGAAATTGAAAAAAATGCTTGCTTTATATAGGTTAGGGTATTCTATAAATAACTTAAAAAAGTAAGGGTTCTAATTAGTTATTTAATTTTGAAATATAATTTTATTATGGAAATAAGTCAATTTGCAACTAAAAATTTAGTCAGTAAAGAATTAGTGTTAGTTACCCATAATTGAGGTCCAGTGGGAACAAATAATTTTGGAGGGAATATGAATTTTTTAAGTTAAATTAGCAACTAAATCAAATTTAGTTGCTATATATACTTTGGGGCCCTTGTAATTACTATCCAAATAAGGGATATTTTGATAATTTCATTTTTCTATAACTAATCATAATAGTTACTAATAAATCCCTAATTATTCGCAACTAAATTAGTAGTTGCAAAAAATTGTTTTTTGCAACAAAAAATTGTTTTTTGCAACAAAAAATTGTTTTTTGTAACCAAAAATGTAGATGCAAAAAGCCATATTTTAGATGCAAATTATCAAATTTTGGAGGGAAAAATCACCTGGAAAAAATTGCAACTAAATTTATTAGTCACTAAAGCAAACAGTTCTGTGACTAACAAAATAGTTGCAAAAAATTAACTTTAGATGCCAAATGTTGGAATAGGTGGGCCCCAAAATTTTAATCCTCCTTGCTCGACTAATGTCAATTTAGTTGGTAAATGTAGCCTTTTTGCAACTAATCTGGTTAGTTGCTTAAAAATTGGTTGCAAAATGTCAATTTTCTTGTAGTGGTGACATGTACATTTGTTCATGGCATTGTAGGTAGCTATTGCGATGAACTTGCAGTTATCAACCTGCAAAATGATTAATACATAAGTTAGACAAATCATCACCTCTTCAAACCATTGATTAGTTTGCTCGAATGAATAAGAAAATAGTGCATGATGGGGATTGAATAGAGCTTCATCAAGCAATGGAAAACTTGCTCAGATGGATGTACACTACACACAACAACTTTTCTATCACTCTGTATACGATACCTGCAAAATGAGCCCAAAAACATAGTAAGAAGAATTTGTCAAAGTATCACAATCCAAAAGTGTAATACAAATCTCAGACAATTTAGAGATTAATATTCAGATGCTGAATAAATCACAAAATAAGACAACACAATGATCGGGCATTAAAAGATATTTTCAACTCAACAATAAGCCCTAAAATGCTAAATGCGGTCATTCTACAGAAAAGTTTCCACTTCAAGGATAAATTAGCCATTAAAAGATCCAGTACATACCCAATAACTTTAGTTGTGAATGGCAAAATCTGAAGATTTAAACAAAGTGCTAATGACCATAATGGACATTGTGAGGTAATACTTTCTCTAAGGACAGATAGTAAAACGTACTATTGTATATATTAATTAAAGGATACTTCAAGAACTGCAATATCATTTTTGAATTCCTGAGATATTCATTAATTTCAATATGTGGCTTCCTATCCTCTAATCATTCTAACTACCAGGATATGTTTCATTCCAGTATGTGAGACCATCTCACCAAATTAATACACACCAGACACTACTGAAATCCAAATATGGAAATTAATGATCATAGGCTTACACACACATAGCAAAGTCCGACCCCTTACCCCCACTGCATCCTAATTAATTTTCACCCTAGCTATAAAGTAATTAGTTCAAGCAAAAAGTTCTCTCCATTGCCTCAGTTAATTAATTCTTCAATGGCAGAAATTCAAAGAATTGGTAAGGTGTCAAGTTCGCATCAAATGGGAGATATGAACTGGTCAACTTATAAAGACTATTACTGATTGGAAAGAGAGACAGAGATGGGAAACTGCGGTAAAAAAACAAAGAGATCACTAACTTGAGAAGAAGAACTGAAAGATTTTCAATTAGGTCCAAATGCCGAATCTGAGGTGTTGACAACGAAATAAGAGATATGAGCTGAGTTGTATCTGGATATGAAAGGAACTTAATACGCAGCAACGATTCTTGACGGCAGGATGGAGAAAGTGTTCTATGGGTTTGGGCTGAGTCTGAAACTTTGTTGTATGATATGAAATTTTCAGTGAAGAAGGAGAAGAAGAAAAATGGGTGCTTTGTGCTTGGTTGATGGGCTGAGAGAGGGGAAGGGATTCACGGCTCTGCTTTGGTGGAGAATAGTGGAGTAAATGAAGAGAAGAAGGAAATGAAAAGCTCAGTAGCAGTTGGGCGAGAAGGAGGAAAAGTTATTTCAGTGTGTTTTGTGCTTGGTTGATGGATTGAGTGAGAGGAAGTCACGGGTGTGTGCAGTAAATAAAAAGAAGAAGATGCATTAAAGAAGTCAGTTGTTGTTGGGAGAAATAATAGCGAAAAATTCACAAACGTACAAATGGTCAAAAAAATACTGAGTAATATTGAGAATCTTTTGATGGATATGTGAACCAAACGCAACTTTTACTGTTACCTTTATTGAGAAAAGTATTGATAGTTTTTTAAAGACTGAACCAAACGGAGCCTATATTTTTTTATTTTTTAGAGGTGATACTGTGTGGTTTTATTGACATCTTAGGTGATTAAAAGATTGACAAAAGAATTGTTATTCCCATACCAAATACACCTTGGCTATTAGTAGATTACCAATTCCTAACCGATTCTAAATCCTAGAATAAAGGGAATAAAATACAAAAACATCGTGCAATTGTTGTTTCCAACTTTGCATAGAAAAAAAATGAAACTCAGAATCACCATATTTCAACAAGAAGGTGGGGTATTTTGGGGATACAATGGGGTGGGAGAGATGAAGGTGATAGTAGTGGGCAAGGGTAGATCCAAAAATTTCTGTTAGGTTGGGCCAAAATAAAAACTAATTACACATTAATATTTTTGTCTATTAATATTTTTGTTAAGGTGGTGTAAAATCTAGAAATTGTATATATAATATTTTTTAAAATAATTTGAGGGTGGGCCAACAAGTAATGCATTCGCCCTTGGTAGTGGGGGTTGTGGGATAGGACTTTTGACAGACTTGGTATAGGAGGCTATGGAAATGGGCTATGATATGGAGGGTTGGAAGCGCATGGCATGTCGTGTCTGGTCATGGTCATGCAGTTGTTATTGTGGCTTTCTGCATTTTCCTTCGATAAGTGAAAAATGAATTAGATGGCCTTTTAAAAAAAAAAAAAAAAATTGTTTCAAGTGGGAAAGAATTTTGAGTTGTGATGTCTGATTATAGGTAGAATCTTTTAAATGGTGGTGGTGGTGGATTGTTGATTTGAATCGAATAAATGTATGTAATTAGACTTGGCAAAACGGCTCCATACCTGCAGGTGGACCTATACCCGTCAAAATAATATAGGGTAAGGGTCCTTGATTTTGGACCCATTTTTATTTTACCCATACATAGCTCGACCCCCTTTTTTTTTTTTTTTTGGCAGGTGGGCCAAGTATACCTTAGGTACCTGCAACTGTGGGTACCCATGAAAAAAAAGTTTAACCTAGATGGCTAGATCCTAAATGCCTAAATCCCTAATTCCTCATCTTCCATTCTCTTCTCATCAAAGTTCTAACTAGATCTCTTCCATTTGACAACTCTCTTCTCATCAAAGTTGTCTAGGTATGATTAATTTTTAGTTAAGGTAATTCATCCTCTTGTGTCCACTGCTAGCCATGCCCAGAAGTATTTCCTTTGCCATTTTAATCAGAATAAGAGGCGTTATAGATCTAGTTTTTTGACATGACTATGACTCGGTAAATTTAGTCTTAAAGAATCCATTTTTTAATTTATAGTAAATCTTTTAGGTTTTGTTTTTTTTTTTTTTTTTTTAATAATCTTTATTATTATTATTAATTTGTAGTTCATGAGTTCATCAATGGAAGAAGATCAACCTCATCAAGAAACAATAACAGTAGCACAGCTTGCACAACAACTGGGAGGATTTCTTGTGTCAACGTATCCAGTGAAGCTTGCTCTATTAGTATTACCAATAACCGGAGAAAACTCCATGGAGAATCTAACTTTAGGTCCAAGCAACAGCTAACAAAGAACATTATCAAAGGCCATCCGTCCAGTACAGATTCTTTTGGTGCCTCCATCTTAAAAAATGGCTTATCTGAACTAAAACCAGAAAGCTACATAGACCCAAATAGAGCTTTGCCTCTGTCATTGATGTTAGAGTGGGTACCCTAGAGCCAATCAATTATTGTAGAATTGACTCTTTGTAATAATGTTCATGGATCAATAAAAAGGCATTTTATTCTATATCGCGTAAATCATTATTGTATATATTGATATATGCCCTTAGAATGGTAGAACCGTGACGAGGGTATCAAGTGTTTCAAATCTTGATAGTGAGAACCCTATGAGCACATATGGTGGCCATTCTAGAAACGTCTGTAGCCTTAATATTATTCTGAAGTAAAGGCACGGATAATACGATAAGGCTATTATAATGTTGAACGACCCTGTCGAAAGGCAATGACTGATCTCAATTGTCAAGGTTGTTTTGGTGACAACCTGGTGCAACACATTGGTGCTTGTTGTAGGCAAGTTCACTGGACTGACCCACCAGAGGATTCCATATGGATGGTAACCCCAATGTCTATGGAACAAATCTTCTAACGAATGGTGGTGCATGTAATCCCTAGACTTGAGATCACTGGAGCACCTTGTGCACCGATTGGTGCAGTTTGATACTAGCCCAACATAATTCTATTTAGAGCTGTCAATACGGTAGTGATTAGCTGCATCAAGGAGTGTATCAAGATTATGGTGGATCGACAGAGGATTCATCACTCTCGGGCACGGGGGATGTTATCTCACGGCGTAATTCAGTAAATGGCAACGACATTAAAACTGTGGCCACAGTGGGATTGAGTTGTTGCTCTATCCAGTTTATTATTCCGGTCATTGATCTAGTAACTGAATATATACATATCGAGAGTAACTGAGGTTAACACTATTTTTGTGCCTCGGTCTCGTTGAGATAACAGATGATGAAAGGATTGGATTGTACGGTAACCATATCGTTGACAGGTAGCTGCTTCGCTAAATCCGAATCTATCAGGTGGCCATGATGCCTTGCTAGGGGTCAATCTTGGTCTGTGTGTAGTGAGACAATTAATTGGTGTTAATCGCGATAGTACACACTACTGGTCAGATAAAGAGCCTACGGGTCACACACACAGAAGATAATTAAAAGCTAGTTTATAAGAAGGGCGTTTTCGTCTTTTTAGGCGAAAGGGTATTTTGGTAATCTCATAGTGTAATTAAATTTGCTGAGATCATATCCTTTATTTAATTTGATATTAAAATTAAATAAGTGAGATTATATTTAAATATGTGTACGCATATATTTAAATGAATTATTGTTATTGTTAAATGTTAATATATTTTATATATATTAATTGAATTTAATTAAAATAATAATTAAAATAATTAAAATATCTAAATGGGGTTGTTTGGACATAGGGGTTGTTTGGGTTGGTGCCCAAGCCTATTCCATGAGGGAATGGGGCATTGTGTGCACTATATAAGTGCAGGATTTTTTGTTAAATGATATTCATTCATTCAATCATTTAGATTAAAAATTCCAACCCTTTTTCTCTCTTCCCACGCTAGATTGCTTTTGTTGTTGAATCAAAATATTATTGATTTTGTTCTTGGTTCTTTAGGCTTAAAGAGGATCTAGCAAATCCCTCTTTAGTTCCTTGGGGTTATCTTCGCGTGGACTACGACTAGTTCAATCCTACCTTTGGATCGGTAGCGAAACCTGTTCAGAGACAAGTTGGAGAAACCTCCAAATGTGCGTATGATTTCTTAACTCTAAACTAATTTTCCTACAAATTCTTGTTTAATGTAAAAACTGAAAATTTGTGCCCTGATCTTGGTTCTAAGGAACGATCTATGTTGTAAATAATTTTTGTTTTCCGCTGCCATGACTTGATCATTTCCTAACAACTGAAACCTTCAGCACCATCATCTTCTTCCGATGAGAAGTCAACTACGACGAAAACAACAACATCACACTTGTCTACTTTTCAAGCCATGTCAAGGAGGAAATTTAACTCCCCAAACATCCCAAGTTTGGATTTTAAAAAGTAACCCTTAAAAAAGTTTGCTTTTTTTTTTAAAAAAAATTTAAAAATCTGACATGGCACACTTAAGTGTAACTAGACATGCAAAATGGGGCTAGAGTGAAAATATTTAAACATATATGAGTAATAGTTAATTAATGGAAATTTGTTTAAATTTTGAAAATTAAAAAACGAACCCCTACCTTCAAAATTGCTTAATTGAGCAGTACACCCAAAAAATGACCGACGAAAACACTTCCATCTCTCTGTGATTTTCGACGATTAAAGTTCCCTATTTTCGGCCAATATTTGATCATAAAGCTTCGTTACACAAAAATCATGACTGATATTAAGAAAGAGGAGGAAAACCCAACCCCATCCAAATCAGAGTCTGATGGCTGCAGCTGTTCAAAGGTTTTCAAAGAAGACACTACGGTGGATCATCCGATGAGTGAAGGTGGTCTAGCGGCAAAGGAGACGACGGCGGCACAAGAACAGAGAGAAAAATTAAAAAATGTTTCTAAAGAGGAAGACACCGACGAGAATTCAGGCGAGGAGGAGGACACCGGCGAAGAAAATGTACGTTTTTTACTGGTGGTTTTGAATTTGATGAAAAAAATTATTGGTTTGTGCAAATTTTGGTGTGCAGTTGGTTTTGATTATTACGGTGGTTGTGATGTTTTGTCGAGTAGTTGGCAGGCATTGGGGGAGTAGCTTTGTTTAGGTTCCAGATGATGGGGGAAGGCAAGAAAGGCCATAGGGATGTTGTTTATGGAGGTTGAAGGGCTGGGGATGGCAAGAGGGGGCGGAATAGGGGGGCTGGAGGGTTGCCCTGCATATTGTAGGGCTGGCCACGCATAGTTGGGTGCACGTAGCTGTGCGCACACGCTGCCTATGGCCAGCCCTACAATATACAAGGTACCCCCTAGCCCCCCTATTCCACCCCCTCCTGCCATCCCCAACCATCTCCAGTCATCGAACCTGCCACAACGGCCTTTGTAGGGCTTGTATTGACTTCCCTCGTCCTCTCGAAGCCAAAAACACCCACTCTTCGATGCCCTCGAAGACCATATCCCCCAAATTGGTAGCCTATTGGTTGTTTTTTTTTTTTTTTTTTTTTGCTGATATTTAGAATATTGTATAATTATTCTTCTATAAGCTCTCTTTGAGTTTATTTAAAATGTTAAAATTTCAAAACTATCTTATTGGACTTTTATTTGTTCTTATAGTTAGAGTCTTTCCTGGTAAATTAATACAATAAATCCTTTCTGTATTTTCCTAATCAAACAATTAAGAACTTTTTCATAAATACTATATTTTCATAAACTATACTCTAGTAGACTACTTTTCTATGAGTTCTATGCAAATAAATCATATTAAACTGACCCTTTATTAGGCTTTTATTACAATCTTTGCTCATTGGTGAAGTTGAACTGATGTTTGGGTTAACTGGTAATGGTGGGTTAAGAAAACCCAATTAGCAAGCCTTGAAATCAGTGTTCTGAAAATCGGACTAGACCGGCTAGTTGGACCAGTCCTATTGGTGATTGGCGTCTTCTCCGGTTTGGGTTACCTTTTTTAACTATTCACAAATTCCCTAATCTAATCGTCGGCCAACGAGGGGCTACCAAGTGCCGGGGTTAAAGGGGTCTTGTAGAGTGGAGTCCGGTGGTTCAAAGGGTGGTGTCAGATTGAATTTTGGACGCTAGAGTCCACCTGAATTTGGCCGAAAAAATCAACCAATGCACCAGTCACAGTTGGCGAACAAGGGGTTACCAAGTGCCGAGGATAGATGAGTTTTGTGGAGTGGAGGCCGATGATTCAAATGGTGGTGTTGAGTTGAATTTTGGAACATTGGAGTCAGCCAAAATCATCCAAAATTTGGTTGGAAAAATCAACCCAATCACGATGGTGTTTGAGAGTCACGGCCGGCAAATGGGGGCTACCAAGTTCAAGGGAGTTAGAGGGGTTTTATAGAGTGGTGGCGTCGAATTAAATTTTGGCTATCGAAATCAGCTGTAATTTGGTTGGAAAAATCAATTTAGGGTCAGATTACAGGAGTGTATTTGCTAGATTTTAAACCTTTAGAAACTGCTCCGTATTTTTTAGGGGTGTGTTTGCAAGATTTCAAACTTGCTGGATCATCGAGCAGGCAGCCAGTTTAACTGGTCGGACCTGGCAACCCAAGGCCCAACCCCTTGGCTGGGTGACACTCCAAGTCAGGTTTTAGAACCTTGCTTAAAATATCCAAATGCAGTCTTAAGTTAAGTTGCTAAAAAGTGTAACATTGGGCGTTTTTGGTTCCATAACCAAAAACCGTGGTGAATTAAGCAGAATATTCCCGTTTCCAAATTTAAGTAAACCGCCAACGGCACGTCAATCTCATTTTATCACCACGCTTATGTTTATCAATTAAATATTTATATTATACTTATCACAATAACAACTTAACTCTCTTAGCTTCCACCAACAAATTCAGATTCTTTCACTAACAAAGAAATGAGCCTCACCTTGTGTGGAAGTGCTTCTGCAAGTACTTTAATGGCGTTTCACGAGAGTGAATTGATGGGTAAGGCCATCAACTTCATGTTAAAACAACTCCTAGGAAGGGATACAATCCTTTGCAGGTTTGTTTGTAATTTTAAATGGTTAATTTTGATTTGTTAAATTGAATTATGAAGTTCTAAACTTAACCTAATTTTTACAGGTAGCTTGTGTGGACTATCCGAGACCGGATATTGATAATACAGCTAATTTCTTGGAAGCTGCTTACTTATCTTCTTCCTTTCGTGCTTCTCCTCGTCCAACCAAGCCTTTGAAAGTTGTAATTGCTGGTGCAGGTGGCGTGTTTTCTCTTTTTATCTCACTCAGTTTTGTTTTGTTCAGTTTTAGAATCCTCATGCTTTATGTTTGGAAATTTAACAAAATTATCAATAAAGACGTATTTTCTAAGAGAAATATTCAGTGAAATTAAAGTAAAGATTATACCGA
Organism: Pistacia integerrima; assembly: GCA_026225825.1. Lineage (NCBI taxonomy): Eukaryota > Viridiplantae > Streptophyta > Magnoliopsida > Sapindales > Anacardiaceae > Pistacia > Pistacia integerrima. The sequence goes on along the minus strand of CM047739.1, from coordinate 7,019,161 downwards.
AAACCATAGCTAGTAAGTAATCAAAATAAATAATTTCATTTCAAACATTTTGTACTTTTTAAGATTCTGATGGATTTATTTTCCTCAGCTAACTGTTAGTTGAATTTAGTTGGTCTACTGAATTAACTACAATTCTTAAACTCCATTTCACTACTTGTAAACTCTATATGGCTTGGCATTGTTTTTCTTGTTTCCAGGCTAACGGAAGCATATGTCTGAATGGCATAAGTTATGGGGTTTTCCCAAACCGTAGATGATGCTGAATAGAAATGAGGGAGTGTGTTTATGGTTGTGCTGACTATTTTTTTTTTTTAATGAAAATGTACTCATAATTTAGTGTAAGCATGTCAAGGGAGCTACGTTCCTTAATCTTTGTGAATCTAGGTCTCCATTTTCCTTTGATCAAACTCTTTCAAAAGATGCACCCAGAAATGTCAGCTAGTCTGAAGGGAAAGTCCTGTTATCTCTTATAGTGTTTGCTCTATGGGAAGAAGTTAAAGACCAGAAATACTGCTGATGAAATAGGCCAACCTTGTTAAGATAGTTTTAACAACTAGAATAATGACAAAACACCCGATTTCAAATAGGATATGAACTTATGTGCATTTACACGTTGAAGTTTTGACTTATGAATTAAACCATTCTGTGAAAAGTTCTTTGGTGACTTGTGTTGACTCCACAAATTTTAGAAATTAGAATAATGACATAAAGTACGTTGGTTAACTTGACAGAACACTCAAATTAGAGTCAGCTGGGCACCTTAAAGGTAATGTTTCTTCTACCTAGTGAATTTGTTCTCATGGGTTTGAATAATTGAATGCAGAACTGAATTAATGAAAGGCAGGTCTAAATTAATGAAAGAGCACCGGCTCTGCATTCCCATTGTATTTCCTAGAATTAACAAAACTAAAGTTCCCTACTGGAACCAACTCATCTTAGTCAATCTGTCTTCTGAACAAGATTGCTTCAGGACAGAATATTCACTTTGGTCTCTTCTCTGTTAAAGAAATAAAACTCTGTTATGAAGGGAAAGATTTTATTAATCTTTTCACTTAATGAAAATAGGCAGAGTGTTGCCTTTTATACAGATTCCTTTGACTATGATTAACTAACTGCAGTTACAAAACTAACTCTAGTTAGTCTTTGACTTTGAAATCAATTCATCATTTAACATCCTCCCTCAAGCTAGAAAAAGCCTTGTCTTAGCTTGCTTAACAGAGTAAAGCAAATCTGATGCAGTAGAACCCCATAGAGCAGAAGCTTCATTCAGAACACAGCTTCCAGAGAACAGATGCAACGATAGAAAGAAATGCTGAAAGTGCAACAGCAAACAACAACGCAAAACTACACACATCTTCCAGAAGACTACAGCTGTATCAGTCCAGAAAAATGCAGCAGTCCAGAAAAAATGCAGCAGTGCAAAACAACAAACATCCAGAAAAATGCAGTAATAAAAACAGGTAGCAATGCAGCAATGCAACTTCATTCAACTAGTCATCATCCTCCCTCAAGCGAAACAAAGGAGAAGCCTTGATGAGCTTGTTGCGAAAAATACCAAATTGAGTAATGGGCAGAGGCTTAGTAAAAATATCAGCAAGTTGATGAGTAGAAGAAATATACTGAACTGCTAAGGCTTTGGAGTCTTTTCGCGAATAAAATGTAGATCAATCTCAATATGTTTGGTGCGAGCATGTTGAACATGATTAGAAGCAAGTGAGACAGTGCTGATTTTATCACACTAGAGAACTGGTGTGGAATGCATTAACGAAACACCAAGCTCCTGAAACAATTGTTGAAGCCAAAGATCTTCAGTAGCCGCTTGAGCAAGGGAGCGATATTCAGATTCAGCAGAGGAGCGAGCAACAACATGTTGCTTTTTAGAGCTCCATTCAACTAGATTGCCACCAAGGTAAATACAATAACCACTAGTGGAGCGACGATCATCAAGATTACTAGCCTAATTTGCATCAGAATATCCCTCAATCATAAGAGGAATAACAGCCTGGAGATGTAAGCCAAAGTGAAGGGAACCTTTAAGGTAACGAAGTAGACGTTTACAAGCTTGCTAGTGTAGATCCGTAGGAGCTTGTAAATACTGGCTCAACTTGTTGACAGTGAAGGCAATATCAGACATAGTAATGGTGAGGTACTGAAGAGAGCCAATGGTGCTACGATACAAAGAAGGCTCACTAAATAACTCTCTGTCATTCAAAGTGAGTTTACAATGAGAGACCATGGGCGTAGGACAATCATGAGCTTCAGAGAGGTTAGTTTTGCAAACTAAATCCTTAATATATTTGGCTTGAGTCAAATAAAGGCCTGACTTATCACGGTAAGCCTCAATACCCAAAAAATAACTCAAGAATTTTAAGGGAAAACTTACCATTCAGATCTGAGATAAGCTGAGAAATAAGCTAAGGATCATCACCAGTGACCAAGATATCATCCACGTAGATCAACAGATAGATAACATGAGTAGAATTTGAGAAATAAAACAGACTGGTGTCAGAGACTGCATTCAACCCCATGCGAGTAAGGCAAATTTGAGTTTATCAAACTAGAGACGAGGGGCCTGTTTCAAACCATATAATGCCTTGGATAATTTGCAAACATAACTAGGATGATTGGGATCAACAAAACCAGCCGATTGATGCATATAAACAACTTCCTGCAAATCGCCATTAAGAAAGGCGTTATTGACATCAAGTTGCTAGATATCCCAGTTATGAGTTACAGCCAAGGTGAGAATCACACGCACAGTAACAGGTTTCACAACAGGGTTGAAAGTTTCAGCAAAATCAAGACCATGTTGCTGTTGAAATCCTTTAGCAACAAGACGAGCCTTGCACCTTTGAACTGATCCATCTGCATTATATTTAACTTTGAACACCCATTTATTTGAAACAACATGCATATCAAGAGAACGCGGAACTAAAATCCAAGTCTGATTACTCTGTAGTGCGTCAAATTCAGCTATCATAGCAGCAAACCAATGAGGAGAAGCAAGAGCTTCAGAAATTGAAGATGGCTCATGAGGATTTATACAAGTGGAAGCAAACAAAGCTGCCGCAGAGGAGGGACAGCGAGTTGTTTGAGATCTGGTTTTCATGGCATGATTCCAAACCTCGATTGGTCGTCACTCGCCATCCACCTAAAGTTTACGCGACCGTCGGATCTTTTGTTGATTCCGGCGAGTTACGGCGCCAATGGAACTCCCTAGCACCACCATCAGATTCACGGCACTTGTACATCAAAAGCCCCATGATTCCAAACCTCGATTGGTCGTCGATCGTCGCTGCCGCCACCATCATCGGTCTCTTCGTGCAACAGGGGTGTTTTGGACAGATTTCAAACCTTAAGGGAGTATTATTAGGGGTGTTTTTGATGAATTTCAAACCTTTAAAGACTAAAAGATAATTTTATAGAATAAGTCCAACAGACCGATCCAACCGGTCAAACCGGAAACCGGACCCTTGAACGGGTCATAGTCCGGTCCGGTTTTCAGAACATTGTTCCAAAATACTAGAAACTGCCAGAATTTGGGAAAACTATATTCTTGGAAGAGTATAAGAAAAGACTTTGAACTACCTCCAAAATTTGGTGGCTTTGTGGGCTGTTGAATTCTCTCTTTTTGGTGTTTATATTGCACCGTTTACACAAGATTTTGAGTTATTGTAAAGATCTAACTCTCTTGTAGTGGACATCTAGTCCACCTCTGTATCTTTGTTCTCTTTTTCAGTATACTGGTGTTGCAATAGAAAAGAAAATAAAAAGTACCTCCAAAATATAGTCTAAATTCATGGAATAATTTTCCCGTAGAAAACTTTATTAATTGTGTTTGCTTTTGAAAGTTGTTAAAGTTTTATTTATATTGTTGGGTGCCATACCTATTAAATCTAGACTTTTGGGATTTTTTGAGTCTAAAACATGGTATCGGTATCTATTTGACCTGGATGTTTTACCTCGTACTATAGATTAAAACCATGAGGAATGTGTTTGAAAACAAATATTGTTTTTGGGTCACTACCTTTTTTTTAATGTTTGGGAATTAATTCACTAATACTTTCTATAACCAGTCCAACCTAGATTTATATATAAATTAGCTTCTGAGTTGAGTTGGTTATTCTGTATCGTTTATGTAAAATTTATTGAATGCTGGTGCAAACTGCAAATTTAGTAGGTTAACATGTACATTAGCTCGAGTTGAGTTTTGTATTCTCTATCTTCAAAGTTAATTTTTCAAAATGCTTTGTGCTTATGAATTTGGCATAAACTTTGCAGATATTTTAAGCTGAATGATTGACTAATTGTTTTGTCTTTTAAACTTTAGGGAGTACCTAAACGCGTGACAACAGAGGTGTTTATTGTAATTTCAAAGACACTAAATTTTATTATGAATTGTCAATGCAATGTGTATTGGTTGCTTTAAATCGATTTCTTCAGGTACAGTAATCCTCTTTTTTTTTTTTTTTTTTAATCTCTTGATTGTCCACCAGAAACTTTATATTAACATCAATATCAAAATAATTTAAATGGTCTTTGGTAAATTCTGGCTGGCGATCTAATGTTGGATTAGTTTATAGATGTAAAACTGAACATATCAAGTAACATATCACTTCTATTTTGTTTACTATGACCAAATTTACTCTCAAACATTTTCTGCTGCTCTCTTTGTGTTTGAAAGGTTTTGGGGTATTTGGTCGCATTTTGCGGAAATCATTTTCTAACTTTTGTAAAGGAAATGACAAAACACTTATCCTATTTTCACCATTTTCATGATTCTTTTGTGAAAAACCAGAAAGCATTTTCCAGCTTTTGAATTCTTATTAATATGTTTAATTTTTTTTTTAACTATTAGCTAATTTAATAAGTTATTCTAGTAATAATATATCGAAAACATATGTTTTTCCTTCCAAAGAACTCTATTGAACACATTTGCAGTATTTTCATTTTCATAATACTGTCTTTTGAGAATGATACTACACATTCTCGAAATTTAAAAATACGACTTTCAGTTTCTTGTTTCTATTTTTCAGATTAATTTCATAAAATAATCCCGAACAATTGCTTAGAACCACATGTTTTGATTACCCTTATTGAACTGTAATTTTGTGGCAATCCACCATGTGTGATATGTAAATTGCTGCTTGGTCTCTCTATACATTTTTATTTTTTCTTAATAATATTTTAAGCTAGAGAAAATAAACACATACACAACAATGTACCTCATTTGCTACCTTCAACTTGTTTATAGATCCATCTAGATAATAATTACTTTCCATTTTACAAGACCGATATCAATTAGAATAAAAATCAATATTTTCCTTTTTATTTAAAGAATGCTTTCATTTTCGTTTTAATTCTATTTTAGATTGACATAGGTAGAATGATCTATAGGTCTTTTATCAAATTAAGTGAATTACTTTTCTTTACTTTGTTTTACTATCTGATCAAGTCAAATCGGGACCTAATTTAGTTTTCTCTTGATAACAACTAACATATTGTTGTGAGTATTATGTGAGTTTTGGTTGTATTTGTGTATATGAATATAGGTATAATGTGAATAAGCATTGTTGTTGATATATTATTGGATATACGTTTCCAGCTATTTATACTTAATATACATAAACGAACTTCTGTAGAGAATTGCTGATTCAGATTATATTTTTATTAGGTTTAGCAGGAGAAGCATGGTTCCAAGATGGCATTCTTAGATGGTAGTCCCCCAGAGAGACTTTGCATGCTGATTGTTAATCACATTCAGTCACTAGGGGGTGAAGTCCGACTAAGTTCTTGGATACAGAAGATTGAGCTTGATAGTAATGGAACTGTGAAGAATTTCTTACTAACTAGTGGGGAAATTATTGAAGGAGATGTTTATGTATATGCCACTCTAGGTATACTATATATTTTCTATTAACTATAGTTGTACTTATATATATATATAATTTAGCTTCACTAATTTGGATTATGAATCTTGTTTTATTCAGTTAACATCCTAAAGCTTCTTTTGCCTGAAAATTGGAAAGAGATGTTGTACTTCAAAAGATTGGAGAAATTGGTTGGAGTTCCAGTTATCAATGTTCACATATGGTTAGTGTGATGAACTCTTTGTTTTGTCTGAAAATAATATGAGTAACCCTCATTCAATGCATGATTTGAATTAGAAAGTCTATTGAAACTGACTTCTTTGTTTAAATGGTTTGGCTGGGAACTCCGATAAATAGAAAAGAATAAGTTGATAAGATGTGAGCTTTTCTTGTAATCCTTAAAATAGTCTCCCAATCCAAAGTACTGGTGTAACATTGGGAAAGTTGTGTTATTTTGTACATGATCACTTGTTTTGATCAATTTCTTTGTTCAAATGAGGCTTGGAAATTTCTTAAATGGAAAAGAACAACTTCATCGTATGTGAAAATCATTGTGATCTTTAAGATTATCCGAAAATGCAATTACTGAGGTAACATGGGAAAATCATATTACTAACACTTGTCCTATATCATCGCTCATTTTAATCAATTTCTTTGTTTAAATGTCTTTGTCCATGAATTCCTTTAAATGGAAAGGTAAGTTGATAGAAAGTGAAAATTTATTTCAATCTTTCAAATGTTCTGAAAATGCTATTATTTAGGTAAATTGGGAAATCCATATGAATTGCTCTTTTTATATTATCAATTCATCACTCTTTTTCTTCATTTATTTACTTTCACTTTCATTGTCATTTGCTGCTAATTAACTGATTGACAAATAAATACTCATTCCTTCTTTGAACAGTCAATTAGATTCTTATCGTATATAATCAACTATCTTTCGGAATTGTTGGCAACTTCATTTCTACATTTAGTCATCAGTGAGAGCTAAATCATGAGTCCAGTGGTTAACTGATACAGATTATTTTCATCTGCAGGTTCGAGAGGAAACTGAAAAACACATATGATCATCTACTCTTCAGCAGGTCCTGCTCTTAGTTAATGCTTAATCTTTAGTTCTGTTTAAAGAGATGGTGCTGTTTGTGCAATTGTTCATCAGCGATTCAATGCAGATTGGTTTACAAAGCTAATAGTAATTGGACTATCTTAATGCCTTTTAGGTTGCCCATGGTTGAAGAAGAGTGTTTCTTTAGCTTCTGCTTGATGTTATCTTATGGTATCTAGTAATATTGCTTTTTGGTTGTGTATTGAGTTTCATCTATGTGTCTCCTTCCTTTACAGAAGTCCTCTCTTGAGTGTGTACGTTGACATGTCTATAACATGTAAGGTAAAGTTCTAATTTATTGACTCCCTGATTTTTCTCTCCTTGTTGAATGCATATATACTAAACCACCGCATTTGTTTGTTTGCTCATACCTTTAAATCATTATTTCTACCCTACACCGTACCCTTGATTAGTGGTAGATAACAGAAACTTTTAGATTTTGACCTGGTAATGGTCAGCTTTTGCTTGACATATTGCAGGCATGGGTAGGGATGAGACGCGAGCCGAGTAGCTTGCGAGCTACTCGAGCTTGGCTAGTCGTAAGCTCGAGTTCGACTCGAAACCAGTCGAGTCGAGCTCGAGCAGCTTGTGAACAGTAATGAGCCGAGTTCGATCTAAGCTGAGCTCGGCTCGTTGAGCTCGCGAGCTTGAACGAGCTTTGGGGGTCAATTTATAAGATTTTAAAAGTTTTATTTTTAAGTTGTTAAAATTACAGACAACACCCATGACCCATTCACAGACAAAAACGATAAATCCATTTCAAAGCTCAAACAAAAACTCAAAACCCATTTGGGATTTTTTCTTTCGGCTTCAAAAATCCAACTTCATTCATCTTCTCTTTCACCTTCATTCATCCTCGGTTCCATTTGAGCTTAGAATATGAAAGAAAAATAATGGAGAAAATCTGAAGGAGCAGAAGAAGAAAGAGAAGAGGAGGTGAGAATAGAGAAGAGAATATGGAAGAAGTAAAGAAGAAAGAGAAGAAGATGAGGAGAAAAGAAAAAAAAAAAGACGAAGGAGAAGGAGCAGATCTGAAGAAGTAAGAAAAGAGAAGAGAATAAGGGAGAAAGAGAAGAGGACGGGGAGAAACAGAGAAAAAAAAAAAATGAGGTGACAAGAGGTGATAGGTGAAAAGAAGAAAGAGAAAATGAGGGAAGAAAGAAAAATACAATAATTTAGTACTAAGCTCGATTAGGCTCGATTAGGCTCGAGCTCGTTTGAGCTCGTTTAAGCGAGCTCGAGTGCAACTTTATACTCGCGAGCTCGAGTACCGAGATACTCGGCTCAACTCAGCTCGTATACATCCCTAGGCATGGGTAGCTGTGCTGGTGAGGCACCGCATGAAGGAACTACCCTGTTATATTTAAATATTTAGGAAAAAATTGATGTTGACAGTTAATTGTATGCTCCTCTGTTTAAAGACGTTGGACAATATATAAGTTGATGTCTATCTTTTTACCCAGTTTTTCTTATTTGAAGTACAGACCAACTGCAATAACTTCATCTTTCTTTGATTATGCATGAACTAGTTAATTCATGATTCCTTGTTTAAGTAGGAATATTACAACCCTAACCAATCCATGCTAGAGTTAGTTTTTGCCCCTGCTGAAGAATGAATCTCACGCAGCAACTCAGAAATAATTGATGCGACAATGAAGGAGCTTGCTAAACTCTTTCCTGACGAAATTTCTGTTGATCAAAGCAAAGCAAAAATTGTGAAGTACCATGTTGTAAAAACACCAAGGTTAGATGGCCAACTTTTAAACCTTTCCGTAAATTTCAAAGGTTCCAATTCCTAGATTTATTTAACATAGTAAGTATTTGTTGATGCAACAAATTATCTTCAATATCACTTGAATTTGTGACATCCGCATGGATTGAGAAAGAGAATTTCTGATTGGGTGATTGTGACATCTTACATTACTTGTGAAGTCTTTGATGTTAGTAAGGGATGAAGTTGCTTACATATCTAAAACACATGTTGGGTTATAAAAGCCCAAAAACAAACTGCACAATTCTTTTAGTGCGAAATAACTCTTGAGATTAAAAGTAGACTTGTCTTGTAAATTGTAAGTATGATAGACGGTATTAAGGCCAATCCCGATCGAAGTGTCAGTGGTGTGAACAAGTTTCTTTAAGGGTATTACAAGCAAGGACGCTTGGATTGCAAGAGGGCTTGATTGTGACATCATAAATCAGCCAGGAAGAGAAGTTTTTTATTTTTAAGGGAGGAAGTTGCTTGCATATCAGAAAGTGTCTGTGACATGCGAAAAAATCTCCAAGGGTCTTCCAAGCAAGGAGGTTGGGTTGCAAGAGGGCTTGATTGTGATATCATGCATCAGCCAGGAAGATAAGTTTTTTATTTCTTTTGGGATAAAGTTGCTTGCATATGCAAGACATGTTTTGGGTAATAAAATCCAAAAACAAAGTCTTGTGGATCTTGACTGCAGAATGATGTTGGGATTCAAAGCAGACATTATAGAACATAGTTTGGCTCATCGTAGATAGTATTAATTAAACCTAGTTGGATGTGTCGGTGATGTACAAAAGAAACTTTTTAGGGTCTTGCAAGCAAAGACACTCTTTAGTCCCTGGTAGGGTGGTTGTACGTCCCTCAGGGCTTGGGAATGAAAGTTCTTGATGTTTATAAGGGGTGAAATTGATTACATTTGTAAGACATATTAAGACAATTAAGATGAAAAGTGGACGATCTTTCGCATATTGTTTATGCCATGACAGATGCGGTTAATGGTCATCTAGTGCTGGACAACAGACAACAGTCTAATTTGATATTTTAATTTAATTCAAAATTTGTCAATCCTGCCTAGTACTACTCACTATTATATATTGTTTAACCTTTAGCAAATGCTTCTACGTATAGTGTCATAAAGATTGTCAATAACTACATCAACGATTTCCATTCTTGTACTTCATTTGATTTGTCCATTTTCAAAGCCTAACTTATTATTTTAGGTCTGTGTATAAGACTCTCCCAAATTGTGAGCCTTGTCGTCCCCTGCAAAGTCCTCTAATAGAGGGATTCTATTTAGCTAGGGATTACACAAAACAGAAGTATCTGGCTTCGATGGAAGGTGCAGTGTTGTCAGGAAAACTTTGTGCTCAAGCTATCATACAAGGACATTTTTTTGGGTCAAAATGTTTATTATCTACTGTCTTTCATTACCACAATTTCTTCCTTAAAAATGGCCTTAGCAGAAGTTCTTTTTGTGAGAAAGCTCAAACTAAGCAAAACTGTTTTAGCATTGAGGGGGGAGCGCACAATGTTTTGATTGTTAGTGTAAGGTTAAATGAATATAGTTGATAGGAATATGAAAGATTTGAAAAGTAGATAAAAGTAAAATGAAGCAAAACTAGAGTTCTATGTCTAGTTTGTTTATGTGGTCAGCCCTAATTAATAGAAATATGCAGGATTATGAGCTGCTTGTTGCACGACCAAAAGGAAGATTGGTTGAGGCAAGCATTCGCTAAATGCCCTTTTATTGGAGGCAAAATCATTGAAAGATTGAGTGACGATTGTATATTAATTGTAATTAACAATTTAACATGTAATAGAGATATCATTTTTTAACTTATAAATAGAAAAACACAGTTAGAAATTGTCAGTTCTTTAATAGGGAATCTATTTCTCCAAATGAAGTATTCCATGTTTTCTTTCTGATTTTAAGTAATGATCATTTGTAGTATAATATCATTGTCATGAGGGAAGATAGATGATATTCAATCGCTTCTACTTTCATTAGGAATAACACAATGGAATCGATGCTCAATTTGACATGAATTTGTAAAATACATCCATGATTATTAATTCATAGTAATCCAATAGCTTAATTATTCATTTAGTTAACATTAAAAATAGTTAATTCTAACTTTTCATTCAAGTTCATTAGATAATTTGTAATACAATAAGATAACTCTTATCTGATTCGGTCAATTTAGAAATTAATTTTATATTACAATTTTATCATCAAATGAAATTTACAAATATGACAGAAAAAACAAATCTATTTTACCTTAAGGTAACTCTAATTTCTTTTCTAGACCTGAATCCATTATTCCTTCATTATTATTTTTTTTATCAAAATTTATTTAAATTAACGTGAAAGAATAATTATAAGTATGAACTTCAATCAAAATTGGGAAGTGCATACAGTAGGTTGACAAACACCAAATTTATTAAACAGACTTCAATTATGTGAAGAGAACCCAAATTTTTGCAGTAATCCCAACAACACTAAGACGCAAAATCTTGACTTATTTAGTTAATTTTTGGTAATCTACAAAATTTGTGAGAGCGATGAGAAAATTAGTAAAAAATGAGCTAGCCATTGTGTAAACTGTAAACTTCACTAGGGATGGATAGTTAATGTATTATTCTCCTGATGACTAATTAAATAATAATAAATTTCTTGAGATTTTAAAAACTTCATTAGTGATCAAGAGGTAATCCATTAATCTGTTGTTATGTTTTAGGTATTAAAATAAATAACAAAACAATAATCCACTAAATATATATTCAGTCATAATAGAATAAGTTTCAATAACTCATTAATGATTTATTAATGGTAGATAGATTTTTGTTATATAAAAAACTAAGTTTTTAGTTAAAACCAAGGTTCTGAAACCTGACCCAGGCTGTCATCCGGCCAAGGGGCCGAGCCCTGGTTTGCCCGATCCGATTGGTTAAATCGGCGATCTGCCGATGATATAGAAAATTTGAAATCTTACAAACACACCCTTGAAGAATATACTGTAGTCCCTACAGGTTTGAAATCTAGCAAATACACCCCTACGATCGGACCCTAAATTGATTTTTTTGGCCAAATTTCTATGAATTAAATTCGATCCAACACCACCACCTGAAGCACCGTCCTCCACTCCACTGTTAGAGTAGATGCCCTAGAGCCAATCAATTATTGTAGAATTGACTCTTTGTAATAATGTTCATTGATCAATAAAAGACATTTTATTCTATATCGCGTAAATCATTATTATTGCAATATGTATTGATATATGTCCTTAGAATGGTAGAGCCGTGACGAGGGTATCAAGTGTTTCAAATCTTGATAGTGAGAACCCTATGAGCACATATGGTGGCCATTCTAGAAACGTCCCGTAGCCCCAGTATTATTCGAACTAAGGGCACGATAATACGGTAAGGCTATCATAGTGTTGAACGACCACAGTCGAAAGGCGGTGGATCTGAGTCATCGATCACTTCACCTGGATCGACCCACCGAGGATTCCATATGGATGGTAACCCCAGTGTCTATGGAACAAATCCTCTAACGAATGGTGGTGCATGTGATCCTTAGACTTGAGATCACCGGAGTGCCTTGTGCACCGATTGGTATAGTTTGACACTAGCCTAACGCAGTTCTTTTCAGAGCTGTCAATACGGTGGTGATTGGCTGCATCAAGGAGTGTATCAAGACTATGGTGGATTGACGAGGATTCATCACTCCCGTACGGGAGAAAGTTATCTCACGGTGCAATTCGGTATATGGACAATGACACTAAAAGCGTGGCCACGGTGGGATTGAGTTGTTGCTCTATCCGGTTTATAATACGGGTCATTGGTCCAGCCCGAATAAATAATATCGAGAGTAAGAAGGCGACACTATTTCTATGTTTTCGTCTCGTCGAGATAACGTATGATGAAAGGATCGGATTGCACGGTAACCATATCGTTGACAGGTAGCTACTTTGCTGAATCCGAATCTATCGGGTGGTCATGATGCCTTGCTAGGGGCCAATCTTGGTCTGTGTATTAGTGAGACGATTAATTGGTGTTAATCGCAATACTGTACACTGCCGATATGATGAGGAGCCTAAGGGTCACACACATAGAAGACAATTTAAGATGTAAGAAGAAAGAAGGGCGTTTCGTCTTTTAAGGCGAAAGGGTATTTTGGTAATTTCACAGTGGAATTAAATTTGCTGAGGTCGTAGCCTTTATTTAATTTGTTAGAAAAATTAAATAAGTGAAATTACGTTTAAAAGTGTGTTCGCACATATTTAAATATATTATCATTATTGTTAAATGTTAATATATATTTAAATATATATATTAATTGATTTTAATTGAGATAATGATGGAAATTAAAATAAATCAAATTGGGAGTGTTTGGCAACATGGGGCGTTTGGGTTGGAGCCCAAGCCTATTCCGTATGGGATTAGGGCAAATTGTTTTTAAGTATAAAAGGAAAAGTGTGTGATTTTTAAAATGATGATTTTTCTTTGAAAAACCAAAAACACACAGCCCCTTTTGGAAAGGCAGTCCCACGGCAGTAACACTTTGGTTTTGGAATCAATTTCATTGATTCTTCTTTTCTTCTTAATCTTGAAGCCAAAGAGGATCTGGCAAATCCCTCTTTGGTTCTTTTAGGATTGTCTTTGTGTGGACTACGCAGGTTCGATCCTACACTTGGATCGGTAGCAAAACGTTCGTCGACAAATTTGGAGGAGCCTTCAACGTGCGTTTGTTTCTCTTAACTCATGTTGTATATTTATGCAGATTTTATTTAATATAAATTGTTAAAATCATACCCTTGATCTTGGCTCATGTAAACGATCCTGTTATTTTATTTTTTCGTTTCATGCGTATACGGGACCGTTTACTAACAAGGTGGTATCGAGCCTAAGTGGTATTGAATTTTACAATTTTTTTATGTGTATGGTTGATAACATGTATTTGATGATAATATGTTGCCATATTGAATCTGTGTAAATCTGTCTTAAAATATGTTTTTAAGAAACTAATTAATCAATTAATTTAATTTGTTGATGATCTGTTGGTTTGGTTTAATGCATGATGGATTTTTGTTGAGATCAATGTGTTTGATTGATTGCAAAATCCGGTTAGAGTGTTTTTGGTTCTTTGTATGAACAGATCGAGCTACGATCTGTACGCTCGCCGCGGTGATATAATCCATCGCCGCAGCGATAAGTAAATCCGCCCAGCTGGCGATATAACTCATCGCCGCGGCGATCGTCCCTCTGCGGCGTATGAAAACGCTCGCCGCGGCGATATAACCCATCGCCGCGCGTCGTCCCTTCGGACGTGCGCTGTACCAAAACCAATGCACGCCGCGCGATCTAACTCATCGCTGCAGCGAGCGCACTTCCAGGTGTGTAGGGGGTAAAATGCAAAGTTTTAAAACTTTTGGACCAAACGTAAATCTGCAAATTATCAAGGGGGTAAATGTAATTAACCCATAAATTTCAGAAATTGATTGTTTTTGAAATGTATGCTTTGTACTTGTTTGTATATTGCATGGTGCCCGGTACATGAGCCTTAGACCTAAGGGTGAATGTTTTAATTATTTTTTGGGTATGTATGGTTGTATTTTATTAAATAAGGCCTGCGTGTCCTGCCTTTCTCCTCTTCTCGATGTACATTCTCTTCTCATCTAATTCCCCTCTAATGTAAATCGAGGTTTCTAAATTTATTGATGTAAAGAATTTGTATAATTATTTATTGTAAATTTAGAAAGATATTTTTGTAATGTACTTGAAGTCGGAGCAAAGGACGAGGCAACCATACTTGAAGACTCAAGATTTTTTATTACAGGACCCCTAGGTGACCCACCCGATTCCTCTAGGCTTGAGGAAATCGGTTTTAGTTGAGGGCCATGTACCGCACGTTTAATTTTGTTTAGAATGCATGCTAAGGTTGAATGTTTGATAACATGCCAAACAATGTCATTCTAACAAAGATAATAATCTGATGAGACATTAAATAACAAACCCCTCAATTGAATTATATTAAGTCACGTAAGCCTTCCATCACCATGGTTTTAATCAAACCAGCTTCGCTGAAACCTTGTTCGCCAAAGCGAAGGGTACACTTCTACCGGTGGGAGGTTAAAATACATTGGAGTTTTCCTTAATGGTGATAGGTGACTTAAAATGACGGTTTTGCTTGTTCGCAAAGCGAAGGTTGACAAACGCGTCATAGGCATAGTAGAGCGTACACATATTATGTGTGCGTGGTGACATGTAGTGTCCACTCTGATACCGAGAATCACACTTGAGGAAAATGGTTGGAGCCATTGGATTGTGTGATTGGCTTGTTGGCTTTCTCACATTTGAGGTTGATAGTGGGAGCTATCAAGGCGGTGTGGAATTAAGTTTGTTGGCCTACCTAATCAACTCATTTTGGCTTGTTCGCCAAAGCGAAGGTTTGAAATGGGAAGGATGGGATCTCGGTCCACTAGGAAAGTCGACGGGCTTTCCCGGAGTTAATAGTGAGGGCTATTGGCTTGAGTAAAATAGTGGGAGCATCGTTTAATAAAAGACCATATTAAACAACAATGAACTTTATATTAACTTTATATTTTTACGCAATTGTAGATTCACCAAAATGAGCATTATGAACTGCGGACCGATAATCGAGAAAGAAAACAGGTTGGATGGATCCAATTTCTCGGCGGTATCATAATCTTCGGATTATACTCAAGTCGAAAAGAAATTGTATATCCTTGAAAAGCCATACATGGTGAGCGATCTGATGCCACTCGGGGAAGTTAAGGATACTTATCAAGTTCCTTGATGATCTTGATAGCGTTCAATGCTTGATGTTAGCATCGATGACACCTATCTTTGCAAAAGCGGCATGAGAATATGGATGCTTCTTCCATTATTCTACATCTCAAGGAGCTTTATGAAACAAATGCTCGACATGAGAGGTACAAGGTGTCAAAGACTTGTTTGGGAGTCGTCATCGAGGGAGCCCAAGTTAGGTCCTCATGTGCTCAAGATGATCGAGCACATAGAGGCTTGAGACTTTGGGATGTGGCTTGGATGCGAGAATTACAAATGGATTTAATTTCGCAATCCTTGCACGACTCTTATGCTCCGTTCATAATGAATTTCAATATGAACACGATGGAGAAAACCCTGTCAGAGCTTCTGAACATGCTTAGGACTGCAGAGCAGGACTTGAAAAAAGTCCAAGCTTGTTTTGCTGGTTGCTGCCAGATAAACCAAAGGGTTACGGCAAGGGTAAGGCCAAGGCCAAACCCAAGCCCAAGCCCAAGCCCAAAGGACAGGTTGCTCTTGGGCCTGAGAGTGGCATAGGGAAGGGTAAGGTAGTCTGCTTCTTTTGTGGCAAGCCTGGCCACTGGAGGAAACACTGCAAGGCTTTCCTCGCAAGCAAGAAGAAGTTAGAGGCTACGACTTCAGGTATTTTTATGATTGAGATTAACTTCTCTCCCTCAACATCTTGGGTCATTGACACAGGATGTGGTACTCACATTTGTCTTGATGTGCGGGGTGGTCTCAGAGTAGAGTGCTCGCCAAGGGAGAGGTGGACCTACGAGTTGGAAATGGAGCACATGTGGCTGCATTGGCTGTAGGGACTTATTGTTTATCTTTGCCTACGGGCTTATTATTGGAACTACATAATTGTTATCATGTACCTTCTATTTCTAGAAATATTATTTCAGTATCCGCTTTGGATAATATGGGGTATCATTTTGAGATATCTAATGGATTGTTGTCCTTTAGTTTGAATGGTATTCTATTTGGAATTGCAAGGTTATATAATGGATTATATGTTCTTGATTTAAACAATAAAGATATTCTCAATATTGAAACCAAGAAAGCTAAATATAGCGATCAAAACCAAACATATCTCTGGCATTGTAGATTGTGTCATGTTAATAAGACTCGCATTGCAAAACTTCAAAGGGATGGAGTTTTGGCCCCTTTTGACTTTCAGTCATTTGAGGTATGCGAGTCATGCCTTTTAGGCAAGATGACCAAGTCTTCTTTCACAGGACAAAGTGAAAGACTCTGAACTGTTAGGCATCATCCATAGTGATGTATGTGGTCCACTACTTGAAGCCGAGAGGTGGATATCCATACTTCATCACATTTCTTGATGATTTCGGTAGATATGGTTATGTCTACCTTATGAGACATAAATCGAAGCCTTTGATAAATTCAAGGAATTCGGGGAATGAAGTACAGAATATGTTGGGCAAAAGTATTAAAGCTCTTTGGTCGGATCGAAGAGGTGAATACTTAAGCTCAGGGTTTTCAGAGTACCTGAAGGAATGTGAGATAGTATCACAACTCACCCCTCCTTATACACCCCAACACAAAGGAGTGTCGAAGGAGGAATAGGACCTTACTTGACATGGTTAGGTCCATGATGAGTTTTAGTGATTTACCTGCATCGTTCTGGGGTTATGCCCTAGAGACTACGACTCACGTTTTGAACCGTGTGCCATCAAAGTCTGTAGATAAGACTCCATATGAGCTATGGAGTGGGCGAAAGCCCAACTTGTCTTATCTAAGGATTTGGGGTTGCGAAGCTTATGTTAATAAATTGACTTCGAACAAGCTGGGCCTAAAATCCTATAA
The DNA here is from genome assembly GCA_026225825.1 of Pistacia integerrima. NCBI lineage: Eukaryota > Viridiplantae > Streptophyta > Magnoliopsida > Sapindales > Anacardiaceae > Pistacia > Pistacia integerrima. The sequence goes on along the minus strand of CM047739.1, from coordinate 7,001,796 downwards.
ATGTATATTTGTGGGGTATCCAAAGGAGACCAAAGGATACTATTTCTACCACCCAGAAGAGCGCAAAATTTTTGTTGCTCGATCTGGTGTCTTCCTAGAAAAGGAATATTTTCTAAGAAGTACTAGTGGGAGAAAAAATAGAACTCGATGAAGTTCTAGAACCCACAAGGTATACTAGGACGAAGGGACGGGATGATGTGCCACGAAGTGGTTGAGCATCATGAGGAGGTTACTCCACAACTTGTGGATCAACGTGAACTACCTCAAGTAGCACGGGAGCTACGTAGATGCGGGAGAGTGCGCCATGAGCCCGAGAGATACGGTTATCTCGTGACTCAACATGGTGACGTTTTGGTCTACCAAGGCGATGAACCCGGAATCTACGAAGACGCTTATATCGGATCCAGATTCCGTTAAATGGCTTGAAGCCATGAAATGCGAGATGGACTCCATGTACGAGAACCAATTGTGGTCTCGGTGGAACCACTGAAGGGTAAAACCCATAGGGTGTAAATGGGTCTTCAAGAAGAAGGTGACATGGATGGCAACGTGCATACTTATAAAGCACGTTTGGTTGCCAAAGGTTTCAAACAAATTCATGGCATTGACTATGAAGAAACCTTTTCGCCGGTTGCCATGATTAAATCCATCCGGATTATGCTTGCAATTCTTGCATATCATGACTATGAGATTTGGCAAATGGATGTCAAAAGCGCTTTCTGACGGAAACCTTGAGGAGGATGTGTATATGACACAACCTGATGGTTTCGTTCTTGATAGTCAAGCTAATAAGGTATGCAAGTTGCGAGAGATCCATTTATGGACTCAAGCAAGCTTCAAGGAGGCTGGAACATTCGTTTTGATGAAGCCGTAAAAGAATTCGGTTTTATTAAGAGCGAAGATGAGCCATGTGTTTACAAGAAAGTGAGTGGGAGCACAGTAGTATTCCTAGTGTTGTATGTCGATGACATACTTCTGATAGGGAATGATATACCGAACTTGCAGTCGGTAAAGACTTGGTTATCTAAGTGCTTCTCCATGAAGGACTTAGGGGAAACGGCCTACATCCTTGGTATAAAGATCTATCGTGATAGATCGCGTAGGTTGCTTGGCCTAAGTCGAGTGCATATATTGACAAAGTCTGAAGCGATTCGGTATGGAAGAATCCAAGAAAGGATTTCTTCCGATGTCACATGGTGTTTATCTCTCTAAGGAATTGTGTCCTAAAACACAAGATGAGAGAGATAGGATGAAGAGGATCCTATATGCATCAGCAATAGGATCCATCATGTATGCCATGCTATGTACTCGGATTGATGTCTCATGTGCCTTGAGCACTTGTAGTAGATATCAATCGGATCCAGGTGAGCGTCACTAGATGGCTGTCAAGAATATTCTTAAGTACAGAAGAGGACTAAGGATATGTTCTTGGTTTATGGAGGAAGATGAGCTCACCGTAAGAGGATACGGTGATGCTAGTTTCCAAAGGACAAAGATGATTATCGATTGCAATCGGGGTTTGTATTTTGTCTCAATGGCGGTGCGGTGGTGGAAGAGCTCAAGCAAAGCAACTAGCGGATTCTACAATGGAGGTGAGTATATTGCATTGTCGGATGCGGCCAAGGAGGCAGTCTGGATTAAGAAGTTCATTACTGAACTTGGTGTGGTTCCTACGATTGTTGATCCTATAGACATCTATTGTGACAACAATGGAGCAATTGCTCAAGCCAGGGAACCAAGGTCTCATCAGAAATCCAGACATATACTCAGACGATTCCATCTCATCAGAGAGATAGTTGAGAGGAAAGACGTGCGATTAGTAAAGTGCATGCGCGACAATCTCGAGATCCACTAACAAAGCCTCTGTCACGCGAAGCATGCATGAGGCACTTGAGATCATTTGGTATTAAATACATGAATGATTGGCTATAGTGCAAGTGGGAGATTGTTAGAGTAGATGCCCTAGAGCCAATCAATTATTGTAGAATTGACTCTTTGTAATAATGTTCATTGATCAATAAAAGGCATTTTATTCTATATCGCGTAAATCATTATTATTGCAATATGTATTGATATATGTCTTTAGAATGGTAGAGCCGTGACGAGGGTATCAAGTGTTTCAAATCTTGATAGTGAGAACCCTATGAGCACATATGGTGGCCATTCTAGCGTCCATAGCCCCTGATATTATTCGAACTAAGGGCACAGATAATACGGTAAGGCTATCATAGTGTTGAGCACCACCTGTCGAAAGCGGTGGCCCGATCTCACTTGTCAAGGTTGTTTGGTGACAACTGGTGCAACACATGGGTGTTTGTTGTGGCGATTACACCACGGCAAGTTCAACCCTGACCCACCGAGAGGATTCCATATGGATGGTAACCCCAGTGTCTATGGAACAAATCCTCTAACGAATGGTGGTGCATGTGATCCTTAGACTTGAGATCACCGGAGTGCCTTGTGCACCGATTGGTATAGTTTGACACTAGCCTAACGCAGTTCTTTTCAGAGCTGTCAATACGGTGGTGATTGGCTGCATCAAGGAGTGTATCAAGACTATGGTGGATTGACAGAGGATTCATCACTCCCGGTACGGGAGAAAGTTATCTCACGGCGCAATTCAGTATATGGCAATGACACTAAAGCGTGGCCCACGGTGGGATTGAGTTGTTGCTCTATCCGCTTTATAATACGGGTCATTGGTCAGGCCCGAATAAATAATATCGAGTAACCGAAGGTGACACTATTTCTATGCCTTCGTCTCGCGAGATAACGTATGATGAAAGGATCGGATTGCACGGTAACCATATCGTTGATGGTAGCTACTTTCTTTGAATCCGAATCTATCGGGTGGCCATGATGCCTTGCTAGGGGCCAATCTTGTGCGTGTATTAGTGAGACGATTAATTGGTGTTAATCGCAATACTGTACACTGCCGATATGATGAGGAGCCTAAGGGTCACACACATAGAAGACAATTTAAGATGTAAGAAGAAAGAAGGGCGTTTTCGTCTTTTAAGGCGAAAGGGTATTTTGGTAATTTCACAGTGGAATTAAATTTCTTGAGGTCGTAGCCTTTATTTAATTTGTTAGAAAAATTAAATAAGTGAAATTACGTTTAAAAGTGTGTTCGCACATATTTAAATATATTATCATTATTGTTAAATGTTAATATATATTTAAATATATATATTAATTGATTTTAATTGAGATAATGATGGAAATTAAAATAAATCAAATTGGGAGTGTTTGGCAACATGGGGCGTTTGGGTTGGAGCCCAAGCCTATTCCGTATGGGATTAGGGCAAATTGTTTTTAAGTATAAAAGGAAAAGTGTGTGATTTTTAAAATGATGATTTTTCTTTGAAAAACCAAAAACACACAGCCCCTTTTGGAAAGGCAGTCCCACGGCAGTAACACTTTGGTTTTGGAATCAATTTCATTGATTCTTCTTTTCTTCTTAATCTTGAAGCCAAAGAGGATCTGGCAAATCCCTCTTTGGTTCTTTTAAGGATTGTCTTTGTGTGGACTACGCAGGTTCGATCCTACACTTGGATCGGTAGCAAAACGTTCGTCGACAAATTTGGAGGAGCCTTCAACGTGCGTTTGTTTCTCTTAACTCATGTTGTATATTTATGCAGATTTTATTTAATATAAATTGTTAAAATCATACCCTTGATCTTGGCTCATGTAAACGATCCTGTTATTTTATTTTTCGTTTCCGCTGCGTATACGGGACCGTTCACTAGCCATGACTCGCGTATTGGGATGATTTTTCTAGCCAAATTCTGGCTGATTTCAACATCCAAAATTCAATCCGACACCACCTCTTGAATCACTGACCTTCACTCTACAAAAACTCTCCAACTCGGCACTTGATAGCCCCTCGTTCATCGACGATCATGTTAGGGATTTTGTGAACAATTAAACATGGTAACCTAGACCACTATTTTAAAACCCGAACCGGACCGGTCGATTGAACCGGTTGAACCGGGAGCCGACACCAACATCCGTCCAAAAACCTTCTAAACCCGCTTTTAACAATTAACCCGGAATAAACAGGATTTGGACCGGTGGAATTGTGACAAACCACCGGTTCAATCGGACCGGTGGCATAACCGGGTCAACAAAAATCCCTAAAAACAATTTCTCCTTTTCCAATTTCCAGTTCTCCATCTTCAATTTTTATCATAATTTAAATGCCTATTAACATATCACAACATTTTATAGTAACAACCAATGTTTCAAAATTTAAATTCATGGATTGTTAGACGGAAAAGAATGATTACAACAAATACCAAACAATCCAACCAACAAATTGCAACCCAGTTAATATTTCCGAGAAAACCTTAGGTAAAGATGTCAAAAAGCCAACAAGATGTGCAGGTAGCCAACTAGCCATCGTAGATCGAAAAAAAAAATGCAAGGGAGAGGAGAAACAAGACGGTAGAAGAAAAGAAAAAAGAAATAGAAAAAAGGAAATCCAACAGCCATGAAGCCTCCACCGTGGTGGATAGATCCAACAGCCATGAAGCCTTCACCATAGCGGATAGATCCAACAGCCACGAAGCCTTCACTGTGGCAAAGTAGCCACGAAGCCTACATCGTGGCAGAACAGCCACGAAATCTACATCAAGGCGGAGCAACCACGAAATCTACATCATGGCGGAGCAACCACGAAGCCTACACCGTTGAGGTCCAAACGCTAGCCATGGTAGATCAAAAAAAGATGCAAGGGAGAGAAGAAAGGGAGATGATAGAAGAAGAGAGAAAGAAATGGGAAAAATGAATAAAAGTAAGGAATTTAGGGCTTTCTTTATAAGTTTTAAAAAGTCAATAATACCCTCTTTGAAACGGCGTCGTTTTGGATTTTAGCTGACATCATTATTATGACGTCTCTGGTCCAACCCGCGGGACCAACCGATTAGATCGGTTAACCTAGGACCTGGGCCCTTGACCGGGTCAAGGCTTGGGTTAGGTTTTAAAACAGTGACCCAGACCAAATAAGCACCGATCACTGGTTTGGTCTAGTTTTTAGAACACTGGCTAAAACAATAAACCTTGGGGGTCAACGCCTTTTTAACTCAAAAATTTAAGTAATAACATATTTTGTTCCCTTTGTCTCTTTGATTCTTGCTTTTTTGAAGAATTGGGTTAGTTTTACCCTCATGAAGAGATTAAAAGGGAACAATATAATCTCAAAATTACATCATACTCTACATATTAGTAAACTAATTACCTTACTTACCTATATAATCATTTTTATTTGATTTGATTTGATTATATATATATATATATATATATATATCTTCTTTCTTATCATCTTCGTCATTTGGGGTGAGCGGTTTTGGGTACCTTGCGTGTTTCGAGGGAACCAGGACTGGAACCTGTAGGTTCCTAGGAAAAGGAACGGGAACCTATCGGTTCCAATTCTTTGATTCTCATAACCAGAACTTGAACTGCAGGTTCGGTTCTTTACCCAAGTACCCTGTAAAAAATCAGTTAGCCCCTATTAGTTTAAAAAATGACAAACACACCTTAAAATTTTACAAATACACCGCTGACAAATTAAGAAAATCTTGAAATTATAAATATATATATTTTACAAAGTATATTTATGGAATTTAAAATTTGGTATACTTTATATTCCAAAAATACAAATATAATATAATATAATAATTACTAGAGTGAAAATAAAGTTAAATTAACATTAATTGTGAATTTGTGACAAAAGAATAAAATTAAATATTAATATTAATATTAATATGATTAATGAATATTTAATTAAATAATTAGTATGATTCTAACTGTAAGTTTGTTTAATGATTTCTTAATATATCATGACTCATGAGGCATGAATTGTCATACTATAATGTACTAATAATTTAAGAGTAATACTAGCTTTACAAAGAGGCATACAAAAAGTCATACAAAAAGTCAAATCCAGCCCTTGAAATTTATGATTGCCTCTTTCTCTCTCTTTTTCTCTTCTTTCAAGGGCTGGATTTGACTCTTTGTATGACTTTTTGTATGCCTCTTTGTAAGGTTAGTATTACTCATAATTTAATTAAGTAATGTAATAATATAGTAAATTATTAATGTTTATAATGTAACGTTATAATTAATTAAGTAATCATACTATAAATCTATAATGTAATGTTATTATTAATTAATTTTCTAATAATTTAATTAAGTAAAGTACTGATGTAGTAAATTACTAATTTTTATAATATAATGTTATATTTAATTAACTAATCATTTAACTATAATGTAATGTTATAATTAATTAAGTATTATAATGTAATGTTATAATTAATTAAATTTCTAATCATTTAATTAAGTAATATACGAATGTAGTAAATTACTAATGTTTATAATGTAATGTTATAATTAATTAATAATTAGGTAATCATTTAATTAGTAATATATTAATGTTTATCAATTTATCATTTATAATTAATTAATTACTAATTTATTATAGATATACTTAAACTTGATAATTGAAGTAAATAACTAAATATTATTCAATCAAATATATTATTTTATTCAAAAATAATTCTTTTAATAGCATTAAAACACTTTCAATTGGATCTAAATTCCAATTATAATTTATATACTTAATTAATAAAAACTTTAATATCATAATGTATTAAAAATTTTTACATGTGAAAATTTTAATATATTAATTTGATTAAGTTATTATAATATATTAAAGTTTTTTAAATGGAGAAGTATATATGTATAATTAATTGTTATATATATTTGGTTAACTTATTGTTATTGTTACACTATAATTTTTTATATAACATTTTATCCCATTTGGCTATTTTAAATTTTTTATATGTAAAATTTCGAAAGATTTCCAATTCTTTATTGATATTGCATTTAAATCTAGGTTCCAATACAGGTTCCTACTTAGGTACCTGTTTCAGGCTCCCATCACAGGTTTCGGTTCCTGCACATATAGGAATCAGAACCAGACATGCACAGTAAAATTCTAAAAAATTGGAATCGGAATCTATCCGCACATTGTCGGTTTAGAATTGGTTCCAGTTCCAGTTTTACCCGTTACCTATGCTCACCCGTCTAGGGAAATAAGAGTAAACGACTTTTTCCCACCTAAGGTTTGGCTTAATGACACTTCTCACCTAAAAAGTTTCAAAATGACACTTTACTACCTAAAGTTATGTTATATTAGTAACTTCCGTTAAAAATAGTGTATATTTGTTATAAAGACGAAAATACCCTTTTCTATTTGACTTTGAATTTTTTTTATTAACATTAAATTACGAATTTATCCCTAATTTTTTTCTGCTTTGTCTCCTTTTTCTCTTTGCTTCTTTCTCTCTTTTCTTCTTTCTTTTTCTTTCCTTCTACAATGTCTTCAGTGACTCTTCACTCTCCATTCAAAGTGTCAAAGTTTCACCGGCAGTTGCCTCTCTTCCCACTTTCTCGATCATCAAATCAAAGTAAACTCCTTTCCTCATGTAAATTTATCACAGCCCTTTAAGTTTAGTAGTAAAGATTCAACCCCATTACAGCTTCAGTAACAACAACTATTTAAACCAGCTCATATTCATTTAAAAACAAGAATCCGAAAGATATTAACATTGTGGTGGTGGGTTTAACTGGGTATATTGGGAAGTTTTTATTGAAAGAGTTGGTTAATAGAGGTTTTAATGTTATAGCAATTGCTAGAGAAAGAAGTGGAATTAGAGGTAAAAATGATAAGGAAGAGACCTTGAATCAGTTAGAAGGAGCAAATGTGTGCTTTTCTGATGTGACAAATGTGGAAACTTTACAGAAAAATTTATGAGTTTCAATAGATGTGGTTGTGTCTTGCCTTGCTAGTCATACTGGTGGGGTGAAATATTCATGGAAGATTGATTATGAAGCGACAAGGAATATTCTTTCTGCTGGTGATGTGGTTGTGTCTTGCCTTGCTAGTCGTACTGGTGGGATGAAATATTCATGGAAGATTGATTATGAAGCAACAAGGAATAGTCTTGCTGCTGATAGAAATCATGGGGCTTCACATTTTGTTTTGCTTTCTGCAATATGTGTGCAAAAACCCCTTCTTGAATTTCAGCGTGCAAAAGCTGAAATTTGAGGCTGAATTGGTGAAAGAGGCCGAAGAAGATAGTAGGTTTACCTATAGTATGGCGAGGCCAATTGCATTTTTCAAAAGCTTAGGGGGACAGGTTGAGTTGGTGAAAGATGTGAAGCCTTATTTGATGTTTGGAGATTGGAGGTTATGTGCTTGCAAGCCGATAAGTGAGCAGGATTTGGCTTTGTTTATTGCGGATTGTGTGCTGAGTGAAGATAAGAAAAAGAGAGGAGAAGGGAGGAGTGAGAAAAAAAACATGAAGTGGCTGGCCAGATCTGCAAAAGAGGAAAAAAAATTGAAGAGGAAGAGAAGAAGGAAGAAAAAAGGAGGAGAAAAGAGGAAAGAAAGAAGAAAAAAGAAAAAGGGAACTTCAAATTTTGATTTTTGATTTTTTATGGATAATGTTAATTGACATCCCACCCTTAATTATAACAGACTTTTGACTATCCTACCCTTCTTTATAATAAAATTAACTGATGGATTTGTGCTGTGGGTAGTAAAGTGTCATTTTGAAACTTCTTGGGTGGGAAGGGATCATTAGGCCAAACCTTGGGTGGAAAAAAGTTGTTTACTCGAGAAATAATAGAGCGTCAGTAACATGTAACATTTTTTTGTTCAAGCGTCTTTGAACCTTTGGACTAAATTAAGATGGAAGATGGTAAATTTGTCTCAAATTTAGTCAAGAAATTGTTTTACATAATTGGGAAAGAATAAAGATAAGTCACATTCTGCATGTCTATATAAATATCTGCTGCAGTATCCCAAATTAGCAAGGGTAGAATGGTAAAAGCAAAGCCAGAAAATATCCTTCGTTTATTCCTCCACATTTATTTTCTATATAATTGGAATAATCCTTTATTAAGGGAATATCTCCACATTAGGGGATGAGGATCAAGGTAAAGAAGGATGATGATCTCCTAGATTCTAGTCTAATTTGATGAGATTCATATCACTTAAATACCTTATCTCATGGATCCCTTCCCTAATATGGATTCCTATTCCAAGGAAGAAACTAAATCAAAGTCAACCTATACATGAACTACATAAAGGATGATAAAGCACAAGTTTTTTCATTCCAAATCCTACACATTCACTCTTAGTTTGATTTAAGCCACCTCTTAAAATAGTCTCTGACTTAAAGCTTCAAGTGTAAACACCTGCAACCCAACCGACAATCCCCTAACCTTGTTCTTTGTTTAAAGGAGCATTGTGACTTTATTGTTAGTGTTTATAGGATGTTCGCAGCGGAATTGTAAACAAAAATTTTCGATTAAGCCAAGATCAAAGGTCTTCTATATGTGCTGTAATTAACTAAACCATACAAGGATTAAATCCATACCTATGGTTGGAGACTCCTTCGAATAATTTTGAATTCAGTTTCATAATCCGATTCAAGCTGAGAATCGCACTTACTGTATCCACACGAAGGCTCTCCTTGATCAAATTGCTAGATTACAATCAAAGGAATGGAAGGCGACAAAAATATGGGTGATTAGGGTTAGAGAATTCACTCAAAATTTCGGCCACAACCAAGAACCCATTTTAGAGAATTCACTCAAAATTTTAATGTGTGCTTTTATATGCACACATAAGTCTATTCCACATTGGAATAGGCTTATCCCTATTCCTAAATAGAATACATTAATTGGCATTTGATTACTAATATTAATAAATATATAAATGTAATTTTGCTAATTCCAATATATATAAATATATAACAAATTAGACACAAGCAACAACCTTAGTATTAAGTGAATTTTAACATTCACTTTATTGCGCAACAAAATTACCAAAAATATCATTTCATCACAATAGACGAAAATCCCTTACATACCAAAACCTCAAATTGCCTTCTTATGTGTATGACTCGTAGGCTCCTTATCATGTAAATAGTGAATGGAATCATGATCAACCACTAATCGATCAGCTTTCCATACAAAAACTAAGATTGACCTCTAAAAAGATGTCATGGTTAACCTACAGATAGAGATTCAGTGAAACAACTACATGTCAATGGTATGGTTACCATGCATTCTAATCCTTTTATCATCTGTTCTCTCATCAAGGGTTGAAGCATATAAATAGCGTCAACTTCAAATGTTTTCTTCATATGTTGGTTTTCGATTATTAGACCAACAACCAAACTAAATCGAATTAAGCACTAACTCAATTCCACTGTAACCATATATTCATAGTCGTTTCCATTTAACCGAACTACGAGGTGAGATAAATTCTCCTTTACCCAAGAGTAATGAATCCTTCTTCGATCCACCATAGCTATAAACTTCTCTATGCAGCCAATCATCATCATACTGATAATCCTAAAGGACTACGTTAGGCTAATGTCTAACTACACCAATAAGTACGCATGACAGTCTGATGATCTCAAGTCTAAGGATCACATGTACCACAATCTGTTAGAGGATTTATTCCATAGACACTAGGGTTATCATCCATATGGAATCCTCTAGTGGGTCAGTTTAGTGAACTTGCATACAACAAGCACCCATGCGTCGTACCAAGTTGTCACCAAACAACTTTAACGTATGAGATTCGCCACTATTTTTCGATAGGGTCGTTTAACGCTATGATAGTCTTGTCATATTATTTGTGCCCTTAATCATAATAATATTGAGGCTATGGTCATTTCTAGAATGACCACCATATGTGTTCATAGGGTCCTCACAATCTAGATTTAATACACTTGATTCTCTCGTCACGATTCTACTATTCTAAGGACATATATCATAACATATTATAATATGAATCACATGATATAGTAAAATACATTTTATTATAATAGCATGATATTACAAAATGTCATAATATAGATTTAATTGACTCCAGGACACCTACACTAACATTTATAGTAAAGGCCATATACTGAAGTTGTCTACCAAAAGTCAGCCATTTCTAGTGTGGTGTGAAATCTTACATCAACCCTAGCAAAAACGAAATTTATACTTTTATAGTGAGAGATTTCATCAATTTTTTATAAGAAGAAAAGTATAAAAATAAGAGAAAATATGATCTACAATAAATTCTAACAAAAAGTGTTAAGGAAGTTAAAAAATTTAAATTATTTGGGATTTAAAAAAAATTAAAGCCATTGTAAATAATATATATATGGGATGTAATTTTTTAACATAAATTTTTTGCACAAATTTTCAACCTGAATTCAATAAAATCCAATATTGTAGGAGTGACAGAGAAAATTCCAAATTCCTCTCACATTCAATAGATTACAAAATATACATGGTTAAGAATTTGTGTCTCAATATAAGTCAAATTTTAAGTTAAAAGATCACATAAATTGGATTGCAAAATATCTATATTAAAAAAATTGGCTCAATTAAGAATTTAAATAAAATTAAAAATTTTAATTCTTTTCCAAGGTTTTTATCGGGTTACAGTGAAGGCAAGCACCCTTGCTCCACCCTTGATTATAACTCGAGTATTTTTATCTATGCCCCACCATAACTGTTTTAAGCCCCAATTTAAATAAAATTTATTTAAAAAGTAAAATTTAAAATATATTTATTTAGTCGAAAAGGACCCTTCTTTTACCTGTATTTATTTTTTATTCATTGTTTGTAATTATGTTTTTCACATATTCAAACTAACTTGTTTTTTTGGTAGATTCACACACACACACACACACACACACACACACACGCGTATAGTATAATCTCTCTATAATTAAATGTTAAGACTAACTAAATTTATTACTATGAAGAGGTTATAACTTAATAGAGATGTAATTACAATAATTATTTTTTTGATTAAAAAATTATTGTTTTGATTTTTGATTTTATAATTCATGTTTTAGTATTATTAGGATTTCAATTCATGTTTTGGTAGTATTAGAATTATAATTCATTGTTCTAGCAGTATTAAGATAGTACAGAAATGAATATCAAAGAGTCATTGTAAAATTGAGTAATCAGATTCGACAATTTCACTACACTAATCAAATGAATATTAATGTCTTTCTCAATCATCCAAATGAACAATAAGTCATGCTTTAACTGAAGAACAAATCATTATTGGAATTAGACAAGAAGATGAAGGAGATAATCCTGAAGATGATAGTACATAAATACCAAAAGTTTCGCGTCAAGAAGTTCTAAATTAAACATGCTTGAGAAATTAGAAATATTTTGGTTTCAACAAGAAAGTATCCATGTTAGCGGCTTATTATGTACCCGCAAGATAAAAGAAGTGGTAACAACTCTAAAACATAAATCATTATCTCAAACAATTTTAGATAAATATTTTATTTCATCTTAAACCTTTAATGTAATATAATATATATTTTTGTAATATACATAAAATTATTACTATGTAGAGACAAATTTCTTAAGACGGGACCAAGATAAATTGTAACTTATTAAATGTGAAATTTATTCTTATTTATAATTTATCCAAGTTAGGATCAAAACTTTTTATGACTATGTAAGGTTATTCTTATATCCATGCTAACGGCTTATTATGTACCTGCAAGGTAAAAGAAGTGGTAACAACTCTAAAACATAAATCATTGTCCCAAACAATTTTAGATAAATATTTTATTTTATCTTAAACCTTTAATGTAATATAATACATATTTTTTTTAATATACATATAATTATCACTATGTAGAGGCAAATTTCTTAAGACGAGACCAAGCAAAATTGTAACTTATTACAATATGAAATTTATTCTTATTTATAACTAACCCAAGTTAGGATCAGAATTTTTTATGATTATGTAGAGGTTATTCTTATATAGAGTATCACTATAGAGATATTCTACTATGTATAGTAAAACCTTTCTATAGTGATATTCTAAATAGGAATAAACTCTACATTGTCATAAAAAATTCTAATCTCAATTTGGGATAATTATAAATAAGAATAAACTTTACATTGTAATAAGTTATAATTTTTCTAATTCACGCCTTAAGGAAAGTTGTCTCTATATAGTAATAATTATTTATATATTATAAATAAATATATGTTATATTACATTAAAGGTTTAAGATGAAATAAAATATTTATCTAAAATTGTTTGGGATAATGATTTATGCTTTAGAATTGTTACCACATCTTTTATCTTATGATTATGTAATACCTTGCTAGATTGGACACCTTCTTGCTGAAGTAAAAATATTTTTAGTTTCTCAAGCATGTTTAGAGCTTCATAGCTAAGAAACTTTTTGTATATCCGTACTATCATCCTTAGGATTATTTCTTTTTTCTTCTTGTCTAATTGCAGTAATAGTTTCTTCTTGGTTAATCTATATATGATTTGTTGTTCATTTGGATGATCGAGAAAGACATTAATATCCATTTGATTAGTATAGTGAAAATGTTGAATCTGATCTCTCAATTCCGCAATGACTCTTTTATTCTTTTCATCCACTTCATTTGTCACATGCAATTCATCGACTCTAGGGATGCTAATTTTGCAGTGCTTAAAACCATTGGTAATTATTTGTAGCTTCACATCAATTGACCATGCATCAACTGCATTTATAGTTCCATCAATGACACTTATTTTTGTTGGTTCCAAGACACGATCTTCTATCTATTTAAAAAGTAGACAATTGAAGCACTGAATTGAAATCTTAATACTACTAAAATATGAATTGAAATCCTAATACTATACTACTAAAACATGAATTATAAAATAAGAAATCAAAACAATAATTTTTGTGACTACACCTTCATTAAGTTATAACCTCTTCATAGTAATAAAATTAGTTAGTTCTACCATTATAACTATAGAGAGGTTTTACTGTATGTATATTCATCTGTGATTGTGTTTGTGTTTTTCTTAGATTTAAACTGTTTTGTATTATTCTGGTTTGTACTTGTGTTTTTGTTATATTCAATCATAAGGGGCATTTAGATCATATAATATTTTATTATAGGGGGATATTGTATTAACGGAATAAAAAAATACCTTAAAGATTATTGGGAATGTTTAATAAATGTGTTTGGTTTGTTCGAATAAATTGGTGAATAATATGTTTGGTTGGGAGAATAAATGGGTAGGTATGTTATATAGATTACTAATTTGCCCTTCTTTTTAAATATTCATATAATAGTATTTATTATTATTATTTTTTGAATAATTTCTTTTAACCTCTACTTTTCAGATTTAGCAAAAACACCCTAGCAACCAAAAACGTTTTAAACTTAACAAAAACACCCCTACCCACCCCAAGCCATTGCCGACAGCTAGTCGTGACGCCTACGGTGCCATAGATCTGGCCGTAAAATGGCCGGGTTTTTGGCTGTGAAACGTTGGCCATTTCACGGGACCATGAAATGGCCATAGATCTAGCCGTTTCCGACGATCCATGGTCGAAAAAGGCCTCATCGGTGCATAGTCGGCCATATACAGCCGGTCATATGCCATTATGACAACTTTTAGCAGCCTCCGATGGCGGTCCACGGTGGTGGCTAGTTTTGGGTACAATGCCATATCTGTAAATAATGACAATAATAAGGGCAATGTCGTCTAAAAAATTTAAAAAGTGCGGACAAAAGGGTCTGCATGAGTGAATTTGGTGTTTTGTATATCTTAACGAATATAAGGCTAATGCACAAAATGCTCAACTGTTTAGGGGCAATATGGGAAACAAAATTAGATTAGATTTTGGGAATAATTTTTTTACAAACCAACCAAACATTGTCATCTGCTCAATTTAAAAAATATTACCCCAGTTATCTAATATGAATCCCATCCAAACGGGCCCTAAGATGATCTTATCTCCCTAACTCATTTAGATACTCTTCTTTCTTGTTTTTTCCCCTACATTAAATGACTTTATCATTTTAATTGAAGTTTTTAGTTCTTAATCTCTAATTATTTGTTTTCTTTTTCTTTTATAGCTTGTTAATTTATCTATTTGCTTCAATTCTCGTGATAGTGAAAAATATTGATAATTAATTGTTCCCCTAAATGTTTATTTACAATTGCACATATATATGTTTTTAATTTAAAAAAAAATCAAATGGTAGCTTAGAAAGAGTTTAAGTGGGGCTTAAATAACATCACACCCTTTTAAAATTTTTCTTTGAGAGTTGAGACAGAGCAAATAAGCCATTTAGCAAAATTATATAAAAAGAGTGGAATATTAAAATTATTTTCCTAAATACAACGACAATATTACACCGCAATCACTGAGGAATTCAAAGGGACATGCCAAGAAGTAAGACTTTCAGAACCCGCAATACAAGCAATTGAATATGTTTTAATTCGAAGAAAAATTATTATACGTGTAAAATGGTTCATGTTGAACATTGACTAGTTTGATTATTTGGCGGTGGAAATGCCAACTTTTTTCCTCTATAAATTAGGTTTACAATTGGCATCATAGTTATAAATTCTTCCATTTCACTTTCTTTTAAGCTGATGCCTTAACTATTCAAGAGGCCTTCCATGTTTACGACAATGGTATTTCTCGGGTTGCTTATTATTATGGCCACCCTACATGCAACAGGTCTCTCTCTCTCCATGAAGGAGCATCCTAATTCTCCATGCTTAGTGACAATTTACCATCAAAATCAGAAGTCATAGCTCTTTTCAGAAAGAATCGCATCTAGTCAAGCCGAAGCAGATTCATGGGTGCAAAACAATGTCAAAAACTATGGCGATGTCAAATTCCGATACATCGCAGTTGGAAATGAAGTAAAACCTAGTGATAATTTTGCACAATTTTTAGTCCCGGCCATGCAAAACATACAGAATTCCATTGCTTCAACTGGTCTTCAAACCCAAATTAGAGTATCCACTGCTATTGATACTCGTTCTCTTAGTGATCAATCCTATCCTCCATCTCAAGGTTCCTTTAGAGAAGAATATCTACCCATTCTGAATCCACTCATTGGCTTTCTAAAAACAAACCAAGCTCCATTACTGGTTAACTTATACCCTTATTTCAGCTACATTCATGATCCTCAAAACATTCATCTTGAGTATGCTCTTTTTACAGCTCACACAGATGTGGTCTCAAATCCTTCGTATAACTATCGTAATCTTTTCAATGCAACATTGGATACCGTTTACGCGGCACTTGATGAGAAGGCGGATGGGGGCGCCTTGGAGATCGTTGTGTCGGAGAGTGGATGCCCTTCGGCGGGTGGAATTGAAACGAGTATTGAGAATGCGAGAACTTATAACCAGAATTTTGTTCAACATGTGAAAGGAGGAGGAGGGAGTCCGAGAAGGCCTGGAAAGGAAATAGAAACTTATGTCTTTGCCATGTTTGATGAGAATAAGGAAGAGCCTAAATATGAGAAATTCTGGGGACTCTTTTCTCCGGATATGCAGCCTAAGTACCCAATTGATTTCAATTAGAGTTGAAAATTTTGTAGCAACGAAGGAGAATAAGTGCACTTCTGCCATTTATTAGTATATAATTAGAGGTTGTAAACCTTCTTCGAGAAAATAACAAGTTCATCCATGATGTTTGGTTTAAGTAGCTTTAGTTTTGTTATGCCTAAAAAATCAGGGTTGATGCAGGCTTACGTCAGCGAGGACCAATCATAGTTCAGGAAGGCATTGTGCCATCTAGGCTTTGCCATGTCGTCCAAGGGTAGAAGAAGGTAGGCTGTCATCAACTTGGCAGGTAAAGGTATGGCTAGTGATTGGCTGGGAGTCACCCACTTGCCCAAGCCCTACGCGATTTAAGGATATTTACCGTGCAACCAACCAATGGGAAGTACGGTAGGAATTGTACGGGACTTGCCCATTGGTAGACTCGTAATCATTGCCCAAAAACCTCTTACTATAAATAGAGAGCTTTCCTCTCATCATCCAGATTCGGCTTTTGATAATATAAACACTCTCTCTCACTCTTTGTATTTCTATCTCCTTGATTGCTATTTGTGACTTGATTGTAACCTTTCATTTATAAAAAGACAGTGACATAGGATTTACTTTGAGCATCCGAACCACTTTAAAAATTATCTCCTTTTTTATTTATTTTCATTTCCAGTTCACGTATAATTTCTAAGTTCGCTTAGCACTTTGCACTTGCGAATAGTTGGTGTCAAAATCCAGTAACAACAGTTTAACGCTAGAAGGAGGGCTTGATTTAGTATTCGCTCTTCATCAGGAATCTCCAATTAATCAATTTTGTTTGATAACAAATAGCTCGTGGTTTTGAAACCGAGTGAGCTACCCCCAACAACAAGGAGGGCCCCCAACTGTAGGATGACACTTCTCCCGAAGTGCCCCCGTGGTTAACCGAAGGTTAGACCGTTTGGATCAAGTCGTACCACCCGAGTCCGATAAGGCGGTGCCACCACAAAAAATGCATGTAGATCGCGCTAAAGCGCAGAAATGGGCAAAGGCCCATGCCACATGCATTGTAATGCGTAAAGGCAAGGGGAAACAGGTGGCAGATGATGGGCCGAAGGGCTCCAAGGGACCAACGAATGCCGGTCGTGAAACGAGTAAAATACCTATGGCTTTGCAACTTGACAGTATGTCGCATCATGAACCGTCTCATGCCACATCGCATAGGCACCCCCATAAAAGTGCAAGGAAGGGAAACCCCCAGCAATTGTGAGTCGGTTTTGACAACCGCAGAGGTCGGGCTAACTCCTCAAACATTTCATTGCCTTCACACGGCTTTAGTTAGCATGTGTCAAGATATGTCAAAGCTTCCGGCCGAAGGAGGCGAGGAAGCGTTTGATCTGCGGTCTTTCCTAAACCGTAATCGTGAGGGTTGAACCCATGTTACGAAAAGCGATCCTCAGGTAGCTCCACTGCTTCAAATTGAGGAGTTACAGCGAGCTCTGGATCAACTTGGAGCTTAGTAAAACGAGCATGGGTAGGTCATTGAGGCGTTTCCCTTTTCTCCAGCAATGTTAGTTGCTCCTCTCCCGTCAAGGTTTAGAATGCTCGATATGCGATCATTCAATGGGAATTCTGATCCGTATAATCACCTATATAAGTTAACGACCTCATAGAGCTTCACCAAGTTTCCAATTTGGCCAAGTGTCACTGTTTGGCAGTGACCCTGATTGCCCATGCCAAGCGCTGGTTTAGATCGCATCTGCTAGGGTCTATTAACTCGTGGCAGCAGATGAGTTAATTATTCTTGAGACACTTCCAAGCGAATAGGAAGTTCTCAATGCCGTTGAGTTATCTGAGCAACATACGGTAGGATAAGAATGAATCCCTCTAGTCCTACACTGACGGGTTCCACAAGGAGCTGCACAAGGTAGCTAATACACCTGAAGAATCTATTCGAACTCTCATTATTGTGGGAATTCATCTGCAAACCGACATGTGGAAAAAGCTGTAATCTGGGGACGACATTTTCCTCACCCGCTTCTACGACCTCACAGAGAAGTACTTATGAATAGAGAATTTTGTGGCCGCTCTCAATCGCCACTACCACGGTCCTTCGACTAGTGCTCCTGACCGGGGGAAGGGAGGCAGAAAAGCTGATCGTAGATGGGCTAATGAAGATCAACGGAAGGGAAAAAAGCAGCGGTTTGAGTCCAAGAAATCCTATGCCTAGGTTCCTTGTCGCGATCACGATAAAAATCAGTATACTCCTCTGAATGCATTAGTATCAGTTATTCTAGATAAGTCAGAAGAAGCCGGCCTGCTTGGAGAGCCAACGCCCATGAGCAATCTCCCTTTAGCAAAAAACAACAAGAAATATTGATGTTATCACCAGGATAATGGGCACCACACCGATGAGTGTTAGGCTCTCAAGCAAGCAATTTAAGGCCTCATCAAGTAGGGGCACTTCAAGGAGTATATTGATGGTCCAACTCTCGTTCGGGAGAAGGATCAAGAGGAACAGGGGAAGAAGCGCCATGGTCGTAAGTGTCTCTACTGCGTAGGGATCATCTTTGGAGGACTGCACCTCGCGGGGAATTCTTGAGGTACCCAGAAAAGGTACGCTCGGGAAGCTTGTCATGATCCCGTGAGTGTGATGACCATGACGTCATCACGACCTGCTAAGGTTCGCAAGGAAGAAAAGATTACCTTCTTAGAGAAAGACGTGATACAATTGCATCATCCCCATGAGGATGCACTCATCATCGCGCTTGAAATAGGTCGGTGCGAAGTCCACAACATGTTGGTGGACAATGGCAGCACTGTGAACATCCTATTTTAGCGAGCTTTTGACAAAATGCAATTGGACGAGGCAGATCTGAAGCTTGCCTCTATCCCTCTCTACGATTTTACTGGGGATCATCTGATTCCTAAGGGAACGATCGCACTTCCCGTCACTTTGGGTAAGACCAACGAAGTGACCACGATGACAAAGTTCTTAATGGTAGATTGTCCGTCCGCTTTTAATGGCATTCTGGGACGACCTCTACTACGAAGTTTGAAGGCTGTCACCTCCATCTATCATCTTTAGATGAAGTTTCCCACTCCGATAGGGTGTGGGGAAATGAAAGGGTCTCAGAGCGAATCTCGCGACTATTATGTAAGGGTAGTGCAGATGGCGTGCAAAGGGAAAGGGAAGTAGGTGGGTATTCTCGAGCAGGCAATGGCGATCAATAGGATCGAGCCATAGTTAGGTCCAGTGGAAGACTGCATAGATCCTCGTGTTCAGGAGGAGTATTCTCATAGTGGGCCGGTCCAGTCTCTATCAGAGGCATCAGTCGACCAGAATAAGCCGACGCGAGTGTTGAGGATCGGGAGTAATATTAGCCCTCAGCTTGTCGTAGATTTAACGAGCTTCCTTAGACAGAATATTGATGTTTTTGCATGGACTTATGCTAATATGGTCGAGATCAGCCCGAATATAATATGTCATGCACTCAACATTGACAGCGTGATCAAGCCAGTTCGTTAGAAGAGAAGAGCCATGGACCTGGAGCGCTATGCTGCTCTTAAAGTTGAGGTGGATAAGTTCCTTTCAAACGGGTTTGTTCGGGAAGCTCATTACCCGAGTTAAGGTCACCAATCCGGTTTTGGTGAAAAAATCCAATAGCAAGTGGTGAACTTGTGTTGATTTCTCTAATCTCAACAAATCATGTCCGAAGGACAGTTTCTCTTTGCCCAGGATCGATCAGTTCGTCGACACCACCTCTAGGCATTAGTTGTTAAGCTCTATGGATGCCTACTCGGGGTATAATCAGATCCCGATGTATGAGCTTGACAAAGAGTGTATCTCATTCATCACAGATCGAGAAATCAATGAAAGTCTATGTCGATGATGTTAGTAAGTGATTAGGTTTGCGTAGCGGAAAAACGAAATTTTAAAACGAAAAAGATCACTTACACGTCCCAAAATCCAGGCACAAATTGTATTGTTCACATGCATAAACAAAAAATGTAGAGTAAAAGCTATGTAAAAACAAATCCATACAAGGATTTAGTTCATACCCACGTTTGGAGGCTCCTCCGAATATCTCTGATTTCACTCACAAACACTGTTCACCAGCTACTGTTCATCGATACTATTCACCGATACTGTTCATCAACACTGTTCACCTGATTCTTCACTAATGATCCAATATAGGATTGCACTCACAAAAATCCACACGAAGACAATCCGCAGAACCCTTGATTATTTTGCTAGAACAATCAAGGGCTTCAAGAATCAAGAAAGAATACAAGCAAAAATATTTCCTTTCACTAAGGAGTGAAAGAGAGAGAGAGAGAGAGAGAGAGAGAACCATTTGGGTGGCTAAGGTTTTAATTGAATGAATATCACTCATTTTAATTTTAAGTTGCACTTATATAGTGCAACATTTAAAACCCTATTCCACTTAGGAATGCAACCAAACACCATGTAATTGGTATTTTAAATTAATTAATTATTATTATAATTAAAATCAATTAATATATAATAATATATTAACATTTAATTAATAATAATAATTCATTTAAATATATGTGTACATATATTTAAATATAATCTCACTAATTTAATTTTAATATCAGATTAAATATAGGCGACACCTCAACAAATTTAATTGCACTGTGAGATTACCAAAGTACCCTTTCATCCTAAAAGACGAAAATACCCTTCTCACAAATTAATTATTAAATTATCTTCTAAGTATTTGACCCATAGGCTCCTCATCATATCGTTAGTGTGTAGTATCGCGATTAACCAATTAATTATCTCACTACACACAGACCAAGATTGGCCCTTGGTAAGGCATCATGGCCACTCGATAGATTCGGATTCAACGAAACCTCAAGCTGTCGACGATATGGTTACCGTGCAATCAAATCATTTCATCAACTGTTATCTCATCGAGACTGAGGTACAAAAATAGTGTTAACCTCAGATATCCTCGACATGTTTGTATTCAGTTACTAGACTAATGACAGGAATATCAAACTGGATTGAGCAACAACTCAATCCTACTATGGCCACAGATTTAGTGTCATTGTCATTTACTGAATTACCCAGGGAGATAACTTCTGTAATGACTCTCTTTCTAGCTAGTATACTCGTAAAATAATAGTAAAATTCACTAAATATATATATAAGAAAATATACATATAAACGAGTATAAAATTATGGGCCCATAGTAATTTTCTTTATACATAAATCTTTACATAATATAATAATATCTCAAAATAGTAACTTGACAGTTTTGCCCAACCCTTCCACTGCGTGATGTTCCAAGTGACTGCATCTCACCTGTTACCTGCAAAAACATTGAAAACAACGGAGTGAGCACTAATTGCTCAGTAAGTAAACCCACTATGCTACCCTTCTCTCTCCGTTGCTTAAATTCTGAATTTATTTCCTTACTTCACACTTCCCCATTCTTCTCTATTTTTTCTCTACTCTTACTCTGTTTTTTCTCTATTCTTTCTCTATTCTAATTTCCCACTACTAAGATAATGGGCATGGTATTATGCATATATATGATGCAAATGCACAAAGGCATAAAATGTGCATTTTCTTTTCTGTTTTCTTTCTTTTTTGTTCTTATTCTTTTCTTTCTTTTCTTTTCTTTTGTTCTTTTCTGTTCTTTTTTTTTTTTCTTTTTTTTCTATTCTTTCTTATTCTTTTCTTTTCTTTTCTTTTCTTTTCTTTTCTTTCTTATTCTTTTGCCGATCGGACTTCGGTTGAGGCATGGATTCAAAGCCTTGGCTGTGTGAGTGTATTCTTCTTTCTTGGGTACAACCCTCATCCACATGCACTCTTACGGACTATACCAAATTTTCTTTCTTATTCTTAGGCCGCTCACTGAAGGCGGTGTGCATGCGGGGAAAATTATTCTTATCACTCACGGGTTCCCTATCGCAACAACCTTTTCTTCTTTTTATCTTTTTACACTTCTTTAAATAAAAATTCAGATTTGAACTTCTTTAATATTCTCATTTCTTTCTATTTACTCTTTAACATTCTTTAGTGCTTTTTCATGCTCTTATGAGTATGTATGCATGTAGATGGTTTCATGCTTATAATTCTTTCTAAATTCACATGTTTAGATGCAGTAATGCAATATGGAATGCAAACATGTCATTCTCTACCATCTACAAACTCATCTCAATATAACACATAATCATACTCATACAGGCACTTCTTTTTGACATTTCATCAAACAACTTATGTGCACAAAGCAACTCTAATTTGGCTACACTTCTATCTCTTTTCTAAGCCACCAAAAATTTGGTATAAAATCCTCCATATTTAACGCCAAACCTGTCTAAAATGTACACTCCAAAATTTCTACTCCAATTCTTCCAAATTTCATCCAAACTCACATCAAATATCAAATATACCAACACTACTTCTCATGGATAAGTTCTAATCATCATTCAACATCAAATCCATCAACAATTCTTCATATAAAACACATATATGCATAAAAGGAATTCTCTACACAATATTACTTAAATCATAACTCAGATAGGATTTACTTACCTTAGATGTGAGAAATCCAACACTCTAATAATCTTTTTTGATCCAGCTCTCTTTCTCTTGAATCCTATGAACACAAATCATTAAAATTCAGCACTTTAAAAATTAAAACTCACTTCTTGATGCAAAGAACTTACCTAAGGATGTTTGGGATTGAAAATCCACTAAAAAGTACCCAAAATCTATGAATTTCCCTTGAAGAAGAATTGAAGAAATTGAGAGGATTTGAAGGTGAAGGTGGCATGAAAATGGATGAAGAATGGCTAGGGTTTCATTCTTCAATTCTTGATATAACATATTAGTATTTGTAGTTTCCCATTTTTCCCTTGCACTTTCTATAAAATTTCATCTATGTCCCTTAGTCAATTACCATATGCCCTCATTTTTATTGCATTCTCCATGAAATTCTATCTCTTTTCACTCCTCACAAATTCAACTAATTTTAAGTGAAAAGACCATTTTACCCCTAATGAAATTTTAAGGCATTTTCTTCACATTTTCTCAAAATAACTTTAACACAAATCAACTAAGGGTATAAGGGCAAAAGCTAAGCTACGTACCTCGATGTGGGCATTACAACTTCTCCCATACCTAGCACTAATAAATCCTTTGTCGATCCACCATAGTTTCGATACACTTCTCAATGTAGTCAATCACTACCGTATTGATAGCTCTGAATAGAACTACGTTGGGCTAGTGTCAAACTACACCAATTGGTGCACAAGGCTCTCCGGTGATCTCAAGTCTAAGGATCACATGCACCGCCATCTGTTAGAGGATTTGTTCCATAGACACTGGGGCTATCATCCATATGGAATCCTCTAGTGGGTATATCCAGTGAACTTGCCTCTAGCAAGCACCCATGCGTTACACCAAGTTGTCGGCAAACAACCTTGATAAGTGAGATCAGTCACTACCTTTCGGTAGAGTCTTTCAACACTATGATAGCCTTACCGTATTATTTGTGTCCTTGATCAGAATAATACTGGGGCTATAGATATTTCTAGAGTGGCCACCATATGTGATCATAGGGTTCTCACTATCAAGATTTGAAACACTTGATACGCTCGTCACAGTTCTACCATCCTAAGGACATATATCATTACATATAACTATGATTTACACGATATAGAAGAATATGCCTTTTATTGATAAATAAACATTTATTATAGAGTCAATTTTACAATAATTGATTGGCTCTAGGGCACCCATTCTAACAATCTCCCACTTGCACTATAGCCAATCATTCATGTATTTAATATCGAGTGACCTTAAATGTTTCATATTTCTACTGCGATAGAGGTTTCATCCATGGATCGGCGAGATTGTCATCAGTGTGCACTTTACTGATCTGTACATCTTTCCTCTCAACCATTTCTCTGATGAGATGAAAATGTCTGAGTATGTGTTTGGACTTCTGGTGAAACTGTGGTTCCTTTGCTTGAGCTATTGCTCTATTGTTATTGCAATAGACATCTACTGGATCAACAATCATAGAGACCACACCAAGTTCAGTGACGAACTTCTTAATTTAGCCTGCCTCATTGGCCGCTTCAAATAATGCAATATACTCAACCCCTATTGTAGAGTCCGTTATAGTGCTTTGCTTGGAGATCTTCTAACTCACTACACCCCTATTGAGACAAAATAAAAACCATGATTGTGATCGATAATCGTCTTTAACTATTTGGAAACTAGCATCACTGTATCCTCTTACAGTGAGCTCATCTTCCCCTCCATAAACCTAGAACATGTCCTTAGTCCTCTTTAGATACTTAGGATGTTCTTAACAGCTATCCAGTGATGCTCACCTAGATCCAATTGATATCTACTACAAGTGCTTAACGCACATAAGACATCAATCCGAGTACACATGGCATACATGATGGATCCAATTGCTAATGCAATAGGGATCCTCTTCATTATATCTCTCTCATCGTGTGTTTTAGGACACATGTCCTTAGAGAGATAGACACCATGTGACATCGGAAGAAATCCCTTATTGGATTCTTCCATACTGAATCTCTTCAGTACCTTGTCAATATGTGTACTCTGACTTAGGCCAAGCAACCTACATGATCTATCTCGGTAGATCTTAATTCTAAGGATGTAGGCTATTTCTCCTAAGTCCTTCATGGAGAAGCACTTGGATAGCCAAGTCTTTACCGACTGCAAGTTTGGTATATCATTCCCGATCAGAAGTATGTCATCAACATACAACACTAAGAATGCCACTGCGCTCCCACTCACTTTCTTGTAAACACAGAGCTCATCTTCGTTCTTGATAAAACCGAACTCTTTCACAGCTTCATCGAAACGAATGTTCTAGCTCCTAGAAGTTTGCTTGAGTCCATAAATGGATCTCTGCAACTTGCATACCTTCTCAGCTTGCCCATCAAGAACGAAACCATCAGGTTGTATCATATACACATCCTCTTCAAGGATTCCATTTAGGAAAGCCGTTTTGACATCCATTTGCCAAATCTTATAATCATGATATGCAGCAATCGTAGGCATAATCCGAATGGATTTAATCATGGCAACTGGCAAAAAGGTTTCTTCATAGTCAATACCATGAATTTGTTTGAAACCTTTGACAACCAGTTGTGCCTTATAAGTGTGCACCTTGCCATCCATGTCAATCTTCTTCTTGAAGACCCATTTGCACTTTATGATATGCAGCAATCGTAGGCATAATCCGAATGGATTAATCATGGAAACGGGCGAAAAGGTTTCTTCATAGTCAATACCATGAATTTGTTTGAAACCTTTGGCAACCAGTCGTGCCTTATAAGTGTGCACCTTGCCATCCATGTCAATCTTCTTCTTGAAGACCCATTTGCACCCTATGGGTTTTACCCCTTTAGGTGGTTCCACCAAAGACCATATTTGGTTCTGGTACATGAAGTCTATCTCAGATTTCATGGCTTCAAGCCATTTAACAAAATCTGGATCCGATATAGCGTCTTTGTAGGTTCTGGGTTCATCGTCTTGGTAGACTAGTATGTCACCATGTAAAGTCACGAGATAACCGTATCTCTCTAGTTCATGGCGTACTCTCCTAGATCTATGTAGCTCCTGTGCTACTTAAGGTGGTTTACTTTGATCCACGGATTATGGAGTAACCTTCTTACGATGTTCAACCACCTCTTGTGGCACATCTTCCCGTCTTTGGTCTAATGTATCTTGTGGTTCTAGAACTTCATCGAGTTCTACTTTTTCCCACTAGTACTTCTTAGGAAAAATTCATTTTCTAGAAAGACACTAGTACAAGCGACAAAAATTTTGCTCTCTTCTGGGTGGTAGAAATAGTATCTTTTGGTCCCCTTAGGATACCCCACAAAGATACATTTGTCAGATTTCGGGCCCAGCTTGTTCGAAGTCAACTTCTTGACATAAGCTTCACAACCCCAAATCCTTAGATAAGACAAGTTGGGCTTTCGCCCATTCTATAGTTCATATAGAGCCTTATCTACAGACTTTGATGACACACAGTTCAATACGTGAGTCGCAGTCTCTAGGGCATAACCCTAGACTGATGCAGGTAGATCATTAAAACTCATCATGGACCTAACCATGTCAAGTAAGATCCTATTCCTCCTCTCAGACACTCCATTATGCTGGGGTATATATGGAGGGGTGAGTTGTGTTACTATCCCACATTCCTTCAGGTATTCAGAAAACCCTGAGCTCAATTATTCACCTCCTCGATCCGACCGAAAAGCTTTAATACTTTTGCCCAACATATTATGTACTTCATTCCTGAATTTTTTGAACTTATCAAAGGCTTCAGATTTATGTCTTATGAGGTAGACATAATCATATCTACTGAAATCATAATTAAATGTGATGAAGTAGGAATATCCACCTCTAGCTTTAAATATTAGTGGACCACATACATTACTATGGATGATGTCTGACAGTTCAGTAGCCCTTTCATTTTGTCCTGTGAAACGTGACTTGGTCATCTTGCCTAAAAGGCATGACTCACATACCTCAAATGACTGGAAGTCAAAAGGGTCCAAAACTCCACCCCTTTGAAGTTTTGCAATACGAGTCTGATTAACATGACCCAATCTACAATGCCAGATGCACGTATGGTTTTGATTGCTATGTTTAGCTTTCTTAGTTTCAATGTTGAGAATATCCTTATTGTTTAAATCAAGAACATATGTTATATAACCTTGCAATTCCAAATAGAATACCATTCAAACTAAAGGACAACAATCCATTAGAAATCTCAAAATGATATCCTATATTATTCAAAGCGTATACTGAAATAATATTTCTAGAAATTGCAGGTACAAAATAACAATCTGTGAGTTCTAATAATGAGCCTATAGGCAAAGATAAACAATAAGTCCCTACAACTAATGCAACCAAACGTGCTCCATTTCCAACTCGTAGGTCCACTTCTCCCTTGGCGAGCAATCTACTCTGCCTTATTCCCTGCACATCAGTACAAATGTGGGCACCATACCCTGTGTCAATGACCCAAGATGTTGAAGGAGAGAAGTTAATCTCAATCATGTGCATACCTGAAGTTGAAGCGTCTGACTGCTTCTTGTTCGCGAGGAAAGCCTTGCAGTGTTTCCTCCAATGGCCAGGCTTGCCATAATAAAAGCAGACTACCTTCCCATCTTTCCCAATACCATCCTCAGGCTTGAGAGCATCCTGTCCTTCGGGCTTGGGCTTGGGATTGGCCTTAGCCTTTCCCTTGCCTTTACCCTTACATTTTCCTTTACTGGTAGTAACAAGTAAAACAGGCTTGGACTTTTTTATGTCCTGCTCTGCAATCCTCGACATGTTCATATTGAAGTTTATTATGAACGATGAAAATGAATCAGGTAAGGATTGCAGAATTAAATCCATTTGTAATTCTGCCTCCAATCCAAATCCCAAAGTCTCAAGCCTCTCTATGTACCCAATCATCTTGAACACATAAAGACCAACTTGGGCTCTCTTAGTCATGCGATTTCTAAACAACGCACTCAACACCTTATACCTCTCATGTCGAGCGTTTCCTTCGAAAAGCTCCTTAAGGTGTAGAATTGTGGCAGTAACGTCTATATTCTCATGCTGCTTTTACAGCTCAAGTGTCATCGATGCTAACATAAGGCATTGAACAATATCAACGTCGTCAAGGAACCTTTGGTAAGTTTCCTTTACTTCCTGAGTGGCATCAGGATCAGGCTCAACCAAATAAGACTTATCAAGGATATATAATTTCTTTTTGGACTTCAGTACAATCCAAAGATTTCGATACCAGTCTCAGAAATTAGATCCATCCAGCTTGTTTTCTTTCTCGATTATCGATCGTAGGTTGATATTGCTCATTTTTAAACAAATCTACAATACATAAAAGTAAAGTTATTATCATGTTTATTTTCAATATTTAATCAAGCCTTTTATTAAATAATCACTCCCACTATTTTCCTCAAGCCAATAGCCCTCACTATTAACTCGGAAAAGTCCGTTGGCTTTCCTAGTGGATTGAGATCCCATCTAGCCCATTTCAAACCTTTGCTTTGGCGAAGAAGCCAAAATGGGTTGATTAGGTAGGCCAACAAACTTAATCCACACCAGTTGATAGCTCCCACTACCAACCTCAAATGTAGAGTAAGCCAACAAGCCAATCACACAATACGATGATCGAAGCCATTGTCCTCAAGTATGATTCTTAATATCAATAAAGTGGACACTACATGTTGCCACGTACAAATAACGAGTGTACTTCTCTACTATACCCATGATGTGTTTATCAACCTTCGCTTTGGCGAACAAGGAAAACTGTCATTTAAGTTGACCCATCACCATTAAGGAAACTCCAATGAATTTTAACCTCCCACTGGTAGAAGTGTACCCTTTGCTTTGGCGAACAAGGTTCCGACGAATAGTGGTTTGATTTAAACCATGGTAATGGAAGGCATTGTTTGGCATGTTATTGAACATTCAACCTCAGCATGCATTTTAAACAAAATAAAACATGTCAGTACATGGCCCACTAAAACCGATTTCCTCGAGCCTAGAGGAATCGGTAGGTCAACCTAGGGTTTAAAAGTTAATCTTAGGTCTTTAAGTTATTCCTCTTCATAGCTTCTTCGTTTCTTCTCCACGATCATTACAAAGAGTTTTATAATAAAAAACTCTATTCTAATTTACATCAATAAATTAGAAACCTTTCGTTACATACGAGGGGAGTGAGATGAGAAGAAGAAATACATCGAGATATTAGAGAGAGAGGCAAGACACGCAAGTCCTATTTCTTTATAAAATTACAAGCAAACCCAAAATTACAAAAAAGCATACCAAAGGTCTAAGGCTCATATACTGGGCACCATGCAATTTCAAACAAAAACATCGCATATAGTCAAAACAAACATTTTGAATTGGGTGGGGGAAAATTATTAAATTACCCTTCTTATATGTGCAGAATGATTATTGACTTTAAAGGTTCAAAAACTGTAATTTGGCCCCTTATACGAAAAACGAAAAGCAAAAACGGAATAGTAGCTTTCTTGTTGCAGCGAAGAAATTATTTGCCCCATCGAAGTTCATATACACATGGTCGCTACAGTGAAGTTTTATTTCATCGCGGCAAACGCTGTAAACTTCCAGAAAATACAAAACGTTCCAGAGAGTTTTGTGCAGCAGCAATTAAATTTTTATTTAGCTGCAACGTGATCTACTTTTCAGCCCGATGCCGCAGCGAAGTTGTATTTCGCCGAAGCCAGATTTACTTTTGGCATCTCACCGTGGCGAAGTTTTATTTTGTTGCGGCAAACACCGTAAAACTGTTAATCGCACAGTGACGCCTTTTGCAATTTTTTTACGTAGTGACACGGATCAAAATCGAATCAAATGCACAAGCATTCGACCAAGACACCAACCAACCACTAAGTCACTCATCAACACATCATTAGTCAATTGATCAATTAAACCAATCAATATACATAAATCTTTCAGATTCATGAAAACAGTTTATACAAAAACATGTTATCAAACATCAATGATTAAACAAGACAATCTGGTACTCGAGGCTCGGATACCACTGTTAGTAAATGATCAGGTTCGCGTAGCAGAAAAATGAAATTTTAAAATGAAAAAGATCACTTACACATCCCAAAATCTAGGCGCAAATTGTATTATTCACATGTATAAACTTAAAATGTAGAATAAAAGCTATGTAAAAACAAATCCATACGATGATTTAGTTCATACCCACGTTTGGAGGCTCCTCCGAATATCTCTTTCGCAAACACGTTCATGCACTCGCGCACGTTCATCGCACTTTGCTTCACCGATTCTTTGCTATTCGATCCAATGTAGGATCGTACTCACAAAAATCCACACAAAGACAATTCACAAAACCCTTGATTATTTTGCTAGAACAATCAAGGGCTTCAAGAATCAAGAAAGAACACAAGGAAAAACCTTTCACTAAGGAGTGAAAATGTGAGAGAGAGATAACCTTTTGGGTGGCTAGGGTTTTAATTGAATGAATATCACTTATTTTAATTTTAAGTTGCATTTATTTAGTGCAACGATTAAAACCCTATTCCACTTAGGAATAGCCATGGACTCCAACCCTAGTTCACCCTTGCAACCAAACACCATGTAATTGGTATTTTAAATTAATTAATTATTATTATAATTAAAATCAATTAATATATAATAATATATTAACATTTAATTAATAATAATAATTCATTTAAATATATGCATACATATATTTAAATATAATTTCACTAATTTAACTTTACTATCAAATTAAATACAGGCAACAACCTCAGAAAATTTAATTGCCCTACAAGATTAGCAAAATACCCGTTCGTCCTGAAAGACAAAAATACCCTTCTCACAAATTGATTCTTAAATTATCTTCTAAGTGTGTGACCCGTAGGCTCCTCATCATATCGACAGTGTGTAGTATCGCGATTAACACCAATTAATCGTCTCACTACACATAGACCAAGATTGGCCCCTAGCAAGGCATCATGGCCACCCGATAGATTTAGATTCAGCGAAATTGTAGCCTATCTATAGTATGGTTACCGTGCAATCAAATCCTTTCATCAACTGTTATCTCATCGAGACTGAGGTATAGAAATAATGTCAACCTCAGATATCCTCGACATGTTTGTATTCAGTTACTGGACCAATGACAGGAATATCAAATTGGATTGAGTAACAACTCAATCTCATTGTGGCCACATATTTAGTGTCATTGCCATTTACTGAATTACTCATTGAGATAATTTCTCTCATACCCAGGAGTGATGAATCCTTTTGTCGATCCACCATAGTCTCGATACACTTCTCAGTATAGTCAATCACTATTGTATTGATAGCTCTGAATAGAACTACGTTGGGCTAGTGTCAAACTACACCAATCGGTGTACAAGGCGCTCTAGTGATCTCAAGTCTAAGGATCACAAGCACCACCATCCGTTAGAGAATTTATTCCATCCATATGGAATCCTCTGGTGGGTCTATCCAGTGAACTTGCCTCTAGCAAGCACCCATGCGTTGCACCATGTTGTCGGCAAATAACCTTAACAAGTGAGATCAGTCACTGCCTTTCGACAGGGTCATTCAAAACTATGATAGCCTTACCATATCATCTAAAGCAAAAACATATTCATGTCCAAACCAAGCCATTTTTCACCAAAAATGCTACATGCATGCTTGAATTTAAACATGCTCTGATACCATTGTTGGGATTCATGCATTTTGGACATGGAAATGGAGAGAAAATGATGATCAATATGATGGACATAAGGTAGAAAGCAAACCATTATAACATTAGCATATTAATGTAAGAAAATGATAGAAAATTATGAACTCCTTTTGGTATTAAAAGCTTGATGTTGAAACTTGGAGTCTAGATTCTTCAAAAGAGAATGAAGAAACTCAAAATGAAGTCCACCCAAGCCAAGATGAAAGAGCCGAGAGAGTGAGAGATTTCCCTTTTCCAATGTTTATTGACATTCGTCTGGGAACTCGAGATTGGACTATTTTGAGTTAATGGATCCCATCTTAACCATCACTTGTCCTCGCACATGAATAACATATGACCAAACCGGCTTATTACACAAGACATGACTAGTCTCGTGGTTATACACCATATGAACCATATGCATCCTATGTTGAATCCAACCGTGATGTCTTAAGTCTAAGGATTAGTGGTACACTAGCACGATCCTACAATGCATCATTGACCATATCCATGTGATTCATCGTAATCAGTCGTATTCTATAAACAGTTCACTAACCGTTTATCCATGCTAATGCCTTAGTGACATACCTCTTATAATCACCCACACTAATACCATCACATGATATTCAATGGAGACATTCAGCATGCCTACTATACAATATTATCGCCCAATTAACATTACTTGCGTAGGAAATTCTTTGATGATTTGATCTTCTGAAGATCCTTGTCATCCGGACATTTCACATGCAATATTAAATATAATATAATATAATATAAATGAAGCAGAAAATCAACATGTGAAATAAGAACACTTTCTTTTATTCATAAGACATTTACAAGATATAATGTCCTGAAACCGACAACACGATTGGTTCCTACGGCATACAATAACAAAACTCCCACTTGCACTAGAGCCAATCGCTATGGTATCTAATACCCATCTTCTCAAGATGATAGTCCAACTGTTTCTGTGTCATCGCTTTAGTGAGTGGGTTAGCTACATTCTCTGCTGAAGGTGTTTTTTGCACTAAAATTTCTCCAGCTCCAACGAATTCTCTCAAAATGTGATATTTACGCTGAATATGTTTTGACTTTTGGTGTGCTCTTGGCTCCTTTGCCTATGCAATAGCACCATTATTGTCACAGTACAAGGTTATCGGATAAACCATGTTTGGAACCACACTAAGTTTAGTCATGGACTTGGGCATCCAAACAGCTTCCTTTACTGCTTCTGAAGCGACAATGTATTCAGCTTCGGTTTTGGAATCGACAGTAGTTGATTGTTTAGAACTCTTCCAATTGACTGCTCCTCCATTGCATATGAAAATGAACCCGGATGTAGACTTTCTATCATCCATATCTGATTGAAAATCAGAATCAAAGTATCCTTCAATTTTCAACTCTAAACCTCCATAACTTAGTATTAGATACTTAGTTCTTCTTAAGTACTTAAGGATCATCTTAACAACTGACCAGTATTTTTCCCCTGGGTCGAATTGATATCTGCTTGTAACACTCACAACATATGCAATATCAAGCCTCGTACATAGCATAACGTACATGAGACTACCTATGGTTGAAGCATAGGGTATTCCATGTATCCGCTCACGCTCCTGATTAGTCTTTGGACTCATATCTTTTAAAAGATGAATTCCGTGCTGCAAGGCAAAATTCCCCTTTTGGAGTCTTGCATGCTGAACCATTTCAGCATCTTTTCTATGTACATATTCTGGGATAAGCCTATTAATCCTTTCGTTCTATCTCTATAGATACGAATTCCTAGGATGTAGGTCGCTTCTTTTAGTCTTTCATAGAGAAAGTTCCGGATAACCACAACTTAACATCAGTCATCATCCCAATGTCATTTCCATTAATAGTATGCCATCTACATACAGTATGAGAAATATGATTGCATGATCCTTTGTCTATTTATAAACACAAGGTTCATCCGGATTCTTTATAAAACCAAACGTTTTTATTATTTCATTAAACCGAATGTTCCAGCTTTTTGAAGCTTGTTTTAACCCGTAAATGGATTTATGCAGCTTGTACACTTTATTTCTTTCAGAACTGGATACAAAACCTATAGGTTGTTGCATGTAGATATTTTCCTCAATAAATTCATTGAGGAATGCTGTTTTGACATCCATTTGCCATATCTCATAATCATAGTGTGCAGCTATGGCTAGCATAATTGTGATTGATTTAAGCATAGCAACTGGTGAGAAAGTTTCCTCATAATCCGACCCTTGTTTTTTAGTATAACCTTTCGCAACCAGTCTTGCTTTGTAGGTCTCTACATTTCCATCTTTGCCAATCTTTCTCTTGAAGATCCATTTACATCCAATAGGAACTATTCCTTCTGGAGGATCAACGAGAGTCCATACTTGATTAGCATGCATGGATTCTATCTCAGAATTCATAGCTTCTAGCTATTTTTCAGAATCGATATCTAATATCGCTTCTTCATAACTTCTAGGATCATCCCCATGACTGACTTCTCAAATCATGATTGATTCAAAAATCTCTTCATGAAGTAACCTATATCTTTCTGGAGGTCGAGATACTTTAGATGATTTACGAATCGAAACCGTTTCAGGTATTAATGTTTCCTGAAAGGCACCACCCATTTGAGTATTTTCGATCCGAGGCTCCTCGGACTCTTCTTGGAGCACAATTTTTCTTCCCACACCACTCTCTTCTAAGAACT
This sequence comes from Pistacia integerrima, assembly GCA_026225825.1. Taxonomy (NCBI): domain Eukaryota; kingdom Viridiplantae; phylum Streptophyta; class Magnoliopsida; order Sapindales; family Anacardiaceae; genus Pistacia; species Pistacia integerrima. The sequence goes on along the minus strand of CM047739.1, from coordinate 6,967,397 downwards.
CTTTCTAAAGAAAGTGTGCATTCCGATTGATCAAAATTCATTGATCAGTGTGGAAGTAAAAATAATATCCCAAATTATTTTTGGGATACCCTATAAACCGACCTTTCTCAAATTTAACGTCCAATTTGTGTGTCTTGACAATCTTGACATAAGCTAGACAACCCCAAGTTCTCATATATTTGAGACTGGGAGGTTTACCATACTACGTTTCATATGGTGTCATCTCAATAGATTTAGATGGTACCTTATTCAGAATATGCACATCGGATTCAAGGGCAAATCCCTATAGTGACGTTGGCAAGTCCGTAAAACTTACCATCGATTGTACCATATCCAATAAAGTATGGTTCCTCCTTTCAGACACACTGTTATGTTACGGCGTATACGGAGGAGTCAACTGGGATATTATACCATTCTCCTTTAGAAAATCTCAAAATTATGTACTTAAGTATTCACCACCACGATCTGATCGCAGAGACTTAATACTCTTTTCGGCCTGTTTCTCTACTTCATTCTTAAACTCTTTGAACTTTTCAAAGGATTTAGAGTTGTATTTCATTAAATACAAATACCCATACCTAGAATAATCATCGGTAAAAGTAATGAAGTATTGAAAACCTCCTCAAGCCATTTCATTAAATGGTCCACAGACATCTGAATGTACAACCTTTAATAATTCTTTGGATCTTTCCCCTTTACCCTTAAAAGATGATTTGGTCATTTTTTCCTTGAAGACAGGATTCACAAGTTGGATAGGGTTCTAAACCCAATGGGCTTAAAAGCCTATTTGCTTCTAACCTGATTATCCTTTTATCTCCTATATGACCTAATCGATGATGCCAAAGTAATTTTGGATTAATTTCATTTCGAGATCTCTTATTTGTGATGGTATTCATTATGTCATAATCATTCATTACCAAAACATACAAACCATTTGTATTAATTGCTTTGCCAACTAATTCATTTCCAAAATAAATTAGACATTCATTTCCATTAAACTGTATTTTGTAACCAGATTTACATAAAACAGAAATAGAAACGAGATTTCTAGTTGCTTTGGCAAAATACAAAGTTCTATACAAATACAAAATGTGTCCTGATGGCAATGTCAAATGGCAAGTCCTCACTGCCTCGGCAGCAACTTTTGCTCCATTTACCATCTTCAAAATTACTTCACCTTTTAACAGTGCAGAACTATTCCACGGTGTCTGCAATGAAACACAAATGTGAGATGTAGCAGTTGAATCTAATATCCAGAAATGATCATTTGAACTAACATTTGATTCAAATTCTATAACATAAGAATGGAACATACCTACTGGAGCTTTCTTCAAGCTCTTCATATAAAGATGACAATTCCTCTTCCAATGTCCATCTTTCTTGCAGTGGAAACATTGGCCTTTATCATTGACCTTTTCTTTGCCCTTCTCAATCTTAGAAGCATCCTTCTTAAAATGCCTTTTCCGTGGTCCAACTTTTGGACTTTTCTTTTCCTTCCATTGCTTCTTCTTAGTCTTACTAGAAGAAGCTGCAAAAACATCCTCTTGCCCATTTTCCTTTCTTCCCTGCTTATAGAACTGTTGAATCTCATTCGAGAGTTTTGCAAGAGTGTGCTCAATCCTATTGAGATTATAATTTTTGATGAAGGGCTTGAAACTTGGTGGAAGGGATTGCAGAATCAAATTCACCTCAAGACTGTGTGGCATCACAATCTCAAGTGTACGCAATTGCCCTATAATATTACTCATTTTCATAACATGATCATCTGGGGCAACTCCCTCCCTAAGCCTCATTGTGAATAGTGTCAAACACAATTCGTATTGCTTCACCACTGAGTTCTCACCATACAACTCTTGTAAATGGATTATCTCATTCGCACTTTCCATCTTTTCATGCTCAACCTGGAGCTCAGCATTCATTGATGCTAGCATGTAGGTTCAAGTTCGTAAGTCATCCTCCTGCCACTTATCGAAAACTTCATTTTCTTGCGGTCTGGCATCAGGAGACAAAGAATGTGGAAGGGGAGCTTCCAAGACATAATCGGCCTTTTCAGAATTAAGAATAATTCTCAAATTCCTTAACCAATTATTAAAATTAGGTCTGATCAGCATGTTATTATCGAGAATCCTCAAAAGCAAGTTATTGCTCATTTTCGTTAACTAAATATCACAAAATACCGAAAGAAACTGCAAGGAAAAATATAAGTTTTATTAGTGTCTTGTAAATTCAAACCCTTTAATGCTAATCTTATTAGCTCCTACTATTTTATTCAAATCCTATACTCCCCTAAATGATGATTTGGAAATTTTGTTGGAATAAATTTCTTGTGGGGAATCAAATTCTTATTAAATTTAATTAAACGTCACATAATACAAATCTTGGTCAATTGAATTTAACAAGTAGGAAACTATTTCTTTTTATATCACTATATAAGGTATGATTCAATAGTTTTGGATACCTCACATAATAGAAATCTTGGTACCCTAGACTAGTTAAATCCAACCCATTATGCTTTCTTAAAATAGAATTCCCATTATACCCTCAGATAATAGAAATCTTGGGTACTATGAAAATTTATATCCAAGAACTAAGACAATTAATTCCATGTCATAAAATTAGCATCCCTCACATAATAAAAATCTTGGGATCTCTAATTTTATGCCAAAGAATTAATTGGCCCATAATGGAAAGCTTGGATCTAATATTGTTTGTTAGGGAGATTATTAGGTTTAACCTTTGATTAAAAAATGTTTTACATTTATCACATACATTAATTCAAATGCATCCATATAAATATAAAACATGGTGGGATGATCATGGCGTTTTAGAAAATACATCCTAATTAGGTAAACTATTCACCCAATTCTATTACTCCTTGCGGATCTTCATCCGGTGATTGATCGGATCTCCATCCTCCGTCTGATCGTACGATTACATAAACCAATTTAGGACACGTAGGCCGGATAACAAACTAATAATAAAATTAATTATTATTACAAGCCATTGAAAGAATATTACATGCCCAAATATCAAATATTTTTGGGAAAAATAAATATACATCCATGATCATCCCCTAATTAATATTCATACATCACATTAATAAATATCAATTCAATCAAGGGTATATAAATAAATATTTATGCAAGTTGCAATATTTATAAATAAAGGACTTCATGTAATAAATACATAAAAACGTGCCATGATTGAATAAAGGGTACATGCATAATTTTACTACCCTAAACTTATAATATCATTATATTATCCATCACATGAATATATATATATATATATATATATATATATATATATATATATATATATATATATTATCCATCACATGAATATATATATATATATATATATATATATATATATATATATATATATATATATCATGCAATAACTGTATAAAATATGTCATGATTAAACCAAGGGTACACGCATAATTTCATCACCATAATATTTATAAAAAATATTATATTACCCATCACATTAAAAAATCTCTCACATCACATTCAATCAAATAAAATTAAAAAATGCAAATCTATGCATCATGCACCGATTTTTACTCAAAGATGAATCAACCAACTTGCATTCACAATACAATCTAAGTCAAATGCATTTATAGACTATTGTATCACATATAACACTTTCAAATATGCATTTAAAATATATTATTCATTTGAATCAGTTTTGACCGAATTCAACCCTTCTCAAAATCATCAAATTTGCATCAAATATGCTTATATTACACATGCATGTATCATATGAATGAGACATATTCATATTTAACAAAAATGCATCAAGATGCAATAAATCAAACATGCATGTTACATATGACTTCAAGAACAAGAAATTTTGTATTCAAAATATCAAAATTTCATATAAGCATGTTAATAAGCATGAATATCACATATCCATCATCATTTGTATTCAAAATACACAATAACTTCAACATGCATCTAAAGCAAAAACATATTCATGTCCAAACCAAGCCATTTTTCACCAAAAATGCTACATGCATGCATGAATTTAAACATGCTCTGATACCATTGTTGGGATTCATGCATTTTGGACATGGAAATGGAAAGAAAATGATGATCAATATAATGGACATAAAGTAGAAAACAAACCATTATAACATTAACATATTAATGTAAGAAAATGATAGAAAATTACGAACTCCTTTTGCTATTAAAAGCTTAATGTTGAAACTTGGAGTCTAGATTCTTCAAAAGAGAATGAAGAAACTCAAAATGAAGTCCACCCAAGCCAAAGATGAGAGAGCCGAGAGAGTGAGAGCGAAAGTGAGAGATTGCTTTTTGTTTCAATTGATTCAATTGAATTAAAATGGTATAAAACTTAATTTATATACCATAGGCACAAAGTGTAATTTTAAATTGTTTTGGGAAGGCCTCAAACAATTTAAAATTAACTTGAGAATAAACATTTATGTCAAATCCTTGGTTTTATGGTTAATTCATAATTAGACCAAATTTTAATTCCATTAAATATTCTAACCCTTTAGAATAAAACCAATGCACTTTTTCCCCAATCATTGAATCCAATTCAATAATAATATTTAATAAATCCTTATTACCCTTGGCTAGTGCTAACTATCCATGGATAATCATTTCTCACCAATACATTAATTCGAATGCAACCGTTTATGTCCGAACATCATTAATCTGATTAATGATATGTATTACTCTCTCTCCTTGAGCTTGGTTTTATGTGTGACCATTTTGGTTCACTGTGATCTAGTTGTTGGCCCAATATCTGATTTTGATATGTTTCGTTATAATTCTTTATAATCGAAACTCCCACTGATTATGGTAGACATCTAGCAATGTTCCATAACCCTTAAACCACAATGAAGTGTAAACTCCAATGAACCTATTTTGATCGTACGTACCGTGTAGTCAAATCTCTCTGTTATCTAATCCCGATTAAGAATGGTTCATGGTATGTCAAAACATTTAACTTAATCTTTAATCGAACTGTCAATCTATACAATGGAACTCGTCAACATGAAACTGCTTTTCATCTGACATTCATTATACTCTGGCCAGAGATTTCCCTTTTCTAATGTTTATTGACATTCGTCTGGCAACTCGAGATTGGACTATTTTGAGTTAATAGATCCCATCTTGACCATCACTTGTCCTCACACATGAATAACATATGACCAAACCGGCTTATTACACAAGACATGACTAGTCTCATGCTTATACACTATATGAACCATATGCATCCTATGTTGAATCCAACCGTGATGTCTCAGGTCTAAGGATCAGTAGGTACACTAGCACGATCCTACGATGCATCATTGACCATATCCATGTGATTCATCGTAATCGGTCGTATTCGATAAACAGTTCACTAACCGTTTATCCATGCTAATGCCTTAGTGACATACCTCTTATAATCAACCACACTAATATCATCACATGATATTCAATGGAGACTTTCAGCATGCCTACTATGCAATGTTATTGCCCAATTAACATTACCTGTGTAGGGAATTCTTTGATGATTCAATCTTCTGAAGATCCGTGTCATCCGGACATTTCACATGCAATATTAAATATAATATAATATAATATAAATGAAGCAGAAAATCAACATGTGAAATAAGAACACTTTCTTTTATTCATAATACATTTACAAGATATAATGTCCTGAAACCGACAACACGATTGGTTCCTACGGCATACACTAACACTTAAAAGGTTAAACGGCTTCGAAGTACCACGAGCTTGGAATGTTGAACATCTTCGCCCCTATTATCAGTAATTTTGAACTCCCTTACAGCTTTGATTTTTTCTTTGAACTTGTAAAATTGTCCTTCTTGTAAGTATCATGAATAAGATTGTTCTGCTTCTTCTCGAAGAAAAACTGGTGTTGTGATCTCAAGTCTTTTCGTTAATAATCTTGTTCTTTTTAACATTTTGCAAGTTCATTGGTCAGATAAGTTATATTTGTGTTGTAAAGTGCTTAAATTATAAAAGTGCTATCACAAGTGACCAAAAGTTCCTTTTATATATTGAGAAAATGTACAAGGGCGACAAGAAATTATAAAAGTTAAAAGCTGGGAGAACCGCAAGTATAGAAAGAGAGCGATCAATGGTATTCATTTCCAGGCTCTCTGAGCGCGACCTCCCGATCCTTTGGATGATCGTCAGCCTCTGGATCATCTGCTCGATCTTTGGGGATGTTCAACTGGTCATCTTCCGGGGGAGGTTCCTATTGTTCCTGTTGCTCGACCTCTTCAGCCTCAAGCATGAAAACAAGGATGGGTTGGTATTCGTCCAGAAGGTTAGAGATGTCTATCTCCGAGTTCCTCTGCCGTAGGCTATAAATGGCTTGTATTGCCCAATGAGCAATCAACCTCTCGAGCTTGAGGTTTTGTCGCCTCATCTGCTCAGTCAGTGAAGCAACTCGCCCTTGAGACAGCTTGAGGTCCGCCTCTATCGCCCTCTTTTGCCTCTCAGAGTTCCCCCATAGCTGAGCCTAATTCTCCTCCGCCACCTTCGCGCGATCGGTGCTCACCTTCAACTCTTTCTCTCTCTCGCTTAGCTCCTTGGTGAGTCTTGCCACCGTCCATTGGAGCTCCTTGTTGTCCCCATCTCTCTTTTCGAGCTTGGCTTTCTGGAAGTCCGTGGCCCGAAGTGTAGAATCCCTGTCTACCAGGCATTGATCCGCTTAAATGCAAGCTGCTTTAGCTTCTGCGTCTGTGGCCACAAGGTCCTGTTTCAGCATGGCATTCTCCTCATTCAGCTCGTGGAGATTGTCAGCGGAGTCCATATAGATCTTCTGTTGAGCCACGGTCAGGGCAAGTAGGGACTGCATAGGAAAAAAGAAAAAAATTAGTTTCCTTTTCTTAAAATCATAAAAAGCTAGAAAGGTTCTCAAAGGGAACATGTTGCTTTACCTAACTATGCAATTGGAGCGCAGTAGCCACTAGGTCGATAGGTCGAGAAGCCACAAACCCCTCAAAGGCCAAGGCAAGCTGGCATTCAAGCAGAGTGTGCATTACCAGTTGCAATTACTCTGGTAGTTGCCTTAAGGAATCCAGCACGGATGGGTTTAGCCTAGGAGGGCGGGTGCATCCTCGACCCGTTGATTGCCCGCTCTCTTCTGGGCAACTGTGGTCACTCCCGCTCCCTGGCGTGAGTTCCCAAGGGCCGTCAAAGTGCCAAGAGGGCCCATCGAGGGTACTTCCGAATGAGTGATGGGGTAGGGCTGAATTCTTTCTAGCAGCACCCCGAAGCCTTCTGGCTCCGAACTCCGTTTCCTCCTCGGTGGCCAGTTGTTTCCTTTTCTTGGTTTTTTGGCCCATGGTTTTCTGCTATGTGGCACAAGCAACCATAGGCCGGGGAGCTTCTTTGCGTCGCTCTATGGGTGGTTGCCTTTCGGTGTAGATCTGCACCCCTCCTATGAGGATAGCATTGGGGATCACTTCGGCTGGCTCAGTCGGGTTGACCCGGGGAAATACAAACCCCCCACCCTTGTCGATGGCTTCGGAACTGTTAGTAGCATGGTTACTGCATGCCATGAAAAGGTGTCAGCAAAAAAGTCATCTTTGGCACAAGGCTAAAAGATCTTTTGGATACGAAGATACTTATGGGCTGAAGCTTCCAAAGATGCCTCAGGGCTAAAAAATCGATACTTTCGCAGGTCGTCAATGGTCACAAGCAATTTTGCGTTGCGACTCTGATCGGGTAAACAACCGAACGCCTCGATACGGCTGAAATCTACTAGAGCTGACAACCTGGTCGTCTTGTTCTCTGCGAAAAAGAAAAAATCAAATTAGTCTTAACTATCAAAAGAGAGTTAAAGGGAAGGATAGTCTGTTTGGAAATTAAAAGGGAAAAACCTATTCGGCTTCCTAAATTTACAAACACCATCATACTCGAAGAAGAAATATTTGGTGTCATAAGCCCCAACGTTGCTAGGGTAACCAAATATCCCTCCCTCAATCGTAGATTGCTTCGAGAGGTAGAAGGAACCCTTGTCCTTGCTTTTCTTTAAGTAGTAGGTGCATGCGAGTTCCAACGCTGTTAACACGCCGAGTTCGTGTTCGCGGCATGCGATATACATAGTAATCGCAATCATGTACATGTTGGGCGTCAGTTGGAATGGCGCGACCTCAAAGTGGTTGAGGATCGATTTGATAAAGGGGTGAAAAGGTATCGCCACCCCGCATTTAAAGATTGCCTCTGAGATCACAGCAATTCCCTCTAGAGGGTCCTAAGTGGTGTGTGACCTATGCTAGTAGATGTTTACGTTGATCGCAAATTGGTCTACCGCTTTTTGAATCTCATCCGTAATGGCTGCTAATTGCACCGCCTATACGAGACCCGTCGAGGTGCTCTGGGGCTGCAAACTGGTTCCTTCGGTTGCTCTCATATTCGAAGCGTCCATTGCTCATAAAGTCTAAAAAGATGCGACACATAGAGGTGACTTAGTCTCCGTACACAGTGTTTCATACGACAACTTACAAGAGTAAGAAAAACCCTAATTTTCCTTCCTTAACTCCTAAAAACCCTAAACATCCTTGAGAACTAGTTCCCAAGGATCTGTGCTCTAGGTTTTCGATTCTTAAAGGTGTTCCTTTTTTAGCGCCACCCCAAAATGTGCATCATGTAAGTTTGCCAGGCATTCAAACCCACCATTGCTGTCAAAGAACCGATTTTTTAACAGGAATGAAAAGAAGAAAGAGAAGAGTTTTCCTTACCTCCTGGTTACTGGGAACGCTCTCTCTATTGTAACGGCGAGTACGCATCAACTGGAAGACGGATGAATTGGTTTCTTGAGTGTGAAAACTTTGTTTTTCCCATTGAAGATTCGAGTTCTGTGACAATTCTGAAGTGGGCTTAGGGTTTTATAGGGAAAAAAGCGACGCTTGATTTCCTTTGCAAGCAACGTTTGGGTGGGATGCGTTCCCAATTGTTGGAAGCAATCACGTGTCGCCAATCCTTGCGAAGAGTAACTTTCACGCTTCATGAAGATCAATCGATGTTTGCTTTCGTTGAAGACACCAAACGTCGGTGTGGTTATCTTCACCACATTAAATGCGCCCTTATCCACATTTAATTCATTAAAAGAGAATGTCATTTTAGCAAGACTTGCATTTAATGCTCATGGTTGACATTTATTGCGCAAAGACACATCTGTCAAATAAATCTTACTTTATTGACTCGGCCATCTGCCAAGCTCAACGGATAACATCTGAAGAGGTCGTTCGAGTGAAACACTCTTCTCTGTGTATTGAGCTCGAAGCGAAGTGACTTCCAATTTTTGGCAAAAACAATCTAAGTGTGTTCAGGTCGCGAGCGATGGGTAAAGTTCCAAGCACATCAGGTCGCTTGAGCAATTTGCAAAGCGTTGCATCGAGACTTCCACCTAGTTCGCTGGTCGAGTAAAATCGTGAGATTCATGTTATCTCGGCCGTTCTCCATCAACAATTTGAGCGAGCAATCATCGGAATGAGTCAAATCATGGCATAATCATGAAGTTCTAAAAATTCAAGCCTTGAACCTTAAGAACTGGGAGGCTTCTGTTATGCCTAAAAAATCAGGGTTGACATAGGCTTATGTCAATGAGGACCAATTAGAGTTCAGGAAGGCATTGTGCAGTCCAAGCGCTGCCATGTCGTCCAAAGGTAGAAGAAGGTTGTCATCAACTTGGTAGGTAAAGGTATGGCTCGTGAGTGGCTGAGAGTCACCCACTTGCCCAAGCCCTACGCGATTTAAGGATATCTATCGTGCAGCCAGCCAATGGGAAGCAAGGTAGGAACTGTACGACACCTACCTATTGGCAGACCTATAATCATTGCCCAAAAACCTCTTACTATAAATAGAGAGCTCCCCTCTCATCATCCGGATTCAGTTTCTGATAATATAAACACTCTCTCTCACTCTCTGTATTTCTATCTCCCTAATCGCTATTTGCGACCTGATTGTAACCTTTCATTTATAAAAAGACAGTGGACGTAAGATTTACTTTGAGCATCCGAATCCCTTTAAAAATCGTCTCCCTTTTTTTTTATTTTCATTTCTAGTTCATGTGTAATTTCTAAGTCTACTTAGTACTTTGCACGTGCGAATAGTTGGTGTCAAAATCCAGCATCAACAAGTTTCATAGAATTTTTAGTAATGTTTTGGTCATGTCAATAACGATTTAGTGCTATCATTAAAAAATTTCAAACACCAAAATGTCATTGATAAAGAATTTATATAAGACCAAAAATTTAACCCAAAACATCAAGGATGAAATTGTTACTTTCTGATTGATTTAATTATATTAGATATAGATTCCTATTCGAAGGCAAATTAAATCTCTATCATATATATAACTGACGGCGGTTGATTTTGATTTGTATCTCCAAATTCTAAAGAATAAGAATTAACTATTTTCTAATGAAATTGTATTGCATATATATATATATATATATATGCAATACAATTTCATTAGAAAATAGTTAATTCTTATTCTTTAGAATTTGGAGATACAAATCAAAATCAACCGCCGTCAGTTATATTCTTTTTGTACCTTTAAAATAGTATATGACAAGTATCATTTTTTTTTTTAAAGTGTTTTTAATTTTATTATTTCAGTAAAAATGTCAAAACAATGACCACATGACAAGTAAATGAAGATTATTTATTTTAAGTGACTGCATTGAGGATGAAAATTGGGATTTTTATTTCCCATTGGAATTGAGTTTCAAGTGGGTGGTGTTTGATAATACAATTTCATCTACTATAAATCTGTAATAATAACTGTAATAATAAGATAATAATGGTTTGGAATCAATTATCCATTCAATAATAATTCCAACAAGTATGAAAACAACACTAACAGTAGATGATAATTCACTAAATCAGTATTATCATTTATCAATGTGATGGAAAACTCGTGCCAAAAGGTTCAAATCCACACAAATGCACCAGCAAAACAGAGAAGAAGCAATTCCGCAACAATTATATTAATCAACAAGAGTAAACAAGACCTTTAGATCCAAAAAGAGACTCAAAACAGAACAAATAAAAGAAAACAAGGATAGATCCTAGCATTTCGAGGAGCTAGGGACCTCCATTGATAAACCTTTCAAGAAAAATTACTTAACCCTTTCTCAAGTCTTAAACCCAACTTTATATACTAATGAATCCTCTAAAATATCCCCTTAACAAATCTGCCACGTGGATATTCTCTTAACTAACTCCCCACTCAAGCTCATTCACACTCCTAACCCTTCTGTATCCTTTGTGCCCTTTATGCCCCTTCAATTGGTAGACTTTAGTAATAAGAGGTCTATCAATAGCCCTCCCTTGAAGTGCCACCTTGTCCCTAAGGTGGAAGTGAGGAAATTGTTAGGCAATCACGTCATAAGATTCCCATGTGGATTCGAAAGGAAAAAGGTCTTCCCACTGAATGAAGACTTCTTTAGTTCCATCCATTAAAGAGCGTACTGCCAGAACTGAATTTGGTTAAACCTAGAGTTCCAAATCTTCGGAGAGGAAAGAAGGCAGCGATTGAATGGGGACTGAACTGTGTGGATTTTGCTTAAGCCGAGAGACATGGAAAACAAGATGTAAAAGGGAGATCCAGCCTATAGGCTAGCTGATCAATCTTCTCCAATACCATGAATGGCCCATAAAACCGGGGATTGAGTTTTTCATTTAGTTTCTTGGCTAAAGATCTGAACTTGTAAGGCTGAAATATACTAAATCACCAAGTTGGAAGTGGACATCCCTCCGATGTGAGTTCGCTTGTGCCTTCACGTGGCCTTGTGCCATTGCCAAATTATGCTTGAGTTGATTGAGGATGGAGTTTCTTTCCAACAATTGTCAGTTGACATCTTCAACGAATGAAGGAAAATCAATAAGCTTGAGTAAGAGAGAAGGATCGTGACCATATAAGGCTTTAAAAGGAGTCATCTTTGTTGAACGATGGTACATGGTATTGTACCAATATTCTGCCCACAAAAGCCAAAAAGGTCATTCTTTTGGTTGGGAGCTGCAGAAACACCGCAAATAAGCTTCTAGACACCGATTGACCACCTTTGTTTGGCCATCGGTTCGGGGGTGATGAAGTTGGTGATAACCTGTTGGAAATGGGTCAAAATCCGGCTGAAGGTTTAAATTGTATTTTGGAGCCAAAGTTTCTGTTTTTGTTTTGTTAGGCTGCAGTGGTTGTGGAGTAGATATTAGGCCAATCAAGTTAAGTTGTTTATGACATGTGTAGTTGAGATTAAGACTTGATTTGGTGTATGTTTTTGTTAAAATTCAGATGTAATATTTTAATGTATTGCAGTAGGTAAAACAGTGATATCTTGTTGTATATTTGTCTCTGTTCAATGAATGAAAATGCAGAGAGAAAAACTCTCAATTCTTGTCGTCTCTTTCCATTGCAATCTCTCATTTTTACTCTGACATCTTCCCAACTGAACTAACAATTGGTATTAGGGCACCACTGATCTTAAGGGACTGATAAACTCATCTTCTCACTCACTTTCTCAACCTCTGTTACGGTAAAACCACCTATCTAGGTCCACTCAGCCTGACTAAATGGCACAACACACAACCTCCCTCACTCCTCCAACCTTCAATGGTGATCAATATCACATTTAGGCTGTCAAAATGAAAACCTTCCTAAGGGAACAAGGTTTGTGGCAGTATGTTGAAGAGGATAAACAACCACCAGTGTTGGGGCCAAACCCCACTCTGAACCAGATCAGGTTCCATGATGAAGAAGCCACCAAATCACCTAGAGCCTTGTCTCATATCCATGCAGCAGTGACTGAACAGGTGTTTACAAGAATCATGGCATATGTGTCAGCCAAGGAAGCATGGGATAAACTCAAAGAGGAGTTCGGTGGCAGTGATACAACCAAGAACATGCAGGTGTTGAACCTAAGGAGGGAGTTTGAAATGCTGAAAATGTAGGAGTCATAATCAATAAAGGAATATGTGGATAGGTTGATGAATGTAATGAATAAAATCAGATTAATGGGAAAAGAGATGATAGATAAAAGGATAGTGGAAAAGGTCCTAGTTAGTCTACCCGAAAGGTTGAATCTAAGATATCCTCACTTGAGGATTCTAAGGACTTGACACAAATCACTCACACCGATTTAGTGTATGCCTTGCAAGCTCAAGAGCTAAGGAGATTGTTGAGGCAAGAGGACTCGAGTGAGGGTGCTATGGTGGCAGGATTCAAAAGCAAACCAGGTCAAGGTGGAAGCAAGAGGTCTGCGGGAGAAAATAAAGGAAAGGAGAAGATGGCCAACCAGTGGAGCAAACCAAGTGGAATGAGAGAGTTTCCACCGTGTGCTCACTGCAAGAAGAAGGGGCATATTGAAAAAAGGTGTTGGTTCGGGCCTAACATCCAATGTAGAGCATGCAAACAATATGGTCACATTGAGAAGGTGTGCAAAAACAAACCAAATCGTCAACACAGCAAGCACAGATCGTTGAAGACCAGCAGCCAAACTCAGATTCTGAGCAACTATTTATGGCTTCATGCTGTGCAGTTCAAGCTCACAATGATGATTGCCTGATAGATAGTTGGTGTACCAATCATAAGATAGTAAACCTGGAGGACTTTGTGAATTTAGACAAGTCATACCAATCCAAAGTTAAAGTTGGAAATGGGGAGTTTGTGGGTGTCAAAAGGAGAAGTGATATTGTTGTGCAAACAAATTCAGGTATCAAACTTATCCCAAATGTTTTGTATGTGCCTAATATAAGACATAACTTGTTGAGTGTTGGACAAATGATAGAAAAGAGGTATGCCCTGCACTTCCAGGATCAGTTTTGCACAATCCTAAATAGTGAAGGCAATGAGTTAATGAAGGTTAGAATGATGGGAAAAAGCTTCACTATTAGGCTGAAAAAACTAGAATCAGAAGCATATGTTGTTGCGTGGATGAGTCAGAATTGTGTCACAAAATATTAGGCCACTTCAATTATCATAGCCTTAGGGAAATTCAGACCAAAGAGTTGGTCTATAATCTACTTGAAATTGCAGAAACCAAATCTATATGTGCTACCTGTCAACTTGGCAAGATGAGTAGACTATCATTCCCTGTAAACAAAGCCTGGAGAGCTACTGAAAAGCTCCAGCTTATCCACACGGATGTGTGTGGACCTATGCAAACACCATCCCTAAATGGAAGCAAATATTTTATCTTTTTCATTGATGACTACTCCCGGATGTGCTGGGTTTATTTTTTGAAATAGAAGAGTGAAGTTGCAATGGTGTTTGAAAGGTTTAAACTGCAGATTGAAAAACAAACTGGTCTAAGCATTAAGATTGTCAAAAGTGACAATGGGAGTGAGTATACCTCCACTAAATTTGAGAAAATCTGCAAGCAAGCTGGAATTGTGCACCAGATCAGTAGTCCATATACTCCACAGCAAAATGGAGTCAGTGAGAGGAAGAATAGGACTATCATGGAGATGGCCAGGTGCATGGTTGCTGAGAAGAAGTTGCCCAAATCCTTTTCGGCAGAAGCTGTAAATGCATTGCTTAATAGACTCCCTACTAAGGCCTTAACTAATCAAATACCCTATGAGGCCTGGTATGGAGTGAAGCCTTCGGTTAGAAATCTGAAAATCTTTAGGAGTGTGTGCTATGCACTCATTCCAGCAGCTAAGAGAAACAAGTTGGATGAGAAGGCTATGACAAGGATTTTTATAGGGTACAGTCAACAGTCCAAGGCCTATAGAGTTTATGTTCCAGGAACCAGGAAAATTCACATCACTAGAGATGTGAAAGTAGATGAAAGAGGGATTTGGAACTGGAAGAAAAATGAAGCTAAAGAAGACACAAGAAAGCAGAGTGCAGACACAACAGCAGGCAGATTTGATGATCCAGAAGAGGCAGATTTAGATGATGATTTTCCAGTCAACGGTACAAGGTCTCTGGCAGAGGTTTATGAAAGATGCAATGCAGCCTTGCGTAAGCCTACAAATTTCAGGGAGGCTGCTAAGTTAGAGGTCTAGAGGAATGCAATGGAGGAGGAGATAAAAATGATTGAAAAGAATGGCACATGGGAATTGGTTGATAGACCAACTACTAGAAGAGTAATGCAAGCAAAATGGATTTATAAAAAGAAGCTGAGGCCTGATGGATCTGTGTACAAACATAAAGCAAGATTAGTAGTCAATGGGTTTGCTTAACAATTTGGAGTGGACTTCTCGAATACTTTTGCACCCGTGGCTAGGCATGATACAATTAGGCTTCTCCTTGCCTTAGCAGCCCAATTTGAGTGAAAAATCTATCAACTGGATGTCAAATCGGCCTTCCTAAATGGTTGGCTCAATGAGGAAATCTATGTGGAACAACCGGAGGGCTATGAAGTGGAAGGGTAGGAGCATAAGGTCTATTTGCTGAGAAATGCCCTATATGGCCTGAAACAGGCTCCTAGAGCCTGGTACAGTAGAATTAATGAGTATTTGATCAGCTTAGGATATTCAAGGAGTGTTAATGAACACACACTATATGTGAGAAGGCTGGAAAGTGAATTCACTAGTGTCATTGTATGTTGATGACTTACTCATCATGGGAAGCAGCTCAATTCAACTTGAGGAGTTTAAAATGGCCATGCACAATGAGTTTGAGATGACTGACCTTGGGGAGATGTCCTATTTTCTTGGAATGGAGATCCACCAAAGTCACAATGGCATATTTGTTAATCAAATGAGGTTTGCCAATGAAATTATGCATAAGTTTGACATGGACAGATGCAAACCAGTGGACACAACATTGGTTGTAAATTTGAAGCTGAGCAAGGATGATGGAGCTGAGAAAGTTGATGAGAAAATGTATATAAGTGTGATTGGTTGTGTACTGTATTTGCCTGCCACTAGACCAGATTTGATGTTTGCAACCAGTGTTCTCTCTAGATTCATGACCAGCCCGAGTGAAATCCATCTCAAGGTAGCCAAGAGGGTGCTAAGGTATGTCAAAGGAAGTGCTGAGCTTGGAATATGGTTCAAGAAGGCTGAAAACCTTCAACTTATTGGGTACTTAGATAGTGATTGGGTTGGATGCATTGATGATATGAGGAGTACATCAGGTTATGTTTTCTTCTTAAATTCAAGAGCCATATGCTGGCATTCCAAGAAGCAAGAAACCACTGCTCAAGTCCACGACAGAAGCAAAATACATTTCTACTGCTACCTTAGTAAACCAGAATATATGGCTGAGGAAGATTATGCAAGATTTGAGGCAAATTCAAGAAGAACCAACTGTGATATTTTGTGACAATCAGTCAGTTGTTGCAATGGCAAAGAATCCAATCTTACACGGCAGAACAAAACACATCAAAATTAAATTCCATGCGGTGAGAGAAGCAGAAAGTAATGCTGAAGTGAAATTAGTCCACTGCAAGGGTGAAGAACAAATTGCTGATATTATGACCAAAGGTCTATCTAAAACCGAGTTTGAGAGTTTGAGACTTAGACTTGGTGTTTCCAACAAGTTTATCAAGTAGGAGTGATGAAGTTGGTGATAACCTGCTGGAAATGGGTCAAAATCCGATTGAAAGTTTAAATTGTATTTTGGAGCCAAAGTTTCTGTTTTTGTTTTGTTAGGCTATAATGGTTGTGTAGCAGATATTAGGCCAATCAAGTTAAGTTGTTTATGACATGTGTAGTTGAGATTAAGACTTGATTTGGTGTATGTTTTTGTTAAAATTCAAATGTAATATTTTAATGTATTGCAATAAGTAAAACAGTGATATCTTCTTGTATATTTGTCTTTGTTCAATGAATGAAAATGTAGAGAGAAAAACTCTCAATCCTTGTCGTCTCTTTCCATTGCAATCTCTCATTTTACTCTGATCATCTTCCCAACTGAACTAACAGGGGGTGATAGGCTAAGCTGAATTTTAGATTTGTACCTGCAACTTTAAAAATCTTTTGCCAAAAGTGGCTCATAAAAACCCTATCTCTGTCTGTCACTATAGATTAAGGAAACCTATGCAATTTCACAATCTCCTTTACAAACACTGATGATACATCCTTGGCGTTATAAAGGTGGGACAACGGAATGAAATGATTGAATCTGGTGAGCCTGTACACCACAACTAAGATAGTGTCATACCTTTTAGCTCGCGGCAAACCCCCAACGAAGTCCATTGTGAGGTCTTCGGAGTAGCCTTGAAGGCTTTAAGGTTGAATGCTTGCTGAGTTGGCAAGTGGCACAATTCTTGACAAAATTCTGAACATCTGATCTAATCCCCTCCCAAAATGCTATATTAGCCACCCTTTTATAAGTTCTATAGAATCTTGAATGACCTCTCCGAGGGTTGCAATGAAACTCTTCCATTGGTGATGAACCGAGAGCCCTTAGGGAGAACCAATAGGTATTTTTATAACAAACACCCATGCCGAAACTTGTAATGTGGTTCCACTATCACATCCTGAATAATGACCTAAAGTTTAGGATCCTTATGGGCCTCAGCTGCCAAATCCTCATATTTTGAAAATTTGACTACATAAGTTGCATTCAAGGTTGTTGCATCCTCCCTTCAAGACAAAGCATTCACTACCCAATTGGTGTTTCCAAGGTAGTAATGAATTTCAAATGAATATACCATGAGTTTGGCTATCTACTTCTATTGTTCAAGAGTTTTTACCCGCTGATCGATAAGAAACTGGAGACATTTTGATCCGTTTTAATCACAAACTTTCTACCCAAGAGATAGTGACTCCATTTGTGAACCGCAAAGACTATAACCATAAGGTCTTGCTCATACATGAATTTTTGCTTGGATTGGGGGAGAAAGCTTTAATCAAAAAGGCAATAGGTCGAGATGCTTGCACTAAGAAACTCCTATGCCAAAACCTAAAGCATCAGTTTGTACTTCGAAGGAATATTGAAATTTAGATTGCCAAAACAGGTATGGTGGCCATGGCTATCTTAAGCTTATTAAAAGCTTGTTGGGCTTCCTCATTCCACCCGAAGGAATCTTCTCTGAGCAGCTGAGTTAAGGGTTGTGCAATTGTCCCATAACACTTGACAAATTGTCTGTAATACTCGGTAAGTCCCAAAAATCCCCTCAAGTTCTTCACATTGCAAGGGACAGGCCAAGAAAGCATTGAATCGACCTTTTGGGGATCACTTCCACTCCATTTTCAGAAATCAAATGCCTTAAATACTTTCTCTGACCAAAAAGACACTTCATCTTGTCAACCACCAACTCATTCTCTTGCAGGATGCTGAAGGTTTGATGGAGATGAAGAAGAAGAAGATGGGAGTCTAAATCTAGGCTAAAGACCAATATGTCATCAAAAAAGACTAGCACAAACTTCATTAGAAAAGGTTTAAAGATAGTGTTCATCAAGGATTGAAAGGTAGAGAGGGTGCATTAGTCAAGTTGAAAGGCATGACCAAAAACTCATAATGCCCTTCCTGAGTTCTAAATGTTGTTTTTAGTTCATCCCCTTGCCTAACCCGAATCTAGTGGTATCTAGATTTTAAATCCCATTTGGAGAATACAATAGCCCCAGCTAATTCATTCAAAAGCTCCTCAAATGTGGGTATAGGAAATTTGTTAAGTATGGTAATGATATTAAAAGCCCTATAGTCAATGCAAAAACGACAACTCCCATCTTTTTTTTTTTTTTTTTTTTTTTTTTAACCAACAAAACTAGACTTAAAAAGGGACTGGTGCTAGGTTGGATAATCCCCACTACTAACATCTCTCCCACTAATCTCTCAATTTCATTCTTTTGAAAGTAAAGGTACCTATAGGGTCTGATATTGGGTAGTTAGGCTCATTCTTTTAGCACGATGGCATGATCTTGCTGCTTAGGGGGTGGTAATCTCGTTGGTTGATTTAACAAGTGACTGAATTCTTTCAAGACCAAAGCTACTCTTCGATCCATAGGTTCCCCAAACTGGTCTGACTTATATTCTATAGAACAGAATTCCACCAAATACCCAACTCTTGAAGTCTATATTATCTTCAACATAGTTCTAAGGGACACCACTATCTTGATCAAAGAAGGATCTCCCTCTAACGTCACCCTTTTACCCTCCACTTCAAATTTCCTGGTTAAGTTCTTCCAATTAGCATAGACATCCCCCAACGAGCTCAACCAAGTGATTCCTAACACTGTATCAGCTCCCCCCATATCAAATTGGAAAAAATCCTGGTTAATTCTGACTCCTTGAACTTTCATTTGGACATTTTTACATACCCTTTTACCTTCACCGTGACTCCATTGTCCACCATCACACCAAACGACTATCCCTTCTCAGTTTCTAACCCCAATTTTTGCACCAACTCACGTGAAACGAAGTTGTGAGTGGCTCCACTGTCCACCAACACAATCACTTCTTCTTCCCCAATACTCCCCTTAATTTTAAATGTTTTATCTGAAGTGATCCTCAAGATGGAATTCATGAAAATAGTTTTGTTGATAGGAATACCTTCCACCGTCGATTACTCATCTGATTCTGTGGCTGACGCTTCTTTCTCTGATTCTTCATCATCAAATGCTAAGAGGATTTGGAGAGATTTACTCTTGCACTTGTGATTTGGGCTGAACTTTTTGTCACAATAGAAACACAAACCTGTTTCCCTCTTATACTGTATGTCTTCTTCTGTCAGTCATCGAAAATTGTCCCCTTTGTAGCTCGAAGCTGCCGTCTCCAGCAATTTTTCTTTTCGGTTGGGAGTTTGATTTGAAGAAGAGAATCCCTGTTCTGAGTTTTTAGAGGCATTGGGCCACCAACCCGGTTGCCCCACGTATGGGCTCTAAGACACCCTTGAATAATTTTCCCCCTTTACACTTTAGATCTTATTGAATTTGGGCTTGGCCCTTTCTAACACCCAATTCTTTTCTTCAATCATGTGGGCCTGCTCCATAACCCCAAACAAATTATTTGGTTTCATCAAACGCAACTCAACTCTCAATTCTTCTTTAAGCATGTTGATAAAAATCCCCATTAACAGCCCCTCTCCTCTCTCTTTCAACAGTGTGGCATGAGCTTCAAATTCTTCTCAGAATTCCATCACAGACGCCGTCTATTTCAAGGCCACCAACGCCTCATAAGCTATCCCTTGGAAAGATGGACAAAATTTGGTGAGAAGAGCCATTTTGAAGGCTCCCTAGGAATGGATTGGTGTTCGAGAGTCCACCCACTGGTACCAATAGAGTGCCCTCCCCTCCATGCACACGGCGACGGCCTCCACCATCTCAGTTTCTTCGTAATGGTTGATATCAAAGAAGTGACATACCCTGAAGGTCCACCCATATGGATCATCTCCATTAAAAATTGGCAACTCAAGCTTTTTAATCCTCTTGTCCTCTTTCCACGTCTCACCACTTTTGAATCGATCTTGCCCACTGTTTTGACTCTCCGATGATGCTGATTTCTCCTTCTCACGATTTCGCACCTCTTCTCATTTCTCCCTCAATTGCAACAGTACTCGTAGCTCAAGTA
This sequence comes from Pistacia integerrima, assembly GCA_026225825.1. Classification (NCBI taxonomy): domain Eukaryota; kingdom Viridiplantae; phylum Streptophyta; class Magnoliopsida; order Sapindales; family Anacardiaceae; genus Pistacia; species Pistacia integerrima. Next base: position 6,946,928 of record CM047739.1, on the reverse strand, counting down.
AGTAATCCTTAACACTTCCCAAATCTTCCTTAATAGTACCCATTTCCTTTCCTAAACTATCAATTCTGTTTTCCACTCTAGTACTCACCATTAACTACACCTTAGCTTCGATACAAATTTGATGGAAAACTCCTGCCAAAAGGTTCAAATCCACACAAAAGCCCCAACAAAACAGAGCATAATTCCTCAACAATTATATTAATCAACAAGAGTAAACAAGACCTTCAGATCTAAAAATAGACTCAAAACAGAACAAATAAAAGAAAACAAGGACAGATCCTAGCATTTTGAGAAGCTAGGGGCCTCCATTGATAAACCTTTCAAGAAAAGTTACTTAACCCTTTCTCAAGTCCAAACCCAACTGTATATACTAATGAATCCTCTTAAGTTCCTTGTCAACTAATCGTTGAGCGACTCAAGTCACATGGGGCTACTTTTCCTTTTCTGATCACTCATTCCTTCGCTTAATTAGAACAATTATCTTGTGTTAATCTGCCAAATCTTCTTACATGTTCTGCTTCAATCAAGTCCACACAGGAAAATACTAAGGCAAAATCAACTAAGATCTAGATTGTACTTGTACTAACCCTGGAAATCTCTATCCACAAATCCAGTATCTTAAGAGCTAGTGTTTCGCATGCCAAGGATACTCCTTCAACTAAGTTGCTCACATGGCTGCTCACCAATAGTGCAGTTGCAGCATTTAGGATCTGCCCAATTGTTATCTGATTAATAGTTAGTCCTTAAAATGAGCTAACTCACAGTGCATACCAGGGTACTGGAAAATAATATTACCTTCATTATATACCATGGATTAGTCTAGAGGCCATAACTGGAGCTGACCCAATGGGACATATGTCCATAGCTAATTCTGGACACAACAAGAAACAGGGAGCATTCATTTGGGCTTGAAAGCAAGCAGAGAAAACTAACAAATGCATCTAGAATTGGCCCTCTCTTCACATTATAAACTAGCAAGTTAGCAAAAGTGCACCAAGGAATTCTGAACTTCAGTATCAAATACAGATACTCATTTCATTGTAAAATTAAAGTGTTCAAAAAATAAAAGAAACTATTTCAAAGCAGAAAAAAGATGAGCTCTAACATAATCTACATCTAGTATTAACTCAATTGCAAAACAAATGTACCAATTCAAATGGTTAAATAATAGGAAAAAATCAATTATACATCAGAGATAAGATCTTACAGGGATCAAAGGAGAATCTCTCAATCTTCTCCGGGGTGACATCAAGCACCAGACCAGGTCTTGGATTCAGATCATTGTGCATGATCAAAGTAAATTCATGAGAATAAAATAGGAACAAATAAAAAAATTTGGACAGTTTAACGGAGCTAACATCTCTATTTCCTAAATAAACATATATGTTTATTGCCGAGAAAGAGTCTTACCAAGGGGACTCATCTCATCTAAGCCCTCCGAGTGAACAACTAATGCTATTTTAATGCCGAACCGTTGCAACGTGTTGGCAATTTTTAGTACCTAACAAGAAAACCAAAAAGAAACTTCCAAACATGGCAAGTTACTCACCAGTCAAAAACAACTAGAGCTCTCTTTACCAAATCAAACAACTCATGATATTATTATAAAGCCATTACACAATGCAAGATCCATTGACATCATAATTGCAATGGAATAAAAGAAAAGAGAACATGGTTGGATAGATATATGAATAATCTTATAGCTAAATTTATTGATTAATCTGAAAGGCATAGAGAACCTCTCAAAATAACTCCAGAATATTAGATGCCTTACAACCCTAGAGTGAGTTACTACTGTAACCTTTCATCGGCCAAGACATTGAAATTTTAACAAAGAAGTAAATGATCAAGAAATGTTTTGGTTAATGATGTTGAATTAAGAGAAATCTTCATACAGGATATGATATTTACGTTATGGCTACAGCGCACAGTAAAGGCACTTACCAAGTCTTCACTGTATACACCAACCACAGCAAAAGGCACCTGTGCAAGATTCAACATAGGGCCCAAGATATTGAATACAATTTTTACTTTCAGCGTTTTCCTCACTGGCCTAACAATATTCATTACTGGGTGATACTTTGGAGACATCATGAAACCAATCCCTACCTCATTTACACACCTTGTCACATCCTGTTTCCAAGAAATAAATAAGAGAAAATAGTTTGAGCCAATAGCATATATTATAAATAAAGTTATGTTCTAAATTTGTGTTCAAAGGTTGAGTTAACCAAAAACTCAGTGGTCTGATTTTCAACCTAATCTGTGGTTTATGAAGTCTGCTTTGAAAATACCGAAAAGAGAAAAGGCAAGATTTGCTGCAAGAACTCAATTATAGACAAACAACTAACGTTCGGCAAGGTTTTGATCCACAAATTGCCCAAATATTGGCCTAATGTCCAATAAACTTTTGACAGGGAGTGAGGAGGCCATTTAGTTCCAAAAAAAAAAAAAAAAATGATGCAATCTATCATGCCATTCATAGTTACTATTGTTAATGTTGAAACCATGAAGCATATCAAGTTGAGACACTGACCATTTTCTTTGTATCATTTGAGTTCCAAGTAATTGTTATGGGAAATACTGTTTACAATAGCAAATACTTGGTAACACACAGACGAATTAGCCACAAATACATGAATAACACCATACTATAACATCAATTATTTGACAACAAATAAATTGATTCATGAGCACCTACCTCCCGTCCCAAGTCAAGAACTACACCTAAAGCTTCTAACACATCAACACTTCCACATGCACAAGAGCTAGAACGACTTCCACACTGTTCAGCAAATAATCAAACAGTTATAGTTTGTAGCATAAATTAGGTCCCTAAGTATCATATTAGGAAAATATTGTAAGGCATTACATAAGGATGAAAATGACTCCAACCTTGGCAACTTTTGCACCACAAGCCACAGCAAGTATTGAAGCACCAGTTGAAATGTTCACTGTGTTTGCACCATCACCACCCGTTCCAACAATGTCAACCACACCATCCAACCCTTCCACCTTCCTAGCATACTTCCCCTTCAATTGGTGCACTTTAGTAATAGGAGGTCTATCACAAAGACCCTACTATTTATCCAACTTTCAATCCAATATAGGACTAAACAACAATATCTCCCAGTGAGATTACTTACAAAGAAGTTCCTTGTCAACTAACTGGTGAGTGACTCAGGTTGCATGGGGCTACTTTTCCTTTTCTGATCCCTCATTCCTTCGCTTAATTAGAACAATTATCTTGTCTTAATCTGCCAGATCTTCTTACATGTTTGGCTTCAATCAACCCCAAATAGGAAAATACTGAGGCAAAATCAACTAAGATCTAGATTGTACTTGTACTTGTACTAACCTTGGAAATCCCTATCCACAAATCCAATGTCGTAAGAGCTTTTCTTGATAATACTGTTGAGCATGCCAAGGATACTCCTTCAGCTAAGCTGTTCACGTGGATACTCATCAACAGTGCAGCTGCAGCATTTAGGATCTGCCCAGATGTTATCTGATTAATAGTTAGTCCTTAAAATCAGCTAACTCACAGTGCATACCAGGGTACGAGAAAATAATATTACCTTCATTATATACGATGGATCAGTCTAGAGGCCATAACTGGAGCTGACCCAATGGTACATATGTACCATAACTAATTCTGGACACAACAAGAAATAGGGAGCATTCAGTTGGGCTTGAAAGCAAGCAGAGAAAACTAACAAATGCATCTGCAATTGGCCCTCTCTTCCCTGACAGTACATCCCTTAAGACCTTCACATCATAAACAAGCTGGCTAGCAAGAGTGCACCGAGGAATTCTGAACTTCACTATCAAATACAGATGCTCATTTCACTATAAAATTCAAGTATTCAAACAATAAAAGAAACTATTTCAAAGCAGAAAAAAGATGAGCTCTAGCACAATCTCCACCTAGTATTCACTCAATTGCAAAACAAATGTACCAATTCAAATGGTCAGATTATAGGAAAAAATGAATTATAGATCAGTGAGAAGATCTTATAGGGATCAAATGAGAATCTCAATCTTTTTTTGGTTGACATCAAGCACTAGACCAAGTCCTGGATTCGGATCATGTGCTTGATCAAAGTAGATTCATGAGAATAAAATAGGAACAAATAAAAAGATTTGGACAGTTTAAGGGAGCTAACATCTCTATTTGCAAATAAACATATATGTTTATTGTTGAGAAAGAATCTTACCAAGGGGACTCATCTCATCTAAGCCCTCTGAGTCAACAACTAATGCTCTTTTCATGCCAAACCATTGCAATGCGTTGGCAATTTTGAGTATCTAACAAGAAAACTGAAAAGAGACTTCCACACATGGCAAGTTACTCACCAGTCAAAAACAACCAGAGCTCTCTTTACCAAATCAAACAACTCATGATATTATTATAAAGCCATTACACAATGCAAGATCCATTGACGTCATAATTGCAGTGGAATAAATGAAAAGAGAATATGGTTGGATACATATATGAATAATCTTGCAGCTAAATTTTTTGATTAATCTGAAAAGCATAGAGAACCTCTCAAAATAACTCCAAAATATTAGATGCCTTACTACTCTAGAGTGAGTTACTATTGTAACCTTTCATCGGCCAAGACATTGAAATTTTAACATAAAAGTAAATGATCAAGAAATATTTTGGTTAATGATGGTTGAATTAAGAGAAATGTTCATATAGGATATGATATTTATGTTATGGCTACAGCGCACTGTGAAGGCACTTACACACCTTGTTACACCCTGTTTTTACTTTCAGTGTTTTCCTCACTAGCCTAACAATATTCATTACTAAATTCATTTACACACCTTGTTACACCCTGTTTTCAAGAAATAAATAAGAGAAAAAAGTTTGAGCCAATAGCACATATTATAGATAAAGTTATGTTCTAAATTTGTGTTCAAAGGTTGAGTAGACCAACAACTCAGTGGTCTCATTTTCAACCTAATCTATGGTTTATCAAGTCTGCTGTGAAAATACCAAAAAGAGAAAAGGCCAGATTTGCTGCAAGAACTCAACTATAGCAAAACAGCTAATGCTTGGTAAGGTTTTGATCCATAAATTGCCCAAAAATTGGCCTAATGTCCAATAAACTCTTTGACAGGGAGTGAGGGGGCCATTTAATTCCAAAAAAAAAACGATGCAATCTATCATGCAATTCATCATTACTATTGTTAATGTTGAAACCATGAAGTTTATCAAGTTGAGACACTGATGAGCAACCAATAAAGATAGTGTACCACAGGAAGCGTGGGAATAGGCAGTAGAGGAACATGGCCAATTATCTGCAAGGCTGGAAGTCAGGATTTGTTTTGAGTTTGTTTTAAAGGAATATTGTTAGGACAGATGGCAGGTTATGGTGGAACGTAGGTGGAATTCAGTTAGAATAAAGGGTGACAGGAGAGAATAAAAGGAGGAGGAGTGAAATAGAAAAGGAGATAATTATAGAGTAAAGTGAAAAGGGAGGCTACTGACCCTCGAAGTCAGTATTTGGGAGGTGTCCGACCCTCAAGTCGCCTTGTGATTTTTCTTTTCGATTGTATTTTTGCACTACGTTTCGAGTTGTTTGCTTACTAAATATCAAGATAGGACTGTTGGAATCTAACGTGTTGCTTAGTTGTAATACTTGTTGAGGTTAATACACAGGATTCTATTACTATTTTGGGTGAATTTAACTTGTGAGTGCAGATTGTTTGTGGTAGTTTGCTTGAATTGCAGGTCAGGTCCTTTCAAGTGGTATTAGAGCGAGAGATCTGGGTAATGGTCTTGACAAGAATGGATTCTAGACTTGATAATGTGGAAAAAGAGGTTACTAAGTTGGGAGTTGAAATGGGTACCATACGGGAGTGTTTGGTAGAGTTGCAATCATGGGTACGACGAAAGAATGAAGAAGAGGTAAGTAGAACAGAGGGACGTTCAACAGAAAATATTCAATCTCACAATGACAAAAATATAAACGGAGCTAGTGGGTGAGGGAGCAGTAACCCAAACCACAGTGAAATAGGGGGAAGGAAGTTGGAAATGCCAATCTTCTCCGGTGAAGACCCTTATGGGTGGATATTTAGAGTAGAACGGTACTTCAACATCCATGGAATATCGGAAGAAGGAAAGTTGACGGCAGCTGCTGTCTGCATGGAAGGAGAAGCTATCAATCGGTTCCAAAGGTGGGATGTAATCCGTAACACCAAGAAACTCATGGGCTATGTTGAAATTAGCACTACTTCAGGGATTTAGTGGATCCCAAGAACTCAACCCCTATGAATCCCTGATGGCGATGAAGCAAACTGGGTCAGTGGTAGAATTCCGTCATCAATTTGAAGCAGTAGCAGCTCTGTTGGTAGGAGAGAAAGAAGAAATCCTACAAGCTGCGTTTATAAATGGACTAAAAACAGAAATTAGAGCTGAGGTTAGGTTGGCCCAACCAAACTCTTTAATACAGATTATTGAACTGGCCCAAAGAGTTGAAGAAAAAAACCAAGCCTTAGAAGAGGCCCAGGTGGGGGTAAACCGGGTTTCACGCACAAGTGGGCCTAGGTTTTCATATGGATCCAAGAGTCTAACCCGATTTGATAACCCTAACTCGACCCGATTCAATTTTAGCCCAAAATTTCCCAATTCGACAGTTTCAACAGAATCCCTGAAAGCTAACCCAAATATTTTCTCCCAAGTTACTCGACGACCACCGGAATCTTCCACGCAAGGGTCGCCGACGAACTCTTACCCACACGAACCAACGACGACGAGCTCCAGGCCATTCAAACGACACGGATTTCCACGACGAGACTTACCGTTTCGTCGGATGACAGATGCCGAGATCCAGATGAAGCGCGAGAAGGGAATATGTTTTAAGTGTGATGGGAAGTACTCGATTGGGCACAAATGTGGGGAGAAACAATTTCAAATCCTCCTGATTGATGATGAAGAAGATGATCCAGATCCAAGAGTGGGGGAGGAGATTATCGAAATTGAAACAGAGAAACCATAGGAGAATGTGGAGCTTTCGTTGAGTTCGGCGGTGGGGATTCAAGGTCCGAAGACAATGAAACTCAAAGGAAAAATCAAAGGTAAGGAATGGATTGTGTTGATTGATAGTGGGGCTTCCCACAATTTTATTAGCTCAAAAGTGGTTGAACAGTTGGGAATACCAGTGGTAAGGACTCAATCTTTCGGAGTCAGAGTTGGTGATAGATATAGTGTGAGATGTGAAGGGGAATGTAAGGGTGTGTGCATGGAGTTGCAAAGGGTGAATATTATCCAGAATTTTTTTCCGTTTGATATGAGCATCGCCGACGTGGTACTGGGTATTGCTTGGCTTGAGACCTAGGGCGAAACCATTACGGATTGGCGGAAACAAATCATGAAGTTCACAATGGGACACAAAACAGTCTGTCTGTCGGGGGATCCCTCTCTTACCAAGACACTGGTTTCCCTCAAGGCAATGATTAGGACACTACAGAGCGAAGGGCAGGGTTGTTTGATTGAATTTGGGCGGTCTGAGCTCGGTCTTCCAAATGTGGGGAGTATCGATGTGATCGCGCAAGTCTTGGGCAAGTTTAGCCAAGTCTTCGAACCACTCTCCGGGTTAACACCTGTCAGGTCCAGAGACCATGCCATTCAGCTAATCCCCGGGACACAGCCACCAAACCTCAGACCATACCGGTACCCTTATTACCAGAAAAATGAGATCGAGCGTTTTGTCAAGGAGATGTTGGCTTCGGGAATTATAAAACCAAGCATCAGTCCGTTTTCCATTCCTGTTTTATTGGTGAAAAAGAAGGATGGAGGGTGGCGATTCTGTGTCGACTATCGGGCAGTTAATAAAGTGACAATCCCGGATAAATTTCCTATTCCAGCTATTGATGAACTGTTTGATGAATTAGAAGGGGCAACCGTTTTTTCAAAACTTGATTTGAAATTCGGTTATCATCAGATTAGAGTACGGCCAGAAGACACACCAAAGCCTGCCTTTCGGACACACGAAGGGCACTATGAATTTCTCGTCATGCCTTTCGGCCTCACCAACGCACCAGCAACCTTTCAAGCTGTCATGAATGATGTATTCAGACCGTATTTGCGAAAGTTCTTGTTAGTGTTCTTCGACGATATATTGATTTATAGTAAGGAGATGGATGAACATGCGCAACAATTGAGTATTATTTTGCAGGTGTTATGGGAGAACCAGTTGGTGGTCAATCAGAAAAAGTGTCCGTTCGAACAACTACAATTGGAATATCTGGGACATATTGTATCAGCTAAGGGTGTAGCCGTTGATCCCAGTAAAATAGACAGCATCACTAAATGGCCAGCACCAAAGGACATCCGGGAACTTAGGGGATTTCTCGGGCTGACAGGTTATTACCGCCGTTTTGTTCGCGATTATGGTAAGGTTGCTCTTCCACTCACTGCCCTATTGAAAAAGGATTCTTTTGGGTGGAATCCAGCAGCTCAACAAGCCTTTGAAGACTTAAAAAGAATCATGACCAATGTCCCTGTCTTACGGATGCCCAACTTCACCCAAGAGTTTATTATCGAGACCAATGCTTCAGGAAGCGGATTAAGGGCAGTGTTGATGCAAAAGGGGAGGCCTATTGCTTTTCTCAGTAAAGGTTTGTCTCTCAACTCCAAACTGAAATCCGCATACGAGAGGGAATTAATGGCTGTGGTTTTAGCGGTGCAAAAATGGCGACATTACCTTCTCAGCCGACGTTTTGTTATCCGAACAGACCAGCGGAGCCTCCATTTCTTAACGGACCAGAAATTATTAGGTGAAAGTCAGCAAAAGTGGGTTAGCAAACTGTTAGGATTGGATTTCCTCATTCAGTATAAACCGGGACCACAAAATAGAGCGTCGCGCAGCTGACTCGAGATGCCGATCGATCGGATGTACTAGAAGACGCCAAGCTATGAAAGATCATTCAACAGCTCCTGATTGACCCAAACAGTCATCCTCATTTCCGGTTGGTGGGACGCCATTTGCTGTTCCATAACAGGTTGGTTTTACCTAAGTCCGGGCCTCATATTCACCAGCTATTACTGGAATTTCACACTTCACCGATTGGGGGCCATTCTGGATTTTTTCGAACATACAAACGACTCTCGAATGTGGTGTTTTGGGAAGGCATGAAGAAGGATATCAAGGCATTTGTTGCTGCTTGCGGTATTTGCCAACAAAATAAATACGAGGCTTTAAGCCCCGCCGGTTTACTGCAACCCTTACCTATCCCTAACCAGGTGTGGGAGGATGTTTCAATGGATTTCATTATGGGGCTGCCCAAGGCCCACGGAGTCGACACTATTCTGGTTGTGGTCGATCGTTTCACCAAATACAGCCATTTTCTCACTCTTAAACACCCGTACACCGCCAAGATGGTGGCAGACTTATTTATCAATGAAGTGGTCAGGTTGCATGGGTTTCCACGCACTATTGTATCAGATAGAGATCGAATTTTCATGAGCAAGTTTTGGGCTGAATTGTTTAAACAGTCCGGGACCCATCTACACATGAGTTCAGCCTACCATCCGCAAACGGATGGTCAAACAGAATTGGTCAACCGCTACTTAGTGGCATACCTTCGGTGCTTCATCAATGGCTATCCACAGCAGTGGCCAAAATGGGTGCCATGGGCAGAATTTTGGTTTAATACTACTTACCATACTTCCACAAGAATGTGTCCTTTTAAAGCTCTCTATGGCCGCGACCCTCCGGCAGTGCTACGTTATTCGGACCATACTTCTCCAGTTGAAGAAGTTGACCTACAACTTCAGCACCGAAACCATATTATTGAGGAATTAAAGGACAATCTTTTAAAGGCTCAAAACCGCATGAAAATATATGCCGATCGCCGTCGCCGAGAGGTAACATTTGAGACAAGTGACTTGGTATATTTGAAGTTACAACCGTATCGATTACGTTCCTTAGCCCGTCGCTACAATGAGAAGTTGAGCCCGCGGGTTTATGGTCCCTTTGTCATCACAGACAAGATTGGGGCGATTGCTTACTAGTGGCCCGGCCTTGGCCTTCGGCTCGTATCCAGGCGTTTTCCATGTTTCCCAACTGAAGAAAGCAACATTCCCGATCCCTAATAGCCAACCTCTACCAGCAGAACTTAACGAGGACCTAACTTTACAATTGGAACCCGAAGTAGTTCTCAAAAAAAGGAAACTGCTGAATGGCCAGTGGGAGGTGTTGATTCAGTGGAAAGGGTTGCCTTCCTATGAAAACACGTGGGAAGATGCAGACATTATTCAGTAACAATTTCCTTCTTTTCACCTTAAGGACAAGGTGATTCTCCTTGGGGAGGGTAATGATGAGCAACCAATAAAGATAGTGTACCACAGGAAGCGTGGGAATAGGCAGTAGAGGAACATGGCCAATTATCTGCAAGGCTGGAAGTCAGGATTTGTTTTGAGTTTGTTTTAAAGGAATATTGTTAGGACAGATGGCAGGTTATGGTGGAACGTAGGTGGAATTCAGTTAGAATAAAGGGTGACAGGAGAGAATAAAAGGAGGAGGAGTGAAATAGAAAAGGAGAGAATTATAGAGTAAAGTGAAAAGGGAGGCTACTGACCCTCGAAGTCAGTATTTGGGAGGTGTCCGACCCTCGAAGTCGCCTTGTGATTTTCTTTTCTGATTGTATTTTTGCACTACGTTTGAGTTGTTTGCTTACTAAATATGAAGATAGGATGTTGGAATCTAACGTGTTGCTTAGCTGTAATACTTGTTGAGGTTAATACACAGGATTCTATTACTATTTTGGGTGAATTTAACTTGTGAGTGCAGATTGTTTGTGGTAGTTTGCTTGAATTGCAGGTCAGGTCCTATTAGACACTGACCATTTTCTTTGTATCATTTGAGTTCCAAGTAATTGTTATGGGAAGAAGTACTGTCTACAATAGCAAATACTTGGTAACACATAGACCAATAAGCCACAAAAACATGAATAACACCAAACCATAAAATCAATTATTTGACAACAAATAACTTGATTCATGAGCACCTACCTCCGGTCCCTAAGTCAAGAACTACACCTAAAGCTTCTAACACATCAGCACTTCCACAGGCAAGAGAGCTAGAACGACTTCCATGTTGTTCAGCAAATAATCAAACAGTTATATTTTGCAACATAAATTAGGTCCCTAAATATCATATTGGGAAATTATTGTAAGGCATTGCATAAGGATGAATGAGTCCAACCTTAGCAACTTTTGCACCACAAGCCGAGACAAGTATTGAAGCCCTAATAGAAATGTTCACTGTGTTTGCACCATCACCACCCATTCCAACAATGTCAACCACACCATCCAACCCTTCCACGTTCCTAGCATACTTCCCCTTCAATTTGTGGAGTTTAGTAATAGGAGGTCTATCACAATTACCCTACTATTTATCCAACTGTCAATCCAATATAGGACTAAACAACAATATCTCCCAGTGAGATTACTTAAAAATAAGTTCCTTGTAACTAACCGTTGAGCGACTAGGTCGCATAGGGCTACTTTTCCTTTTCCAATCCCTCACTCCTTCGCTTAATCAGAACAATTATCTTGTGTTAATCTGCTAGATCTTCTTACATGTTCTGCTTCAATCAAGTCCACACAGGAAAATACTGAGGCAAAATCAACTAAGATCTAGATTGTACTTGTACTAACCTTGGAAATCTCTATCCACAAATCTAGTGTCTTAAGAGCTTTTCCTGATAATAGTGTTTCGCATGCCAAGCATACTCCTTCAGCTAAGCTGTTCACATGGCTGCTCATCAACAGTACAGCTGCAGCATTTAGGATCTGCCCAATTGTTATCTGATTAATAGTTAGTCCTTAAAATGAGCTAATTCACAGTGCATACCAGGGTACTGGAGAATAATATTACCTTCATTATATACCATGGATCAGTTTAGAGGCCATAACTAAAGCTGATCCAATGGTACATATGTACCATAACTAATTCTAGACACAACAAGAAATAGGGAGCATTCAGTTGGGCTTGAAAGCAAGCAGAGAAAACTAAAAAATGCATCTGCAATTGGCCATCTCTTCCCTGATAGTACATCCCTTAAAACTCTCGCATTGGAAGCTAGCAAGAGTACACCGAGGAATTCCGAACTTCACTATCAAATACAGATACTCATTTCACTATAAGGTTAAAGTATTCAAACAATAAAAGAAACTATTTCAAAGCAGAAAAAAGATGAGCTCTAGCACAATCTCCATCTAGGATTAACTCAATTGCAAAACAAATGTACCAATTCAAAGGGTTAAATTATAGGAAAAAATGAATTATAGATCAGTGATGAGATCTTACAGGGATCAAATGAGAATCTCTCAATCTTTTTTGGGGTGACATCAAGCACCAAACCAGGTCCTGGATTCGGATCATTGTGCATGATCAAAGTAGATTCATGAGAATAAAAGAGGAACAAAAAACATCTGGACAGTTTAACGGAGCTAACATCTCTATTTCCTAAATAAACATATATGTTTATTGCCGAGAAAGAGTCTTACCAAGGGGACTCATCTCATCTAAGCCCTCCGAGTGAACAACTAATGCTATTTTAATGCCGAACCGTTGCAACGTGTTGGCAATTTTTAGTACCTAACAAGAAAACCAAAAAGAAACTTCCAAACATGGCAAGTTACTCACAAGTCAAAAACAACTAGAGCTCTGTTTACCAAATCAAACAACTCATGATATTATTATAAAGCCATTACACAATGCAAGATCATTGACATCATAATTGCAGGGGAATAAATGAAAAGAGAGATCCATATATGAATAATCTTGCAGCTAAATTTATTGATTAATCTGAAAAGCACAGAGAACCTCTCAAAATAACTCCAGAATATTAGATGCCTTACTACTCTAGAGTGAGTTACTACTGTAACCTTTCATTGGCCAAGACATTGAAATTTTGACAAAGAAGTAAATGATCCAGAAATGTTTTGGTTAATGATGATGAATTAAGAGAAATCGTCATATAGGATATGATATTTATGTTAAGGCAACAGCACACTGTAAAAGCACTTACCGAGTCTTCAGTGAATACACCAACCACAGCAAAAGGCACCCATGCAGGATTCAAAATAGGGCCCAAGATATTGAATACAGTTTTTACTTTCAGCATTTTCATCACTGGCCGAACAATATTCATCACTGGATGATACTTTGGAGACATCATGAAACCAATCCCTGCCTCATTTACACACCTTCTTACATCCTGTTTTCAAGAAATAAATAAGAGAAATGTCTGAGCCAATAGCATATATTATAGATAAAGTTTGTTCTAAATTCATGTTCAAAGGTTGAAGAGACAAACAACTCAGTGGTCTGATTTTCAACCTAATCTGTGGTTTATGAAGTCTGCTATGAAAATACCAAAAAGAGAAAAGGTAAGATTTGCTGCAAGAACTCAATTATAGCAAAACAAAAAAAATGCTTGGTAAGGTTTTGATCCATTAATTGCCCAAAAATCGGCCTAATGTCCAATAAACTCTTTGATAGGGAGTGAGAGGGCCAATTAATTCCAAAAAAAAAAAAAAAAAAAAAAACGATGCAATCTATCATGCAATTCATCATTACAATTGTTAATGTTAAAACCATGAAGCACATCAAGTTAAGACACTGACCAATTTCTTTGTATCATTTGAGTTTGAGCTAATTGTTATGGGAAGAAGAACTGTTTACAATAGCAAATACTTGGTAACACAGACGACTTAGCCACAAATACATGAATAACACCATTCTATAACATCAATTATTTGACAACAAATAACTTGATTCATGAGCACCGACCACCGGTCCCAAGTCAAGAACTACATCTAAAGCTTCTAACACATCAGCACTTCCACATGCACAAGAGCTAGAACGACTTCCACACTGTTCAGCAAATAATCAAACAGTTATAGTTTGTAGCATAAATTAGGTCCCTAAGTATCATATTAGGAAAATATTGTAAGGCATTACATAAGGATGAAAATGACTCCAACCTTGGCAACTTTTGCACCACAAGCCACAGCAAGTATTGAAGCACCAGTAGAAATGTTCAGAGTGTTTGTACCATCACCACCCGTTCCAACAATGTCAACCACACCATCCAACCCTTCCACCTTCCTAGCATACTTCCCCTTCATTGGTGGACTTTAGTAATAGAAGGTCTATCACAATGACCCTACTATTTATCCAACTTTCAATCCAATATAGGACTAAACAACAATATCTCCCAGTGAAATTACTTAAAAAGAAGTTCCTAGTCAACTAACCGTTGAGCGACTCAGGTTGCATGGGGCTACTTTTCCTTTTCCAATCCCTCATTCCTTCGCTTAATCGGAACAGTTATCTTGTGTTAATCTGCCAGATCTTCTTACATGTTCTGCTTCAATCAATTCCACAGGAAAATACTGAGGCAAAATCAACTAAGATCTAGATTGTACTAGTACTAACCTTGAAAATCTGTATCCACAAATCCAGAATCTTAAGAGCTTATCCTGATAATAGTGTTTCGCATGCCAAGGATACTCCTTCAGCTAAGTTGTTCACATGGCTCCTCACCAACAGTGCAGCTGCAGCATTTAGGATCTGCCCAATTGTTATCTGATTAATAGTTAGTCCTTAAAATGAGCTAACTCACAGTGCATACCAGGGTACTGGAGAATAATATTACTTTCATTATATACCATGGATCAGAGAAAAAAGATGAGCTCTAGCACAATCTCCATCTAGTATTAACTCAATTAAAAAACAAATGTACCAGTTCAAATGGTTAGATTATAGGAAAACATGAATTATAGATCAATGATAAGATTTTATAGGGATCAAATGAGAATCTCCCAATCTTTTCTGAGGTGACATCAAGCACCAAACTAGGTCCGGGATTCGAATCATTTTGCATGATCAAAGTAAATTCATGAGAATAAAATAGGAACAAATAAAAAGATCTAGACAGTTTAAGGGAGCTAACATCTCTATTTGCTAAGTAAACATATATTGTTTATTGCCGAGAAAGATTCTTACCAAGAGGACTCATCTCATCTAAGCCCTCTGAGTCAACAACTAATGCTCTTTTCATGCCAAACCGTTGCAACGCGTTGGCAATTTTGAGTACTTAACAAGAAAACCAAAAAGAGACTTCCAAAAGTGGCAAGTTACTCACAAGTCAAAAACAACCAGAGCTTTCTTTACCAAATCAAACAGCTCATGATATTATTAAAAAGCCATTACACAATGCAAGATCCATTGACATCATAATTGCAGTGGAATAAATGAAAAGAGAACATACATATATGAATAATCTTGCAACTAAATTTATTGATTAATTTGAAAAGCATGGTGAACCTCAAAAAATAACTCCAAAATATTAGATGCGTTACAACTCTAGAGTGAGTTACTACTGTAACCTTTCATCAGCCAAGACATTGAAATTGTAACAAAGAAGTAAATGATCAAGAAATGTTTTGGTTAATGATGTTAAATTAAGAGAAATCTTCATATAAGATATGATATTTATGTTATGGCTACAGGCACAGTAAAGGCACTTACCAAGTCTTTAGTGTATACACCAACCACAGCAAAAGGCACCCGTGCAGGATTCAACATAGGGCCCAAGATATTGAATACAGTTTTTACTTTCAGCGTTTTCCACACGGGCCTAACAATATTCATTACTAGATGATACTTTGGAGACATCATGAAACCAATCCCTGCCTCATTTACACACCTTCTTACATCTGTTTTCAAGAAATAGAAAAGAGAAAAGTTTGAGCCAACAACATATATTATAGATAAAGTTTTGTTCTAAATTTATGTTCAAAGATTGAGCAGACCAAAAACTCAGTGATCTCATTTTCAACATAATCTGTGGTTTATGAAGTCTGCTTTGAAATTACCAAAAAGAGAAAAGGCCAGATTTGCTGCAAGACCTCAATTATAGCAAAACAACTAATGCTTGGTAACGTTCTAATCCATAAATTGCCCAAAAATTGGCCTAATGTCCAATAAACTCTTTGACAGGGAGAGAGAGGGCTATTTAATTCCAAAAAAAAAAAAAAAAAAAACGATGCAATCTATCATGCAATTCATCATTACTATTGTTAATGTTGAAACCATGAAGCATATCAAGTTGAGACACTGACAATTTTCTTTGTATCATTTGAGTTCCAAGTAATTGTTATGGGAAGAAGTACTATTTACAATAGCAAATACTTGGTAAACACATTGAAGAATTAGCCACAAACACATGAATAACACGAATTATTTGACAACAAATAACTTGATTCATGAGAACCTACCTCCGATCCCAAGTCAAGAACTACACCTAAAGCCTCTAACACATCAGCACTTCCACATGCAAGAGAGCTAGAACGACTTGCATGTTGTTCAGCAAATAATCAAAAAGTTATAGTTTGTAGCATAAATTAGGTCACTAAATATCAGATTAGGAAATTATTGTAAGGCATTGCATAAGGATGAAAATGACTCCAACCTTAGCAACTTTTGTACCACAAGCCGAGACAAGTATTGAAGCACCAGTAGAAATGTTCAGAGTGTTTGTACCATTACCACCCGTTCCAACAATGTCAACCACACCATCCAACCCTTCCACCTTCCTAGCAAACTTCCCCTTCATTGGTGGACTTTAATAATTGAAGGTCTATCACAATGACCCTACTATTTATCCAACTTTCAATTCAATATAGGACTAAACAACAATACCTCCTAGTGAGATTACTTAAAAAGAAGTTCCTTGTCAACTAACCGTTGAGCCACTCAGGTCGCATGGGGCTACTTTTCCTTTTCTAATCTCTCATTCCTTCGCTTAATCAGAACAATTATCTTGTGTTAATCTGCTAGATCTTCTTACATGTTCTGCTTCAATCAAGTCCACACAGGAAAATACTGAGGCAAAATCAACTAAGATCTAGATGGTACTAGTACTAACCTTGGAAATATGTATCCACAAATCCAGTGTCTTAAGAGCTTTTCCTGATAATAGTGTTTTGCATGCCAAGGATACTCCTTCAGCTAAGTTGTTCACATGGCTCCTCACCAACAGTGCAGCTGCAGCATTTAGGATCTGCCCAATTGTTATCTGATTAATAGTTAGTCCTTGAAATGAGCTAACTCACAGTGCATACCAGGGTACTAGAGAATAATATTACTTTCATTATATACCATGGATCAGTTTAGAGGCCATAACTGGAGCTGATCCACTGGTACATATGTACAATAACTAATTCTGGACACAACAAGAAATAGGGAGCATTCAGTTAGGCTTGAAAGCAAGTAGAGAAAACTAACAAATGCATCTGCAACTGACATTACATCCCTTAAGACCTTCACATTATAAACTAGCAAGCTAGCAAGAGTGCACCGAGGAATTCCGAACTTCACCATCAAATACAGATACTCATTTCACAATAAAATTCAAGTATTCAAACAATAAAAGAAACTATTTCAAAGCAGAAAAAAGATGAGCTCTAGCACAATCTCCATCTAGTATTCACTCAATTGCAAAACAAATGTCCCTATTTAAATGGTTAAATTATAGGAAAAAATGAATTATACAACAGTGATAAGATCTTACAGGGATCAAATGAGAATCTCTCAACCTTTTTTGGGGTGACATCAAGCACCAGACCAGGTCCTGGATTTGGATTATTGTGCATGATCAAAGTAGAACAAATAAAAAGATCTAGACAGTTTAAGGGAGCTAACATCTCTATTTGCTTAATAAACATATATGCTTATTGCCCATAAAGAATCTTACCAAGGGGACTCATCTCATCTAAGCCCTCTAAGTCAACAACTAATGCTCTTTTCATGGCAAATCGGTGCAACGCGTTGACAATTTTGAGTACCTAACTAGAAAACCAAAAAGAGACTCCCAAACATGGCAAGTTACTCACCAGTCAAATACAGCCAGAGCTTTCTTTACCAAATCAAACAACTCATGATATTATTATAAAGCCATTACACAATGCAAGATCGATCGACATCATAATTGCCGTGGAACAAATGAAAAGAGAATATGGTTGGATACATACATGAATAATCTTGCAGCTAAATTTATTGTTTAATCTGAAAAGCACAAAGAACCTCTCAAAATAACTCAAGAAAATTAGATGCCTTACAACTCTAGAGTGAGTTACTACTGTAACCTTTTATCGGCCAAGACATTGAAATTTTAACAAGAAGTAAATGATCAAGAAATGTTTTGGTTAATGATGTTGAATTAAGAGAAATCTTCACATAGGATATGATATTTAGTTTATGGCTACAGCGCACTGTAAAGGCACTTACCAAGTCTTCAGTGTATACACCAACCACAGCGAAAGGCACCCACGCAAGATTCAACATGGGGCCCAAGATATTGAATACAGTTTCTACTTTCTGCATTTTCCTCACTGGCCTAACAATATTCATTGCTGGATGATACTTTGGAGAAATCATGAAACCAATCCCTTCCTCATTTACACACCTTGTTACATCCTGTGTTCAAGAAATAAACAAGAGAAAAAAGTTTGAGCCAATAGCATATATTATAGATAAAGTTCTGTTCAAAATTCGTGTTCAAAGGTTGAATAGACCAACAACTCAGTGGACTGATTTTCAACCTAATCTGTGGTTTATGAAGTCTGCTGCGAAAAAAACCAACAAGAGAAAGGGCAAGATTTGCTGCAAGAACTCAATTACAGCAAAACAGCTAATGCTTGGTAAGGTTTTGATCCAAAAATTGCCAAAAAATTAGCCTAATGTCCAATAAACTCTTTGACAGGGAATGAGAAGGCCATTTAATTCCAAAAAAAAGGATGCAATTCATCATTACTATTGTTAATGTTGAAACCATGAAGCATATCAATTTGAGACACTGACCATTTTCTTTGTATCATTTGAGTTCCAAGTATTTGTTATGGGAAGAAGTACTGTCTACAATAGCAAATAATTGGTAACACATAGAGGAATTAGCCACAAATACATGAATAACACCATACTATAACATCAATTATTTGACAAAAAAATAACTTGATTCATGAGCACCTACCTATGGTCCCAAGTCAAGAACTACACCTAAAGCTTCTAACACATCAGCACTTCCACATGCACAAGAGCTAGAACGACTTCCATGCTGTTCAGCAAATAATCGAACAGTTATAGTTTGTAGCATACATTAGGTCCCTAAACATCATATTAGGAAAATATTGTAAGGCATTTCATAAGGATGAAAATTACTCCAATCTCAGCAACTTTTGCACCACAAACCACAGCAAGTATTGAAGCAACCAGTAGGAATGTTCACTGTGTTTGCACCATCACCACCCGTTCCGACAATGTCAACCACACCATCCAACCCTTCCACCTTCCTAGCATACTTCCCCTTTAATTGGTAGACTTTAGTAACATGAGGTCTATCACAATGACCCTACTATTTATCCAACTTTCAATCCAATATAGGACTAAACAACAACATCTCCCAGTGAGATTACTTACAAAGAAGTTCCTTGTCAACTAACCATTGAGCGACTCAGGTCGCATGGGGCTACTTTTCCTTTTCTAATCACTTATTCCTTCGCTTAATCAGAACAATTATCTTGTGTTAATCTGCCAGATCTTCTTATATATTCTGCTTCAATCAAGTCCACACAGGAAAATACTGAGGCAAAATCAACTAAGATCTAGATTGTAAAGTACTAACCTTGGAAATATGTATCCACAAATCCAGTGTCTTAAGAGCTTTTACTGATAATAGTGTTTCGCATGCCAAGGATACTCCTTCAGCTAACCTGTTCACGTGGCTGCTCACCAACAGTGCAACTGCAACATTTAGGATCTGCCCAATTGTTATCTGATTAATATTTAGTCCTTAAAATGAGCTAACTCACAATGCATACCAGGGTACTGGAAAATAATATTACCTTCATTATATACCATGGATCAGTCTAGAGGCCATAACTGGACCTGACCCAATGGTACAGTCCATAACTAATTCTGGACACAACAAGAAACAGAGAGCATTCAGTTGGGCTTGAAAGCAAGCAGAGAAAACTAACAAATGCATCTGCAATTGGCCCTCTCTTCCCTAACAGTACATCTCTTAAGACCTTCACATTATAAACTAGCAAGCTAGCAAGAGTGCACCGAGGAATCCCGAACTTCAATATCAAATACAGATACTCATTTCACTATAAAAAATTCAAGTATCCAAACAATAAAAGAAACTATTTCAAAGCAGAAAAAAGATGAGCTCCAGCACATTCTCCATGTAGTATTCACTCAATTGCAAAACAAATGTACCAATTCAAATGGTTAAATTATAGGGAAAAAATGAATTATAGATCATTGATAAGATCTTACAGGGATCAAATGAGAATCTCTCAATCTTTTCTGGGGTGACATCAAGCACCAGACTGGGTCCTGGATTCGGATCATTGTGCATGATCAAAGTAGATTCATGAGAATAAAATAGGAACAAATAAAAAGATCTGGACAGTTTAAGGGAGCTAACATCTATATTTGCTAAATAAACATATAAGTTTATTGCTGAGTGTTACAGATGTGCATGACTTCCTAGATGATGGGGATCACATTAAAATCCTTGATTATAGGGATCACTTCTATCCTAATTTAGATTGATCACCTACCTAGTTTAGAACACTACAAGTTTATATAAATATGTATCCTTTTAAGCTAATAACAAGTACTGTGAATATTCATTACGTTTATTTTACATGGTATTAGAGCCTTAAAAGATAATTAGGGTTTGGGTCTCAAATTTGGGAAATTAGGGTTTAGGTTTCAAAATTGGGAAATTAGGGTTTAGGTTTCAAATTGGGAAAACCTATTTAGGTTGAGATTTGTTCAACACCGCCACCCAAGGGAGATTCAGAAGCCGCCGATCGGCAAAACCCTGAGTTCCGGTCATCAGAATCACCGCGCGTGAGCTCCACGCGCCACCCGAAACTCCGGTGAACAGTAACACGCGCCGGCGCGTGAGAGCGCGTGCACAGCTGACTTCTCCTCCGATTCTCTTCTCTGCTTCGTCGGTACTTTTACAGCACATTTTCGTGCTAGATTGGGTAATCTCTTACTGGTTTATTGCTGATCTTTGTTTGGATATTTCTGAGGACTTAGTTGTGATCTTTCGGTACTTTGTTTTCGTTTGGTTATTGGTTTTTTGCTTGCTGTGGCCTCTGGTTGGTGGTGACTGTTGATTGATTTGGTGTGTCACTAAAATTTAATTAGTTTGCTTTGTTTTAACCGTTTGGTGGTGTGCATTGGGATTAACATCTGTTTAAGACATGTCTAATACAAAGCCAGTAATGGAAATGATGTCGAAAATTACAGAACATAAGCTCATTGGTATAACTAATTACCATGATTGGCGTAAAACTATTATACTGTATTTGCGGAGTATTGATAAAGATGATCATATGACTGATGATCCACTTGAGGATGATTCGAAAAAGACATGGCTCCGGGATGATGCTCGATTGATTCTACAAATACGGAACTCTATTGACGGTGAGGTACTTGGCCTAATTAATCATTGTGAGTTTATTAAAGAATTGATGGATTATTTGGAGTTTCTGTATTCTGGAAAAGGGAATGTTTCTCATATTTATGAAGTAAGTAAGGCATTCTACCGTGCAGAGAAACAAGATAAGTCACTTACAGCTTATTTTATGGAGTTTAAGAAGACTTATGAAGTGTTGAACATGTTGTTACCCTTCAATGCTGATGTCAAAGTTCAACAAAAACAACGGGAGCAAATGGCAGTCATGAGTTTTCTTGCAGTCTTCCTTCCTTGAATTTGAGCTGCTAAATCTCAGGTTCTAGTCACTCCAGAGATCTCTTCATTGCAGGATGTCTTTAGTAGGGTACTTCGCACAGAAGGTACCTCACCAGTTCAGTTTAGTGGTGCTCTCGTCAATCAAAAGAATGACTATGAATCTGGGCGATCACAATTTGGAAGTGGCAACAAAGGAGGAGGGTCAAATAGTAATATGGGAGGAATTGTGTGTCACTATTGCCATAAGCCAGGACACATGAAGCATGATTGTAGAAAGCTTCAGAACAGAAATAGAAGAAATCCCTTTGCCCATGTTGCATCCACCAATGATACTTCGAATCAGTTAGTTTTTCTTATCTCTGCAGATGAATTTGCCAAGTTTTCATTGTACCAGGAATCATTAAAGGCTTCACCTACTCCTGTCACGGCTATGACTGACTCAGGTAAGCTAAATACATGTCTCCTTTCCTCATCCTCCAAATTTGTCATTGACTCTGGTGCAACAGATCACATGTCAGGTAATCCCAGTCTCTTTGCTACTTATCAATCAAAAACCCTTTCGAATGTGACTTTAGCAGATGGGTCACCATCCTACGTTCTTGGGTATGGCACAGTTACCCCTACTCCACAGCTTCCCTTGTCAAATGTCTTACATTTACCAGATTTTTCTTTCAATTTAATTTCTGTTAGCCAACTTACTCGTGCTCTTAACTGTTGTGTTTTATTCTTTCCCGATTATTGCTTGTTTCAGGATTTTACGACGAAGAAGATTATTGGTAAAGGACATGAATCTGGAGGTTTATACATTCTCGACAGACCAAAATCTACACCTGTCGCTTGTTCTAGTGTTGCATCCCCGTTTCAAGCACATTGTCATTTGGGCCATCCATCTCTTCCTTCACTAAAGAGATTGTGTCCTCAGTTTAATAAAGTGTCTACATTAGAGTGTGAGTCATGTCAGTTTACTAAACATCATTCGTGTCAGTTTTAGTCCTAGAGTCAATAAAAGAGCTAATTCTCCCTTTGAGTTAGTTCACTCTGATGTTTGGGGTCCTTGTCCAGTTGTCTAAAACTGGTTTTAGATATTTTGTTACATTTGTGGACGTCTCGTATGACTTGGTTATTCTTAATGAAAAATCGTTCTGATTTGTTTTCTTATTTCTGTGCTTTTTGTATTGAGATTAAAACTCAATTCAATGTTTCTATTCATACATTGCACAGTGATAATGCAAAAGAATATCTGTCAGTTTCTTTTCAAAATTACATGACCCAGAATGGCTTTCTTCATCAAACTTCATGTGTTGATACTCTATCTCAAAACGGAAAAACAGACATCTTCTTGAAACTGCCAGAGCCTTATTATTCCAGATGAATGTTCCTAAACCATTCGAGCGTCGATCGTTTCCACCGCCTGTTTTTTGATTAACCGCATGCCGTCTTCTCTCCTTCATGGTGAGACCCCGTACAGTATTCTTTTTCCTAACAAAGCATTATTTCCTCTTGAACCTAGGGTATTTGGTAGCACTTGCTTTGTTCGGGATGTTCGACCATCAGTCACTAAATTAGATCCCAAGTCATTAAAATGTGTCTTTCTTGGTTATTCTCGACTTCAGAAAGGATATCGGTGTTATTGTCCAAGTCTTAATAAGTATCTTGTTTCCATTGATGTTACCTTTCTAGAAGAAACACCATACTTTCCCTCTTCTCCTGCAGATCGTCCGAAGGATGATGATAATGATGATTTGTTAGTTTATACCTTCACTTCCCCTACACCAATATCTGAACCAACATCTGTCTCTGACCCTGTCACTATTCCTACGATTCCTACATCGGCTCCTATCTCTGATCCTGCTCCTGCTCCTGTCAAAGTTTACTCGTCGTCCCACCTCCTCTTGTTTCATGTCCGGCACCAACTTCTTCGTCATCCAATCCAGTTTCAAGTGATGATCTTCCTATTGCATTGCGAAAAGGTAAACGACGGTGTACTTATCCTGTTTCCTCTTGTGTTTCTTATGATCATTTGTCACATTCATCATGTTCCTTTATTGCTTCCCTTGATTCTATTACTATCCCTAAAATTGTTCATGAAGCCCTTTCTCATCCTGGTTGGCATAATGCAATGATAGAGGAAATGAATGCCTTAGATGACAATGGTACTTGGAAATTGGTAGATTTACCTTTAGGGAAACGGGCAATTGGATGCAAATGGGTGCTTAGAGTTAAAGTTAATCCAGATGGGTCAGTTGCTCGACTAAAAGCTCGTCTGGTTGCTAAAGGATATGCTCAGACTTACGGAGTTGATTATTCTGATACTTTTTCCCCTGTGGCTAAGTTTACCTCTATTCTGCTGTTTATCTCTATGGCAGCTACTTATGATTGGCCTTTGCATCAACTAGACATCAAGAATGCTTTCCTTCACGGCGATCTTCAGGAAGAGGTATATATGGAGCAACCTTCTGGGTTTGTTGCTCAGGGAGAGTATGGGAAAGTATGTTATCTTCGCAAATCTCTGTATGGTTTAAAACAGAGTCCTCGTGCTTGGTTTGGAAAGTTTAGTCAGGCTGTTGAGAGATTTGGTATGCTGAAATGTAAACCTGACCATTTTGTTTTCTACAAACGGTCTGAAACTGGCATCATTCTTCTAGTTGTGTATGTGGATGATATTGTTATTACTGGGAGTGACAGTGTGGGCATCACATCTCTTAAGTCTTTTCTCCATACCCACTTCCACACAAAAGACTTAGGGATATTGAAGTATTTCTTAGGGGTTGAAGTTACAAGGAGCAAACGAGGTATATACCTCTCTCAGAGGAAATATGTACTCGATTTATTAACTAAGGCAGGGAAATTGGGGGCAAAGCCATGTAGTGTTCCGATGGTTCCTAATGTGCAGCTTACGAAGGATGGTGAACTATTTGGAGATCCTGAGAAATATAGAAGATTGGTCGGGAAGTTGAACTATCTTACGATGACTCGTCCAGATATTGCATATTCAGTAAGTGTTGTCAATCAGTTTATGGCCTCCCCAACAGTTCATCATTGGGCGGCTTTGGAGCAGATCTTGTGTTATTTGAAAAGAGCCCTCCCCGGACGCAAGATATTATATGCCAATCATAGTCACTCTCATATTGAATGTTTCTCGATGCGGATTCGAGATTCCAAGGTAGATAAGATCCACATCAGCTATTGTGTCTTTGTCGGAGGAAATTTAATATCATGGAAGAGCAAGAAGCGAATGTTGTGTCACGATCAAGTGCGAGTCGGAATATAGGGCTATGGCACAAGCTTTGTGAAATAATGTGGATATATCGGCCTCGATGAAATAGGCCTTGAAACTTCAAGTACATGCAAATTATGGTGTGATAACCAAGCGGCTCTTCATATTGCATCTAATCCAGTGTTCCATGAACGAACAAAACACATTGAGATCGATTGCCATTTCGTCGTGAGAAACTACAACAAGGTCTGATTTCCACTGGGTATGTGAAGACTGGAGAACAATTGGGAGATATCTTCACAAAGGCTTTAACTGGGATTCGAGTTGATTATCTTTGTAACAAGCTGGGTATGATTGATATCTATACTCCAGCTTGAGGGGGAGTGTTACAGATATACATGACTTCCTAGATGATGGGGATCACATTAAAATCCTTTATTATAGGGATCACTTCTATCCTAATTTAGATTGATCACCTACCTAGTTTAGAACACTACAAGTGTATATAAATATGTATCCTTTTAAGCTAATAATAAGTAGTGTGAATATTCATTGTTTATTTTACACTGAGAAAGAATCTTACCGAGGGGACTCATCTCATCTAAGCCCTCTAAGTGAACAACTAATGCTCTTTTAATGCCAAACTGTTGCAATGCGTTGGCAATTCCGAACTTAACTAATCAAATACAGATACTCATTTCACTATAAAATTCAAGTATTCAAACAATAAAAGAAATTATTTCAAAGCAGAAAAAAGATGAGCTCTAGCACAATCTCCATCTAGTATTCACTCAATTGCAAAACAGAGACTTTCTTTTGAGCTGCCTTTGTGGCCACTGGTTTTTTACCCACCGAAAGTCCCTCAACAAGAACAGGCGTCTTATCCACATTAACATAAACTTGTTTCTGTGATTCAAAGGAACAAAAGAAACGGTTGTTAGCAAAGAAGAGCAGAAAGAATCAAGTGAAAGATTGAACATTTGGGTTAAAAAAGACCAACCTTGTTATTCTCAGCAGCTGGTGCATTGGCGAGTAATTGAGCGCAAAAACTCCTGGTGATGGGGCGAGTAATCTGAGGCTGAGGCAGAAGAAAAAAAAGAGCAAAAGGGCTTCAGATAAAATATTCAAACCATTGAAAAAATTTAAAAAAAAAAAAAAATAGGGGTCACCAAGAATCAAGAGATTCACCGTAAGTCCACATTAATCAAACGAAAAAAGGGCTCAAAATCAAAAGGGTCATAAAAATAAGAAAAACCAAACACAAAAAAGAACTCAAAAGAAAAAAAGAAAACAGAAGAAGAAGAGAGAAATCATCAAGAAAATTAAAGATGTTTATCGTCGATATACGAAATATACCTCTGGCTTGTAGTGGAACAATGGGTCTTGAAGCCATGTCTTATTTTCTTCTTCTTCTTCTTCTGAGAATGTTACTGTCAATTAGTGAGAAAGAGGCGAAGAGAGAATGCGAGAAATGGGTCTCTTTTGAAAGCTATAATAAGATACAACGGTCGAATTCCTTTTGATTTTAGACCGTCAAGTCTTTCTTTATGATCCAACGGTGAACGATGCGCTGAGTACTGCGGTTTGTGTTGAATTATGAAAATTTTCCAAGAGAATTTGACAAAATAAACACACGGATCATCAATGTTCTAATCCTCTTCCCTCTAAAAAGAAACTTGCAAGAACCAAGTAATTATATGTCCCCTTTACCCAAAGAGAAGTTAATACATGGGCTCTCACCAAAAGGCTCAATCTTCTTTCTCGGGATATTATAAAATAGAAAAGGCTTATGGCAGCCCCAATGGGTTAGTCCATGTAATGGGCCTATTTTGTTCATTTTATTACTAGTAACTGACCAAACTACGATACTTTTAATTAACAAGGATGGATCTATCCTATTAATTGACCTTTTAATCAATTTTCCATTATAAACATGCTCAAACTCCAAACTAACCAACCAATCACTCCACACTTATCTCATGTGACCTGCTACAGTTTCTTAGACCAATTTTGTCCCCCACACGCCTATAAGATCTCAACAGAAGCATTGTATAATTAATTTCCCTAAGAATTGATTGCTCGTCAGCTAGTCAAACCGAGTTTTGGCTTGTTCGAACTTGGCTCAACACTATAGCCAAGCTGCTCGAGATCAAACTTCGCTCGACAAAATGTCGAGTCGAGCTCGAGCTTTTATCGAGCTAAGACTAAGCCACTCGCAAATAATTCTGATTGAGCCTATATAAGCAAATGCCAACCCTCTCATTATTCATTCAATCACAATCCCTCTATCTAGCTTACTAAGTTCTTGCTCCCAAAAACCATTGCCTTTCCCCGTCGTAGAGTCGAGTTTTGACCAGTCTAAGCCGATAATTGTCGTAGAGCTGAGTTCTTGCCACTCTACACCGATAGGTCACTCCCTAACTTCACACACTCCCTATAAACTCTTTTTCGCTCTCTATTTTACTAAATATCTCACAACTGTGCTGACTTGAGTGTTGGAGTACCTATGATAAACACCACACCGGTGTCCCCACGTGCTTCACATTCACTCTTTTTTGTCTTTGTAGATCTACACGATTGTCAGTAGCTCAAATCTAAATGACTTTCGGGTAGATTTTACCATCTGCAACCACAACCTTATTCCTCCATTAATTACTTGAAACTGATTTCTTGTCATCTTCTTCACTTATGAATATGAAAATAAAGCATGTAATTAAATTGTTTGGGGGCCAAATTTGGATATTCATAAAAGAGGTGAACATGGACATTGATATCTTAGTACTCAATCCAACCCACCTTATTGACATCCCTAATCACATATACTATTGTTAAATTTTTGGCATTCAACATAAAGCAAAACAATAAATTACTTGTGCAGGATATAATCATTTGACATTTGTGGTTTGGTTAATAGTACAAACTCAAATATTTTAGATTAAAACAAATACTGCAAGATAAAAAAAATCACAAATGTAGCCTTCTTACCTAAAAAATTAAATGAAAAATATATAATCATCGCCGAAATAATTGTAATCGTAAAAAAAAAAAAAAGTTAAAAAATGGCCTCCTCTAACAAATCCAAAATAAAATAATTTCTACCAAAACAATAATTTTTAAATGGTTTACTATAAGTCTGACGACGGGCAATAATATAAAAAATTATTAAAATAAATGGGCAACAGTAGAAGTTCCCTGCATTGGATCTCTTTCTTCCTAGAAACGTCGCATGCACTGCAAATGAGAATGAATTATCAGTGACAATGCTTAAATATTAGGCATGGAATTACAACAATGATGGAATAGAAAGTATTGTATATACCATATATGATTTACAAGTGTTTTCTCCACGTTTATAGTCTCCCCAACGATAATAATAGATGAAGAATTCCAGACTTCTAAAGGCTTGAACCTGAAACAAATCAAATTTTTTTATTAGTTTGTTTATTTTTTGAAATTGAGGAAATCTCATTTCTGATTGATTCACAGCCAAGAGCACTTCACAAACCTGGCTAGTTAACTGATCCGCCAAGAAGAAATCTTGTAGTGTGACCTGCAATATAGAAATATGCATAATCAGCATACTGATTCACTTGTGTTCATTTCCTCTAATGTCAGGAGCTGGGTACTCTGTTTTGATTAGATTGTTGTGTTGTCTGCCTCCGAGGGGGTGATGAATCTCAAATCACTAAAATTGAGATTTTAGGGCAGAGACGCTTGTACATTTGATATGCATTGTGTTATAATAGATGCCCTAGAGCCAATCAATTATTATAGAATTGACTCTTTGTAATAATGTTCATTAATCAATAAAAGGCATTTTATTCTATATCGCGTAAATCATTATTATTGCAATATGTATTGATATATGTCCTTAGAATGGTAGAGCCGTGACGAGGGTATCAAGTGTTTCAAATATTAATAGTGAGAACCCTATGAGCACATATGATGGCCATTCTAGAAACGTCCGTAGCCCCAGTATTATTCTGAACTAAGGGCACAGATAATACGATAAGGCTATCATAGTGTTGAACGACCCTGTCGAAAGGCAATGACTGATCTCACTTGTCAAGGTTGTTTGGTGACAACCTAGTGCAACACATGGGTGTTTGCTGTAGGCGATTACACCGCAGCAAGTTCACCTGGATTGACCCACCAGAGGATTCCATATGGATGGTAACCCCTAGTGTCTATGGAACAAATCCTCTAATGAATGGTGGTGCATGTGATCCTTAGACTTGAGATCACCGGAGTGCCTTGTGCACCGATTGGTGTAGTTTGACACTAGCCTAATGCAGTTCTTTTCGGAGCTGTCAATACGGTGGTGATTGGCTGCATCAAGGAGTGTATTAAGACTATGGTGGATTGACAGAGGATTCATCACTCCCGGGTATGGGAGAAAGTTATCTCACGGCG
This sequence comes from Pistacia integerrima, assembly GCA_026225825.1. Lineage (NCBI taxonomy): Eukaryota > Viridiplantae > Streptophyta > Magnoliopsida > Sapindales > Anacardiaceae > Pistacia > Pistacia integerrima. The sequence continues at coordinate 6,917,494 of CM047739.1, read as the reverse complement.
TAATTCAGTATATGGCAATGACACTAAAACTGTGGCCACAGTGGGATTGAGTTGTTGCTCTATCCAGTTTATAATACGGGTCATTGGTCCAGAAACTGAATAAATAATATCGAGAGTAACCGAAGGTTGACACTATTTCTATGCCTTCGTCTCGTCAAGATAATGTATGATGAAAGGATCGGTAGCAAAACATTCGTCGACAAATTTGGAGGAGCCTCCAACGTGCGTTTGTTTTCTTTAAACTCATGTTGAATATTTATGCAGATTTTATTTAATATAAATTGTAAAATCATACCCTTGATCTTGGCTCATGTAAACGATCATGTTATATTATATTTTTGTTTTCGCTGCGTATACGGGACCGTTTACTAACACATTGAACAAAACCAAGTGAAGTTCATAGTCCTGTGTAACTACCATAACAAAAAACATAATCTTCACACCTTAGCAACTTAGACATATGTATTTTAATCCTAAGTGGGTAGTGTACCTTTAATTTGTAGACTGAAGTCGTTGACTAGAATAGAAGGTGAGACTATTGTTTAATGGGTCAATACCCTAGTTGATTGAGATTGTAGTTCTATAGGATTGAGAATACTATTCCATAGATATGGAATTCATAACTTTGAAAGGTTTACGAGATATAGTCTTGTGTGTTTTACAAGGTCTTGAATGATGAGACTTGGCCAAACGTTTAATGAAGTGTTCATTAAACATTTATCATTCAATAGATGTAAAACTAGACACAAGAAAAAATGTAACTAGAAGAGTATATCGGTATACTGACCCAGTTCCGTTTATCAATGTTTCATAATAGTATATATATATATAGTTGTCGCTAAGTGGTTAGACTTTAATGAAATAATTTAATTGGTTTTAGATTATTAAATTTTTTTTATAAACATAATATTTACTTCAAGAGTGCATCGTTGTCTTTATAGTTGAGTCGGACAACATTAACACATTCGGTACCTTACGCTTATGAGATAAAAGGGTGTGAAATCGAATACATTGAAGCCTATTATTAACAATTCCATATGGGTCCCTTAGGAAGCCAATAAAAGTTATCCTAGATAATATGTATGTAAAATAAATTGTTCCAACTTAATGTGATCTATTTAAAATAGTTTGGGAAATTAAATTAGACAAGTTAGGGAAGGTATTCGGAGACATGCATTAAATATATTAAATGGTTTAATATATAGTTGTGGGCTAAAACATGATATAACTAGTGGAGGAAATCTTGCATAAGTGTAATGTAAAATTTGGACTAAAATGAAATTGTCCAATTCTACTAACTATATAATGGAGCCAAAATCACTATTACATGCAATTTGGGTTTTAGACCAAAATTTTTTATCTCAAATTCTCTCCTCCAAGGCCGAAATTCTTGCTTTTGGTTCTTCTGATTTTTGTGTTGAAATTTAGTTTTAAACACATATTAGTAAATGATTCACTCATACAAGCTGGAAAAGTATTTTAGAAGCGAATACGGCCACACGTTACATCCACGAAGCTTTGGGAATACCTTAGGAAGGTCCATTGGTTTTGAAACTTCATTGGAAGGTAACAAATCTTCACATATGTTGTTTAGATATCTCATTTTAGTTTATCTGAGAGATCTGATCGTGATCTGAGAGCTCTAATATGCGCAATTTGAGAATATTATATATATATATATATATATATATATATGCATGCTAGAAAAGTAATTCAACTGTTTCTATTCTAGGTCTTCAAGATGAAGATAATGCAGAATATATTTAGGTACTTCTAATTTCTGAATTTAGCTAAATTAGTAAAGGATTCACTCATACAAAAATGTTCTGAAAGTGAATACTGCCACACGTTACGTCCATGAAGCTTTGGAAATACCTTAGGAAGGTCCATTAGTTTTGAAACTCCATTGGAAGGTAACAAATCTTCACATATGTTGTTTAAATATCTCATTTTAGTTTATCTAAGGCATATTATAGCGTTGGCCGAATGTTGGATTGTTTTGTGTGTGTTCGGCAACTTCCCTTTAACCCCATTAAAATTCTGCATTTTGCATGAGGAAGGGCATTTGGCACCAAGCTCATCCACTATATAAAGATTAATTCACAAGTGAAAGGGTTAATGAAAAAAAATCTTGAACAAAAGGGAGTTCCATTCTTCATAACTATTGTCATTATTCATTCTCACAAATATATTCTTGAAAGTTATTGCTAAAATATATATAAAAAAACCGGGGGAATCAAGGGGCTTGGTGAGTCCAATGTCACAGGGTGGTTAAATGTCCATTGTCCAAGTAACTAGTTTTTGGTAGTACTTTGAACTCAAAAAGACACGATTGTATTGGCTTGAACATAGGAGGGTTCTCGCTAATAAAACCTCCACTGACTCCCTTTTTACTTTGTTTCTATCTTGTAGGTCGAAATCCACACCATAGAAGGCAAAAACCATTAGGTTCCAGGTGAAAAAATACAGTTTACCTGGACGACCAAAATTCAGAACCCTAAACCCCCCTCAAAAGCAACTCTCTAGAAATCCTATACGGCCCAGTGTATGAACATTATAAGAAGACCAAAGAGAGAGTTGATCGATCCTATACGGCCCATTATAAGAAGACCAAAGAGAGAGCTGATTGTTCCTATACGGCCCACTCTGACCAAAGCAACTCTCCAGAAATCCTGAACGTTGTCTTGGTGTACTGATTGAGCTCGCCTTTGCCTTTGCCGATTGTGTTGTAGCCCTGTAAGTTAGAAAAACAGGGGAATTTAAGCCAGAATTTTCATCTCCGGACGTATTGATATTCTGTTGCGCGCGACAAAATGATCTTCGAGGAAATGAATGAGGGGAATTCAGTCCATCTAATGATTCATGCATCCACATATTTCTGAGTTTAACTTGTGTTGGAATGTATATTTCACAAGTAATCAGATTTGGAAGCACAACCGGTTTTAGAAACATTTCTTTCTCCACCTGGCAGCTTGATCGTCTTTCCTTGTTGTGTATTGATTCTTCCAGTGTATGAACATTTCTTCTTTCTTGAAAATTTGCTGAATCTAAGTAGAATAGAACAAAATAGAGAAAAAGATGTTTGAAAGCTTGGAATAAAATGGTTGTAAAGATTTTCAATTTTTGTAAATTTTTTGGAAGATGGGAACTAAGACATAATTACATGGTAGGAATAAGAGTATTTCATCATCCTTCTCTTTTGACAATGGCCTCTTGCTTTCTTAACCATATGGTTTCCATGTCTTCCTTTGAAAGCACACTCAAATCCCAATTTCTTTCACTGTTGTTACCTTGAGCCTGTAACGAACAAAATGTTGAGTTGACTAAAACGAGTAATACAATCCATTTGTCACATTATATGTCGATAATTATAATAATATCACTTACCATTATTTCATTCTTTCCCAAGTCCTCTTTTTCCAGGACCTCTGATTGCTTTTCAGCATTCGATTATGCTCGGCGTCTTACAACTCTGCCTCGAACAATTGCTTGTAGCCTCACCAATCCCTTAAATGCTCGCAATGCTTTCCTTGCCTGTTTCACCCCAATTCACAATCTATTATTACCACTTCATTTCACTGTTTCTTCTTTAATTTGACAAACCCAACCGCCTGTTTATACAAAATTTTCAGCTTTCTTAAATGCATTTCCATTTGGCTTACTTTCAATATCCAAAAAGTCAGTACTCAAAAGAGGAACTGCATTAAAAATTGAGTTCATATTATATCTTATGTTAACTTCAGAGCAACCATAAGTTCTAATGAAGAGAAAAGGTTAGAGAAGCTCACTAGATATGCTAGGAAAGCGCTTTGAATCTTAATGGCAGCCAAGTTTCTCTGTTTGCCAGTGAATTGATGGCAAGATTTGGAAGACCCCATGACGCGAACAACCTCGGCTGCGGCATGAGCAGCAGCAACATTCAAAGCATGATTTCTCTGCTTTTCGGTTGCTGCATTCAATGATCTTTCAGGGGTTGTAAGCGCACCAAATTTTCTAAACTTTAGAAGCCTTCCCGGAACACATTTCCGCCGCTGAATTTATCATTAACAAAAAACAACTAAATTAACATCATACCTTTCCGGAAACTAATATTAATGAGTAGACTACAAGGAAGTAAACCTTTTCTGGTTTTGTTTTAGCCTCAGAAATGAAGAGTTTCTCACCCAATCAAACCAGCTACTCCTCTTCTTTGCCATTGAATGCTTAGAAAATCATCATTTCACCTAAGTAAATTTGGACACCTTAGTGAAGAGTTATTTCATGTTGATATAAGGGATCCCTTTGCCCCTCTCTCCTCCAACTGTCACTTTCAAAACTGGTAATGACCGGTTCAGATGTTTGTTATAATGAATTTTTACCCCATTTCATCATTCCATAACATTCATTAGTATGACTATTATAAGAAATTTCTATAATAAAATGAGCTTTAAGATTATTATTGCATGTGGTCTCAATTGAATTTGGGATGATAGTTTTACCCCCATTTAATCGCCAACTGCCGGGTCCATTTAATTGAAGTGTTAAGAAATTCGGCATATGCAATCCATATGCATCTTTTTTTGGTGTTATATATCATTAATTTATGGTTTCATCTTTCACCGTATTAGGGTTCTTTCCATGGTAACTATATATATATAGCTCAAATTATGTTTTTGAAGCATAATTTGGTAAACATGATTTCTCGTGGGGCTGGGATAATGAAGAAGCATTCAATTTCCTTGATAGAAATTGTTGTTGTTATATTAGTAGTTTTAGGACATTTTTTGGTTTACAATTGAGGGTGATGCACTTCTACACTAGTTAAATTAAAAAGAGTGTAACAACGGACCCACTATCTCTTACCCACCTCAAATAGTGGGATTCAAAGTACGTCCCCTTTGATTCGAATCAATTGAGACTCTCCACTCTTGATGGTTTATGATAAACCATGCATACAGCAACGAACTTACGCAAAATTGCGGCACAATTTGTAAAAGAAATTGGAACTTTATCCCTTGGCATCCCAAATTTAGTAGGCAGCTTAGTAAGGGTAACGTGGATTTTGAGTTGTTGATGTCCCAAGAAGAAGAGTTAACAATTGCAAGAGTCTCTGCAACTTTTGCTTTGAGTTGCCCTTATAATAACAAGGGAATAATGTTTCTTTTGAGCTGTCAATAATGGCCCATGGATCAATAATTCTCATCAACTTTCCTAAACACTAATACTTCTTTTATATGTTTCCATACTCATCCAAATTCAATTCCACATATATGTTAATTAATCAAGTGGAATTTGAATCAATTAGGTTTGAATTAGACTAGACGATTTTCATTCAAATTACACTCTACCTATATGTAATCAGGATTTAATTTATGTATGTTCTCCACTACTGTTGACAATATTATTATATGCATTACTTTTGTGCTGAACTGTAAATAAACAACTATGTCATCTTCTGGTTCATGGTCTCTGGTCTCAAAAGCACATAAAAAGTGATGAGAATGATCTATCCCTAAATTCCCGTAATGAAACTTTTTTTTTTTTTTTAATGACGGAGGGTGTCTGAGTCAGCTTACAACACTTTAACTAATCCTCAGGACCCTGAAACTAACCACTTGATAAGAGTACTTCCAATGGCTACCTTTATTAATAACTAAAGAGAAACTCCAACTCAAGACCTCTTGAGTAATACACTCAAAAATCCCTATTGAGCCACTCAACAATCCAAAAGTAGTTACCCGTAATGAAACTTTCATATAAAAGATGTTGCAATAATATTATACGTCAATTAATCATCACGCAACCAAAATGAGAACTTTCAAACATGTAATCATTAACAATTGTATTAAAGTACATTGAACGTATGCATTAAGTGAAAGAATTTGTATGAATATTTAAGTGAAACCCCAAGTATTATTATAAAAGTGAAGTCAGTATAAGTTGCCAAGGAAATATGGTAAAAGTTAGTGAGAGTATGATGAGAGTCACACACCCCATCCGCAAACATTGATGATAATTCAAAGCTTGATGTTGTAATCAACTGAGGTTGTATGATTATGTTTACTTCCTTAGATTGGATTGAGGTTTAAGTAAGCCTTTGCTAATCATATCATCCATGCATTGGGAATGGCAGACAACAAAGCTTTTAGAACATTCACATAAATTAAAAGGATCCAAACACCAAAAGGAATGATAAGCATGCAATTTTATTTTATTTTTTTGTAGAAAGGAACCTTTCGTTTCATGGCTCACATTATTTCTACCTTTTTCTTAAAGATAGGTTATCACTTTAGCATTTTGGGTCTAAATTTAACATTGTTTTAAAAATCGGACCAGAGGGCAACCCGTTCTACTGGCCGGGTCACTGTTCAACCGGTCCAACCGGTTCGACCGTCGGTTGGACCGATGATGTCATCACACATCATGATGACATCAGTATATTTTTAAAAAAAAAAAAATTTCAGATTTCTATTTTTTAATAAGACAACAACAACTTAATTACTGTCTAACATGATTCAAAGTTCAAATTCAACAATAATCCCAACATAATTTAAGTATTTAACAACAATTCAAAGTCTAAATCCAAATATGATGTTGTATTTACATATTAAATGACAAAATACATAATAATTACTAACAAAACATTTGATGCAAGTGTTTTTTCTTTGATCCGTTTCCATGTTGATTGAACTTCACACACTAACATCAAAATTCGTCACCATCATCATCATCATAACCATCACCATCATCTATGTAAATTTCAGTAAAAAATAGAAATCATAAGTTAAAACTTGTAATTTAATTTAAATAGATACTAAGTTTAAAATATAAGATTCCAAGTAAAAAGTTTATAATATACTTTTTAAAAATGTAATAATACTTAATGTCGTATGATTTTCAAAGTGATAGATGTTGCTGCCATTTTAATAAGATAGCTTGTTGGCTTTACTTGTTTTGGTTCATGAAAACAAGAGTATGACGTCATTAACAGAGAAAATGGATTAAAAATTGGTATGAATTGACAATATCTAATGCTCGCCGGCTTCATAAAATTCAAACCAATCTTATTGTTGACTCCCAAAGCAAACTTTGTTGACCACATCTTATTGTTTTACTAACTCTAAACCACTCATTTTCCATGGCGAATCTCGTCACATCCACCTCATCATGAACAAGTTTCCCGTTCTCAAGAACCTGCCTCAACATCCCCTTTCTCAACCAATCATACGTGGGCAGTCGTTCGATTGCCGCCCACCTCAGCTCCTCTTCATCATCCTACCTTGGCTCGGTGGAAACACATTTGTTTGTGAATTCCATGCCTCCCGGATGCTCATTGACGCCAGACTTGCAGACGCCATCCACTTCCACCGACTCCCCGACTGCATCGTTGGACGATGGCTCATCGTTCTCGTTAGATCTTCTCCAGCCAAAGCCACAGCCATCTTAGTTACAACTTGTTTGCAATTTGAGTGGAGTTAATTGTGATTTGAGTGGGATTTTAGAGAGAAATTTTCGAAGAGAAGCTAAAAAATCTGAGAAATTTTAGTAGAGAAACTGAGAAAGAGAAGAAGTTGAGAAACAGAGAAAGGAAATCAGTGGAATGAGTTGCGATAGTGCGATTGCGTAGGGTTAGGGGTTTTTGAAATCAGACCGGTTTATCCGTCGATCCGGATTGGATCGGCAGTTCATTGACTTTATCCAGGTTTTGACCGGGTTAAAACGGTTTAATGCATACTAACGAGTTTAATGTTGACTCGAATCAGACACATGACCGGTTCCCGGTCCAATCGGTTGGATCGACCGGTCCGGTTTTTAAAACAGTGAAAATTTAAGTCCAAATTTTAAGTTAAAAGATCATGTCCCATATATTAGTATAATATAACGACATTATTTGAATTACTTTTGAATAGAATTATATTAGTTTAGTTTGAAAAATATTTCTATATTATAAAAATTATTACTTTAAATAAAAAAATATATTAATTTTGGTCACTAGAGTAAATTTACCGAAGCTTATATAGTTGTTTTAAAAATTTGCAGCTGTTTTAGAAGACAAAAACTTATTAGTTTTAGCTACCTTAAATATTTTGAGAGCAACTTTTTTTTTTTTTTAATAAAAACCAAAATTAATTTTTCAAAGTAATTCCAAACGAAAATTAGTTATAAAAAAAAGCAAAAATGAAAGAAGTTTAACGTAGGGATTCAAAATGAGTTTATATTTGTTCCAAATAAAACTAATATATCATTATAAAAAATTATCTTCAGATTGTAATCAAAATTTCCCTAAATTAATTTAACCTGTCAACATGACACAAATATTCTGCAAATTGCAAGTCGTAGAGAGTTTATTTGCCACAGAATTCAAATCAAAATGTTTTTGCATCCTCATCACAAATAAGTCATGACAAAGACATGTGCCATTATTAAAAGTATTACTGGAGAACTTAACTTTTCTCAAACAAATATTATTATTTCATCAGTGTTGGAATGACCACCTACTATTGTGGCATGGCAGAGAATGACAAAATGTGCCTTCAGGTCCTCAAAATAACAAAGAAACTTGTGATCCTCAGTTAGGGTGTCCTAAACGTTTTAACTCTTATGACAGGACCCAAAACACACAATGTCCCACACTCAAGCAGCTTGGACACATTAAGATGTGAACAAGGTAAATATATACATATTAATCATGACAAACAAATATTTTAACAGCTACAAATAAATAGAATAGACAAAAAATGTTGAAAATATGAAAACAGTTCGGTTCACATGATTCCAACAGATTTATATGACAAATAAACCAAATTAGTAGAGACATCTTTAAATGATCGCAGCCTAGAAGTGTAATCTTATCACCAAATTAAGCAAATTACCATTTTGGATCTTGAACTTAATAAAGATACACAATAATAGCTAGTATGTGTTACATTAAAGTTCTTAGGTCATAAAATTTTCTTAAAACAGTCAAATAATTTGTGAAATTTATCGTTCTACACCAAATCTTATACTTCAATCATGCATACTGAATATGATTCATTTTCATATTATTTTTAATGAATGAGAAAGAAAATTATGTCAATCAAAACCTTGCAATTGAGACAAGACTTGCTCGACTTCTGCCGTTTGATCATTGGCAATTTTCAATGCCATTTCATGATTCCTCAAATTCCTGCAACAAAAGTAGTCCAAACAACATTTGGCACATGACAACAACTCAGCTAAGTAGTAATGTTGAACACTGATGAGGACAATGAAACACAAAAACAGTAGGAAAAGTTCTTTTACATGAATGAAACATGGAAAAATTCAAGTCTCCTTTGACCAAGGCAATAAAAACAAGTGAAAAGAATCTCCACCCGGAACAACTAAATCAAAGGCAATGAAGCACCTATTCCAGCATCAAAAATGTATTCGCATAATAGAAAAATTTCATCATCAAAAAGCATTTACAAATTAGAACCATATTTGTAATTGCATGCTAAAGTTCCTGCAACAAAAGTAGTCCAAACAAAAAAGCTCGGGTTAAAACCAACTATCAATTAGTACGCAGCATCACCACATTTGGCACATGACAACAACTCAGCTAGGGACACTGAAACTAAAACAGTTGGAAAAGTACTATCTGAAATTTGGAAAATTCAAGTCTTCTTTGACCGAGGCATTAAGAACAAGTGAAAAGAATCTCTATCAGGAACATATAAATCAAAGACAATGAAGCATCTATTCTAGCATAAAAAATGCATTTACATCTTAGAAAAAATGTAGAGATGGAATTTGACAAAATACCTTCTCAGTCTTCCTTATTAGCTAGACAAATAAAACCAAAAGCTACAAAGTAATGAGTGACTAAGAATTTTCCATCAACCAATGTCTATATCCTTGAAATTACAGTACACAACTAAAATATGAGATAACCAGTACTAGATAGCACTAAGCGTTTAATATGTTACTATTTCACTGGACTAGTATTAATAACATCAAGTTTCTACACTAAAATCAAAGGTTAACAGTATACACTAAGTACCACGAGTTAAATGAAAATACATTGTGAAATAACGTATGTAGTATTAAGGAATACCCCATTAATGTAGTTGATATGCTTAGGTTGCCAAATAACATATAATTATCTGTATAATCAATTGTGTTCCCTATACAATATATACGATGTCAATATATAAGACTTGACTTTAACTGAATTCAGCTAAGCCCCACCTTTATAAGATTAATCTTTGAGACTAATGATTTGTCAACCACTCCAGTTTGCTTCATTAATCTACAATGTACTTAATTACAATCATAAGACATTACAAATTTTCCAAAATAAGTCTAGCCATGAAAATTATATCATCCCCAGAATACCTCAAATTTAAGCTGCTTAACCACAGAGCCTGGGAGCAAATTGTTCCCAAAATTTGGTGATTGGATAGTGACATGCTTTAAAGATCCAGAAATAATTGATACATATATAAACATATGAGTACAATGGCAAGATGATGTTAGAAAAAAGATTGAAACAAGTTCTAGATGCAAATCTATTAAGATCCCTGGAATACCTTGACACGGAATCGAAACTGATGTCAATTCATCTTGTGGAGATATCACCCAGGTAGCCTCATAATGTGGCTGGATCTTGTCCAACTCATAGCTTTCAATCAGAATATCTTGTAGAATTAGGATAGCTTAAACAAGGAGCTAATGCACACCAAAAACATATTAACACTATTTAAATAAGAGGCACTTCTTTAAAAGGGCAAATAAACGATATTCATGGGTGAACTCATACCTCAATATTAAGAGTCAATTAAAGGTCTATCTTGAACTTGTCTACATGTATATTAACACTCGTGCTTGTATTAAGTTTGACTATCACCACAGTAACAGATGCAAATGGAATCCGATTATCATAGATGTCATAGCATGCAATGGATAAAGGTGGAAAGCACAAACCAACTATGTGGAAAGTGGTCATTTTATGAGAAAGGGGGACTATAAAAGTTTGTTAAGTCCAATTAGAAATGCTAGTTAAGGGAAAAATAATAGGACGAATAAACTCCCTAAGAAGCATTACAATATGCATGATAATTGATGTGAAAGGTAAACAGAATTATTAACTACTTAAACCAAAAGTTTAAGCTTATAGGTTTAGGCCCAACAATAATATTTAAGCTGTAAAGTCTCGCCATGCGTAATGCAGGTTAAAAGATGAAAAGATGATGCTTTACTAGTCATTAATCCTATTTAGAGAGCGTATTGAGATTGAGTGGATGATAAAGAGTATCATACTTAATCCTAGGAATGAGTCAATAAAACTGCTTTTTGTCTTTCTACAATACACCTAGGATGGGAAATTGTGCAATTCATTCTTATGCAATACATGAAGCATCTTGTGATAACTTATTTGGGCTACTTATCATCCCTTAATTTGTACTCTAGGCTTAAGACCAGCGAAGAATAATGTTATCGAAAGTTTCTTCAAAATTTTGTATGAATGAGTAATCTCAGCCAGAAGATGGAAATGATTTTACTGTGAGTTTCATTAACAAAAAAAATTGATAAGCTGATTCGTTAAAAGTTTTCTTACCTAACACAGAACTTTGGGCTCTGTTTACAACTCAACAGCCTCCAATTTCAGACCTTAGAAGATTTCTTAACTACCGTCTGTCTCTCACAACTCTTACAGCTTGACTGAGGCTAAAGCACAAAATTCCATCATATCAGGTTATATAATCATAAAACACAAGAAACGATATCATATTATACTGCAACGAACAAAAAGAAATAAGAATCTTTTGTATCACTTACAAGGTGAAATGAAAACCTATTCATCCAGCATTCTGAAAAAAGCTTGGTAGCTTGCACCCGAATTCAAATATATATAAAACTTGATACCCTTTCGTATAAGTAGGTGGTACACAAGCTGTGTAGATGTTGCTACCCTTTTGAAGATTCTACAACTATGAATCCGACTTCCATGATCATCTCTAAATTATTCTTAACAATGTGCTTTTGGTCCAACTTCTCTAGGAGGTACTTCTCCATCTTTAGCATTGAAAGGTAATGCCTGAAATAGAAACTAATTAGTTGTGTTTAAATATCTTGATGGAAGAGAAAAGAAAAGGATTGAATTTTTGTTCCGCAAGCTAAGTGTCAAAAGAAATGGAGAATATTTTCACTTATATACAAGATGTGACATTCTATATTTATGAATTTCCAGATAACTTAATCATTGTTCTCATCCTTTATAAACCAAAATAAGAGAAGTTTGATAAATACAGACCCCATCAGCATCTAATTTTTGACATCGTATTGTGTTCAACAAGTCAATCCAAGCAGGGGTTTTCTGAAGTTGCTTCTCTAGTTGCAGTTCCCAATCAATATTGTCAATACATACACACTAATGCCAATGACAAAAAATATAAATAAATACTTAGGCTCTGTTTGGTTCACTTTTTTACACTTTTTAGAAAAGTTTTTGGAAAAAAAGTTAAAAAAAGTTGAATTTGGCGGGTATTACGATGTAGGATTTGAAAATAAATAAAAATACCCTCTATATTTGTTTATTTACTAAACACCCCCTATGTTTGCTTATTTACTAAAAACCTTTATAATAAAACATTAAAAGTTAACAAAAACACCCCCAACCCACCCATTAAATATGGACAGCCGGCCACCACCGCCGGAGGGTGGCCAGAGTCGTCGTATCGGCGCATGACCGGCTAGATCTTGCCGGTCTTGCGCCGATATGACCTTTTTCGGCCAAATCTACGGTGGATCTAGCCGGCAAATGCGAGATCTACGGCTAGATCTAGCCGTATTTGCTCGTTAACGACAACCAAAGATACGGCCGTCGTTGATGGTCAACAACGACCATGTGTTGGCCTCGTTGACGACTGACTACGGCCAAAGATCTGGCTGATCTTTGGCCTTAGATCTAGCCTTTTCCGGCCAGATCCACGATCCTTTAATTATGTGCGAGGAATTGCCCTCTTTTTTAATGGGAAGCGGGCTAGTCCCCGAAAATGCCCGTTCCTTTGTCGTTGGGGCCAATAATCTTACTTGCTGAGACTTGACTTGTAGGATTGCACTTGAAAAGACCTAGAGAGATGAACCCGCAGCCAATGACTCCGAGGAATCACAAAGAGTGCATAGTATTGGGGTTTTTTTGCAATTTCTAAAAAAATATTTAGGGGTATTTAATTAAATTAACAAATTTAGGGGGTTTAAAAAAAGTTGAATAATATTGTGAGTTTTTGCAATTTTACTGTTTAACTTTATTAGGAATACTAATAGTAGTATTCCCAAATGTGAGCCAAACGAAGCCTTACTCTCAAGTAAAATTTGCAAATATCAAAGAAATAGAAATGTACGTAGCAATAAAGAGAAAATTGAAACTAAATGGAAAACCTTTCCAAAATCAATTAAGCCAATAGGAGACAATAAGGAGCCAAAAATATCCAAGCTGACAGCCCCATTATTCTCCACGACACATCCTTCCTTATCCATGAGACCTATTGGCCTTTTAGACCATAAAAGATATTAGACATCACATGTTTGTGAAACAAAAAGTACAAGGATTATATTTCTACATTAACAATAGAACTTTTAGAGCCACAAATGCACAAGATAGCATACCTGCATATAATTTGAGCATCACCTATTAGAAATGTACAAAAGAGAGGGTGAAAATTATCAAATTTGCAAGAAGATTAAATTATGTAAACATGTCAATAATAGGTTTGTTCTATTAGGAAATGATAAAAAGCAAACTAATAGTCATGTTCTATAAGTCTAAGAGTCTTAAAACAATTGCCTACCAACAGCATCCCCTTGAAGACCTTCAATTAAAAAATATTCTATTGTTGCATAGATATTGTTGTTATGAACTCCAGCACATGCTCCCTTGAAAACCTTAACTCTTTGACCTCTTTTCCATGTTAAACCCTTCCTCTTTAGTACTTGGTGCACCCTTGCAACTATAGTTGAATAATATATATATGATATGTCATCAGATAGAAACAGCAGGTAAACAAACAAATCAGCAACAAAAGAATAAAAAAGAGACCCAAGGAATTGAACAAAGTATATGAAAAGCAAACTATGCAAAATGGAAAATAATGTTATGTAAGTTAAACTCCTTATCAACCGAAGCCCACCATCAGATGAAATGCCTAGTGACTTTTTGTTTTTTGGGGCTAATGATAAAAATTGGTTGATCTGCTCCAAAGTTATTTTCTTCATCATAATGATCATGCATCTATAGCAGCCAGTCCTAATATTCCTTTTCCAGTTGCAAAGGAGTTAATAGTTTTCCAGCTCTATAAATTTCAACATTGATATCTGCAAATTTGGAAATTATACCATTGGGAAGATAGTGTAACAATTCAAATAAACTGATTAAAACTAGCCCCATATTTACAATTTGCAAATAAGAATCACCTTTGTCTTCCTTACAAGTAATAACACCAAAATTCTTCAAAGCTATGGTAAACGGATTCTAGTGTGCTAAATCAGTCTGTTAAATCATCGTCATTTGACCAAAAAAAAAAAAAATCAACACAAAAAGATTATGCAATTACTTCACTGCATCCACAAACTGAATTTAGAATTATGTTAGTTTAGTTGCAATGTCTGTAACCATCTTTGAAAATCTTGGTGAGAGAGAATTGTACATTGTAGGCATATGCTTAAGGTTAGAAACAATTAGTACTAAGAAATGTTTTTTCCAAATTAATATTTAGAAAGAAAAATATAAATTAGCTTTTAAAGATACACTAATCTGCCCCAATATATAAAATAACATTGGTAATGAGGCCTTAGCAATTCACAGTCAAACAAAACTGTAGAAAAGACAGGTTGCAGCATGAGATGGTACAAACACATGGAAATTTCACTACATTCCTTACCTTAGAAGGTGTCGGATTAAAACCAGCACAATTGGCTCACACAAGGAAGGAAAGGAATAGCTTAGTATCTACAACCAAACAGATTTAATTTGTAAAACATGTCTTATATAAGAGGAAAACAAATCACATCCCAGTGAGTGGTAAGTACATGGATTGTAGTGACTTAAAAAATATTCAATTACCCTACCAATGAAGCATTTTGCTCTTGAGCAACATCTCTTCAGTAGGTGAGCCTTATCTCCCTTTTTCTGCCTCAAATCCATAAATGGAAGCCATGCCTGGTGTAAATCAGAAACGTGAAAAATTACCTTGGGAATTTATATCAAGTGGCAGATGATACATAAACATTGACCACATTTTGGATGTATGTCCACATAGGGTAGAATTTGAGGTGAGTCATTATGTGATTAAAACAATTGTATTTTCACTACTTAGCTCAATCAACTTCTTTTGAATTCATAAGATTTAGAACTTACCCAGCGAGCATCTGGAAGAAGACAACCAAGACGACGGATAACAACATGACTGAAAGTTTAATAGTTTTCAGGAAATCCACATCTTTTAGAATTTAGCTTCTCTATAATCATTACAATGCTCTCTCCCTCCTGTATTACACAATTTCAAAATTTATCTAGCACGCAGAAATAAGTTGTGCTATGTATGGCACATACCTCCGTAACTGGAAAATAAGCACATTTTAAGCGTGCATTTGCTTCTTGAGATGTCCATGAACCTGACAAATACCAATTCTTAAGATATTAAAATCTACCAAAGATTGCATTTTGTTGACAATTGATATGCCATTGAAAATCATGACAAAAGAACTGCAATTGCTACCAGGACTTTTGGCTGTAGAACAACCAAGTTTAAGGGAAAAGTTAAGTTGTAAAACAAACTCAGAACCATTGCATGAATGCATGTTCGTTATTGCAGCCTCCCCACCTGCAATTTCAGCTGAGTCAACACCATTAACCTGCAAAGATGAAAATCCTTTTTTGTTATTTTCTTTTTTTATTTTAAGAACCATAAAAAAGAATTCTATTAATAACATAAATAGAGACAAAGCTGCATTCCAATCTCTATGACTTTTGTAATTCCTTCTCATGACTTGTAAAATTTGCTTTAAAAAATCCCAAGTACTTTGGTGTATGTAAACCAATCACTTGAAGTATTGGGAAGAAATTCAGCAGGTAAAATAACAGTAACAAGTTCAACCTGGAGCTCAATTGGTGTGGTGGTCTTCTCTGTCTTAAATACTTCATTGCACTGCACATCAATAAGGATAATATATGAGACACAATAATTATTAATATCTAAAAAGATTTGCATATTGATAATGTCTACAATCAAATTAATTTTGTATGGTCAACTGAATTGTCATGATAGTGAATTAAAAAAAATAGCTTTTTTACAGAAAAAAGAAAAAGGAAAGAGCTGGACAGGTAAAAAATGAGAAACAACAATAGGAAAAAACAGAAAAAATAGAAACATTCTTATCATTAAAATCAGACATTGAGGGGAGACAGGAATTTTACAAGTGAATAATCCAATTTATTTTCCCCAAAATAACTACTAACTATGATCCAGAAGCTGTAGATAAAAACAAAACAAAATGAATTTCATGGATGACAATTCTCTACATGAACCTCATCAATTAGCTAAACTTCCAAATCTAAGGTGAGAACCTAAGGTAAAGCCTTACACCATCGGCAATAATCTTTAAAATGCTTCAGTCCAGTAAGCAAATATGCATCAATTTGAATCCCCTTAAAGAAGTAAAACCGGCATACTTCTGGGGAAAAAACAGTTTCAATAAAACATTTAATGCTTTGTCAATCTTTATTACAATTTATTTATTGATTATTCGAAAAAGCTTGGACTTCCATACAAATCTTTCACTAGTATGTATCCCCCTTGAAGAAGTAAAACCGGCATACTTTTGGTAAAAAAGCAATTTCAGTAAAACATTTAATGCTTTGTCAATCTTTATTACAATTTATTTATTGATTATTCGGAAAAGGTTAGACTTCCATATAAATCCTTCACTATTGTTTAGTCAGTTCTTTGTCTCCTTTTGAGTCATTTGGGAACTAAGACACAAGGAGAAGATTCAAACTCCTAGAAGAACATGAATGATTTTCTATGTATAAGAATCACCAATTAGTATATTTGACACATTTTCTTATATTTACTTCCTTCTTTATCATCCAAAAAGAAACTTATTTTTGTTACTGCCATATCTTGAACTTTCTATTTCCTAAACCATGGTACTATATTCGTCAAAAACATCCAAAAAGAAATTTATTAAGTGTTTGAACATAAAAGAAGGAGGTGTTTTTGACGAATATAGTACCATGGTTTAGGAAATAGAAAGTTCAAGATATGGCAGTAACAAAAATAAGTTTCTTTTTGGATGATAAAGAAGGAAGTAAATATAAGAAAACGTATCAAATATACTAATCGGTGATTCTTATACATAGAAAATCATTCATGTTCTTCTAGGAGTTTGAATCTTCTCCTTGTGTCTTAGTTCCCAAATGACTCAAAAGGAGACAAAGAACTATATTTTATGTTCAAACACTTAATAAAGAACTATATTTCCTAAACCATGGTACTATATTCGCCAAAAACACCTCTTTCTTTTATGTTCAAACACCTAATAAATTTGTAGTGTACTCTATTCACATGCCAGGAAAAAAAAAAAAAAAAGCAAATAGAGTTGCCAAGGATTACATGCAGTAAACCCTTAAAAGAAATTCAAGCACCAAAAAATATTCCTATATGTTGGGTGTACCTATTAGGTCATAGTCAACATAACATGCAATTAAATTTGTCAAGCAAAGAAACACTATAATGACAAGGAAAATGAATATATACATGTTTGTACTCGCCAAGGAATCGTACAACATTTCTTTATAGGCATTCTCTAAAATGTCTCAAATGCTTAAGCATCCTCACTATGCGGTCCAAGAAGAAAAAATGAAGCAAACCTTTATCAGTAGTTGTGTGACATCCTTCATTGTGCATACATACTCCTCTGTCAAATTTTCAACATAAACACCAGATTTGACATCTTCTCTTATCTGGAAGGAGAAGCAAAACAGGGTCAAGGAAAACTGAATTTATATAGGTCTTTTACTGGATGTGAGTGCTTTTGTTACCTGAAGATTTCTTTGGCTTGGATCCAACAAATTTGTGATTTGTTCATTGTAAATCTACAATAATATGTGGATATATTAGGACATGCAACATTAAATTACACAAGACCAAAAGGGATATTGTCTAGTCACAAAACATCAAGAAAGAACGACATTGGTAATTTAGCTGCTTTTCAGGATGCTTGATTTGTTCCTAAGAAGAAAGTACAAGGGTTTAACATCAAGAAAATGCAAAGGATTAATACCTTGACAAGTTGAATCCTGAAAAACTTGAACCTCACCTCATTTATGCGGGAAAAGAGTCGCTCAAAAATATGGGGAGTTAAGCCTTGTTGATCACTTGATAAGTTTTCTTCCAACAAGGCGTTAGCTGGTCCCCACATGGTATAAGTCTTTCCACTCCCTATCTGGTGTAATCAATTTTTCAGATACATGAAGAAAGCTATTGGCATAATTACATGTAAAATAAGATATGACTGGAGAGGAAACAAAAGCAAGATAAAAGGTACCTGCCCATAGGCAAACAACCGAACCTCATTAAATCCAGCTAAACAATTTTCAATGAGAGGGAGTCTAACAAGCTGGAAAACATCCAGCTGCAAAACAAACCTATATTTGAGCGCCTTATGGTAATAATGCAAATAGTCAAGTAGAAAAGAGATAATACATGTGTCGAATCAACGTCAGCAACTGAATCAAATGTGAATGTCTGTCCATTGATTTTCAAAGAATCATTGCCAACTTACTGTACCATCATCTCCCCTTGTTCCTCTTCCTTATTTGCAGGTTGCATTCAAACTATCACCTAATCCACACCATCCAAACTAGAGACATTAGAATCTACTCTGTGTATAATTGGGCAGTAAAGCTACTTAATAACATTCAAGAATATCAGCAATATATAACCTAGTATTTATTTTTAACCATGTACACAAATTTCCAATTTCTCTCTCTCTCTTCTAATACAGAACCAAAAAAAAAAAAAAAAACTCAACAATTTCTCGCTTTTCCTCTCAGTAACAAATCAGAAGCTTTAAAATTTACATTTTCTCAAGCTTAAGTCACTTTTTCCCCAAATACTGTCAAAATTTAAAAAAAGATAATATCAAATAACCACTGAAAAGAAGAAGATCGATATAATTACTTGAACACCCTAAATTATTTGTTTCCCTATTATTAAAATCCTATCCTAAATTATTTAGGGTGTGTTTGGTTTAATCCTATCCATAGTGGATCTGGCTGGAAAAGGCCAGATCTGTGAACTGCCGACAAGTTCTACAGATTACGGCTACCACCGACGATGGTTGCCGGAATCTGACAAGTATGAGTTGATAGGGGTGTTTTTGTTAATTTTTAAACTTTTTTTCTAGGGGTATTTATGAAATTAATAAACTTAAGAAGTCTAAAGTAATTAAAAAAATATAATAATATTTCTAGAATAATGTGTCAAACAATATTTGGAGAATATGATTAAGCATATGAGTAGAAATAATAAGCCAAACACACCCTCAACTATTTTTAATTTTCAAATCCTACTTCATAATAACCACCAAACTCTACCTAACAATAATATTTAAAAAATACTACCCCCAAATAATTGAAAAAAGTGCTTCCAAAGGGAAGATTTCAATATTATCCATATTGAATAAAAGACCTTCTTCAGCCATGGAACAAAATTTTCATTAAGCGATAAACAAAAATATTTTACACACCATCCTTTGGCAAAAGAAATTGTTGCAAGTATCTAAGTCCGTCATCAACATTTCTCCAATTTACAATACTCAACATTCCCACGCTCACTTTCTCAACCCTTACTTTCCCACCATTTCCTCTTCCACTACAAATCCCTAACTTCATATCCGCCACGATCCCACTTGCCACTCACTCGAACAACACCCGGGCGACGACAGCTCCTCCGAGAACCACCCTTCAACTCTTGGAATAAAGCTTAACTTCCCTTCGCAATCCATCATCGTAAAAGCACCGCCCCACCCCTTTAACACCACATTCCAAGGGATTTTCACCTCTTCCGATAACTCAACCGTCCATAAACCTTCACAATCGTCAGCATTAACATCAAACTTGAACACGCCATTGGCGTCAGCACAAAGTTCATTCACAGGCTTTGCGACGGTCACAAGCGGGACATTGTTCTTGGTACGTAAGTCGATGGCGAAGATGAGGTCGTGGAGGAAAAGGCGAGGTCTGGAAGGGGGTTTTTGGTGGCGTTTGGTGGCAGAGTAGGCGACGACGTAGATGCGGTGATAGGGGATTGATGGGTGGGTGAGTTTGAGGTTAGAGAGAGAAGGGTAATGAGTGGTGCATATGGGTTGCCAAATTTGGTCGGAGGAGAACGAAATGAGCCAAGACTTGGAGACGAAAGAGGCTATGGCCAGGGCTTTGGGGTCAAGGTGGTGAGCAAGGAGGTTGAGGACCTCCTACGACGAAGGATTGGTGGAGGAAAGTGGAGACATTTGGTTGATTGGTTAATCCAAGAGAAGTTTTGTGTTGGTTTTCAATGTATTGAGATTGTTGAGGAATAATTGTGTGGCACGTGGAATGAGGTTTCAGATCAAACGGTGTGCAGTTGAGCACTAATTCGTGCGGGGTACTCGTGCACTACTTAAATTAAATGTTTCCGAGACGACATCTTCATTCCCTCGCTTGTAAATTAATCAAAACCGTCTTCTCTTTTGGATTATCACGCTTTCAAAACAAACTTTTCCCTTTTTCCGATCCTCCCTTTCTTATTCTTTTGTGGGTATAAATTCCGCACAATGTGAATAATCATTCTCTGTTTACAAATTTCAGAAGTTTACCCCTCTCTAACGGCTACATTTCTCTCTCCTCCCCTCATCCTGTCTCCGACGCTCTCAATCTCAGCAATTTAGGATAGGATTTTCATAATAGGGAAACAAATATAGGTGTGTTTGGTTTATTATTTTGGACAAGATTTTGGGAATAATATTGGGTAGTTGAATAGGGGAGTATTACGAGGTAAAATTTAAAAATTTTTAAAAAAACCCTTAGGTTTGCTAATTTAATTAAACACCCCAACATATAAAATGACAAAAATACCCCTACCACCCGCAATGTCAGATTCTAGCCACCACCGCTAGAATCTGGCTGAAAAATTGCGTTACAACACAGACCGGTCGGATATGTGTCATAACGCGTCGCTATGACCTTTTCCGGTCAGATCCATGGTGTGGCCGTCGACGACCAGAAAAGGCCAAAGAAGTCCATCTTTGGCCATCGTTTTCTGTCAACGATGGCCATCCAGATCGGTGAACTACCAGCCAGTTCTGGTCGTGGTGTAGGAGCCGCTATGATTCGACTACCACCGACGGTGGTTGCCGGAATCTGGCAAGTATGGGTTGATGGGGGTGTTTTTGTTAATTTTTAAACTTTTTTGGGGGGTATTTAATGAAATTAATAAACTTAAGGGGTCTAAAAGTAATTAAAAAAATATAGTAATATTTCTAGAATAATGTGTCAAACAATATTTGGAGAATAGGATTGGGAATATGGGTAGAAATAGGGAGCCAAACGCATCCATGTATTTTGATTTAGAATATGAATAGGATAGAGAAACAAACGCGTTTGTTTAGTAATTGGAGTAGTATTTTTGAAATATTATTGTTAAGTAAAGTTTGTTGATTATTACAAGGTAGGTTTTGAAAATTAAAAATAGTTAAATAATTTAGGATAGGATTTTGAGAATAAAAAAACAAATATGCATTTTTATTTGGAATACGAATAGGATAGAGAAACAAACTCACCCTTTAATGCTTCATTTTCTAGATAGAATGCTCATATCTAAACTCATAAATTGATATTTTAGCTTTTTGTTTTGTAAATGCAGTAGAGCGGTACAGTTATTGGGAAAAAGAAGAAGGTATATGAGTCAACCAAATATATTTTCACGCATCTTTTTTAGTATATTATTCACTCAAATAAAATTAATTATATTCTGTGATAGTTCAATGCTCCATTATTAGTGCAATATAGAGATGGGCGCGGGTCGGGTCGGGGTTGGGACACCATGCCCCGGGCCCATCCCGGTTACCCTCTCCGAGGACCATCCCCGGCCCGTCCCGCAGGATTTTTCTCGTGACCATCCCCGTCCCAGCCCGGCCCGATAATGCCGGGGCTTGAGGTTTATCCCCTAGCAGGGGATTTTTGCCCCGTGTAAATCAATACTTTCCGTAAAATTAATTATTTTAATTGTGAAAAACTAGTACGTTGATAAGTATTATATTTAACAATTTGACTGTTTAATTTAAGTAGTTAATTAACTTAATTCATTAAAAAGGCATAATTTAAGGTAAGAAAATATAAAGTCTAACAATTTCTTGTAAAATTTAAATTAAGATTTAAAAAGCAAATTGATATGAATAATTGAATATGGTGAATAACAATTTCTTGGTAAAAATTGGAACATACTCATGGATTTCAAAGCAATAAAATATAATCATCATTCATGCTACATTGCTGCAACTATGCGTCTATGCCATTCACAGCTCAAAAAGCTTGTAAACCATATATTTCAAATTTCTTAACAACTTGTTAAAGTTAAATGTCATCCAATTTATGAATAGTTGGAACGATAATCTACTTTCATTAAGTGATTTATTAGATAATCAAAAACTAAGGATCTTAAATACTATTTAAAATTCAAAAGAACTAGAGGGAGTGGCCATTAAATGACCGGAAAAAGCCAGGGCCCATTTACGGAAAGTTAAAATGTTGGATTGTTGCCGCTGGAGTACTCAGACAACTCCAACAAGAATTAATACAATAATTATATTCAATCTTAACATAATTTATTAGGTAAATTGCTTAGTTATTCAATTGTATAGAGGCTTAGGTTTAGTTAGCCATGTTAATTAATTAATTTTTCATGAAATTAACATAACTAAATTCAATCTTAACATAATTTACTAGGTAAATTGGTGAATTAATTCATAAAACACTATCTCTACTACAACTAATAAAATTAGTCCATTTGTGAAAGGGACAAATCCCATTATTTGATTAAGTTTAACATCATATTTAATCGATCAATTAATTAATTACAAGGATAATTGAATTTAATTAATTACAATGATAATTGAATTTGTGTAATTTGTAAGTCGTTAAGCAATTGTATATATTCTTATCTTGGTTCGTAAATTGTAATAATCTAATTAAATTTATTTTTGGGCCATGTCCCATGTATTATTATTTTGTGAAATTCACAAAGTAATAATACATATATTTAATTATTAAACTCCCTCGTTTAAATTATTTTTCTATAAATTTAATATAAATATTATAAAATATTATAAAAGTATATATCATAAATTTAGATACATTACTTAAAATTATGATTTAAACTTTAACTTTATATACAATTTTGTAAAGGAAACAAAAAAAAAAAAAAACTCAAAAAAGCGGGGGGGACGGGTCGTGTAATGACTTATTTCTACTAGTATTCTTTATTACATATACAATAAAACATACATACTTAGTATAAGAAAATAGTTGGGCTCAAATTTTTCTTTACTTACAAAACATAATTCTTTATATATATCAAAATAACCAGTACAAAAACTTAGCAACGGTGGACAGTAATGCCAATCCTTTCCGCTTGTCGATGTCCCTCCGACCGCTGCTCACCTATGTCCTGCACAAACATGGAAAAACAACGGGGTGAGCATAAAAATGCTCAGTAAGTAAGTCCCTTAACTCTTCTCATTCTTTGGTTCTTTCCTTACTTAATTCCTTCTCTTTTCTTTCACTGTTTCTTCCTCTGTTTCTAACTCTCACTGTTCTTTTCTTTCTTTCTATTTCTCTCTGTTCTTTCTTTCTTATTCTTTCTATTCTTCCTAACCATGATGAAATTCATGGCAATATGCATGAATAAAATGCATATGCAATAATGCATAAAATGCTTTTTCTTTCTTATTTCCATTTTCTTGTTCTATTTCTTTTCTTTTCTTTTTCTTTCTATTCTTTTCTTTTCTTTCCTTTCTTGTTTCTCTTTTCTTTTCTTTTCTTCTCTTGGCTTGTTCAAGCCTTCTCATTATTTCTTATTCTTATTCTTTCTCATTCTTTCTTATTCTTATTCCTTCTCATTCTTTCTTTTCTCATTCTTATTCTTATTCTTTCTTATTCTCTCTTATTCTTTCTTTTCTTATTCTTTGCCGATAGGTCTCAGTTGATGTATGGATTTGGAACCTTGGCCGTGTGAGTGAGTACAGTCCTCATCTACATGCACTCTTGCGGACCGTACAAATTCTTCTTTCTTCTTAGGCCACTCAATTAAGGTGGCGTGCATGTAGGAAATTCTTCTTGGTACAACCCTCATCCACATACACTCTTACGGGTCGTACAATTCTTCTTCTTCTTATGCCACTCAATTAAGGTGGTGTGTATATGAGAATTTCTTCTCAGCACTCACGGTTCCCCATCACAATAACCCATTCTTTTCTCTTCTTTACCACTCCTTAATTCTTTAATGTTTATTCTTCCTTTCTCTTTATTCTTAGAGTGTTTTATTCTTTCTTGCTTTATTCTTTATTCTTTTATGTCTTTATTCTCTATTCTTTCTTAAATTTCTACACATACACAATTATATGCATATGGATGGCTCATGCTTGAAATTCTTACTTGGATGCACTCATGCAATGCAAATATGCAATGTTGCATAAAATTAAGGTTTCTACTCAAACTTATACTTCTCTTAGGCATTTCATCAAACATTACTTGTGCATAAACAAACCCTAATTTAATTATCATTCAATTTGTTTCTCAACCATCCAAAAATGAGAGAAAATCTCTCTTGTAACATCACCATACCTACACGGCAAACACACTCCCAAAAATTCCTCCAATTCTTCCAATTTCAACCCATCATCAAACCATCACATACACTTCTCATATTCAAATATATCCAACAACAAGCTTAATTCATCATCAATCTCATCTCAATTTCTCAATAACCATAACATATGCATACTTAAAAGAAATCTCTACTCACTTGAATTCTTAAACTTTAACTTGAGTTAGATTTTGAGTGGAATTTACTTACCTTATGCTTGAGTCTTCTCTACTAAGCTCTCTATTCTTGTTGGATTCAAAACTTCTTCTAACCCTAAGCATAAACTTCATAAGAACTCAACTTTTACACAAATAAATCATAGATAAAGAGCATGAATTCTTACCTTTTGAAGTCTTGAATCAAAACCCTATTAAAAATCACTTAAAAGCCCTCAAAATCCTTGGAGGATTGAATAAAAATTTGAGCGAAAATGGGAGAGTAGTGTGGCGGTGGAATGAAGGAAATAAGGGTTATAAACCCTTATCATCTTATTTTATAAACTCACTTTCCCATTTTGCCCTTAAACTTTTGTAGAAATTCCATCCTTGTCCCTTACTCAATTACCATAATGCCCTTATTTTTATTGTATTCTTTATGAAATTCTACCTATTTTCACTCCCCACTTTTTCAACTAATTTTGAGTGAAAATACCATTTTACCCTTAATGCAAGTTTAAGGCATTTTCTTTATATTCTCTTAAAATAACTTTAATAAAAATTAACTAAGGGCTATAAAATATAATTTAAATCATGTACCTCCATGTTGGGCATTACAGGGCGGTCCAGGCCGGGGATTGCACTATCCCCTTCCCCGGCCCATCCCCGGATACGGTGACATAACTAAGGACCATCCCCGGCCCATCCTCGAATGCGGCGACATAACTAAGGACCATCCCCGGCCTTATCCCCGTTTTTTCCGTGGATTCCTCGGCCCATTCGGGCCGGGTCAGGATGGATCCCCACGGGGCCGAGGCAAACGCCCATCTCTAGTGCAATATCATTGTAATTAAGGAAGTGGTCGAAATGGTAATGCATTTTGGAATTGTCGAGTTTTAGAAGGATAGTAGTAGCTGAAAAACATAAAAGAACAACATCCTATGAATGCCCACAAATTAAGCACATAACATCGATACCAATAAGGGGGCATTTGGTTGGAGGTAATGAAAGATTACCAAGGTTATCTCATCTTATATTACTTGATTACTATGTTTGGTTTTCAAGTAATATAAGATTCTAGTAATCTTACATTACCAATAGTTGTTACTGTTGGTAATATTGGAGATAATCTGATTACCTCCATTTTCTTAAGTATTTTAAGATTATCAAGGTAATCTTATTTTTGTTACAATTATATCCCTTATTAATAAAAATTTTGGACAATAATACCCCTGTTTTAAAATAAATTTACATTAATATACCATTTCAATTTTTACTTTTGTTTAATTAAGTTTTTGGACAATAATGCCCTTATATTTAAAACAAATTACAAACTGCCACCGCCACCTAGCCGCCACCGCCGACAGCGAGCCAACCACCACGGACCGTCGTCGGAGTCCCTAAAAATGATCGAGATTCATTGGGAGGCTCCGAGAGGCTTCAATGTGGTCATTTTTTGCCATATTGATGGCCGAAAACGGCTATATTAGGCCAGATCAATGGATATGGCCATTAACGGCCAAATCCTTAGCCATTAGCGGCCAGATCTGGGCCAAGTTTGGTCAACAGCCAGATCTATTCTGCCCTGAATAGATCTGACTGTTAACGGCCAGGTCCATGACCATTAATGGCTAGATCTCGCCTAGATTTGGCCAATACTTGCCAAGGATCTAGCCTGAAATGGCCGTTTTCAGCCATCAATATGGCCAGAAACGGCCATATCGGAGCCTTGTGGTCACGGTAAGCTACTTACGATGATTTTCAGAGACTTCCGGCGGTGGTTTGCGGTGGCGGCAGGGGGTGGCGGTGATTTTATCATAAATTAAAGTTTTATGTAAGCGGGGGTGTTTTAGCTAAATCTGAAATATTGGGGGCTAAAAGAAATTATTCAAAAATTAATAATAAAAATATATTATATTAATATTTAAAAGAGGACAATTTAGTAATTTAAATAACATATTCATCAATTTAAATAATATTTAAAAAGAGGGCAATTTAATAGTTCAAGCATAATTGGAATTTGTTTTAGATTAAAAAAAAAAAAAAAAAAATTCTTCTACATTGAGGTGCAAGTTGATTGGATCGTCAATGTTCATTATAAAAAAGTTAAAAATAACAAGTATTATTTTGAAAATATTCTAACCCTCTCCAAGATAAAATAATGATTTCGCCCTGATTATGTCGGATACAAAGATGGGAATAAATGTTCTCAAGGGCCATAAGTACTCTGCGACCTCAACCTACACTTCGAAGTTTGAAAGATATGACCTGCAATCAAAATAAATAAATAAAAATCTCTTATTTTCATTTCATTGATCCATTACTGGTAGAATAATATCATTACACCTTTTGTGCGAGACATCCAATTAAGAAAGCAATCGAAATGGTAATGCATTGTAGAATTGTTGAACTTTAAAAGAAGGAATACTTATCCCAAATTTTATATCTCAAATAATCATTTATCACATTTGATCTTGACATATCTTTAAATATATAGTCATTTTACTTGTATGTTAATCCTATAAATGTTGACACATTCTTTAAGATGTGAAATTTAGGATAAATGATATGAAAAATGCTAATCTTATAAAGAGTTATACAAAGAAACCCTTGCCATATCAATTAATAAAATATTTTTTTCTTCTATATCGTTTTCATTTTTAGTTTCTTCTTCTTCATTGCTCTTTTTTTGTTTCTATTTTTTTCTTCTCCATTGCTCTCTATTTGCTCTTTTTTTTTTTTTTTTGTTTCCTTCTTCTCTGTCATTCTAAAATCTTCATTAATTGATGATATTTTATTACAAAATCCATTAAAACTCTGACAAACCAAACACTAAGCACTGAAACCATAGACAATCCAGCACACTACCACATCAAATCTTCATTGGCTTGACGCCGACATGCCTCGCTATACGCCGAATCGCCGGCTTCGTGATCCCTTGAATGTTATCTATATCCTTCACTTCTTTCTTATTTATTCTAATTAATTTAGACTCAAGTTTTTCTTTAGGTTGTCATGTTGGTAGTAGTTTAATTCAGGTAACATTTTGGCTCTGGTTAATTTTAATTACTGTGTTTGCTTGTTGGGATTATGTTATGGGTTTAATATATTTATGGATTATGTCAATCTTCCAAAAATGCTTGGTTCAGGTTTTTCATGAATCTTACATTCTAGAATATTGTTGGGGTGTCAATTTAATTTATCGTTTTGTTAAAATTGTGTTATGAGCTACATATAACTGAGATATTTTCTGGATAATCTATTTTGCATTCTACAAAATTTTTCTGTTTTAATTTTTTAATTTCATAGTCTTTGCATAAATTTTTCCATTTGAAATTGCCAATTATACTTTTTCCTCTCTATAGTGTGTTTTTTAAAATGAATAAATAAAAACATTATTGAGTTTTCTCTTGTGTGATATGTAAACTTATCCAAAATGGAAATTTGGGTAGTGCAAAATGTTATGTGGGAATAACTTGGCTTCACTAAATGTTATTAGTTAGTCATTAAGACAATATCAAGAGTGTCTGGTATCATCCCAAAAAATTGTTTCTTCATTATATCTGGAGCATTCTTCAGTTCCTGCCACTTGCGGCAACTCTCTTATTTATTAGGGATTTCCATATGAACATTTTCTATGGGGCTTGGTTTAGAGTCTGTAGCTAGATAACATTGATGAAAGATGCCTGTGATTTTTGCTTTGTATTGTCTGTCACAATTCATGGAACCTACCTAGCCGACTTTTAACTCGTGTTGAGCTTATGTGATTCAGTCCATAAACAAAACAAGCATGTCTCTGGGTATGTTGTACAGATCAACATTCCATTTGGGTAATGAAATTGTAGCGGTTTTTTTCTGTTGTTTGCAGACGGTTGAACTTCCGTTTGAGTAATGAAATTGTCTAATTGATATCACATTTCTGCTGCAGGTTATCAGTTTCATGTTCATAGCTATCCTAGAAGATGTAATTAAAAGAGCACTCAGATGGTGTAAATTTAAAATTGAAACTTCTTGATGTATGCGCATGGGGATTTCATGTCCCGAAGACACAAAAGCAAGTTAAAAACTGAAATTGTATACAAAAAAAAAATGAACTTTTGACAATATTAGTTAACATGATGATGAACCAATTGATGAACTTCTGACAATATTAGTTAACATGAACCAATTGAAAGAAAAAAAAAAAAAAAAAAAGGAATTTAATTTCTATTTTTTTGGGGTAATTAAGGGAATTTAATTTATTAACAAATTATGAAAGATTCAAAGCAATAATAATAGAATAAAACATTTAACTCACCCTTAATACATAGGTTTACTATATGATAGATTATGTGTACACAAATATGATAGAAACAATGTATTTGCAGAGTTGAAGAATTAAGTCTTATCCACAACAAAAAGGATTGTATATTATTTGGTTTGCAAGAAAGTTCACTTATTGTAAGCTAATGAAATGTTGTCTACAATCATTAACCAAAGTAGCAGCTCCCAAGAGGGAGATTAAAATAAGTTTAGCTACAGCTTCAGGCAATTATTGTATTCAACTCAGCAGCATAGCAGTTCTAGTTTAGCAAGCATTATTTGAAGAAACTTAGACAGATCTTATCACACACAAGAAAATTATGATAGAATCAATTCAAGCATAAACAGTATTGAATACATTCTTCTGGTTTTCCATTTCTCTTCACCAGGTCTCCACATAAAGAAACATCAATCTGCAATTCAAGCATCAACCTCGCAGAAGCAATTATAGCAAAAACGCCTATCAGCTTTACCAGGGAATGGTCTACACCCCTAAAGCACTGCTCAAAGATTTCAAACTAACTGCCACCACACCTTCACATACTTAACAAAGCATTGTATTAAATTAGATTTAAAAATTTATTATCACTTTTCAACCGTTCCAATACCTCAACTAATTAGCTCCTAAACAAACCACCGAAATCCCACATGCTTCGGTATCCTACAATTATATAACAAATTTTGTGTTATTTATCAATAAATATAAGAAAATATTAACAAAATTTATAATTACTAAATTTTTACCTTTAACCTTTTTTATCATTTTCTTGCTTTCGCAATTTCTTCTCTTTTACTTTACAAACAATTGATGTATTCAGGAGATCATGAAGCCAGACAAAATGTATCATGTACCAAGGTCCCCCTCCATATCTGAACATGAAAATGATTAGTGCAGATTCCATGGTTCAACTCCAAATCTGAGACTTCAAGCATCATATGTAAATTATACACAACTTGGATCCACTACCATACTCAAACTATTAAATGTATACAGGAAGAAGTTTGTCTAACTATAAATCCATCAAGGTAAGATTACAATATCGAGCAACCTACAACGTAATATATACATGAAAATATTATTTAATAGATGTGAAGATGAACATTGCAAGCATAAAAAAATTTAGGTGGTTGCAAAATATACTTACAAGCAGCTATATTAAGATAAATTATTCCATGACTTTGTGAATTTGCCCAAATTCCAGATTTCACCTGGAAAGCATCCTTTTTGGTTTGAGTAGTTGAGACTAATGAAGACTTTACAGCCAAGTAGTTAAGGCTTGATCACTGTAGTCAGAAGTAAAATGTCACTAGAAGTGTTCTTAGATATAACATTCAAGGGATCACGAAGCCGGCGATTCGGTGAGTGACGAGGCATGTCGGCGTCAAGCCAATGAAGATTTGGCATGCCAGACTCTATGGTTTCGGTGGTTAAGGTCAGGGTTTGGTTTGTAGGCGTTTTAATGGATTTTGTAATGAAATCTCATCAATTAATAAAGATTTCAGAACGACCGAAAAAAAGGAAAAAAGGGGCTATTTCATCAAACACAAAGCGATGGAGAAGAAAAAACATAAGAAGCAAAAAAATGAGCGATGGAGAAGAAGAAACAGAAAATGAAAACGATGGAGGAGAGAAAAAAATCATTAATTGATGTGGCAATATTTGCCACGTCAGTTTGTAGGGTTTCTTTATATAACTCTTTGTAAGACTATCATTTCTCAAATAATATTATTGTTTGTTAGAAGAATAGCATACCAACCCATTGAATATAGCATCTCAAAAGCATACAAGAATAACAGATGCCAACCACATTCATGATAAGACACGCTACAGGTGGGTAGAACTGGAACCATAACCTATCCAAAATCGACACTCTGCGGGAAGATTTTGGTTCTAATTTTTTGGAATCGTTACTGTGCGAGTTCGGTTTTGGATCCTATATGTGTAGGAACCAGAACCTGTGATGGGAACCCGAAACAAGAACCCAACTGGTGGGTACTCGCCTAGGTACCTTGAATGGAACGTGTCTTTGAACTGAGTCTGGGTACCCAAGTAGGAACTTGTATTGGAACTTGGATTTAAAAAATATCAATAAAGAATTGACGGTCTTTCGTAATTTTACATATAAAAAAATTATAAATGGCTAAATGAGATGAAATGTTATATAAAAAATTATAATGTAACAATGACAATAACCAATCAAATATATATACAATTAATTATACATATAAACTTCACCATATAAAAAACTTTAATATATTATAATAACCTAATAAAATGAATATATTAAAATTTTTACATATAAAAGACTTTAATATATTATAATATTAAAGTTTTGATTAATTAAGTATATAAATTATAATTGGAATTAGAATCCAATTAAAAGTGTTTTAATGTTATTAAAGAATTATTTTTAATAAAATAATATATTCGATTGAATAATATTTAGTTATTTACTTCAATTATCAAGTTCTAAGTATATTTATAGTAAATTAGTAATTAATAATTATATATGATAAATTAATAAACATTAGTACATTACTAGTTAAATGATTACCTAATTGTTAATTAATTATAACATTACATTATAAACATAAGTAATTTACTACATTAGTATATAACTTAATTAAATGATAAAAAATTTAATGAATTATAACATTATATTATAAACATTAGTAATTTATTATATTAATACATTACCTAATTAAATGATTAGAAATTTAATTAATTATAACATTACATTATAGTTAAATGATTAGCTATAACATTACATTATAAACATTAGTAATTTAGTATATTACTTAATTAAATAATTAGAAATTTAATTAATTATAGCATTACATTATTGATTTATAGTATGATTACTTAATTAATTATAACGTTACATTATAAACATTAATAACTTACTAAATTATTACATTACTTAATTAAATTATTAGTACATTATAGTATGACAACTCATGTCTCATGAGTCACATTATATTAAGAAATCATTAAATAAATTTAAAGTTAAAGTCATACTAATTATTTAAAGAAAGATTCATAAATCATATTAATATTAATATTTCATTTTATTATTGTGTCACAAATTCACAATTAATGTTAATTAAACTTTATTTTCACTCTAGTAATTATAATATTATATAATATTTGTATTTTTGGATTATAAAATTTACTAAAATTTAATTCCCAAAATTAATTCCATAACTATACTTTGTAAAATATATATATTTATAATTTTAAGATTTTCTTAGTTTGTCAAAGGTGTATTTGTAAAATTTTAAGTTGTGTTTGTAATTTTTTAAACTAATAAGGGGATATTGATTTTTAATAGGGTACCCGAGTAAGGAATTGGAACCTGTATTTCAGGTTCCAGTTCCTTTTCCTAACAACCTGTAGGTTTTGGTTTCGGTTTCGATTTCTCTAAAAAATATAAGGGTACTTAGAACTACTCACTCCTAATACCAAGGGCAAAAGGTGGCCAACAA
Organism: Pistacia integerrima; assembly: GCA_026225825.1. Lineage (NCBI taxonomy): Eukaryota > Viridiplantae > Streptophyta > Magnoliopsida > Sapindales > Anacardiaceae > Pistacia > Pistacia integerrima. Next base: position 6,884,646 of record CM047739.1, on the reverse strand, counting down.
TTATATATACACCTTTAGACCATTTATTTTAACATTTGAAACTTCATGATAGACGAATTTTATTATTTCAGAAACCTTAAGGGATGTTTTGATATTTACCTAAACTTGAGAATTTTTCATTAACGCAAGAAATTAGTAAAGATTGAAATGACTAAAATGCTACCACATATAAGCATATTCACTAGAATACCCTTTCTTCCCGCCTATTTAAGATACATTTCCCATTCGAAACCCAAGAACATAAGCCATGGCGCCAAGGAAGAAGCCTCAATCTCCTCTCCCAATCCCAATCGGTAACGACTCCAGGAACCCTAGAAATCAATTTCATTTATTCTTCATTGCTATTGTTAATTTCTTATTTTTTTTGACAGGCAACTGTGAGGTTTTGATAAATGCAAATAACTTCACTTGCAGATCTGACCACCGAAACACCCTCCAAATCTCCCTCTCCAAGACTGCAAAAATCAATATCTCAGGTACTTGTTTAATTTATTTCTTATTCTTACATTGTTTCTTAGATAATAAATATGCAATATGATCTAGTTAGGTTGAGTTATCAGTAAATAGTTCTCTATTTTGTTTATAAATTATTAAATATTCTTAGTTGTAACTAATTCTAATACTGTCATAAATGTTAACTGTTTTTGACAGTGAGAGAAGAGGTAATTTCGAAGTCAAGTGGTGATATTTATAACGCAAAACCTAAGGAAAAAGGTAAGCTTATATTTTCATTAATTTCCTTTTTAAATTTCATTGTTGCAGCTGCAATACTAGGTTTTTTTTTTTCTTTTTTAATTTTGAGAGTTATGGTGGTTTTAACTGATTTAATTTGATGATTTCTTGTTTAGTTATTGATTCTTTTGGCTTGTGTAGGGAAGGATTATATGATTGTGCTAATTAATCCCAAGAATGCCGATGACAGTGAGAAATCCTACCTTCAGGTACATCTGTCTTCGTATATGTAGCGTACAAGGGCTTCTTGTTCATAGGTTTAGAGTTGAGACTTCATGAAGTGAAAATTTCGGCAGCTTTATCAGTATAATTATTTGTTCTTTTAGATGGTCGTGAAATAGTTTTATGAGAGACTTACGCTTTGTTTATCTTTTGAATTTGATATATTAAGCCTAATTATGATATTTTCTGGTACATTGACTGGTATATCACCTATTCACTTGTCCTATTAGAAGCTACATTCCTTCTAAGTAGTCATAGTGGTTTTTCAGGAAGTACTTAATATATACACAAGAGAGCTCCCCACAATGAATTATGCTGCTAATACTGGAAAGCAATCGATGTTCCTTGAAAAATGTGTACTGAACGGGTACAAAATGCTTTCATTTTCTCTTATGCTTGTTGCATGTTGTGAAGGTTTAAAAAAATTAATACTCATAATTGTGATCCATTCTGTTCCCATCACAAGTTAATGAGTAAATGGGGTCACTAAAATAGGCAGCCTACAATTCTACAATATAGATTGATATATTCTATATATACATAACATATAGATATGTCTTCTGTCAATAATTTCTTGCTGATTGGCATAATTAGTTGCTAGGTCAAGAAGTTTTTATAATGTTAAAATTAATCCTGCAGGAAATATTGTACGCTGCTTTTGAAATCCAAATCCACAGAAGGTTATGAAGAGGTAGGCTTGTTTTGCTCTTTTGTTGTATAGTCTGGTATGTAGAAACTTTTACTATTTTATTCTATTTTCATTTTTTGGGGATGAGAAACAAAAATTTACTTTTAAAGAGGTGGGAAAATGTTAACGGTAATTGGAGTCCACCAGAATCATGTAATAGAAGAGAAAACTAAGAATGGATAGCACCCATTTGTCCAAACCACAGAAAAACATCAACCTAATCTTAACAAATACCTACAAGGACAGTTCTTATTAACTTGCACTTAACAAACAAGAGTATCTTAACCATGGAACTTTATTAGTTATTTATAGTTTTTGTATCTACTAAAGGTGTTGGACTCATCATATATATCTATTGTTGGGTAAGCTTCATGTACCTGATGAAGGTGCAGTCTCTTAAGAGGGTCATGTTAACACGTGCAGTTCAAAACTAAAATGGTAACTTGGTATTATTTACTATTTGAAAGAGTCAAAGTATTATGAACATAAATTATATATGTAGGTGATAGTTGTTACATGCCAACTTACTAATTTTAAGTTTCTTACCATATGGCTTTAGGGCATACTTTAAAAGTTCTCCAAATAATATAGTTACTGCAAAGGATCCCTAGATAAGTGCTTTTTTAATTTTTCATGATTGATGTGAATGTTTCTTGTGTCTAAGCACCTTATTTATCTCTGCACAATTTAGAATATTCATTGGCGTTATTAGGTTTTCACTTTTCCCTGGTTACTTGGTAATTGTTTCTCCTTTATTTTATTTATGTAGGTTGTAGCTGCAATTACCTATCAAATTGTTCCTGCTGACACACAGTATGCTGAGGTCCCACTTGCTGCTGTTAGCTCAATCTACCAACATGAGGTGGTTGTTGTTTATGTTTTCATTCTATACCGTTATGTTGCTTACATTGGCCCAAAAAGGCATTCGGTTAGTGCTTGTATAATTGGTCTGAAATTACTTGTGTTGTAATGTACAGCCATAACCAATTTCTTCCCTCTGGTTGTGATAGTTTAATGCTTTTATCTAGGAGTTGATACTGTTTGGTTTGGTTTCTGATCACAATGAAGACAGGGGATCAAAATAATCTATAATGATTGCAAAATATGGACGACCAATAAAAACTGCAAAGAAAATTTGGTGTACACAATTGAAGTCATTTACAAATTTCTTTGACTGTGAATGTTCCCGAATCTGATAGCTCATCGACATCTTATTATTTAATTAATAGTACTTTCATTATGTTAAGTTTTGGATCTTATTTTCCTCTCCTTTGTGTGCAAAATTTCTTTGCAAAATAATAAGGCATGTGAAAAGCTATTATTAGTACTTCTTAATAATCTTTTTCTCCTCCTATTAGTTTTCATGTGAGACTCATCTAGAAAATTTTCCCTCAAGCGATATCCTTGTTTTAATACCTTCAGGGATTTGGTCACTTCTTGTACATGGAATTGAGGAAGAGACTTCAGGGTGTTGGTATATGCACAGTAATTTGTTGGGGGGATAGGGAATCTGAAGGTTTTTGGCTTAAACAGGTAATTCTTGACTTGGAATTATATCTATGGAAAGGGACACAATTGTTATTAGAGAAGTAACCTTTCTTCTCATTCCTTCTCTTTATTTATTTTGCCAAATTAACATTTTTGTATAAAGGCCTCATTTTCTATAATATAATTTTTCTGACAGTAGCTAGCTGTTTTGCTTCTTATTTAAACAAGAACTGGTTGGCATATTTGCAGGAGCTAGTTATATAATATATTATGTTTGAGTTTGGTAGTAATTGAAAAAGTGCAGGGTTTTCAATCAATAGCAGAGGTAGACACAAAGGGTAGAACTCGCAGGTTGCCCATTAAGGCTGACATTCGTAAAGCATTATGCTTTCCTGGTGGTTCAACCCTCATGATCTCTCATCTTGACAAGAACCCTTCAACTAACTTTTCAGATTCTCTAAATTTCTGTTTTCCATTAAAGCCTTGTGGGAAGTCTTCAGTGTTTTCTGTTAATGAATCTGTAGAGCCTGAACTCGATGGAGAGTGTAACAAGTTACCAATGTCACAGAATCAAATCTCTTCCACTGCAAAAAGTTGTCAACCTGAGCAGTTGGTAAAAGATGGGTTTCCAAGAGAAGAAACCAGGTTGGCTGGTAAGTGAAATTACACACACACACACACACACACACAGAGTTCATATAGTTTTGAAAATATGCATTCCCTTCTATTAAGTGACTATGGAAAAAAGATTCATGACTAGAGGTGAAATCACATTGAGTAGATCTTGAAACCTTCAAGATGCTCTCTGAATCAGTTTTCAGTATTTAGTGTAGACCTACTTCAACTGTTACAAAAATTTAGAAATTGATTTCTAATGATATCTATGTGTCACCTCTTTCAGTTTGTCTTCCTAACAAAATTTCATAGGTTTTATATTAGGTGCTGACCTTTTTTTTTTTTCCCTTTGTTTTTAACAGGTTTTTCTCAGGGTTGGGACTTAATGCATAGTTTTGGGGACCGAACTAATTTAGAGAAGGCACAGCGCAGCAACATGGCCATTACTGCAGCCAAGATTGGGGCTGATACTGATGCTATACACTGTACTTGCTCTGCACAATGTGCAAAGAGGAGGATTTGGGAAGCCTCATTGCCTTCACTGAAGTCCAAAAAAGTTAAAGGAAGTCATCATGTTGATTGTCAGTTAGATTCTACCTCTGGTTTAGTTTCAGAAGGTGATGAAGCCTTGGTGATTTCAGGAAGTAAATCTTTGGTGGAAGTTACTCCTAGCTATCCTTTGACTAGTAGTTGCATAAAAAGTAGTGCAAAAGATGAAGCAGTTTGTACTACTTCAGCAGGTCTCATTAGCAAAGAACTTCTGTCCAATGGAGAATGCTTTAGAATCATGTTGATGAATATTGCTGAATGTTCTAAGAAAATGCAGCTCACAAAGGTATGTCTCCTTTATTTAATATTTTCTGGCACAAAGGCATTGATAATTTGCTATTTCTATTGCAGTAATTGAAGTTGGGTATGTTGTTAAGATTCTGATCCATGTATAAATGTTTAGAAATATAGAACAATTAGAAGTTGACCATCTCCTTACCTATCTTTACTTTATTGGAAATAGTTCCTGATGTTGATGCCTCTCAGAATTAGGTTTCTAAAAAGATACTACTTTATTTTGTACATGCAAATGTTATAGAGGATTAGCATTTTTTCTTTTGATTCTGCCAGAGAACTGCGTAAGGGAAATTTAGTTATACATGAAGATTTGTTATCAGACTAATCAAAATCCTCAATGTTGAGTTTACATTATTGATGAGACCCTTAGAAGGAACTTTGTTGGACAAGTCCTTAAAGAGACATGTTCCATTGGCTATTCTAAAAGAAATATCCTAAACTATCTACCAAAGTTTAACTGTGTCCACTTTTTAAGTCTTTTTTTTTTTTTCTAAACTAAGGTATGCAACTAGGAGAATTTCCAATATTTTCCCATCTGGACACGGAGAACCTTTCACATCTTATTATTAATAATCAGTCCGCTTCAAATGAAAATAAATCTACCATCAGTGTATATCTTAATCTTCCTGTTTTGAGGGAAATTTTCAAAATACTGGCACGAACTGCAACTACAATATACTTGTATATTGTGATTGAACATCAACAAAATCTGTAAAAGGCATGCAATACTACATCTCACTATGCTAATAGATAATGTTGAAATGCAATATGTGATTAGAAGAAAGAATCTTGTAAAAACTCATATCCAACAGGAAAAATCTGTTCAATAAAATTAAACAGTAACCCTTTTAGTGTTTCGATATTAAAGTAGAGAAGTTTAGCTGACACTCTACATGAGTTCAAAGCGAACTCCAAGGATACGTTCTCGTGTGATGATTTCAGGTGATTCTTATGTTATGATGCTATGTATTAAATATTCTTATATATATATGGTAATTTTGAACAGTTAGTCTTATTTGGTTAGATCCCCGCCTATTCCCCACCAAATTTTTTGATATACCGCTTGGTGTCAGTACCTTTTAAATAATGTTTTCTTTTCTTCGGAGGTTTCTATTTGAATGTATTTTTTGAGCATTAATTATTTTGATGTAGGTAATTGAAAACTTAGGCGGTGTTGTTACCTATGATGGAAGTATAAGCTCCCATGTTGTCACAGGAAAAGTGAGAAAGACCCTGAATTTCTGCACTGCTCTCTGTTCAGGGTTAGTCTTAGTTGGATCCTCATATTTATTATACTTTGCTGAATTGCTCAAATCTAACATGCATATTTTACATGGTTATATACATATATTCATCAAATTTCTGTTTTGATTATGATCTTTTTTTTGATAATTTTCTTACTTTAGAAATTACTGAATTTTGTGTTTCAGGAAAATTTGTCAAAAATGTATAAGAAAATTTTCATTTTCATGAACTCTTTATCACTTGATGGTTATTTATTTTTGTCTCCTCTTTGAGTTTCTGTTTTTCTATTAAGATACATTGTATTTTCCTGAGTATTTTATTTGATTTTTTTGTTTGGATGGTATAGTTTATAGTCATTAAAGGACCTTGTAGTGTCTGAGGGTAGAATGAAGGTTTTTTCTTTTACAAATTTTTTTCTCATTTCATTCAATGTTATTCATTTTCTATATGGTCCTTGTTGTAGTTCCGGTTTTGATTAATATTCCATCAGAATAAACTTCAAAAGCTGAATATTTGATCTATGGTGTTACTTTATGGAAGTGTAACAAAATAAGCCCCCACCAGATTTGAGTGATTTATTATCATGACAGCTATAATTTCTAGAATGCCAAGCATCTTGTTGAGATACAAACTCAGTTTCAGAAAGATGAAACAAAGTGGAAAGACTTGTCTACTTCCCATGAGACCTGCATAATGTAAACCATCACAGAGGCTAGATATAAACCACCCCTCACTCCATCTTTTATTTATTTATTTATTTTTTTGGGTGGTGGTGGTGTCTGATTTGTTATTGCAGTTTCCACTTTGCATATATGTCTATTTTGCTTGTTTCCTTGAAGACATGTAGTTTGTTCTTCTCGAGTTCTAGTTATTTTCAGCCGCCTTGTTCGATATTTTGCATGCATGAGATCTTTATTTTTAACATACACATGCCATAATTTGTAATGGTGAGGTGATGGCCCCCAATGCAGAGCATGGATAGTCTCACCCAGTTGGTTAAAACAAAGCTTTAGAGAAGGAAGATTTGTAGGTTAGTTCATGATAATATTTTGCTCGTTCTCCGTGTTTATCAAAGCACTTTCACAGTTTATTTGACTTCCTGCTATCTCCCTGTGCAGATGAATTACCCTATATATTATATGATGAAGATTATGTGTTGAAGTACAGAGCTGAGTTGAAAACTGCAGTTCTTAGAGCTAAAGCAAGGCCAGGAGGTTTATTTAAAGGATACAACATAAGCATGGCTGCTCATGTTCAACCCCCTGTCAAAACGCTATCTGCCATCGTCAAGTCTGCTGGTGGAAAAGTAAGTTTGAAGGATCTCTATAGGCAGTATGTTTGTGAGGAAAGTCTACTAGTTCTTTTTATGCACAAATTGTTTTTTTTTTTTCTTCTTTTAATTTCCAATCAGTAGCTTTCATATGCTCAGTTTGATGATTAGACCATATTTAATGTGTAGAAGATGGTTAGTGATAAGTAAAAAAAATTCTTAAAAAAGGCAAAAATTAGTGCTTCCAAGTTTCTGTGGGGCCATCCTTCGGTTCCATTTTCATTTTCTACTTTGACAAACTGAATGCAAATCAATTTTGTTTTTTTTAGAGGTTATCATTTCTGGAAAATAACATTCTGATAAATAAAATACAAAAACTTGTTGAATAACATTTTCTAGAAATAACAAAATATGTTTTAATATATAATTATCTGAATTTTTTATTAAAATTCTTCATAGTTTTAGAAATCAAATTAGAATTACTTTATAAAAAATAAAACAATTCAAAAATTCTTTCTGGTTTTGATAAATAAGTCTTCAAATAGAACAGTACAAAGAATCTGTTTTCCCTTTTTTTTATTACTTTTTAGATTTTAAGGGAGAAAACATAATTTCGCTTTTTCTGAAATCAGAAAATGAGAATATATGCTAAACAAATATTTGCATTTTAAAAGGAGAAAAAAGAAGAAAATGAGAAAACGAAATGAATATGCCCTTGGCAATAGGAATTTTTTTAAATTTGCCTTTCTCATCTTTAACTCATGCCTTAGACCAATTTGCTTATGGTAGGTGCTCAATCTCTTTTTTGCTTCAGATTTACTAATCACTAAAATTCAACTCATATTTTTAATTTTTTTTAATTGCCATTCATTGTGTTGTCTTTATTATTATTATTATTATTTTCTGATAGAATAATCAAATATGAATAATGTTTTAATGCGAACTTAGCTAACTAACTGCTATCAATGTCCAAGAAAAGATTTTAGTGGAATGTCTGCAAGCTGTTTGTACATGCTTGATATGCATGCATAAATACATTTATGCATGTGTAATTAGAATGGTTGGAATTAAATATGGTGTATGGTATTTTCAATATGGCATATCCTATTTTCAATATGGCTACAAATTTTGCTTGTCTGGTTGGATCTTAATTATTAAAGGTTAATTTTTAACTATCAAAGAAATTGTATCACAGGCTTACAAATAGAGGTTGATTTTGATCCTCGATGATAAATGAATATATTCGTGCATGTACTAGAATGTATGTTGATTGTTATGTGGACCGTGTTTGGGTATGAGATGCGGCCTATTATGATCGCAAGTAAAATTTTCTCCATCACATATTTAACTTAGTCGTATTGGCTTCTCTCTTGTGCTTTCCTTCTCAAAGTCTAAATATCTTCCACTTCATTGAGTAAATTGATTTTTATTTTTTCATTTTACGGAAAATCATGCTTTAGTTGGGTTTATGGTACAATTAGCTAGCTTTAGTGCTTTGATAGTTGTTTCAAGCTTTCCGAATAGAAGGCTCATTCTTTATTTCTGTACATTTTGTCTATCATATTGTTATCTTCTTCGCAATAGGGTGGATTTAGTTGTAGAATTTTTATGTACCAATGTAGAACCTTTTTTCGTAGAAATTTTGAATTTTTGCTTTCGTCATTCCATTGCTTTATTTTTGCTGCTTTCCATTTATTTCTGGTTAATGGGGATTGTGGCCTAACTTGAAAGCCTTAGAAAGTGAGAGGTACAACTTAATACAGAGCTCTGATGGTAGTCGCAACTGAGGTTAAAAACAATGATATAATATAAGTTAAATGGCTTATAACATTGGTGTTTACATAAAATGTACATTTGGAGAGGTTCTTTTTTGTCCTAATTAGTATCTTCAACATAATAAATCTGACAATGACATCATATATTCAGGTTATTGCACGACTGGACATTGCAAATGAAATGTCGAAAATGATATATATTGCGTGTGAGGAAGACATGGAAGAAGCATTAATTGCTGTGAAGAAAGGAATATGGACTTTCAGCAGTGATTGGTTGATGAATTGTATAATGAGGCAAGAGCTTGATTTGGAGGCCCCCCAGTTTGCAGAATCTTTATGAGTTCATTTATGCATTGTACAAAAGGTAAAATAGTGTGGTAGAACTCAGATTTAAATAAAATAATGTTAAATTAAATAAAAAAAGAATATATTGTTAAGAAGAAGTTAATATTAATAATAAGTATAGTTAAACATTGGTGTTATAAGTAGTCTTAAGGAATATTTAATAATTTCCAAAAATGGTTTATGCGGTAACCACTCATTTATGCAAGACATTGACACTTAAAAACCAATGTTTTAAAACCTAATCCGGAGGGTGAAACTCGGCAAAGTTGTCGAGTCCCTAAGTTAATTGGTTTAACCGGTTTGATCGGCGGTCAAACTGGTTGACAAAAATTTATAAAGTTCAGCAAATACACCTCTAATAATTATGTTAAGTCTCTATAGGTTTGAAATTTAGCAAATACACTCCAAATACAAATCGGTTGGTGATTGGTTGGCGACGACGACACCCTAGATGCAATCTCAATCATCATTTGAGTCCATTTCTTTTAAAATATACCCAAGATCTGGTCGAAATAGGTTTGATTTTCAGATCTATTCTAGGTCAGATCTCATTGACGTCGACGTTGACAATCCTCCCCATCACCCAGAAATTACTCTCCTTTTTCCTTCTGACCAAAATCCTCCTCACTCCACCCCTGTTAGCCTTGCTAATCACCAGCAAAAACTAGTTGTTGTCGTTCCCAGTTTTGTTCGATTTTCGGTCGATTTACTCATTGAAAATCAACTCTATCATCACCATTGCATTCATCGTCACTTTCTCTTTAAAAGTCCCCAACATTTTGGCTGTCAATTGTCCACTGATCATCCTCCTAAATCCTAGGGTTTTGGATGAATAAGAAAAATATAAACCCGACCAATATAAGCTTCCGGGTTCCGGTTGAACCGTTTTAACCGACCAGGCAGGGTTGGGTTTTAAAACATTGCTTAAAACAAAGAAATTTCTTCCCTTAATAACAAGCTTTCCTCCATCGTTGAGCCTTTTCTCTATGAGAAGATTCCAAAAAAGAGTTTTCCCAACAGTTAAACCAAGATAAATTAGAGTTCAATCTCTGACTTCACAACCAATAGTAGCTACAATATTTTGAACTCTCCCAATCATGAATATTCATAGTTGCTACCATTCTTTTCTTCAATTTTATTTTCAATCTAAAACAAACACTAAGTGTTATAAAGCTAACACTTTTTTTAATTAAACATTATTTTTAAATTTAGATAACACTTAATATTTACTGTTATATTTTCTAATACAAAAAGATAACATTTATTTTTGCAGATATCATCATGTTGTTTATTTTGTGTAACACCTTTTTCAATAAGCATTATCTTTTTTAAAATAAAAAAATAACACGTATTTACTAATACAAAAAATAACCTTTTTCATTAAGCGTTACCATTCTAACTTTCTATCAAAACACACATAAGAAACCCTAAACGCCATTTTCTGTTTTCTCCCATAAACTTATTATTTCTCTCTCAAAACTCTACTTTTTTTTTTATCTCATCTTTTTACAATTAATATCTATTAAATACAATTAATACCCATTCAATCAAAGATCTCATACTTTAAAAGATGATTCTTTATAAAGATTTGAGGTTTTTTATCTTGGGTTTTTAATTATCAAAATTATTTTATTTTTTTTAATATTTTTTTTCTACGTTAGTCATTTATGTTGTTGTGTGATAGAGATCTCCAGCCTCGGGCCAGTTAGGAAGCTCGGAGACACCCCCATTGGAGGTGCACATCGAGCTGGAGAAGGAAGACAAGCCAAGGAAGTGCAGATGAATAGCGAACATATGCAAACACAATAGTTGGCAAGATCGAAAAAGGGTTAGGATGTCACGGTGGGTGGTGTGGGGATAGACCTATACCCTTTTAGATTTTTATTTTATTAGTTTAAAAAATAAAAGTGGAATAATTTTTTCTAGGGTTTAGATGGATTTTTTTTTTCATGTATAGAAATTTCCATACAATTACTCTGCTCCTTTGTCTATTAATTTAATAGTCAATCCATAATGTTTGGATAATGGCAGAGGAGGGGGGTGGGTGATGGTTAAGAGTTATTCCTAATACCTTTTAGTTCAAAGAATGTTAGATTACCTTAAAAATTATTTAGAATCTTTAGAAAAATATGTTTGGTTAGTTGAAATAAATTTATAAGTATGTTATTTTAATATGTTTGGTTGAGGGGAATAAATTGGTGGGTATGTTATTTAAATTACTAAATTACATTCTTTTCAAATTTTAATATAAGATTGTTTTTATTATTAATTTTTGAATAATTTTTGTTAACCCCCAATATTTCAGATTTAGTTAAAACACCCCCGCCTATATAAAACTTTAATTTATAACAAAATCACTCCTACCACCCCAAGCCACTACCTGCCACCGCCATCCCCTGCCGAAAGTTGCCTGGAGTCATCGTGAGTAGTTGAGAGACACCGAGAGGCTCCGATATAGCTGTTTCTGGCTATATTAATGGTAAAAAATGCTATATTGAAGTAGATTTGGTTATTTCCAACCAAATCGATGGATACGACCATTATCAGTCAGATCCATGGCCATTAACAGCCATATCTCATCCAGATATGGCTGATAAAGGCCATCGATCTGGTCATTAACGGCCATATCTCATTCCGGATATGGCTAATAAAAGCCATTGATTTGGCCACTAACATCCAAATCTATTGATCTGGCTATTTCCGACCAGATCTACTATGGCAAAAAATGGCCATATTGGAGCCTCCCAATGACGGTGGGCTACTCACGATGATTTCCAGCTTCTTTTGGCGACTTACGATGGCGGCCGGTAGTGGCTTGGCTGGCGGCAGGTGGGTGGGGGTGGGGGTGGTGGCTTATGTGGGTTACAATTTTTTTGAATTCAAGGGTAATTTTGTCTAAAAGTTAATTAATTAGGGTGAAATAGTAAAAGCTAGATTTATGTAAATTAATTTAAAAATAAGGATATTATTGTCTTAAAATTTTATTAATAAGGGATGGAATTATAGCAAAAATAAAATTACCTTAGTAATCTTATAATACCTAAGAAAATTGAGGTTATTAAATTACTAACTGGATTACAAGAATTTTATATTACTTGACAACTAAACGTGGTAATCAAGTAATATAAGATGACATAACCTCAGTAATCTTATATAACCCTCAACCAAATGCTCTTTCAAGATTGAGTAATACTACATTTACAAAGTCCCCATACAAAAATATATGTACAAAGTGATGTGTCATACTATAATTGGACAATAAATTTGACTTTAATTAAAAGGTTGACTTTATAAATTCACTCTCCCAATCATAGTATGACACATCACTTTGTATATATTTCTTTGTATGAGGACTTTGTAAGTGTAGTATTATTCTTCAAGATTTAGATGTATCAGTGAAACCTCGGGGAGTTTAGAGTAATAATCCCAACAAAGTAACATGGAAAAACAAACTTATATACAACATGTAAGATCAAACATAAAACAAATTTTCTATTATATACTAACCCACAAAATTATTTTAAATAATAAGTAGCATACCCCTTAAGTTGTGGCTCCAATGAACGAAAAACTCAATACATAGGACAAAATAATTCCTTATTTTCAATAAATTAAGCTTGGATAATGTTGGATTTTGTGAGAGAATGTTCATAAAGAGGAAAAATTGAATAAAGAGAAGTGTTAAGTGAAGAAGAAAAGGGCAATTTCGTCCCAAGGGAATGATAAAATATTAATTGGGGTAATTCCACAAGAGACTTCCTGAGAAGGGCTGGTTTTCATTTCAGTCCCTAAATTAGGGCTAAAAAATAATTCCCTATTTATATAAATAACAAATAACTTGTCTTAAAACATTAGCCAAAGAAACAAAGAAAACCGCACTCTTTTCCCACTATGCCAAAGACAACTGGTCTAAGAGGCCAGATTTTGATCTTCGCTTGGTGACATGGCAGCATTCCAACACTGCACACAAATCGAACTTGAGGATAAGCCACTCTACCCAGTATCAAACCAAACTACGTGGACGCACTCAAGTCTCAACCACCAAAATAACACCCTGCTATAACACCTTCTCTGCAGATTCACGTAATTTAGCTTGAAAAATGGCTGCCGAGCCTTTTTTTGGGAAAGGAAATGGTACTACTGGTGCTTCATGCAGAAGAAACAACAGAAACAAGACACAAGCTCAGCGTTTTTATTTCTCAATTCGAGCTTCTCAGTCTATGGATAACAAAAACAGGGTCTACAAGCAACTGGGTTTGTGGCATTTTCTCCTCTCTCTTTGTCAAATTTATATGTTGGTACTTGATATTTTCAAATGTTGTTTTATGTTCTTCGCATTATATGTTCATATGGGTTCCATCCAGTTTCAAAAATCAGTCGGTGAATGTTGAGATGACGTTGTTTGAAAAATGCACAATGGATAGATAGTTAACTGTGTGTGATAATTTGTCAAAGAAATTTCTTACCCTTTTGTTTGGTTTCAAAATATTGTTTCCTGGCTAATTCATATGTTTATCTTTGTTTTATAAGGGAAACCATTTCTGTTTTTAACTTCCTCAAGCAAGAGAACTAATTTCCAAGTATGGAGGGGGAGCCCAACTAATTCAAACTCTCAACTTTCAAAATCCTGGCTCCGAAGTTGAACTTTGTGCAACCTACTAGTCTGTGTTTAGCTTGTTTTTCTTTCTTTCTTCTTCTTCTTCTTTTTAATCTCTAATTAGAGATTCTAATATAATTATCTTTTATCTCGGAACATGGAATGTGGGACTGCATTCATTGTTACTTTTGGTGCATGACTAATGACATTGAACGGCTTACTTTTTCCATTTGTTGAAACTTTACTTTTGAATGGGTTAGATAATAAATTTAATCCTTTGTCTTAGGCTTGGATTTTTTGCATTCTTGAATATCTTCTTCTCTGGTTCTACCTTAATTTAAAGAGAAAATGAAAAAGAATTGTAAAAGGAAAGGACAGCCTTAAGCGTGATAGATGTAAAGCAGTGGATGCTTGGGTTCTATGGCAATTGGCTACAGCATATTCAGTGAGTGTTTAGGTAAATGAGGATGTGGCAACTGGATCTGGCTTATGTGTCTCATGTGGGAATGTGGATAACTTCTTTTGTGAAAGGCATCATTTATCTATAATAACATATCTCCTAGAGAAGAACTTGAGTTAGAATCTTTTATTTAGCTTGTCATGTCACCGGTTTCACTCCTTGTGAGTAAGATGATCTGTTTAGAAAGTGCATGAGCCATTATGGTTGCTCATTTATATGAATTATTTTGTTACAGATAGAAATATGTTTATTGATGAATTGATTACATTAAGTTGTTAAATTTTGCAATATCACAGTGTTGCATCTTGTTGGCTTCTGAGTTTCAATTAATATGATTATTGGACCTATAGGTTTGTTTTCTTTAAAAAAAAAGATTGAAGATACAGTTCTCCGAGCTGAGATGCTGGCACCAACAGCACTGGAACTTGAAGAAGCAAGGAAGATTGAGCAGGAAGAGATGATACGTGGCTATAACCTGTGGGATGACCCCACCAAATCCAATGAAATTCTTGTCAAGCTATCTGACAGTGCCAGAGTAGTTGATGCTCTCAAAGACCTAAAATATAAGGTAATCTGCTGCACAGATTAGATTTTAATTAACTTAGGAATTTGTATTTCTTTTGAGAGATGAGGACAAGAACGTGACTATTTGTTGCTTAGTGATCATAAGCTGGCAAAACTCTCTATTATCATCTATTATAGTTGGCCTCTAGATTTTGCTTATATTTTATCTTTCAAATACTTGTGTCTCCTCATTAAAATCTTCTCTGTTTCAGATCCATTTTTTTTCTGTTTTTTTATTGGCTTTGGTGAAGTACACATTGATATTTCTTGTTTGTTTGATATGTTTCTAGACTCATTTGAGTTTTACCCCTATAATTTAGGAAAATCTTAGGACTGCCAGTCTGATAAACTTCTTCTGCTGTGAAATTATTTTCTTAGGTAAAGATGGAGACTTCTGTATTTTATATGATTATGTATGCTTGTTTCTGCAGGCTGAAGAAGCAAAGCTCATTTCACAGTTGGCTGAGATGGATGCCATCAATTTCGGGCTTTTCAAGCAAGCATACAACACATCTTTACATGTGAGTAAGTTCTTGGATCAGTATGAAATGTCCAAGCTTCTCCATGGACCGTATGACATAGAGGGAGCATGTGTAATTGTTAAAGCTGGACCAGAGGGCATCTGCTCCGAGGTTTGATTTCTATATTGTCTATTAGGTTTAAGTTTGACTGAAAGATGACGCAGCTTTGAGATCTAGGTCGTTCATGAGTTATGTTTTACCTTTAGAACAAGTAGAAATAAACAGGTTGGCTCTGGATAGGATCTATTGTAGCTCAGCATTAGTCTGCTAGTCCTTGGACATCAAGCTTTCTTAATTTGTGGAATTATCTTTGGTAAACTAGCATTCCTTTTATAAAGAGTAAAACGTTTGTGTTGGCATGTTGCTATCAAACTTTGTTCATTCTTCTACATAGGTACTTCTTAGATGTCATGCCACTGCTTATAATTGTATGACTTGGAACTGTTTTAGGTTGCCTGCCATTTGTCCTTTTCCCTGAGGCCTCATGCATAATTAACTTGGTCCTCCCCTAATTGTTGTGTGCTTCTTTCATTTGACTATGCTCACATGCCTTGTTGATATTCTCATCTTCAACAACTTACATTGGCATTACTGTTGATTGCTCCTTTTATTGTGAACCTTACAGTTTATAGTTGATACTTTGTGAGGAAACTCTGAAAATCTTTCATGAGTCAAGCTAAAAGTTTCAGTATCCAAACACCCTAATATGCTCTCTCTTCTTTTCATTTTGTTGGGAATATTCTTACACTGGAATTAATGTTAAAATTAACTCACTGATGATCCTGCTCTAAAATAGTGTATTGTTGCGAGCCTCACTTATTCTCTCATTGAGAGTTATTAATGGATATGTTTACTGTGAATGCGATAATTCTGTGCAGTTGCTATGAAGTCCTTTGGGTTGTAAATTGACCTGCATATGAAATGCAGCTATAATTCCTTTCTAATACAAGATTCTAATATATCAATTCCAGATATGGGCTGAGCAACTCTTAAGAATGTATAACAAATGGGGAGAAAAACAAGGATACAATGGGAGGCTAGTTGAAAAGTGTTTTGGCAAGAATGGCATTATCAAGTCTGCAACTATTGAGTTTGAATTTGAGTGTGCTTTTGGCTATCTTTCAGGAGAGAGAGGTGTCCACCTCCTGATAAGTTCTCAAAGTGGATCTGATGAAAATGAGGTACTGCTTTTCCTTGACATTCTGCTTATTTCAAGTCCATATTTCAGGAGAGAGATGTCGACCTCCAAATTCCTCTCATCTGGGAAATTAATCCACTATGATACTCTTGATTATTTTGTTTGAAGAAAGTTTTTGGCACATATATATATATAATATTTCTCTAGTTAAGATGTTCTGATATTAATTTTATCATAGTCATGTTTATATACTATGAGATTTATCTCATAAGACTGATATAATATTTTACAACTCAAATCCAAAGGTATGTATGTATGGTCCTGATACAATTAATTCAAGATGTCTTAACTCAATCCGAATGTTTATATTGTGTGTATGTGGGGTAATGTGTGGCACGGGGTATGTGTTTATAAATGTTACCCTTCATTCATTTAGACAAGTAAAACCACTTTGTTAACTGAATTTTGAATCTTGCAGACTAGCTCAGCATGTGTAGATGTTGTTCCTCTCTTCCTGGGAACAGCATTTGACTTACAAATTAATGATGAGGATTTAATTTTGTCATCACCCTCATTTCTTCCTGGAGAAGGGAAGAACGTTACGGAACTTGCAGTTTGCATTCAGCATATTCCTACTGGCATAACTGTACAATCCTTCAGGTGCTTGACGAATTTTTGTAATTTTTCATCTTCGTTTGTTTAAGCTGTGTCAAACGTTTTGACGAGATGTGAGATTATATTATTTATGTTTCAGGTGAAAGGAGCCAATTTGCAAACAAGATGAAGGCCCTGGAGAGATTGAAGGCCAAACTTGTTGTGATTGCAAGGGAGCAAGGAGTTTCAAGTGTTAGTTGCATAAATAGGGATGCCATTACGCAAAGAGAAACTCGGAGGTATGTGTCTCATCCTTACAAGCTAGTACAAGATGTAAAAACTGGCATCCAACTGCCTGACCTAAATTCTGTTTTAGATGGAAACATTGAACCTCTTACTGAAGCTCATATAAATATTAGACAGACTAAATTGTTTTGATTGTGTTATGAAACTGAAATATTTTTGCCATCACATGAGGGAAAATCAACCCTGTTGAGAAGCATTTGAAGCTTTCTTCTCTTGTGCATTTGATATATTATAATTTATAAATATATTTTCTTAAATTTTATTCATCAATCTCCGAAAAGTTAACATTTCTAGCTGTATATTTTATTTTTAATAGACGTTCCAATCACACTCATTGTTTGCTTTAAGAAAAGTTTCTAATATATATAATAAATTTCACCCCATTAAATTTAGAAGTTTGCTTAACCTAGAAAACTAAAAATGGACCGACCTCAAATGATTTGTGTATGTATTATGGTATATTTGAAGTGAAGCTTAAGTTAGATAAAAGTGAATTTAAAGCATTATTTGGTAAAAGTAAGTCTCAAATCAAATCAAATGTCGAGCGAATACAAAAATTAAGAGTTCCTGAAATGGTTGGGTGTTTAAAACTTAATGTGAAATAAATGATTAGAAAGTTTATTATCCAAATGAACAACTATAATCAACTTGACCATATTTTTTGGGATGGATAATATATATAGTATTTAATAAATCAATTCGAGATTATTTTTCTCCTAGTCATATTATATATAATCTTACAAAGCTGATACCACTTTCGATCTTGATACGAATTAAAAAAAACCAAAAAAAAAAACACGAGTACACATTATTCTACCGAATCTCTTCATGTGAAAATATGCTTTTGAAGCCCAAAATAAAATTTACATGTGACATTTAACCTTCCAGCTCTTTTTTTAATTATTTAGTTATGGGAAGGATTGCATATCCAGCTCTTTTAGGAATTAAATATGAAATGGGTTATCAAATTTGACCAAGCTTTCTAATTAGAATTAGATTTGATTTACCTACAAAAATCTTATTTATTATATAACAATTTTCAAAACTTTAAATTTTTGAATGAGAAATGAAATATTTTATTTAAAAAATTGGAAAGAACCAATGTTTGTTTTCTGAGATTTTTTTGAACTTTTGGTGAGTTTTTAATTTAGGGTTAAATCTTGGATTATTGGGTGTTGTCCGACGGAGATGGTGGTTACTGATATTAGCAAGTCAAACTCAAACCCTTCTTCATTTCTCTGTCACTCAAGGCCAGGGTACGGGATTATTCTCTGAATATTCCATATTGCCGCATGCTACCATGTCAGCTGAGTTCATTAATAAATTTTTTCTTTTTTCCTTTTGCTGATTAATAAATTAATTTTGATAAACTGAAATATATTCATATAGGTTTTTCCTATATTATTATTAATAACCTATTTTTGCATTACTAGTCTTTGTTTTTAGATATTTCAAATTTATATTCAATGTCCTATATCATTACAAATCTCAATTTTAATTTAAACAGTTTTCGTTTCAATTTGGAAAAAAAAAAAAAATCCTTTGAAGATGATGAGAACGTGTAGCACACACACTACCGGTTGTGTGGACATAAAAAATATTTGGTATAAAACCCCATGTTTATTCGAGTTCTTAGCAAAGCCGCGAATCACGGAGACACAAACACAACTCAATACAACCACCGATAAACAAGTACCACTCAACTCAACTCCCTACGAAGATTATGGCTTCTAACTCTGTAACTCAACTCTCTCTTCTTCTCTTCTCTTTTCTTTTCTTTGCTTCTTCTTTTTTATTTTTACATGGCTTTGCTTTTCTTCTTTACTAAAACATGTTTCCTAGCTTCAAAACTGTACTTTTTTTTATGTTATTGGACCTCAACTGGAATGTAATTTTTTTATCCAAGTTTTGTGTTTGGTTCCTGGGAAAATATGGGAAATTCAGAGAATTAACTTCTGGGTATTCGTTTTAACCTGGGACAATGAACAACTCCTTTCAGGTTAGCCTAGTTCTATAGTTTGAATTATTGTTATCTTTTATATATTGGACAAAAAAGAACAAAACAGTAACACTTTCATTTTTATTTTACTAAATGTTAGAGGGTGGATGGTCTGTTATATTCTCTTTTCTGTAATATGAAGTTTTTGGTTTCTTCTAGATTAAGAAAAGGAAGCAATCAAATTATGCCATTCTGATTGTTATTGATGGAATTTGGTTGTTGAGTTGAGTCAAGCTTTTGAGGTTAGATTCGTCTTTAGTTTGTAACCACCAATTTGATTGTTAATGCGTGTGATGTGTGGAATAATTAATGGTGATTCAAGCCCAATATTAAACAATAATTTGAGATTTTTCCTTTCCAAATCGCTTAGTTTTCAGGGTAGTAAAGTAAAGACGACTGTCTGTGGAGAAAAAAATTATTATTCTGGTAAGGACCAGTGATGAACATGGGGGCCAAGAAATAATAAGTTTCTGATGTAGTGCTTTATTGTGGTCCTTAGCAAGAAAACATTTGGAGGTGATAAGGGTTAATTTAAATTGGTTGTTCTTGTTTTTTCTGGGCAATTGTAAAGTACCATTTCTTGTAAAATAAAATAAAATAAGAACAATAATTGCGGACTTGGTGTGGACAATGGGATTCTCAGGGAAAGCTTTAACTCTAGTTTGTTGTGTGGCACTCAGCTTCTTGTTGTAACATTAGTTTTTTAATCTCAAGGCAATTTTGCTATTTTATGTAAGAGTCGTTCCAGTTAAGTGTCTGAATTGGACTTGATGCTTTTAATTAACCCTTGTTTTTTAATGCAGGATTGATTCTATCTGATGCTTATTCATACAGACACTAGTCTAAGATGTGGGATATTTAGAGTGTCACAGAAGAGAAACCGACTGTTCTCCATTAGATCAGAATGGAGATTTCCTTGTTTATCAGCCTCCCTTGACATTTGTCATCTCACTAGGAACAGTCAGGTCCAATTCATAACAAACGGTTAGATCAAATTTTACTTATTATTGATATAATGCACTAGTTTTTTAGACTCAAATAATAATCATGCTCTGTAATTGTATGTGATTATACAAATAGTACAAAAGTTGAAGATCATTGTCTGCAGAGGTTTGTGAAACCTGAAACATTCACCTTAACATTCATAGTTTTCTCTTTCATGGCATGGAGTAGGTTATAGATTTGTATTATGATGTTCGTTAGATCCAGCTGATTTTTATCCAATAAAAACCCAAAACATATGGGTAACTTGAAAAAAAGTCTTTTATTGCTTTTAATCTAATAAATGAAGTCCTCCATCGTATTGCAGTTTTGTATGATTGATAATAAGTGTTCTATTGCATTAATGTTTCAGGTTTCAGATATTCTAAGTTATCAGCTCAAGTCATGGAAACAGCAGGGAGCAATGTGATCATCAAAGATTACTTGCAAGAGTTGCCTCTTTCATCTTCATATGAAAATGCAATGGAGGCACTTTCCTCTCTCATTACACGTCAAAAACGAGGAGAGAAATCACATATTGGTGGCAGATATGGAAAACTTGAAAGGATGTCTATGTATCTTAAGGTAACACTTGAGTGATAAAAACATTTAATTGTATATGATTGAGGGCCGTAACTTCTGATTTCTATGCGTTATTGTTGAGTACAGTCTATGAGACATCAATGCTAAACCCTTTTTTTCCTTCTTTATTATTATTTTTTATTTTGGTTACGTTGGAAATGAAATTGGTTGCTGTGCTTTCATTGTTGTCCTGCATGATCAATGTAATTGTTGTTTCTTTCGATTTCAAGGATTATGTTTTGCCTTAAACTTAATTGTTTTTTGGTAGGTTGATGGGGTTGTTGTTTTTTGGTAGGTTGATGGGGTTGTCCAAGTTAGTCCATCCTTAATTTAATTCTTGAAACTTTAGGCTATAGATTGGTTGTCTTAGAAGCACTTATCCACTTTTAAGAGCCTTATTATTACTTCTATATGGTAAATTGTTAATCTTTTGTGCTGTACCTGTTGGGATGATTAACGATCTGTTATTATTCAATTTGGTTTGCTTCTCTTTCCATTGGATGACTTTCTTATTGAAATTTTTAATTATTATATTACCACTTCAGATTGGAGATTATTAATTTTGTTTATTCTTCATGAAATAATATTGTCTGAAGATTGAAATCAGGGTACTTGTTTTCTTAATAGATATTAGGTTTGGAGGAGCGTATAGCTAAGTTAAAGATCATCCATGTTGCTGGAACTAAAGGGAAGGTACTATCCCACATTTCTACTTTACTATATTAATGTGTTCATCATTATCCTTTTTAAGTAGGGGATAAATTCATGCATCAGGAACATCTGGGAATAAATGGTGCTAACAATATTGGTAGCTGCTCTTTCTTTTTCTTGTTTTGCTTTTTAAGTCGTTAAATACATATTTCAGGGTTCAACATGCACATTCTGTGAGGCTATCTTACGGCAGTGTGGTTTTCGAACTGGACTCTTCACGTCCCCCCACCTAATTGATGTGAGAGAAAGAATCCGTATAAATGGGTTAGTATTCAAATGTATTAGCTTTTATCACCAATGTTACTAATATTTTCATTTTGGATGTTTATTTAGCATTACATAAGAATTCTCCCTTGGAAAGAATTGAAAGCAGAATATTAGAAATGGATTTTTGACAAGGGAAGGGAACTGTGACAAAGATAATTACAAGGCCTATTTGATACATTCCAATGATCCATTTCACTGAGGACATATAATGTATCTCTAAAATTAAGTTTGTGCTTTGTGCTTTTGGTGCATGAATTAGTCTTTGTAGGTCTAATGTTGAAACATATAATGATAATTTCAGGAAGGGTAAGTGAATTTATGCTAGTAGGATGTATGATTAAACTGAAGCCTTCATTTGTGCAAATTACCATCTGTTGCGATGGTCTCAGTGTCCTTAAAGGTGCCTGCTGCTGAAGATGACCTTTTCTTTTTCTCCGTTTAACGTAAATGCTGATAACCAAGGTTATTTTAGACTTTATATGTAATCGTATGAAATAAGCATAAAGTATTATTAGTGGGAATTTTGCAAATTATTGTATAAGCAGGCCGCATGAGAGCAGACTCAAGATTGTACTGAAATTCAGTGACAGAACACTGAAAAGTCACTAGAATAGTAGCTAAATTTCATGGCATTCAATTTTTTAATATTATATGATGGAGCCACTCCTTTTCTCTTTGGACAATTACATGATCTAATTTCATCAAGTTATCAAGAGACATTTGGAGCTTATTCTTTTCTGTCTTGTTTAGTGGTCATGCTCGAGTTGCCTTCCGATGTATGGGACTTCATTTGACTCTTTTTTAGATAAATGTGGTTACCAACTAGAAGTGAGATCAACTTGAAGACTTTTTTGGCCATATGTAGAGATGGACTGATTTAGATTTTAAGGTATCTCTAGGTTGGGTGTGATTTATTATTGTGTGGAAGGTAGTAATAGTCATTTCAGAATAGGGGCTGGAGTAGGAGCATGTCTTTGCTATATATCGAATTCGATTTATCAGTTTGAAGCTGATTCAATCTTCGCTTTCATCATGTGTGTATGAGTATGCATGTGTTAAAAAACTCATTTTTACAGTTCATATGAATGGTCCTTTACTCAACTTATCAAATTCTCTACTCTAGACTAGTTGAGGTTGGCTACCATTGCTCACACTGAATTGCCTTTGTAGGTTGGAGATAACTGAAGACAAATTTCTACTCTATTTTTGGGATTGTTGGAACCTAATGAAGGTAATAGCTCACACTGAATTACTCTCGCTTTTCCATTTATTTTTACTCTGGAATTGTTTTCCACTTCTA
Source organism: Pistacia integerrima (assembly GCA_026225825.1). Lineage (NCBI taxonomy): Eukaryota > Viridiplantae > Streptophyta > Magnoliopsida > Sapindales > Anacardiaceae > Pistacia > Pistacia integerrima. Next base: position 6,861,400 of record CM047739.1, on the reverse strand, counting down.
TCCTTATTTTCTGAACCATTTTTCAGGGGTTCTCTTTTTACATGTGCCCTTGAATCACATCCTTTCGCTTCTAATCAAATCCCAGTTAACAGAAAAATTGTGGAATTTTCTTAGTAGTTGTTGTTTGATAGCAAACCTCTGCTATATTATTCTTTCTCTTCTTTCTTTTATTGTACTTCATTTTTCAAAATAAACTCGTTAATTGGTAAGTTTGTGTTGCTCTATCTGTTTCTTTTAATCCTATCTTATCTACTTTGAGATTGAGAATGATTGAGTTAAGTTGTGTTTTTTTGTTTATCTGCTGTACTGTTGCTGTGAGTGCTTGATTTGCTAAAAGAAACTCTTGATTAGAGTTTTGATTGAGGGAGAGAGGCACCTCTATATAAAAAGATAAAGTCAGTCTTATCTGCACAAACAATTAACAGTTGTGAAAATTACTTGTCAAGTGAAGTGGAATGTTTTGGAACGTGGAAGGATTTTGTAAACCAAAATGTAGAGTAGATTTTTGAGCCTGACTATTGAATCAAATTTAGAACTATAATTGTGCATTGGTAAAATTACTTGGTTATCATCATTGCTTAACTATCTAACTTTGCTTTGTACAATAATATATATCTGAATAAGTTTTCTTTGGCTTTTTGGGAAAATGGTACCTTGATGCCTTAATCTGCTTTGGGATCACAATTATTTATGACAATTTCTTATTATAGAAAATTCATTTTGCAGGAAAATGTTACAGATGATCTGCCAATGCCTCCACTTTTTCAGTTCCTTACTGTATTGGCATTTAAAATATTTGTATGTGAACAGGTTAGTTGTGCTATATCTAGTTTTCATTAATGCTTATATTTCAGATAGGGAATACAGCTACTATATCTCATACTAATGGAAAATGAGTTGTTAATCTCTAATCAAATTGTTGAAAGTTTATTGTTCTTCTCTTTCAATATCATTGGTTTGTAGTGGTCAATAACCATCTATAACAAACAGTAAAAACTCCTTTAAAACTTAAGATGTGTTTCTACTTTGCATGGATGAATCATGTCTCTATGACACAATCATCAATAGCTATGGCTGTGGTCATTGGTGACTTATCTTCTCAGTTTTGTATCAAGGAACAAGAAATTGCCGTTTTCTTCTTTGAACTGATTATAATTGTTCATGTGTAGGTAGATGTTGCTGTTATTGAAGTTGGTCTTGGAGGAACAAGGGATTCAACAAATGTGGTATGCATCCCATCCTAGAAGTGCCTATGGTGGTTTTGGGGTTTACACCTCAATCTCAACGTTCTTTTTTCTTTTTTTATTTATTTATTTTTAAAATAAGGTTTTACAAATAAAAAAAAAAAAAAAAGCAAAACAGTGAATATAACCTTGTTTATTGTATTAGCCTTTCTTTGTAATGATTGTAAATATAACATGGAGGATGAAATCACCGGTCATGGAATTTGGTGATGGAATATGCAGATTAAAGAACCTATTGTCTGTGGCGTTACTTCTTTGGGGATGGACCACATGGAGGCATTGGGTGCGTCATTTTCTGAAATCCTCTTTAATACAAGTTTTTCTGTTTACTTTTAGATAGACACAAGTTTATTCAGTGCAAATTGTGTGGCGAATATATGTTACTTTTTCTTATGGGAGTGCTCCATCTGTAATATAATAGTATATATCTCTCATACTTTAATCTTTGTGCAATTTTCTCAAATTTTCCACTAAATTGTGTGTTTTGAAAGTACTGTGGAAAAGAAAGGCATTTTCTTATTTACATCTGGGTATTTATCATAATCTTATGCAGGCGATACCCTCAGTAAGATCGCTTCCCATAAAGCTGGAATTTTGAAGGTATAAAACTCATGCAAGAAGTTCAGCATTTATATAATATCCTGTAGCAATGAGTTGCTTGTTTCATAATTTCTGTTTTGTTTATTTAGTTGGAAGTTTTCATTTTTGAGTATTTTCTGAATTTGGTTGATTTCTTTCCTGCTTCTGAAGCCTCAAATTCCCGCATTCACAGTACCCCAGCTTTCTGAAGCAATGGATGTTATTCAGAATAGGGCCCTGGAGCTGATGGTATCATTCTCAAATCCATTATATATATATAATTAATCAGTTTACTTTGAATGCATTTATGAAATAAGCGCTTAGGGTCAGACCAGATATGTCCAAAAGTATTTTGTTGTAGTATGATCTAAGTCCATATAATTATTTCCAATCAAGGTATATCCAAACGTGACCCTGACTTTAGTTGTGGTGTGGTTTTATGTTTTTATACTGTTTTCTGATGTTCAGGAAGAGCAACTTAGGTAAAAATATCTATTTGAGATTTTGCTAATCAGGTGAACTTTTTAATTAGTTAATAATTGTCTGTTACATTAGTGATTTTCATCTTCCACTATACTATGACCTTTCTTGAAGGTTAAATTGTTATGGGTTCGCCTGAGAGATCATTAAATGTCATTGTAACACAATCTATTCAGAAATTACTAAACTTACCTGAGAAACTAAAAATCCCCCAATGGGTAGAATGTTTTTCCTAAGAAATCTTTTAAAGATTCCCTTTGGTGGGGTCCTTTGTTATCTATTCCAAAATTAGTTGCCTAAGGCTTCATTTATATCCACTCTCAAACTAGCTTGAGTCCCTCCCGACCTCCTGATCTCCACACCTACACACACAAAGGTGTGCCAGTTGTTATTAGTATTCCTGACAGAACTTTTCTTACCATTTGCAGGTCCCCTTGAAATTAGCAGCACCTCTTGATAATAAAAAATTGAAGGGAGTAAAACTTGGTTTGTCTGGTGATCACCAGTTGATTAATGCAGGTCTTGCTGTTTCCCTCTGTACATGCTGGCTTCAAAGAACAGGAAACTGGGAGAAAATATTTCACAATGTTAGTTATACTTCCATGTCTGTTTTATTATTCTTTATGCTTTACATAATTTGTATAATATTCCTTCGACATGGCAACTCTTCAATCTGTTCATTAATCATGTAATGTCTCATATTAGTGAATAACTTATAGGAACCCATTCTAATAACTTAACAATGGGGCTGGGTCATGAGTCTTTCATGGGTTTTGGTATAACTTTCCTTGGAAAATGGGCTGCTAAGGGAGAGTGCCCAAGCTCTTATAACCCACATGTCCACCCCTTTCCCTTCCAATTTGGGATCCTAAGATTCCACCACGCTTCCACGCCTTTTACTCTTGTCGGCTTCTTTATCCCTTGGGTGACTATGCGAATCCTCTTTCTCTCGGGCCTCCATACCCTTTCTCGGGGTAGCAGCTCGGGCCCAAGGTCAGCCTACTGGGTCAGCCTGCCATGTGTGCACTGCTACGTAGGCGTAGGATCATGCTCTGATACCAATTGATAGGAACCCACTCCAACAACTAAATAATTGGGCTGGGCCATGGGTCTTTCATGGGTTTGGGTAGAACTCTTCTTGGAAAATCAGCTTGCCAAGGGAGGGTGCCCAAGGCCTTTATAACCCACTTGCGCACCCCTTTTCCTTCAAATGTGGGATCCTAACAATAACATAATGGGGTTTTGTATTAGTCTTTTTATGTGTAGACTATCCATAGGTATGTGGGTGGATGGGTGGGTTCATATGAAAATGGGTATGTTAAGTTCCACTTGAACTTTTAAGTGGTGCCAGTTGAATCATATAGAATCTTGTTGACAACAAAAGGAGTAATCTTCACTGTGGGTGCGGAGGAACCATGATTTAAGAATTTTATGCAGTTCCTTAGTCTGCTTTTAGTGGTTTGGTGCTCTGTATTTATTATGGAAAATTCATGAATGATGAAACAGGATAGCCAAGAAGCTGATTTGCCAGAGGCATTTCTTAGAGGTCTTTCAACTGCACATATTTCAGGGAGGGCTCAGGTTGTTTATGATACTTCTCCAGTGTCTTATAATACATCAGAAAAAACTGAAAATTCATCTGGAGATCTGGTCTTTTACTTGGATGGAGCTCATAGTCCCGAGAGCATAGAAGCTTGTGCCAAATGGTTCTCTGGGGTTGTCAAAGATATAAATCAATCATCGGCATATTCTTTTAACAAAATTCAAAATATGGTGGAAGTTCGAAGTAATGGTTACGTCAGACATGAAATGGAAAAGACTGAGCAGCCTGTCAAAATAACAAAGCAGGTAAATCTCTCACAACAGCTAAACATAGTTTTAGGAATAGATTCTGGTATGTGTTTGTAGAGAGCTTCTATAAATTCTGTTAGTGTGGCTTTCTATAACTTAAATCCTTTCTACAAATTTGGATGTCTGTGCATGCTCATAAATGTTCAATAATCTTTGAACACTTCAAATCACTTCCATTTGTTGGCACATTATATGGTGTATATGCATCTTTGTAGATTCTTTTATTCAATTGCATGGAGGTGAGAGACCCGCAAGTCTTACTTCCACGGCTTGTGAGTACATGCGCTTCTTCAGGTATAGCTGCTTTGGACACAAATGATTAGTTATATTTATAGTTTTTATATCTTAAGGTTTATTTCTTTTGCACATATAGAACCTTTTTAATGATTCTGCACTACCAGTTTATTTTTGTCAACATATTAAATAGAAGGAACACATCTCACCATTTATTTACTATGTGAATTTTGTTTGTCATCTTTTCTTTATTTTTGGTTATATTGTTTATCTAAACCGTGGAACTATGTATTCTGGTACTGACTTAATTTTTTTGCTCCGATTCTTGTACTGCTATATATTCCACTGTTGCTCTTTTATTGTCCTCAAGTAGTGCTCTGTAGCAAATCAGTGATAAGGAGTTTGAACTTAGAAAGAATCTAGGAGTATCTAGAATTTAAATTTAAATTTAAACTTAAATAAATATAATCCTAGCTAAGGTTATCTGTAGGTTATCTATTTTTCCTATAACTAGAGAGATGTAACATATGCATAGTGTGATGAATTAATAAAAATAAGTAGCATGTTCTATTCTTTCATGGTATTAGACCCTAGGTGGCTATAGGTAGTAATGGTTAAATTTGCCATGACTAGCGAAAGACAGGGGAGGAGCCGGAGTCATCCACCTGTTCGTCAGGAAGTACCTCCCCAGTCAGGGGAAACATCTTCATCCAATGTTCAGACTACTGTTGGTAATTTAGCCATTGCTTCTTCCATTCAGATTAGTCTACATAAATTGAATGGTAGGAATTATATCCCATGGTCTCAGTCGATGAAGTTAATTGTTAGAAATCGTAGAAACTTAGACTAGTTGATGGGAGCAATCAAAGCTCCATCGGTTAATGATCCGGCATACCAAAAATGGGATGCCAAGAATAGTGTGGTAATGACTTGGCTGATTAATTCTATGGAGAAGGAGATTGGCAGGTTGTATCTATTTCTACCTACAGTGAAAGATATTTGGGACATGGCAAAGGAGACGTACTCTGATGTTGGAAATTCAGCCCAGATTTTTGAGATGAAATCTCAGTTGCGGGAGATCAAACAAATTAATATGTTCGTGACTCAATATTATAGTGTATTGACCAAGTCATGGCAAGAGTTGGATTTGTTTTTTGAGGCTGACTGGAGCTGCTTTCAAGATAGTGTAAAATACAATAAAATGCTGGAGAAAGAAAGAGTGTTTGAGTTCTTAGTAGGATTGAATAAGGAGTTAGCTGAGGTGAGGGGTAGAGTTTTGGGAAAAGAGAATTTACCCTCCATCTAGGAAGTCTTTGTTGAAGTGCGAAGAGAAAAGAGCAGAAGAAGAGTGATGATGGGAGAATCGGCAGGTATAGGTAGCCAAAATATGCAATCAAAGTCTGAGTCTTCAGCCCTTGTTTCAAAGGGCTGTAAGACATCTAATAGTTCTAGTGGAGATCAACAAATGATGCGGAAAGGAGAGAAAGTGTGGTGTGAATTTTTCCGTAATCGTGGCATACCAGAGCAACCTGTTGGAAGCTGCATGGTAAACCTGGAAATTGGAAGCCTAATAAATTGGGTGCTAAAGGGATGCATGTGGATGTAGAAAAGGGTGTACCTACGAAATCTGATGAACATTCAGGGGCTATGCCGTTTACCAATGAGCAGCTTGAGCACCTGTATGAGTTAATTAATCAGTCCAGAGATGGTCCTTCAGTCATTCTTATTCCATTGCAGAACCAGGTAATTCCCAAACAGCTTTACGCACTAGTTTGGATGCACACAAATCTTGGGTTATAGACTTAGGTGCATCAGACCATATGTGAAGTAATTATGAGGTTTTCATATTTTATAGTCCATGTTACAATAATATCCGGGTTAAGACTGCTGATGGTTCTTTGGCAAATTTGGCTGGTAAAAGGACGGTTCGAATTTCCAAGGATCTTATATTGCATTCTGTACTTCATGTTCCTAGTTTAGCTTGCAATCTTCTGTCTATCAGTAAGTTAACTAAGGAAGTGTGTGGCTAAATTTTTCTCCTCATTCTGAATTTCAGACTTTCTTCTGGGGGAGATGATTGACAATGTTAGAGAAAAAGGAGGACTTTACTTCTTTGATGAATTGGATACCGAGAAGAACTGGGATACTGAGAATGTTGGAACCTGACTCTAATTCTCTAATCAATTTCACATTCAGTTCACCACAACAGCCAATAAACAGCAAACAAACATACCAACACTCGATATTCAATCAAATAAATTGATATTTGTATTAAGAGATTAATAAACTGTATTACAAATGGAAAAGAACGTAAAAGGACATCAAAGAAACAGATAGCAGGCTGATCTTTAAGGGTCAGCTCCTCCTTTACAATTTCCCACTTAATTCCATGATATCACACTTATCCAACCTTCTCTCTTTTATTCTACTCGGTTCCCACTCCAACTAACTCTTCACACTCATTGTATTGATGTGCCACTTGTCAATCCTTGCTTTTCCCTTTCTGCCCTTTTCAGTTATACCATTTGGTTATCGGGGGTCCATCAGAGAAGAACTCTGTTTTAGCTTTTAGGTGTAATTCTGTATCTGTTTCAGGTAATTTAGAAGTAAGAGTACCGAGAGTACCGGGCTGGAAAAAGGGCTGACACTTGGTTTGATAATCCCTGAGGCCATCATCTCTCGAACAATCTAATCTATCTCGTTTTTTTGGTAGTATGGGTACCGGTAGGAACTGACATTAGGGACTGGAGTTTCCTGTTCTAGCCTGATGGCATGATCATGCGCCCTTGCTGGCGGGAGCCCTGGTAATGGTTCAAACAAAGCTTCATACTCTCTCAGCAATTTAGAAATGCTACTGTCCACCACTGTTTCACCCACTTCCTACGGTTGCAGATTTCCCAATTCTGGCAAATACCTTGGTCCCTTTGTCTGCAGTGTTTTAGTCATCTTCTTCAACGACACCCTTGTCTTACTCAGTGAGGGATCCTTAACCAAAGCTACTATTTCCCCGGATTGGTTAAACTTCATCATTGACTCCTTCTAGTTCGTTGTGGTCTCACCCAAAGTTTCAAGCCATGCAATGCCCAAAATGAAATCGGTGCTATTCATGTTGAAAGGGTAGAAGTTCTGAATCATGGTGATGTTCTGCAGCTTCAAACTCACCTCACGACATTCCCTTTGACAACTCACTCTGTAACCATCCCCAACTCTGACTCCAAAAGGTTTGGTTTGGACCACTAAGATTTTTAATTCTTCTACCACCTTCCGATTGATGAAGTTGTGAGAAACCCCGTTGTCAATCAATACTATAACACTCTTACCTCCAATCTCACCTTTTAGTTTCAAGGTTTTGGGCCCATTTATGCCTTCCACCGAATTGATTGAAAGTTCAAGGGTCCTTGGTACTTCTTCCTCAACTTTATCTTCCTCTGTGAACATTTTGTTCATCTTTGGATCTTCATCTTCCACTAACAACACTTGGATTTTCTTGTCCCCACATTGGTGACTTGGCGAGTATTTGGGGTCACACTGGTAGCATAAACCCTTCTCCCTTTTTCTTTGGATCTCAGCTTCAGTCATTTTCTTGTAAGGAAACTCTCGTCGGAATGGATTTGGTTGGAAGTTGACCAATGAGGATGAGTTGGGACTGGAATGAGCATTGCTCTGGTTTCGTCGTAGGGATGGATTTGGGGTTGAATATCGGGTTGGATCATTTGGGGTTTGGGTCTTATTAATTTCTTCGGGTCGAGTTGGGTAGCTATAAGTTTGTGGCCGTATAGATGATTGAGCCCATTTGTTCTGCTTGCCTGGTCCAAGTTTGGCCTCATCCACAATTTGGTCCTCTCTTCCACCCTTTGGGCCAACTGGGTCACATCAGTTAGAGAGTTGGGCCGAGCTATTATATTGGGTTGCTGAAGCTTTATTTCAGCTTTTATTTCTGGCCTGAGCCCATTAAAAAACGCAACAATCAGCACCTTTTCCCTTTCATCGATAGTTAGTGCCGCCACCTCCTCAAATCGACGGCGATACTCCAACACCATACCATTTTGCTTCGTTGCCATCAACAGATCCAAGGGACTGACATCCTGAGTTCCACTAATTCTTTGGGAGAGGGTTACATTGAATTCTTGCCAATTGGTCATCGCCAATCGGGTCTCCATCCATTGGTACCAGTGGAGGGCTTCTTCCTCCATACACAGCGCTATCGCCGACACTCGGTGCTCATCAGCGATTTGGTTGAATGTGAAATAGCATTCTACCCTGAAAATCCACCCATACGGGTCTTTGCCGGAAAAGATAGGCAACTCCAGCTTCCGACCACTCCAGTCACACCAATACCACCCCTCTCCACCTTGATTCCATCCATCCCTTGATGGGTTCTCTCCTTGATGTCCCTTGTTTCCGTGAAGCCCATTTTCAGTTCGACCTCCTCTATTGGCTCCACCCTGATTTTCCAGATTTTCATGGAGTTCTGGCTCGTTGTGACCTTCCCTGCCACGACTTGAGTTCCCAGTTAAGTTTCTTCTACGTTCCTCCTCTTCTTCATCCTTTTTACGCATTCAATGCATATCCATCAATATCTCTCTCATTGCATTCATCGTCTCCGTCACCTTAGCAACATCTTTCTCAACGTTGTCTAATCTATTTTCCATCCTTGTACTAACCATACCCTGAATTCGTCTAGCTCTAATGCCAGTTTGTTGGAACTTGACTCTAATTCTCTAATCAATCTCACATTCAGTTCATCACAACAGCCAATTAACAGCAAACAAACATACCAACACTCAATATTCAATCAACTAAACCGATATTTGTATTAAGAGATTAGTAAACTGTATTACAAAATGGAAAAGAACATAAAAGGATATCAAAGAAACAGATAGCAGGCTGATCTTCGAGGGTTAGATCCTCCTTTACAATTTCCCACTTAATTCCATGATATCACACTTATCCAGCCTTCTATCTTTTATTCTACTCAGTTCCCACTCCAACTAACTCTTCACACTCATTGTACTAATGTGTCACCTGTCAATCCTTGCTTTTCTCTTTCTGCCCTTTTCGGTTATACCATTTGGTTATCGAGGGTCCATCAGAGAAGAACTCTGTTTTAGCTCCTAGGTGTAATTCTGTATCTGTTTTGGGTAATTTAGAAGTAATAATGTGGCATCCTAGTTTTTCTCATTTACACAAATTGTTTCCTTTGATGTTCAGGAATAAAGATCCATTATTATTTCAGTGTGATATATGTTAAATTGCAAAACATATGTGTTCAATGTATCCAGCAAAACCATATAGAAGTTCTAGACCTTTCTCTTTAATCCATAGTGACATTTGGGGACCTTTTAGGGTTTCAAACCGTATAGGAGCTAAATGTTGTATCACCTTTATAGATGATCATACCAGGTTGTGTTGGGTATATCTTATGAAAGACAAATCCGAAGCAAGAACAGATTTTCCAGAACTTTAATTCTATGATCTATATTCAATTCCAAACTAAAATTCAGGCTTTAAGGGCTGATAATGGTAGATAATACTTTACTTATGTCCTAGGAAAATATCTATCACACCATGGAATTATACATTAGAGTTCATGTGTTGATTTGATACCCCATAACAGAATGGAGTTGCTGAGAAGAAGAATAGGCACCTCTTAAAGGTTACCCGGGCTTTGATGTTTACAATGAATATGCCCAAATATTTCTAAGGTGATGCCATCATAACAACCTTGTACTTGATTAATAGGTTACCAATTCGGGTTTTAGATTTTAGTACCCCAATGTCTACATTTTTTTAAGGTGTTTCCTAGTTTTAGGACATTGAATTTTCTTGCTCTGAAAGTTTTCTGGTGTATAGTATTTGTTCATGTTCAGTCTCCTAATAGGGGTAAATTGGATCCTAGGGTTATCAAGTGTGTGTTCATTAGGTATTCTTCTACTCAGAAGGGATATAATTTTTGTCCACTCTCAAAAAGTTGTTTGTATCTAGGGATGCTACTTTCTTTGAGTCTTATCCTTACCAAAACTTTTCTTCAGGGGAGATTGTGAGTGAAGATCGTTTTTGGAAAGGTTTACTACCTATGGAACCTGTAGATTCATCTGCAGATTTAGGAAGCCAGAATTCTAAATCAATTCAACTACTTGTGGAGCCGGCAGATTCATCTGTAGATTTAGGAAAGTTCACCTTCAATCATGCCTCCTGTAAAGTCTAATAAGTTTGGTTCTATTGATTCTATAGATCATATCCATCTGTCTCAGGAAAAGTTACACATAGGGGGAGGATTGGAAAGATTAAATAGATCGAGACTGAAATTTTATTCTCGGAAATCCAGTTATCAAGGTAATGAAGATTCTGAAGAACAGCATGGCCAATTGTCTCAACTGAGAGAAGTATCTGGTTCACAATTGACAGGTAAAGAGAATTCATTTGAAACTTCTTCTTATAAGACTGGTTCTATTCTTGATGATAGTTATTATCTCTCTATAGCTATTCGGAAAGGATTTCGGACATGTACTCAACATCCTATCTCTAAGTTTATATCTTATGAGAAACTCTCATCCAAGTTTTATGTATTTGCCACCAGTCTTTCTACCATAGAGATTCCAAAGATAATTCAGGAAGCTTTGAGTGATCCTAAGTGGAGAGAGGCTGTTATGAAAGAGATGAATGCATTGGAGAAAAATGAGACTTGGGAGCTTGTGAATCTACCTGACCATAAGGCTACTGTTGACTGTAAATGGGTGTTTACTGTTAAATACAAGACAGATGGTACAGTGGAGAGATACAAAGCGAGGTTAGTGGCTAAGAAATTTTCACAGACATATGAGATAGACTATGAGGAAACATTTTCTCCGGTGGCTAAGTTGAGCACCATCAGGGTATTGTTATCACTTGTTGCAAACTTAGGCTGGCCTTTACAACAATTGGATATCAAGAATGCATTTTTGAATGGGGATCTGGCAGAAGAGGTTTACATGGATTTACCAACATGTTTTGACAGCAAACAAGAGGGTAGTAAGGTGTGTAGGCTAAGTAAATCAATGTATGGCTTAAAGCAGTCTCCTTGGGCCTGGTTTGATAGATTTACTAAGGCTATTAAGAATGATGGGTTTACTCAAGGGCAGTCCGATCATACCCAATTCTTCAAGAAGGTTGATGGTAAGATTACAATTTTAATAATGTATGTTGATGACATTATTCTTATGGAGAATAGTCTCGATGAAATAGAGAGGGTTGAAAAGGCTCTTGCTCGGGTTTTTGAGGTCAAAGATCTGGGGCAGCTAAGGTATTTCTTGGGCATGGAGGTAGCTAGTAGTAAGAAGGGAATTTATGTGTCTCAAAGGAAATATGTTCTGAAACACCTTTGGAGCTTAAATCAAGAATTGATGGGAATAGTAGTGATACTCCAGTGGGTAAGGCTAGGACATGAAAGCCTTGTTGGGCGGCTAATTTATTTATCTTATACTATACCTGATATAGCATTCTCAGTGAGTGTTGCAAGTCAGCATATGCATAATCCACAGGAGATACATTTGGAGGCAGTAAAAAGGATATTAAGGTATCTGAAGATGACTTTTGGGAAAGGACTATTTTTTAAGAAGAGTTGTGAAAGACAGATGGAGGCATTTACAGATGCGGATTGTGCAGGCTCAATAAGTGATAGGAGGTTGACTTTGGGGTATTGTACTTTTGTTTGGGGCAATCTGGTCACTTGGAGAAACAAAAAACAGGCAGTGGTGGCAAGAAGTATTGCAGAAGCTGAGTTTAGGGCTATGGCACAGCGTATATGTGAGTTACTATGGCTGAAACGGTTATTGACAGAGCTGGATGTTAGGCAGGAGGATCCTATGAGGCTCTATTGTGATAACAAAGCTCCTATCAGCATTGCCCATAACCCAATGCATCATGACCTAACCAAGCATGTGGAAGTAGATCGTCATTTCATTAAAGAGAAGATAGAAGGAAAGCTTTTGTGTGTTGTCTATCTACCTATGAGTCAGCAAGTAGTAGGTGTTTTTACAGGACTGTCTAGGCCACTCTTTCATAGTCTAATTTCCAAGCAGGGAATGCTAGATATTTTTTCCACAGCTTGAGGGGTGTTGTAGATAATCATGCAAAATCTTATAGATATTGCATGATTAAGTGTATAAATCTATAATAGGATATTAGGATTGTAATCAATACGTAATAGGAACAAATCTGTAAAATAGGAGTGTATAAATCTATAATAGGATATTAGGATTGTAATCAATACATAATAGGAACAAATCTGTAAAATAGGAAGTTAGATTTTTTTATTTCCTAGATTAGATTATTTATTTCCTAGATTAGTTCTTTATTTTCCTATATATTGATGTATAATTTGTCAATACAATATGAGAAAATTACAATCGATTCTGTTTGTAACATGGTATCGAGCAATTCTAGGTTGTTTTTTTTCAATTCGTTTTTTTTCTGCCCAGTGAGCATTATTTGTGAGTCACCCCGAGAGTGGCCATTTTTTTTCTCACCGCTTGCCTAGGAAGAAGCCTCGTCTGCCGATCGACCATTCCTTGAAGTCCGGTCACCGAAGAGTTCCTCGGTTTCTCTGCCCAGTCGAAACGGTTTTGTCGGTTTCTATTGGTATCGTTTGTTGGTTTCGTTGATATAGAGTTCGTTCTTTGAAGAGTTTTTTTTGTTGGCTATTTTTCGTCTTCTTACCATGGTGATAAGTCTATAATTGATATGGTTCTGTAATGTCAAAAATTACGGAACATAAGCTTAATATGTCGATAACTATTTTGATTGGAGTAAGACAATTCGTCTTTATTTGCGAAGCATTGGTAAAGATGATCATCTCACCAAAGATTCATCGAAGACGATTCAAAACAAACATGGTTGAGAGAGGATGCCCGGTTGTTCTTGCGATACGGAACTCCATCAACGGTGAGGTACTTGGTTTAATTAATCATTGTGAATATGTGAAGGAATTGATGGACTATCTAGATTTTTTGTATTCGGGAAAGGGAATGTTTCTCGTATTTTTGATGTATGCAAAGCTTTTTATCGTGAGAAACAAGATAGGTCTCTTACGGCCTATTTTATGGATTTTAAAAAGATATATGAAGAACTTAACATTCTTACCGGTGAGTCTTGATGTGAAAGTTCAACAAGCTCAACGAGAGAAAATGGCGATTATGAGTTTTCTATGGACTCCTTCGAGTTTGAATCGCTAAATCTCGGGTTCTTGCTAGTTACGAGATCACCTCCTCCAAGACATATTTACTAGGGTTCTTCGTATGAAAGCACTCCATCTGTTCAATCAAGTAGTGCTCTTGTAAGTTAGAATCATGACAGGGCGTTCATATAACGGGAGCAATAATAGAGGAGGGGGTTCAATTATCGTGAGAATCGAAGTCGAGTCGGGGAGGGATTGTGTGCTACTATTGTCATGAACCTGGTCATACAAAGCGCACGTGTAAAAAGTTGCAAAATAAGGCCCGAAGCCTCGGTCGGCTCATGTTGCCCTCTGATACTTGAAAAGAAGGTTATGATTTCGGTGATGAGTTTGCCAAGTTTTCTCAATATCAAGAATCATTGAAGTCCTCATCTACTTCTATCTTGCTCTTGTCAGTCGTAAACCAAATACATGTCTTATTTCCTCATCCTCCAAATGGGTCATTGATTACGGTGCCACAGATCATATGACAGGTAATCCTAGTCTCTTTTCCTCATATCAATCACATAATTCCTCGTCTAATGTTACTTTAGCTGATGGATCAACTTCTTGTGTTCTTGGAGTGCATTAACCCTACTCCGTTAATTTCCCTATCCTCTGTATTGAGTCTACCACGTTCCGCTTTTAATTTAATTTCGTGAGTAAACTCACTCGTGCTCTTAAATGTTGCATCTCATTTTTCCCCGATCATTGCTGCTTTGAGGATCTTACGGACGGCGCATTATTAGTAAAAGACATGAATCGGAGGGCTTTACATCCTTGACACACAGTGCCCGAACCATTGCATGTTCCAAGATTTCGACCCCTTTTGAGGCGCATTGTCGGTTAGGACATCCTTCTTTACCATTGTTAAAGAAACTATGTCCTCGCTTTAATAAATTATCTTCGTTAGATTGTGAGTCATGTCAATTTGTCCAAACACCACCGTCTTTCTTCAAGTCCAAGAGTCAATAAACGAGCTAGTGTCCCTTTTGAATTAGTTCATTCGGATGTTTGGGGGTCCGTGTTCTAGTATGTCTAAACCTGGATTTAAATATTTTGTTACCTTTGTTGATGACAACTCGTGTAACTTGGCTTTATTTAATGAAAAATCGTTCGAGTTGTTTTCTCATTTTTGTGTCTTTTGTCTTTGAAGTTAAAACTCAATTTAATACTTGTCCGGACATTAAGAAGCGATAATGCCAAAGAATATTTTTCGAGTTCTTTTCGTCTTATATGAGCCAACATGGCATTCTTCATCAATCCTCTTGTGTTGACACACCGTCCCAAAATGGAGTAGCCGAGAGGAAAAATAGGCACCTTCTTGAAACCGCGAGCCCTATTATTTCAAATGCAAGTTCCTAAACAGCTTTTGGGCGATGCGGTTTCCACGGCTGTTTTCTAATTAACCGCATGCCTTCCTCTATTCTGAATGGTTCCCACTCCTTACGGTGTTCTCTTCCCGTCTAAGCCTTTGTTTCCTATTGTCCCCAAAGATATTTGGTAGTACTTGTTTTGTTCGTGATGTTCGACCCCAGTAACCAAGTTAGATCCCAAATCTCTTAAATGTGTTTTTCTAGGTTACTCTCGTCTTGAAGGGATATCGATGTTATTGTCCTAGTCTTAATAGATATCCGGTGTCACTGATGTTACTTTCTTAGAAAACACCCCTTTTTTCCCCACTTCGTCTACCTATACACGTCGGGGAGGACGATGACTTACTAATCTATCTTGTCACATCCCTACCATACTCCCACTTTGAGTCTTCCCCACCCTCTGTTCCTCCTCAGGCACCACCACTTGTCCGTCCACTAACTCCATTTCGCATTGTCTATTCTCATCGACAAGAACCTCTTGTACCGGTCCCTTCGTCGTTAAACCCAGTCTCCAGGTGATCCCGATACTGTGTTCCTCGTCAAGAAGACACTCAGACTTCATGTCCTACCCAAGACTCTTCGTCGTTGGATCCAACCTTGAATGATCTTGATCTTTCCCATTGCTCTTCGGAAAGGTAAACGTCAATGTACTTATCCTATCTCTTCATTTGTTTCTTATGATCACCTATCATCTTCTTCTTGTTCTTTTGTGGCATCACTAGACTCTGTCTCCCTTCCTGCAACTGTCCATGAAGCCTTATCTCATCCTGGTTGGCGTGATGCTATGATAGAAGAGATGAATGTTTTAGATGTTAATGGTACTTGGAACTTGGTTGACTTACCTATTGGAAAGAAGCCTATTGGATGCAAATGGGTGTTTGCTGTTAAAGTAAATCCTGATGGGTCAGTGGCTAGGCTTAAAGCTCGTCTTGTAGCTAAAGGCTATGCTCAAACTTATGGAGTGGATTATTCTGACACTTTTTCCCCTGTGGCTAAATTGACTTACGTTGCTTATTTATCTCTATGGCGCTACTCATTCCCTGGCCATTACATCGCTTGGACATAAAAAATGCCTTTTTACATGGTGACCTTCAAGAAGAAGTCTATATGGAGCAACCACCTGGATTTGTTGCTCAGGGGGAGTATGAGAAAGTTTGTCATCTTCGCAAATCGTTGAATGGTTTGAAACAGAGTCCACGTGCTTGGTTTGGAAAGTTTAGTGAGGTAGTTGCAAAGTTCGGAATGACAAAGAGCAAGTCGATCACTCGCTTTTACAAACAATCGGCGATTGGCATTATTCTTCTTGTTGTATATGTTGATGACATTATCATCACTGGGAGTGACACTACAGGGATTTCATTACTTAAGTCATTTCTTCACACTCAGTTTCATACAAAAGATTTAGGAGTGTTGAAGTATTTCTTAGGGGTTGAGGTAACAAGGAGCAAGAAAGGCATCTTCCTCTCTCAAAGAAAATATGTACTTGACTTATTAACTGAGACGGGAAAAGTGAGTGCTAAGCCATGTAGTACGCCAATGTTTCCTAATTCGCAACTTACCAAAGATGGTGAACTATTTGAAGATCCTGAGAGGTACAGAAGATTGGTTGGAAAGTTGAACTATCTAACGGTCACTCGTCCTGATATTGCGTACTGTCGGTGTAGTAAGTCAATTCATGTCTTCTCCACCGTTGATCATTCCCAGGGCATGTTAGAACAGACTGTGTTATCCGAAAGGAGCTCCAGGGACGTGGTATTTTGTACGGAAATCATGGACATAATAATATTGAGTGCTTCACGATGAGAGTAGGGCGGGTTCAAGATAGATAGGAGATCCACTACGGGCTACTGTGTTTTTATTGGTGGAAATTTGGTCTCATGGAGAAGTAAGAAGCAAACTATTGTGTCCCGATCTAGTGCAGAATCGGAATATAGGGCTATGGCCCAGTCTGTGTGTGAAGTAATATGGATATATCAGTTTTTGACTGAAGTTGGTCTTATGGCCTCTTTGCCAGCAAAATTGTGGTGTGATAACCAAGCCGCTCTTCATATTGCTTCTAATCCCGTATTTCATGAACGAACTAAGCACATTGAAATTGTCTGTCATTTCATTCGTGAGAAAATACAAAGAAGGTTTAATTTCTACAGGATATGTGAAGACTGGGAGAGCAACTAGGAGATGTTTTTACTAAAGCTTTGAATGGGGTTCGGATTGATTATATTTGTAACAAGCTGGGCATGATTAACATCTATGCTCCATCTTGAGGGAGAGTGTTGTAGATAATCATGCAAAATCTTACAGATATTGCATGATTAAGTGTATAAATCTATAATAGGATATTAGGATTGTAATCAATACGTAATAGGAACAAATCTGTAAAATAGGAGTGTATAAATCTATAATAGGATATTAGGATTGTAATCAATACATAATAGGAACAAATCTGTAAAATAGGAAGTTAGATTTTTTTATTTCCTAGATTAGATTATTTATTTCCTAGATTAGTTCTTTATTTTCCTATATATTGATGTATAATTTGTCAATACAATATGAGAAAATTACAATCAGTTCTCTGTTTGTAACAAGGGGGAGTGTAGGAAATCAGTGATAAGGAGTTTGAACTTAGAAAGAATCTAGGAGTATCTAGAATTTGAATTTAAATTTAAACTTAAATAAAGATAATCCTAGCTAAGGTTATATGTAGGTTATCTGTTTTTCCTATAACCAGAGAGATCTAACATATGCGTCGTGTGATGAATTAATAAAAATAAGTAGCATGTTATATTCTTTCATGCTTATTTATTTTGTTGAAAAACACTTGATTGGAAAATAAACAATTACATAGATTTGGAATTTACTTGTAATACTGTAAGATTACCAAAGAAGATGCTTCTAAATCATGAAATAACACCCAGTGAATTTATGCTATTTATTATTTAAGCTTAATCCCAAAAACATTGAGCTAGCTACATTAATGGTTGCAGTAAAGTTCTACCCTATCCAGAGCAATATGAATTTTTTTTTTCTTTAGACAAGAAAATTCATGTTTTGACTGTTGCTCTTTGAGCTTGGATTAATTTACGGTTTGATATGATCTTGCTCAGGAATTCATTTTTCCAAAGCGCTTTTCGTCCCAAGCATTTCAACTTATAACAAGGTTACATCTTCTTCCTCAGCCATTCCCTTGGATATCCCTTGCAGGGACTTGTCATGGCAATTAAGCCTCCAGAGACTTTGGGAGAGGATTATTCATGGGGCTGGTAAATACCTTATTCATCTTTTATTTGGTTTGCTGAATAGCTCGGTGTTCTTTATTACCCTTTGTCAGGTTAACTTGTTAAAACACTTACTATTTGACTTTTACTTTTCTTCAAGATGAATTTAATTTATTATAAATTAACATATGTACTGCCCATGTAAGTCGCTTTGAAGTGGCTGGTTCTAATACTTCAGGCGAGAAATAGTCTGTTTGTAAATGAGTCTTTACTAACTAACAGAAGCCTCCCTTATACAGTTTGTTAAAGCTTACATGTTAAGTAATTATTTGATGCAGTATCAAAGTCAAGTTGACTAAAAGGTTTGTATTAGAATCGTCTTACTGTATTAATTATTTTATAATAAACTATTTCTATGTTTATGGTTGTATTTGTGGCTCTTGTGTTTGGCTAATATGCAAGTGTGCCTTAGGGGACGTGTTAAAGCTTAGATACTATATTTGGGTCCTTTTCTTTTAGTTTAAGCTTTAGTGGTAACTCAACACAAAGTAAAATTGGTTCTTCAATTTGAGGCACCGTATGATGATGTCTGTAATAAAGTAATACTTCCATTAGTAAGGTCAATAAATGAGAGACTCATTTCTTATTTTCGTTTTTCTGTGGAAGAAGTAAGCTGCTGAACTTCTTAGGATTTTGTTTGAACTATGATTGTTCATTTTATGTCTCCCTTAGGGTTTCACATTGATAAATAGTTCAGGCACACCCAATTGTAAACTGGAGGGAAACTATCATTCTCTAAATATTTGGTAAAAATTTTTGAGAGAACCCTTTGATTCCTTTTGTTGTGGTATACATACCAGGAAGACCGCTAGACAAGTGCTGCAGATTACAATATTGACTTGGATTATTTTGATGAGCTGACAGTTAGCCACTCGGATAAATTTGACTGTGTTTAGGATTTGTTTTATTTTTAGCATTAGAGATTTGCATTACTTGTCGGATTATTATTATTAAGTTGAATTAGGATTTATCTTGTTAGAATTTTAATCTTATTAGTGCTTTAGGATTGATATTTATGAATAAGAGACTCTTCTGCCTTTTAGAGTCAGGTTGTTATTTTCATTTGGTTAATAAGCTCTTGTGAGTTGCAGCAATTCTCGCATTTTGTGTGAATTAAGAGCTTTTTTTTTTTTTTTAATTTTTTTTTTTATTTCCTTGGATTCTCAGGATCAACAAGTTATTGATTATCATATCCCCAGCCTACATCAAGTAATTAGGACCAGAACTTTTTTGCAAGTGTTTTTTTTATGTTTTTTCCCTTGTTACCTATGCATTTTGGAGTACTAGAAGTGCATAAATGATAGTGAACTTTGATCTAACGAGCTTACTGGTGTTCAATTGTTTTCATTTACAGATCCTTTTCTTGAAAAGAATTCCAAGAATGATTACGCAGAGACCTTACCTCCGCGTGAATTTCTTTATGAGGATGCTTCTCATTGCAGGCCTGCAAACCAATGTTTTGCTTGCAGCGCTGTGCTTCCTTCCTTGCCATTGACAATAAAATGGTTGAGAGATTGTGTTAAAGAAAACCCCTCCTTGAGAGTTCAGGTAAGTGTCGTCTTTTAGATATCATTCTTATTTAAGCTTGATATCACTAAACAAGCAGAAAATATTCCATATATCCACTAGTTAATGTAGTGTAGCTTTTCCATTTTTCTTAATTTAGAAATAAGAAAAAAAAATAAAAAATTCTATTGTCTTATTATTATAATTAGTTTTTTCAACATTCTTTCATGTGTAAAAACATCAGTAGGAAACATGCGGTTGAAATGATTTTGTAGATACAGGGATAATCAATCTCTCGGGGTTGAGAAGTTTTATACCTCAGATGATTATTGATTGCACTGCAAAAACATTAATCATTTAACTGATGTGGAGTGTGCATGACATTCTTTTGATAAAACAACACTCGAAAGCCATGATTTTTGTTTTTTCTTAAAAACATTTGTACTAAGCTGGAGATGCGTTATCTTGCATTTACAGGTTCTCGTTACCGGTTCATTGCATTTGGTTGGAGATGTATTAAAGCTATTAAAGAGATGATACAATACACAATTGAAGGGGCTTCAACCCACATTGATTTATACTCACATCATTGGAATTCCCAAGGTGATGCCTGGCTAAACTAATAAATATCCTTGTAATATCGTCGTTGTTGTTGTACCATTAATTCTTAAATTTATTCATGTAAAGACGCATATCTCCATTTTGAGTCTACCAAATTTGAAAGATGGTACTAGTTTTGATAAAAGTGTTGGGAGGAATTTGAGCCATTCTTATGGTAGATGGTTGTTTAGAGCACTGTTTTAAAACCCAGACCGAAGGGCAACCCGTTCTGCTATTCGGGTCAATCGGTTCCAATCGATGACATCATCACACAGTATGATGACATCAACACATTAAAAAAACCTGTTTTTTTTTTTTTTTTTTTTTTTTTTTAAGATCTCTATTTTTTAATAAGACAATAACAATTTAATTATTGTCTAACATGATTTAAAGTTTAAATTTAATAACAATCCCAACATAATTTAAGTATTTAACAATAATTCAAAGCCCAAATTCAGACATGATGTTGTATTTATCCATTACATATTAAATGACAAAATACATAATGATTAATAACAAAACATTTAGTGTAAGTGTTTTTTCTTTGATCTGTCTCCATGTTGATTGAGCTTCACACACTAGCATAAAAATTCATCACCATCATCATCATCATAACCATCACCATCATCTACATAATTTTTAGTAAAAAATAGAAATCATAAGTTAAAACTTATAATTTAATTTAAATAGATATTAAGTTGTTTAAATATTTGAAATCAATATTCTGAACCATCGGTTGAATCATAAAAAGAAGGGTGATCAGCAATTCCAGCAGGAATAGATCATTCTTCATATAACATTTGTTCCAACTCCTCATAATTAAATTCACTGACCTCCTCTTCATCGTCAACTATCCAACCTTCAGTTTTGTCGATACTTTCATAATCAATAGGATCGAAACTTATTCTAAACCCCATAAATCACAAACTCAATTAACCCCACAAATTGCTAAACCCTAGAAACAACAAACATCATTCAACCCAAAAGAATGAATAAAACCCATACGAAAACCAAGAACTTAACCACTTCAATACAAATTAAAAACGCAATAAAACCCAAATAGCAACCCCAAAAGTAAAATAAAAAATCGAACCAAACCGAACGTAAACCGATCCCAAAAACCGATTTTTCGAAGTAATCGGTTCGGTTTCAATTTTCAAAATTGACCAAACCGAATAACTAGTTCGGGTAATGGTTTAAAGGTAATTTTAAACCAGTTAACTAAACCGGTTTTGTAAACAAGTTTTCCTAAAAGTAAAAACCTTAATATCTCTAAAAATCCTAAACGTAAAATCTATCGACATTTCAAATCCCGTTTGCTTTGAATCCTCTCCGTCTCCAACTCCTAAAGGCTGAACTACCACCGTGACACTGTCTGATCTGTCTCGGCATCTCCATAACTCCATTTTCTGGCCTAATCACCACCATGACATTTGCAATTCCGTTTAAATCCGTTGTCTCTACTCTCCAATTCCCTATTCATTTTCGATTCAATATTATGCAGTAACTAAGCACGACTCCACTTCAGTCTAGTTGATCATCGATTCAACTGCCCTAGGTAAGAGAAATCTTAAAATCGTTTGTGTATTGTGTTGATCAATTTTCGGCGAGGGAGGAAGGTGTCGTCGCGATTTCAAAGCTTGAGTTGCGATCGATTTCAGCAACGATTTCAGACTCAGAAAGTGGATTTCGTTGAGATTGAGTGACGATTTGTGTGGGATTTCAGATTTTCATATTTGTGTTAACATTTTTTCAGAGGATTTTGCGTAGAGAAAGGTGAAATCGAGGCCGAGAAATTAGATTTTTTCTTTTTCCTTTTGACTATTGGACCAGGTTTTTCAATCGGTCCGATCCGACCGGCGGTTTATACTGTTCACACGGTTTATTGACGGTTCATTTATTAATGTCGGGTTTTATGTTGGCTCGAACCGAACACGTGACTGGGTCCTGGTCCAACCGATTGGACCGATCGGTCTGATTCGGCTTTTAAAATAATGGTTTAGAGATGTTGTAAGTAGAGTGGGAGTAGTCATTTTCAAATAAGCCAACATATGTTTGGTGGGTGCAAGGATTATGATAATTGAGTGATGGAAGTAAGCAACTTAATGGTAATGGTATTGGAGAATGCCATGTAATCTTTTTATCCAAACAAATAATGGACCTCCTTAGTATTCCATATTGTTATCACTTATCATTACTATTGATTCTTTCTCAAATGCCAAAACATCGCATCACCATTAAAGATCCTTCCTGGATCACCCTTTGCCTAGTAAGTTTTTCAAAATTTAGACAACTTTCACATTTTTTATTATGGACTACTCTCAAAATTTGAAAATATATCATGGAGACCCCCATTGCACTATCAAATATTCAAATGTACCCTCAAAGTTCAATTATCATGGATATCCCTTTGCGCTAACCTTGTTACATTGTCGTTAGGTTTGCAAAACACTTTCTTGCGCTAACCTTGTTACATTGTCGTTAGGTTTGCAAAACACTTTCTTATAAGACTAAAGCTAGTATTTCACTCATCTTACTATACACGACAATGTAATGGAGTTAGGGTAGAGGAGTATCCATTATAGAGTTCCAAACTTTGAGGTTAAGGGGTAGTCTATGATAAAAAATGCAAAAATTATCATCCAAATAATAAATTTAGAAACCTTAAAGTTAGTCTATGATTATCTCCCATATTTTCAATTGGAATCAAAACAACACATTAAAATTATTATTCAAACTTTTTTAATTTTTTGGATTTATGAAACATTCCTTTATTTGTCTAATCCTTCAAAAGCATACATTATATGGAGATAATTATTGGCCTAAATTTAAAATAAAACATTAAATTAGAAAGAAATTAAAAGTTGGCCAATTTTGTCAGTAAAGGAGAGATCTATTTCTTTATCTGCAATTTTTTTTATTATTTAAAAAAGGACATATATCTCCATCTAGAAATTAACAAGGTAACAATATATCTCCTGAAAATAAGTTATCTCAATTTTTAATCAAAATTATCTTATTTTTTATTTCATAAAAATCATATTTATGCATGGAGTTAGTTTTAAAAATTAGACAATTTTGTAAAGATCCATTTATAGAATAGTAGTAAATAAAAAATTAATGTTTACTATTATTCTAGTAATTCAAAGAAATTTTGAATTTTGAGGAGGATGCATGAATTGACATATTCATCTGTATTTATATATTATGGGAATATAAAATATAAATTACTTCAAACATCTTATTGAATTAAATGTTTTGACAAATTAGTAAGTAGCCCTTTTAACATTTAAATAATATATAATTTTGCCAAGATAAATTTAGAAATATTTAACTTATAAATTTATGGTAATATTATTTATATATCGATGAGTAGAAATTATTATATTAATATTGAAAATTTACCCTTAATAATAAAGGGAAGAATTCCTGTGATATTTGGTTAAGTTTTATTTTAGGTATTAAAATAAATGGTAAGAAAGTAATACAGTGTACACTAATTCACAAATATTAAGGATTTATTAATGGAAGGGGGGAAATTCTTTTATTATTTCAAAAGAGTAAACGACATGTTCCCACCCAAAGTTTGACAAAATCCCGAGTTAGTACGCCAAATTCTATTTATTTCATATTCCTACCCCTAAAATAACACTGTTAACATTTTTTGGGGTAGTGAGGGTGTAATTATCATAATGCCCTTAACCCTAAATTAATAAATTATATGTTAGCCCCTAAATTACTAAAATTATAAAATTAACTATCTTGTTTTGAAATTACTTCAATTACAACCCTCGGTATCGCTATAGTCTCGATTTTCACTTGATTTGGGCTGTTTACGATGACGGCGAAACCCCTGGTCACCTCCATCAGCTTCCCCATCGTCCGTCGTCCAAAACCTCTCTAATTCCTGACTCATTGACCTCTCCAATCGACGCCGCTGTCAGGGTTAGGTTTTTGTCATTCTTCGCCGGATTCTGGTCGATTCCGGAGATGAAAATCTAATTCGACGTCACCAATACAACCAGCATCTCCTAATCTACAAAACCCCTATGCCCCAGCAACCGTTTAGTGGTCATTTGTCGGTGGAGATCGACGAAAATCAGTCGCATGTGACGGCTATCGTGGTTGGCGATTGGCGAGTGATAAGGGGTTGTCAAGGGTACGATTTTGTAGAGGGGAGGATGAGGGTTCGAATGGTGGTGACAATGGTGATTTTGGGTGGAAGAATCGTCGGAAAAGGGCGAAAAACATCAACGGTGAGGTTGGCTAACGTGCGCTGGAACTTTATCAAGGGCTGCGATCTGTTAATGTGCACCTCCTCTGTGAAATGACCAATTTACCCCTGAGCCGTTATATCTAACCATTTTCCGTTACTTTAAGGGTGGGAATATGGAATAAATGGAATTTGGCGGACCAACTTAGGATTTTGTGAAACCTTGGGTGGGAACATGTCGTTTACTCTTTCAGAAATTTTTGTCAATAAATCAGGACTAAGGGGTCGTTTGATTTATAAATAGAAAACGAAGACGGCAATCCAACGACAAAACAAAAACAAAACGGTTTCTTAGTATCATTCTCCACTCTTGTTTTCATTTTCAATTTTTTCTGAACATTTTTTGATTTAAATACACTTTGATACACACATTCCATTCCTTTCATTTATGCATTTCTTCTTCTGCAACCTCTCATCATCATGGCGGGTCTCTACTCTTCTTTAAGACCCATTGCCTCTTCTTCTGCTTCTTCTTCTTCTTCCTCTTCTTCACCCGCTTTCAATTCTCGTCTTCTCTTGCTCTTAACGCTCCTTCCTCTCACTCTCGCTTCTTTCGCTTTCGTTCTTCAATGGCGGGGCGAATTGACCGACCCGGTTGCCCGATGGTCCCCCGATCACCATGAGTTCCCCGGTATGGCCAACACTTTCTCTGACTTGTCCGTCCGGAATTCCAGGTCGGGTTGTCTCGATCCTCTGGGTCGGAGCAACACTCCCTCGTTCCCTTATTTTAGGGACTGGAAGTTTGATTTCGGGTCGGATCTGAAGCCTAAGGTGATTTCCCTCTTTTTTGGGGTTTGAATTGGGTTCCTTGGTGTTTGGGAGGATTATTATTAATGATTATGTTTTAGTTTTTGATCCGTTGATTAATCATTTTTTGTTTTCTGAATTGTTTTATTGCCTTTATGGATTCCATGATATCATTTATTGAGAGTTAATAACTGAATATTCTATTTATTCTTATTTTTCCAATATATTCTGTTTGATTAGTGTGGGTGGGCATTGAGGTTGATGCAGAGTTTTTGCATTTGGAATGAATGATGCTTTTGATCTGGAATAATTGTTATTATTTAATTTCGTTTGTGGAATTTGGACTTTGGCTTTAACAGGAATCTTAAGCATTAATTACAAGTGAAGTGTTCTGTTTCTTATTTAAAAAAACAAGGAAAGAAAGCATATACCCAGTTACTGAAGCGTACTGATTTTGAATCTTTTATTTATTTTAATTTATTTTTTAAATAGGTATATTAAACAAGCTTAGCCTCAATTATTTCTGAAATTTGCAAAAGCCGGATAAGGCTTCGGTTTGACATGAATTTCCATTGATGATTCATATATTTAATTTATTAAGAGTTTTTTTTTTTTTTTTTTGAATTTAAATGTTGGTTGGGAAGTTTCAAATTTCAATTGTTTGCACACTAGCAGAGTAAAAAATAATACAGTTTAAATTAGGCTTTCATTAACGGCTTGGTTTTAAGTGAGATAATCTTGATTTGATAAACATTTAGTGTGCTTGTAGAATTCTTTCAAATGATATTTTTCTGATTCTTATATCTCCTGTACACCAGATATGTATTACATCAAGTACTTCTGCTGGGCTAGAACAGACTTTACCATGGATCTTTTATCACAAGCTTATTGGTGTTTCAAATTTTTTTCTTTTTGTGGAGGGGAAGGCTGCCTCTGCTAATGTATCGAAAGTCTTGGAATCAATTCCTGTGAGTTCAGATTTTATGCTTCTTTGTACATGAAATATTTAAGACCTTTCTAGCACTTTACTGTCAGACGTTTTCACTTTTCTTTTATTTATCCTCAAATTTCTGTTGCATGGGCTATAACATGTATATTTCAGGGGGTGAAAGTGATATTCAGAACAAGAGAATTAGAGGGACAACAAGCTAAAAGGTCAGTTGATGATGATTTTTTTTTATCTGTTTCTTATCTTTTATCCAGTATTTAATTTGAATAAGCAAAATTACTTTATTCAAGCTTCTTCTGTTCATTTACAAACTTTTTGAAAGATGGATACCTAAAAATGCTAATGTGATAGATGGGTAGTTTAGGTAGCACTGCCACAAATATTATGTCTTTTTCTGCTGTTTAAGCTGCTATTCTCCTTAGGATTGTTTTTATCATATTTTTGACAAATCCATAGTAGAAGATTCTAACAGATGAATTATCAGTATTTGGCGGGCCTTATTAAAAAAAAAAAAATTATGATATTGGGCAGAATTAGCAAATAAAGTGTCCACTGTGGAGAGACCATGTGCATGAGAATAAAAGGTTTGGTTTTTTATATTGGGGTTGATTGAATGTAGAACCTCTGCCTGCTATATTTGTCATTGATATCACAATCTATTTTCCTTTATATTTAGAATAGTTTTAGTTTTGCTCCCTTTTCATTCTGATGACATTGGGATGTTTTCTTATGTTGTTTATGAATCTAATGCTACAATTATGATGATTTATTCTTCAACTTGTTTTTGAATGTATTTTTGGCTTTAGCCGCATCTGGAATGAGAGTTGGTTGGCAAGCTTCTTCTACAAACCATGTAATTATGAATTATTTGTGAAGCAATCCCTGAATATGGAGATGGCTATTGTCATGGCAAGGGTATGTGTTTTACATTTTCATCTATGGACAATTGAGAATCAGTATGTATATGTATATTGAATCGTGACAATGATAATTCTTTTGTCCATATTGATTTTTAGGAAGCGGGCATGGATTGGATTTTTCATCTTGACACCGATGAGCTAATACATCCAGCGGGAACTCGAGAATACTCCTTGAGACAATTGCTGTTAGATGTACCTGCAAATATTGATATGGTCGTCTTCCCTAATTATGTGAGTGGATCAGCAATTATTACATAGATCTAGTGAATATTTTATAGTTTATATTCTGTATATCTTTGTCCTTTTTGCAATCAGAGGTGATGATGAAATATAATATGTTTCAGGAGAGTAGTGTTGAGCGAGATGATATCAAGGAACCTTTCAGTGAGGTATAATCTCTTCTTATGTGGTTTCCTATATGTCTACCTGGGTTCAATGGAGATGGATAAAATTAATATAATCTGAAAATTGTTAACATTATATTCTACTTTCTTTGAGACTTCATTTGTTTTTCCTTGATATGGCTATCGCCCAGGCAATTTGAACTTGTTGGCTATTTTACTTGTTTTTGCTGTTTGGGTGTGGAAATGTATCGCTAGTTTTAAACTACTTGTAAAAATGCAGTCTTGAAAAGCAACATAAATTATATTGTTCAATTGTTAGTGACTCATGCACACATTGTTACTTAAAATTATCTTGTTTTATAATGTTGCCATAGGTTTCTATGTTCAAGAAGAACTATGACCATCTTCCCAAAGACGTATATTTTGGCAATTATAAAGATGCAACACGTGGAAATCCAAACTACTTCCTAACATATGGAAATGGGAAATCAGCCGCTCGTATTCAAGATCATCTTCGTCCTAATGGTGCTCACAGATGGCACAATTACATGAAGAACCCAAGGTGTGGTGATTTTATCTTATGTAGTAACCATTAGTGTATGTATGTATGTATGTGTTTATATATATATATATATATATATAGGATGCTTGTTTGCATGCTTGCTACCTTTTCTATTTACCAATAAGTTCTTGTGTCTTATCAAGAAACAAACTATAATGTTAAGAGTTATGTGTTAATATTGGACCTTTACCTGATAATTTAATTTTTTATTCAAGCGGTTACTTAGCAAGGAATTAGTGGTAATGGTGTCAAGTATGAATTCCTCATTTCTCTTTTCACTTGATCAAATTTATCAGTTCAGCAGTCTTTGAGATCCATTTTGAATAAAATCATCTATGTTTCACAAGGTGCCTATTAGACTTGAGCTTATATGAGGCCTTTACCTGATATCTTTAATTTTTTGATTAACCATTTACTTAATATAGTAAACTGTAAAAAAGGGAAGACCTTTTTGAGAACGGGGTCATTATTGGATTATCTGTATCAAATTGCTTGTCCGTATCTAATTGTAGTCGATATTATGAAATTTAGTGTTAAAGAACATAATTTATTTTTCGCTTATCTATAGACTTTGTATGACTATGTTATATTTGATAGTGAGATCAAATTGGATGAGGCTGCTGTCTTGCATTACACATATCCCAAGTTTTCTGATTTGACTTCAAGACGTGACCGGTGTGGCTGCAAGCCTACAAAGGAGGATGTTAAAAGATGCTTCATGCTGGAATTTGACAGAGCTGTGAGTTTTTGTCTATTCTCTTTTTATGTGCTTTACCCTTTTTCCTTGTGCAAAATTTTTGTTTTGCCTGATTAAGTTTCTGCTGCTGTGATTTTTTTTTTTCTTTTTCCCTTTTTTATACCACTTAATTATATAATGATTTTTCCACTTTATGTAAATCAGTTTCAAAGTCGGTGGTGTTGACCATATGTCCAAGATAAATAAATAAGAACTGTGTCTAACTCATGCAGTATGCTAAGGACAAACCTGTATCAACAAAATTTGGAAATATAAATGAAATTCATTCTTTGGCTAAAGCATAAGCTCTATAATTTTTCTAGGCTAGCTAATTGGAATTTTCCTCTGCAAACTAATAGCTATAACCTTTAATCATGGATGCTTATTTGTGACAAGAAGGTTTCTATAATCAATCTTTTGGCAGTCTTTTTTTTTCGTCTCTTTCCTTTTATTTATCTTTAAGTGCACTTGTTATTCAGGCTTATTGATAATATTAGCTCTTTCTTGTTATATTCTGTGCAGGCATTTATAATTGCCTCAACTGCAACAGAGGAGGAGATGTTGCGCTGGTAAAATTATATTAAAAAATCTATACAGAACTATATTGAAGAACTAATTTTAAGGGTTTTAATGTGTTACAAGAGAACCTATAGGTGCTTTTGGGTGTCTTACAGATTGATATGCTGCTTTATAGAATTGGCTGTAGGATTTCTTATTTTAATAGTACTTTAGATACTAAAAATAACAAATGATTGCTCCCTCTAATGCCTGTTATGTGTTTATATAGGTATCGCGAACACATTGTGTGGACTGATAATACCCTGAATCTCAAACTTCTGAAGAAGGGCATCTTGACTCGTATTTATGCTCCCATGGTAAGTTCAAATGCCATTTTTTCCCCGCAGGCTGCATTGCTATGGTTCTTAGAGCTGAACAATTAAAGATTGTGTGCACTTATGTACACCCTTTGTTGTCAGTTTCCTTGACATTACAGTGTTGCTCTGTTCACAGGCCATTATTCAAGCAATGAGGGAATCTGGGGTTTTCAGTTCAGTAATTGCTTCAGCAGAGACGGGCCTTTCAAAGGAAAAGTTTTTATCATCCGTTGAAAGTAGTAACACTACTAGAGGAGTTAAATCCGGAATAGTCTCATCAAGAAAGGTTGGCAATAACAGTGAATCTCAGGCAACTGCAAGAAGGGTCTTGGAGTTTTCTAATGATGCGACTTATACTTCTGCAATTACACCACAATCTCCTCCCGGCCTGGATGACATTGACTTTGATACAACATTACAGACTACGGTCGAGTGATGCCTAAATCTTACCTGGCTTCAGTGTTGAAGAATGGAGCTCTTCCCGATCATTACCCAAGCGCTGGTGTACATTTCAGGTTTAGATTATAGGTTTTATAGAGTTAGAGATGTAGAGCGGGATTCAATTCCATTGCTGAAGCTTTTTTTCTTCTTATTATTTTAGTAAATGGTAATATTTCTGAGAATGCTTTGGGTTACAACCTTGGTTTGTAATCTGAAGTTACATTTTGTCATATTAGTTTAACCACATTGGAGTGGTAATATTACATTACATTGTTTAGGCCCCATTCTTCATATAAAAATGGTCTTATTCATTGCATTTGGTATATTACATATTTTTTTCCCTGCCTTAAAATTTTGCCGTTTTCTAGTACTTGAGGAGAGACAGTGTGTCAATGTGTAATATTACAAAACCATAGGGACTAAAATGCGCTCATGACCCTGCTTAATACACATACAAGCTTGGGTTGGGTTATTATCTTAGGGGTGTAATCAAGCTGACGCGAGTATTGAGAAGCTCGAGCTCGGCTTGGCTGGAATAGTCGGAGCTTGAGCTTGAGTTTGAACGAACTTCAATTGTTGTGATTGAGCTTGAGCTCGATAGATTTATGGTGGGCTCAAGCTCGAATAACCTGTGCAAAAATACTTGAAAAATATACGGTAAAGCAGATGCAAACTAATGTTAGCACATAGCAAAGCCAGCTTAACAAGATGAGATATGTCCAATAGAAGCTAATACTTTTCTAACAGTTGACTCGCAATCTCCCTGGTGGGTATAGATTCTGGATTTCAAAAAACCTGCTGCTCAAGTCAAGGCTGACCCATCGACAACGACAAAAGGCCAAAAAGCATCAACTCTGTTCACAGATATGTCAACAACATATTGATCTCTACAAATTTAATTCTCTTTGATCTTATCCAGAGCAGCGAGTAGAGATTTTCTCTTAGTCTATGAAAAGACAGATTGCATCAATTACAACACCAATTCATGACGAAATAAATAAACAAAGAAGCATGTAACTAAATCAACAAGCTGTGACTTTTACCATGCTCGAACTGGTTTGTTATTTAAATGCTTTAAGACTTTAAAAAGAACACTTAAAACCAACTTAACACATAATTCTAACTTCCAAATGAAGAAATTTCCTGCCTAGCTTTACAAGCTGGACAAAGTAACCCAATTCAGATTAAAAATATATCACACTATTTCTGCATTCAGAAAGCAACTCCAAAAATAGAAAAATAATTGAATGTTGATGATAATCTGACCACGCACTTCAACCGAAGTACAAAAACTTATCAACCATACACACAAATAAATCCTACCGACAAATAGAGGCTAGAGCCTGCTTTTCTCTGAGGTTCTAAGAAACTTGTAAAGATTTCATCTAAGTCTCTAACCCACAAACAGACATTTCTTCTCTTTGTCTTCTTTATAACACCATAATTGTGTATGTAGTCAAACTAATGGCTTTTTCTTTTTTCCGAAATGCACATACCTGACGCAAGCTGTAAGGATCTGCATATAGACTTCCTTCATAAACATGATCAAATAATCTCCTGAATTCCATCAAATGAAGGGATAGGAAGCATAATCTCCACTCGTTTCTTCTCTTCCAAGAATACAATAAGGAAAAAAAAAGGTTTAAGTTAGACTAAAATAAAAGGGTCAAAATATTTTTATAATTTTAGTAAATGGAACTTACTTTGTTCCTTTTCTTCGCTCAACTGAAATTGCGACATCAATCACCTCCGCATAGTAGCATTTGCACTGTTTCCAGAGAGAAGCTTGATAATTATCAATAACTCTACTTCCAACAATAAAAGTAGCCTTGGAAGTCACCACGGTTATAGAAATGACTAGTATATCACAAGTCACATTACATAAGATACGATACTTCAAATTATTGACCTTTCACCAGTCTAAAGTATCAAACGCATCTAGATCCTCTCACAAACATAACATCCCTCTTCCAGATAATAATCTTAATTCAGATTTTTGCTGTTGAACAGTTTCAACCGCCCTCAGAAACTGCGCAAATTCTGATCAACCAGAAGTTCCGTTTTGTACATTCACTTGATCAACCACTTCAGTTTTAGCTCTACAGTCATTGGTAGAAGATTGATTGTTAGCCACATATTCCCCATAAAGCTCATACAAGGTATTAGAAACGTGTTTGGAGAGAAGACGAAATTGATTTTGCTGTTTTGTATATTTCTCAATCAAAGAGATACAGCTATATATGTAGATAAAGACAAATGCCCTTAAGCCAAAATACACAAATGCCGAGAAGACGAAATTGATTTTGTTGTTTTGTATATTTCTCAATCAAAGATACAACTATATATGTAGATAAAGACAAATGCCCTTAAGCCAAAATACACAAATGCCCTTAAGCTTACACTGACACAGATTACTTAATATCCATCCTCAAGTTGGTACATTATACAAATTAATCATCCCCAACTTGCCAATTAAGTAGTAAGTAGTCATATTGTTTCCGACTTAGTGGTTTTGTCATCAAGTCAACAACCTGCTCAATCATGGAGATATGATGAATCTTGATGATACCTTCTAAAATCTTTTCTCTTGTAATGTGGCTATGGATCTCGATGTGTTTTGTTCGCTCATGAAACACATGATTGACTCATAATACATACTAGTTGAGGTCAATGAATCAACACCCAAGTCTTTGAATAAACCAATGATCCATGAAAGCTCATAAGAAAGTGTTGCCATTGATCTATATTCTGCTTCAGCAGATGATTTGGACACAATCTCCTGCTTTTTAGATTTCCAAGATACCAATGAGTTGCCTAAAAAAACACAAAATCCTGTCTTAGATCGTCTACTCATTAAGCATGAAGGCCAATTACTATCACAAAAAGCTTGTAACTCCAATTCACTGGAAGAGGGAAACAATAAACTAGAGCCAGGATTCAACTTTATGTATCTGATTACCTTCATGGCAACATCAAGATGTGACCCTCTAGGTTTGTGCATGTGCTGACTGAGGAGTTGTACCACATAGCTAATATCAGGCCTTGTCATAGTTAAATAGATCAAACGACCTATTAACCTTTGATACACACTAGGATCTTCAAGGAGAGGATCAACTTTCTACTCATCATTGTTGTCATATTCAAAACTAGTTAGCTTTGTGTTTTGCTCCATGGGTATGCTAGATGGTTTTGTTGAGCTTAGGCCAGCTTCGGATATAAATTCCAATGCATATTTTTGCTGATCAATGCAAATTCGTTGATTAGATCGAGCTATCTCAAGTCCAAGGAAAAACTTTAGTGTGCCAAGGTCTTTAATATGGGATTTTGAAGCAAGATAAGCCTTTGTGTGTTCAATGCCTACCAAGTCATCTCTAGTCAACAATATATCATCTACATACAGAAGTAAAACTATTAGTAGACCATTGTTCTTTTTGATAAAAAGAGAGTAATCATATTTGGATTGTTGAAAACCCCCTTCAATCAATGTAGCACTAAATTTCGAGTTCCATTGCTGAGAGGCTTGTTTCAAGCCATATAGTGACTTTTGTAATTTGCAAACTTTATGTTCCTTATCTTTAGATGGAAAACCAGGAGGCATTTTCATGTAAACATCCTCATAAAGGTCACCCTGCAAAAATGCGTTACATAAATTCAGCTGATTTAAAGACCAACCCTTAATAGAAGCTAAAGCTAAAACAAATCTTACTGTCACCATTTTTGCAACTGGAGAAAAAGTCTCCTTAAAATCAATCCCCTCCTTTTCATTGAATCCCTTGGCTACTAATCTAGCCTTATACCTTTCTAAGACTTATATTTTATCTTGTAAACTCATTTACAACTAATTGGCTTGTGATTCTTAGGCAAATCTACCACCAACCATGTATGATTTTTTTCTAAAGCTAGAATCTCATTTTTCATAGCCTCTATCCATAATGGATCTTTAGAAGCTTCAGAAAATGAAGTAGGTCCTAATCAGGGAAGAAAAAGAAGAAATTAGAGCCAAATAAGTGGGAGAAATATTACCATAAGAGACATGATTAGAGATAGGATATTTGAAGGAATAAGAAGATTTGTTTGACTTGATAGTAGGACATATGTAGTCCTTGGACCAAATGGAAGGCTTGGACACTCAAGTAGAATGTTTGGAGGAGA
This sequence comes from Pistacia integerrima, assembly GCA_026225825.1. Classification (NCBI taxonomy): domain Eukaryota; kingdom Viridiplantae; phylum Streptophyta; class Magnoliopsida; order Sapindales; family Anacardiaceae; genus Pistacia; species Pistacia integerrima. Next base: position 6,827,063 of record CM047739.1, on the reverse strand, counting down.
TTGATGGGGCTGTTTGGCTCAATGTTGGAACATGCTCAGTATGATCAGATATAGTGTCTGATGTAGCAGAATCTGTTTGGGCAATATTTTGGGATACTGGTTGTGTGGTATGTGGGGAAACATTATTGTCCATTGCTGTATCAATAAGGATTCGGTCATTTGCATTAGGTAAGGGATAAAACGGTTTATCGAAATCCACAGCAACTGATTCTGTAATTGTGCACTAATTAGTAGATGTAGATAATGCAAATGGGAATCTAGACTCATAAAAAATGACATCCCGTGACACAATTTTTTTTTGTGAATCAAGATCATATAAAATGTATCCTTTTGAGTAACACAATAACCAAAAATACACAAGCAATTGACCGAGATGAAAATTTATCATGATTATTGAGCTTTGTGGCATAAGCAAGACATCCAAAAACTTTAAGATGATCTAATGAAGGAGATGTGCCAAATAAAATTTCATATGGTGTTTTGTTTTTGAGAATGGGAGTTGGAATTCTATTAATAAGATATGAGGCCGTTTTAATACATTCTCCCCAAAACCTTGAAGGAATGGAAGCTTGATGCATAAGTGCTCTAGCAATATTCAACATGTGTCTATGTTTTCTTTCCACTAAACCATTTTGTTGTGGTGTGTACACACAAGATGTTTCATGAATTATTCCTAGAGATTCAAAGAATTTTTTTGTGTCACTATTAAGAAATTCCAAACCATTATCATATTTGACTCTTGTAACAGGAGTTTTAATTTGGTTTTCAACCATTTTAATAAATTTTTGTAACAAATTGGTTGCTTCAGATTTGTAAGACATCAAAAAAGTCCAAGTGGCACGAAAAAAATCATCCACGATGGTTAAAAAATATCTAGCACCATTATGAGTTGGTTCTTTATATGGGTCCCCATGAATCTATATGAATGAGTTCAAAAACACCCTTTGTAACTGAGTGACTATGTGTAAAAGGCAATCTTGTTTGTTTTGCTAAAGGACAAATCATGCATTCAGTTATATTACAATCAGGCAAATGTGGAATGAGTTTCATTTTTGAATTTGAAATATGACCAAGTCTTTCGTGCCAAAGATTTGACTCAGTATATGATGAAGAAAAAGTTAACATTTTATTCATGAGAAAAGAAACGCATTACATGAATCTGCATAATTACAATTAGAATAAAAAATAGAACCATTTGAAGTAGTGTGCAAATCACTTATTTGTGCAAGATTACAAATTTCATTAGGAAAAGCTGTAAGTTGATAGAGACCATGTTTGACCTTATCAACCCCCTTCAATACTCCACTCAAGAGGTCCTGAAAAGTGCACAATTAAGTATAAAAAGTGATACTACAATGGTTTTCATTTGTGAATTTTGACACTGACAAAAATTATACTTGAAATTTGGGAGATAAAACACTTTATCTAAACGTGATTGGGAATTTAACGGAACTGAACCTATGTGAGTAATACGAGTATGTTTGCCATTTGGTATAGATACTAAGAAGCCATAATCAGAAGGAAAAGATACACATGATTCAAGAAGATTTTTGTTTGATGTCATATGATGACTTGCCCCTGAATCAATAATCCAATTATTATTATTAAATGAGCTCAAAAGACTAATATAAGTACCTGCTAGATTTGCAAAAGGTTGAGTGTTTTCTTTGCCAAGTAACTTGAGAAGATTGTTGTATTGCTCTATAGTTAAAACAGGAGCTTGTATATGCATTTGCTCTTGAGAGTTGTTGGATGTTGAAATGTTTGCGGAAGCTGGATTTGTTGTCTCGTTCCCTTTGGTGCCAAATTGTCTTTTGGGTTTGTAGAATTTATGTCCTTCTGGATATCCATAAAGGTTTCAACAATTGTTCTTCTTGTGACCTGGATTATTGCAATGCTCACGGATTATCAATGGCTTCTTGCCCTTGTAATTTCCCCCTTTGTTTGCATTATTTGTGGAAATTAATGCAGTAGTAACCTCATTGTTGGATTGTCTAGAGACAATTTGTCTATGTGATTCATCTAGAATGACTATTGAATAAGCTTAATTTACTGTGGGCAATGGATTCATCATCAATATTATACTCCTACACACATTGAAGTTCTCATTGAGACCCATCAAGAACTGAAGAAGCTTCTATTGTTCTTGAAGACCTTGATAAGTCTTCAATCCCTCACAAGCACAATTAGGCAAATTGACCATGGATTGATTCATCCCAAAGGACCTTTAGACGCGAATAATAGGCATAAACACTTTGAGTACCTTGATAAACAGAGGCTATTTCCTTGTGTATAACATATATCCTCTTTCCATTGATCTTATTGAATCATTCTTTGAGATATGCCCATACAATGCTTGCGTTTGTCTCATAAACAACCCCACCAAAAATTTATTTGGATACTGAATTAAAGATCCATGATAATACGATGGCATTTACTCTTTCCCAAAGACTGTGTAAAGACAAATCAAGATTGGATTTGGTACAAGATCCATTGATGAAACCAATCTTGTTCTTGGCTGTGAGCGTGACAATCATTGCTCTGCTCGAATGTGAATAATTCTCAATTCTTGTTAATTGTTGAGAAACAATCACTGCACTAGGAGCATCACTTGGATGAAGATAGAGCGAATTGTGAAAATCAATTTGACTTAGTGACATCATAGTTAGGGGGTGGAAAAAACCGATTAACCGGTATCTTGAACCGAACCGGTTTTCGGTTTAAAAAAAAAATTTGAACAGAAACCAATCTGGTTTTGGTTATAAACCAATTTAAAACCGAACCAAAAATTCGGTTCGGTTAACCGGTTAATTATAATGGGCTGCATTTGTTTGGCCCAATTCGGTCAAACCCTCTACTTTGGCCCATTTTTTTTTTTCCAGGTTTTTTTTAACTTGAATTGAAGTTATATTTATTGTAATTGAATAATTTGAATTCGTATAATTTTAATGTACATCAAGTATTAATAATTTAAAATTACATTAGTGAAGATCTATGGATAGATTTTTTAAAAATGCGCAAAATATAAAATTATTTTTTTAAAAATTGAATTTTGGAAAATGCGCATTAGTGAAGACCTAGGGATAAATTTTTTAAAAATTGAAAAATATAAAATTATTTTTTTATTCATTAAACCGGTTTAAAAATCCGGTTCGGTTAACCCTTTTTGTTATTTCAAAAAACTGAAACCGAACCGAATATTCGTTTACAAAATGTGGCAAATCGAAATCGAACTGAAATGGGAAAAAAACCGAATTTTTGGACCGGTTTCGGTTTGTTTTTTTCCACCCCTAATCATAGTTTGCCCTTGTTGCTCCATTTATGCAAATCACTTTGATTCTGGTTTCAAAGATGAATTGGAAGAATTAGGGATAATATGTGATTTAGGGCTATGAAATAGAAGGGAGATTAGATCGATTAATTGCGATTATTGAAGAATCGCATAACTGCTCTGTTACCATATTAGAAACGTGTTTGGAGAGAAGACGAAATTGATTTTGTTGTTCTGTATATTTCTTAATCAAAGATACTACTATATATGTAGATAAAGACAAATGCCCTTAAGCCAAAATACACAAATGCCCTTAAGCTTACACGGACACAGATTACTTAATACAAGGTTTTTCGAATTCTCATAATATTTTCTTATGCTTCATGCTCAAGACACATTTTAGGGAAGCAAAATTCAATCACCCTCATTTTGCACCTAGGGTCCAAGATAGAAACTACAATCAAGGTTTTAAAACCCAACCCGAGTAGTGACCCAATCAGGTGATCGAGTCCAGGTCGAGTGGTCGAACTGGTGATGTTAGCTGAAGTTGAACCCAAAAAAAAGTTTAATAAAAAAAATCAGTTTATTTAAAAAATAAAAATAAAAAGACAAAAATAGGTTTATGAAAAACCTTAACATAGCAACCTAAAACCACGACCTTACCCCCCACCCATTTCCCACCATAGCTAACCCCTAAAATCACAACAGCCTACTCACAACCTACCCCTTTAACCATGACCACCAACTACCATTCTTTAAATCACCTTTGCCTATTTCTTTCATTTATGCAGCCTTACCATTCTTAACCCCCACCAATAGCTCCCAAAGTTTACCCAAATCGTAGTCCATCTCCACTACAACCACACAACATCCCACCCATACAACCACCATTACATTAGCATTATCAAAGTTTAGAAGCCAGATAAGAGAAGGAAGAAAAGCATCATCAAAGTACAGTTTCGCTCAGTGTTGAAGTTGCTTTTTTGAAAGAAGTGCAATTCTGATCGGGTTTCAAAACCTTGGTTTAAAGTGAAGAAGAAGATGCAAATTTGGGATGTAGTAGTGTAAGAGATTACAGATAAGCCAATTGAAATGAAGAATGAAAAGGGTTGGATTTTTTAGGGATTACATTTACTTAGAATTAGTGAATCAGTTTATGCCTTGAGCTAATCGGACCAACTGTTTGGTACTATTTTGCCGTTTGTTATCGGTCCAAAGTGATTTTTAGTAATTTTTGGGTTTTTAAGTGAACCGAATTGGAGTCACGGTCGGTTCCTAGTCAAACCGGCTGGTCCCATCCAAGTTTCAAAACAATGGCTACAACCATCAACAAATTATATTCCTCTTAATACTTATCAAAATCTTCTTCACCACCTCTCGAATAGATTCATTTTCATCTTGTGACTTTTTATCCAACAATACTTTCACCCGATAAACTACATTAAGAAATAAATTTGACGTTGGATAGTCACTCCTAAATATGATATTAGTCGCAGAACTGGCGTTTGACTAATCTAGATATAAGAGCATGTTTGGTAGGTTATTTGAGAAAATGTTATTTAGAAAAACTATATGAATAGGATAGGAAATGATTAAATCAAATAGGATAGGATTCTCAGAATGTGTTTGGTATAATGTTTGAAAATTATATCTAAGTTGGGTTTGGTGCTTTTTTGGAAAACATTTTTTCGAAAATATTTAGACTATTTTTAACCCCTTACATTTGTTAATTTAGCTAAACACCCCCCCACAATAAAAGTTATAAATTAACAAAAACACCCCCATCCACCCAAAAACTATTGGCAGCCAGCCACCACTGTCAGACGGCAGTTGACAGTCATCGAATGGCATACAATCGACTGGATCTGGCTAATCATGCACCGATTTGACCTTTTTCGGCTAGATCCACTGTGGACCTGGCCGAAAACGGCCATATCTACGACTAGGTTTTGGTGGTTATTGATGGCCAGATATGGCCGTCATCAACGACCAGATAGATTTGGCCATCAACGGCCAGTCGTGTGTCGTCATGGCGCCGGTCGATAATGGCTTGGGTGGGTAATGGTGTTTTTGTTAATTTATAAACTTTTATTGTGAAATATAATTGTTTTTAGTTGAATAGGGTTGGAAAAATGTTAGAATAGGATAATAGAAAACAAGTCCCGCCCATTTTTCATTTTCAATAAAAAAATCTTATTTGATTAAGATTGATTTTCAAAATAATGATCTCAATAAGTAAACAAACACATATTTTGTTTTTTTAATCCGGATAATAGAAAAATGATTGAAAAGAGTGAAACAAACAGGGGGTAAAATATTTGGGTAGATTTTGTGTGCAACGGGAAATAATTAAAATATTGGGGAGTAGATTTATTTTGTTGTATTAAAGATTGGATTAATTTTGTTATGAATCGGAAAGAATTCAATTAATCTAAAGGGGTTTATAGATTTTGAATTATTTTGGGTTACTGAAAATTTTGTTAGTATTTTATACATATATTTTTATTGGAACGTATGATTTTTGTTCTTACTAATTCTTTAATTTGTTTTATATTATTTTTTTACAAAGAATTTTATTAATATTAATATTTTAAGCTTTCTTTTATTAATTTCTATGATTCAAAATTCAGAAATGAATGCTTCAAGGGCAATTTAGTCTTTGTATTCATATGTACCAATGTTAAATGATAAAATTCATTAATGGAACCTAACGGAGGGTGGGCTTCGTGTGTTTCCGAAACCAAGGGTGGCAAATATATTCAATATAAAGTTAGGGTGGGAAAATGATATTTGGCCTAAATTAAATACCAAAACCTTTATAGAACAATGATTGGAGGAAATTGTTATTCTAGAAAGTAAAAATTTTATTATAAATTTTATGAAATATATCTTATTTTCATTTTTACTTTTTATTGATTATTAATATGCAGAATTGTTTTATTAATTATTTGTTGTGGAATTTTTTTAGATGAATTGAATATTATGATGGAATAAAGTAAGCAAATAGCATAGGGGTACAATATATTAGCCCATCCACGTAAAAATTGTCCATTAGATTTATATTAATTTCTCCAGTAGATTGATTCATAATACAAGGATTATCATTTAATTAATTAATTTTTTAATTTCATTCATTCTAATATTGTATATAAAAAGTTTAATTAGATTTGTTTTTTTCTAGTACAACGATGCTATTGGCCCCCATATTTTATCTCTCATAACCCAATTATTATTAAATTTTTAATTATAATTTTAGCCTTTATTAAAATTACTAAATAAGATACAAAAGACTACAAAAGAGTTATATGTATCTAAAAATTTTATTTCTTCTTTTAATCATAACTCTAATTCTATTTTCAAATAACAAAAACATAATTTATGCAATTGAAAGAGTTCGATAAACTTAATTAAAAAAAAAAAAAAAGAGTTTGATAAAGATCAAGTAAATACAAAAGTGGTGGATATTATGCTTTGCAATTGTAAGTTGCTTTGTAATTTTTCTTTTATTTTTTCTTCTTATGCACTTCTCTAAAATTTATAAGTTAGTTTGATATGTGTATAAGGTTACATTCAAAACAAGAAACATAAAAAAATTAAAAATATAAATAAAGGGTATTTTAGGAAGTAGATGGGTTTATAGAGACATTTACATATGTAATAAAGATAGGCTGACAAACCTTTCTCACTAATTTTCTTTCACAAATGCGACGTGATATCTCACAATTGGTCAGACATGACCCATTGTTGGGTAGACACGACCCATTGCGAGCTGACCAATTGCTAGATGTCACATCGCATTTGTAAGAAAAAATTAGTGAAAATGGTTTGTGAGCGTAGTATTACTCATATGTTAAAACATTTTAATGGGGTAAATTTAAAAGTCAGGTGTGGGAGCCAATAGCATCACTCGTATAATTACAATTATGGGGACATTTGGATCATATAATGTCTCATTATGGGAGAATATTATATTAACGGAAAGACATATCACCTTGAAGATCATTGGACCCATTGTTGGGCAGACACGACTTATTGTGAGTTGACCAATTGCTATATATTATATCGCGTTTGTAAGAACAAGTTAGTGAAAATGGTTTGTGAGCGCAGTATTACTCATATGTTAAAACATTTTAATGGGGTCAATTTAAAAGTCGGGTGTGGGAGCCAATAGCATCACTCGTATAATTACAATTATGGGGCGTTTGGATCATATAATATCTCATTATGGGAGAATATTATATTAACGAAAGAAAGATCACCTTGAAGATCACTGTGAGTGTTTAGAAAATATGTTTGGTTGGAAGGATAAATGGGTGGATATGTTAGATATATTACTAAATTGCCCTCTTTTTTACATATTAATATAATAGTATTTTTTTTTATTTTTTTTAATCATTCTTTTAACCCCCTACATTTGAAATTTTACTAAAACACCCTAGCCATATAAAACTTTAATTTTTAGCAAAATCACCCCACCCACCCCAAGCCACTGTCGGCACAGCCAAACACCACCACTAGTTGCCGTCAACAGTCAATAAAATGGTGCACGATTGGCCGTTTATGGTCGGTCGTGCACCGACAAAGTCGAAAATGACCATGGATCGCAAATCCATGGCCGGAAAATAGTCAGATCTATGGCCATTTCACGGCCAAAGATGTGACCATGAAACGGCCATAGATTTGGCCGTGAAAAGGCTAAATCTTTGGCCATGCCATTTCACGACCACATCTTTGGCCGTGAAACGGCCATAGAAACGCCATATTTGGCCGTTTCTGGCCATGGTTATGTGGCCGAAAAAGGCCTTATCGGCGCACGCCGACCAAATCCTGTTGGTCGTGCACCATTACAATGACTGAAGCTGTCGACCAGCGGTGGTGAGTCACGGTCGGTGATGATCTTGGGTGATTGGGGGTATTTTGTTAACTTTTAAACTTTTTTATAACTAGGTGTGTTTTAGCTAATTTCTCAAATGTAGGGGGCTGAGTAATTGTTATTAGGTAGATATTTGAGGGCAACTGTGTTTAAAATGGTTTTTAATTAAGGGCAAAATGGTTAGAAAAATCAAATTATCATGGTAATTTTTTAATAACACCCATAGCAAGGTAATAAGATTACCCTCCACATTACCAACAGTAAACACTATTTACAATAAAAGATTACCGTAATATTTTATTACTTGCAAACCAAACACCAGAATCTTGCAAAATAAACGAAGATTAATCCCGTTATCTTATATACCCTCAATCCAAACGACCCCTTAGAGTTAATTACCCCCTAAGGTTTTATACAAATTAAATATTCCCCCTCAATTATCGAAAATAACAAGTTACCTCCTAATGACTATGAGCCGTTAGTAAGTTCAATTATAGTTAATAACCCTAGTAACAGTCCCCATTGCCAAGACCCATTTTACTATCTTTGATTCAGGGTATGGGTATGGTCATGAGGGACGTAGCAGGTTTTTTAGTAAGTGGGTTCAAAACATCTAACTTGATAAATTTACAATAAAATATATATTAAAGTCCCAAATCTTATAACTTAGGCTTTTCAAAATCTAGGAATTTAATATTCCAATTTCAAATACATTTCATTAAACTTAACAAAAATCCATTCATGATCTTTCATCAAGCAAAAAAAAAAAAAAAAAAAAAGAACCCAAATCTTATAACTTAGGTTTTAAAAAAAAAATTTCTATTATCCTAATAAAATTCAACTTATAAACCAATGAAAACTCATCAAATCCAACTCTAAATATTAAGCAATTAACCAATATATCAAAATTAACTCAAACCCTCAAATCTCTACAACTTAGGGTTTCATCAATTCTTTAAACTCATTCAAAATTAACTTAATAACTAACCAAAATTTATCAAACCCAATTTAAAACAAAAATTAATTAACCCATACCTCAACATAAACAAAATTAAATCAAAACACACAACAAAATCTATGAATTTAATCTTCCAAATTCAAACCCATTTATTAAACTCAACAAAAACCCATAGGTCATGATCTTTCATAAATTAAAAAAGCTAAAAGAAAAGATTTTTAAGCAAAAAAAATAAAAAATGAGCATCATCTTACCTTGTAATCTCCAAATGAATAGTTTTTTTTTGAATAATCCAATCAAAAGAAAAAGAAAGTATGAGAGATAAAGAGAGGAAATAAAAAAGAGAGAAAAGGTATTAATTAATTCAAATTATTGTGGGGTCAAAATTGTAAATTCCATAATATATAACAACTATTTTTTTTTTCCAAAAGTTGAGTGGGTTCAATTGAACCCACAATTATGTATGTGGCTACATGCCAGGTAATGGTTGGGGGCATGGCTTGGCTTAGGGTGTGGGGTTTACTCCGTTTTGTGGGGGGGTATTGAGGTAGAGACTTAGGGTGTGTTTGGTTGGGATAATATGAGATTACTGAGGTAATAACTTCTTATATTACTTTATTATCACGTTTAGTTGTCAAGTAATATAAGATTCCGATAATCTTCTAAAACTAATAGTAATTATTGTTAATAATATAGGAGGTAATCTGATTACTTTCATTTTCTTAAGTACTTTAAGATTACTTAGCAATCTTATAATCTTGACAATCTTATTTTTGTTACAATTTTACCCTTAACTATTAAAATTTTTGGATAATAATGCCCTTGTTTTAGAATAAATTTACAAAAATACTAATGATTATTTTATCCTTATATATAGTTTTTTTAGGACATAAATACCCTTGGATGTTAAAAAAATTACCCAAGGTGGCCATTGTTGTCGATGCCAGAACAGTGCACGATTGGTTGGATCTGATTGGTTGTGTGCCAATCTGGTTATTTCTAGCCATATCTTTGACCAAATACTTCCAGTTCGTCGTAGATCTGGCTGTTTCTGGCTAGATCTATGACCAAATGACTAGATCTATTTAGCCGTCAATGGCGACTAGATCTCTGGCCGTTAACGACGGTCAGATCTCTGGCCATCAACGGCCATAACTTTGGCCGTTAACGATAGCCAAATCTCAGGCTATTAACGACGGCCAGTTATGGTCGTAGATTTGGCTTTTTTTGGCGAGATCCATAATGGATCTGACCGGAAAAAGATCATATCGGCGCACGACCGGCCATATCATACCAGTCGTGGGCCGTTCAGGCCATTGTCATCGTCACCGACGGTGGTGGCAGGCGACCGACAGTGGCTTGGGGTGGGTGGGGGTGTTTTGTTAAGTTTTTAAACTCTTTTGGTTGTTGGGGTGTTTTAACAATATTTCAAATGTAGCAAGTTAAAAAAATATTAAAAAAATAACAATAAAAATAATATTATATTAATATTTTAAAAAAAGGACAATTTAGTAAATTATATAACATACCCACCAATTTATTCATTCCAACCAAATATATTAATATAATATACTCACCAATTAATTCTAACGAACCAAACACATTTTCTTAAATATTCCTAGTAATCTTCAAAGTAATCCATCTTTCTATTAATATAACATTTCCAGTAATACAACATTCCCTGAACCAAATACACCCTTAGAGTTAGATTAGTCATTTCGTTAGTTTGATCTAGTCAATTGATGAAAAACAAATGGTTGTGTAACACTAAGGGGTACATTGTTATTTCCAATACGTCAGGGGGAAAACTGATATTCACGAAACCTCAGGGGAAAAACAAACTTTTAAAATTTATCAACTTGAAAAAACCAACCCTCCTCCTTCATCTCCGTCTTGCGCAAACCGTTAGAGCCTCCTGCCCACCTCCACTCCACTCCCCTCCCCTCCCCCTACGCAACCCATACAAACCCACACTATCCTTCCTATAATCTCTTCTCACTTTTAATTTACCAATTCCTGACAGAGATTGTGGTGTCAAGTGTTGAAAGGTATATAGTGATTTGCGTTTTCGTTGTTAGACAGATTAAGGGTATATGGTGATATTGGTGGTGGTTTTGGTGTTGGCGTCAATGGTTGGATGTTTTGATGCTAGTGGCGGCAGTGTATATCGTGGTTTTTGGAGATTTTCTAGGTGTATGGAAATTGTGTAAATTGATATAATTACCGTTCATCTATTTCATTTGAAGTAGCTTAATTATTAGGCTTCCAACTTCATTTCCAAGATTTAGGGTTCTAAATTTTTTTTGCCTGCTTTTTGGGTTTGGTTAGTGGTAATTAGTTCACAACTTGTTTCGAGGGTTTAGACTTGAGGTTTATGGTGTTTATTATTATTATTATTATTATTGTTGTTGTTGTTGTTGTTGTTATTATTATTATTATTATTTTAAATAACTTACTTTGGGGGAATTTTTGTATAAGAGTAGTTGCTTTGAGTTTGTTTTTGTTTTTAGATAATTTAAGTTAATGAATTTATTGGGTTTTAATATTTTCATTTTTGTTTTTCAGCTAGCAAATAGAAACGAGCATTGGAGGTGAGAGAAGGAATAAAGATCAATTGCTCTTGCTGGTATGCTCTTCTACACTACCTGTTTGTTTGATGCGTTCTTCTATTTGATAAATCTTGTTTTTGTTCTGTCATTGTTGTCTCCGCAGTAAAGCTTCTGTTTAATGGAAATGGGTTTGCTTTGACTGATGGAATCTACATGTAATAACTAAATTCATTAGTTTCAGGTTACGCTTTTCTGTCATTGGGGCTTGAGGTTTTGTTTCTTTGTATTGTTTATTGGAACCTATGTGTTGAGCACGTACTAAGAATTTTAATTATACTTTTAATTAAACTGCGATTTTGTTAACTCTTAGTATAAGAAATCCTAATTGCAGTTGACAACAGCAGTATTAAATTTTTATTTTTCAGCCATATATCTATATATGTTAACTTTTGAGTTTGTTTGGCTAGGTGTCATGGAAGCTGAAGAAGAAAATCCTGCATCAACTTCAGTGTTGGAGTCTTCTGCAGCAGTCCCTGATAATCAAACTCTGATGCTTACTGTTGAAACAATTCCACCTCATCCTGTCCAACCTATTATTCCACCAGTGGTCCCAGCAGCAATACCACCAGTGGTTGTGCCACCTATAGCTCCAATACCCACAATTCCTCCTCCCCAAGTTCCTGCTCCATTAGCACCTCTACCAGTCCGACCTCCTATCTTTAAGCCCGCTATGCCACCACAAAATGGGGAGGTGAGAACCAGTGACTCGGATTCTGATCATGATGACTTGGGTCCAACACGGGCTGCCACAGGTGAATATGAGATTTCAGAGGAGAGCAGACAAGTAAGGGAACGCCAGGAAAAGGCAATTCAGGATCTTCTCATGAAGCGACGTGCTTCTGCTCTTGCGGTGCCTACTAATGATATGGCTGTCCGGGCTCGTCTTCGCCGGCTTGGTGAACCCATAACACTTTTTGGGGAAAGAGAGATGGAAAGACGGGATAGATTGCGGATGCTTATGGCAAAGCTGGATGCTGAAGGGCAGTTGGAGAAGCTGATGAAAGCTCATGAGGAAGAGGAGGCTGCAGCTACTGCTACTGCAGATGATGCTGAAGAAGAAATGATCCAATACCCTTTTTATACTGAGGGTTCAAAGGAACTCTTGGATGCTAGAATTGATATTGCAAAATATTCTATTGTTAGAGCAGCATCTCGTCTTCAACGTGCATGTAGGAAAAGGGATGATCCGGATGAAAACATTGATGCAGAAATTGATTGGGCTCTGAGGCAGGCAGAGAGTTTGTTTCTTGATTGCAGTGAGTTTGGGGATGATCGGCCACTCTCTGGTTGCTCCTTCTCACATGATGGGAATCTGCTCGCTACATGGTATCCATCCTTTTGTCTTTCTCAAGATAACATACAAGCATCAATAGAGCTTCATTTTTTATGATTTGGATGCCATTTTTTCTTGCAACGGCTAGTTAATGGATTAATATTTCAGGGGCCAAGCAATTTTTTTTTTTTTCAAATAGAATGTCAGGTCACAGCCGACTATAAAACCATAAAAATTTCCCACCTTCCTCTAAAGAATGAATTAATGATATGTGCTCCTTGTTAGGAAAACTATTTGTATTCTGTATTTGAAACATTACACATGATAGGTCCTTCAAATTAGGTCATCTTGGTCCTTTCCCTTTTTGTGGAGCTGAGTATAAATATTCACATCATTCATGGGAAGTTCAGCTGAGAATTTTGACTTACATTTCTACCTTATTCAATTTGTTAATTAGGTTTAATAGGGTGGAAATGAGCTATGGCTTTGCATGTCTCACATGATTAAATGATTCTCCTGTAATGCTCATAGAATTAATAGAATTCTTGCCTTTTTTTTTTTTCCCCCAGTGCCTTAAGTGGAGTTGCTAAGATATGGAGCATGCCAAAAGTGGAAAAGGTTTCTGCCTTGAAGGGACACACTGAACGTTTGACTGATGTTGCATTTTCTCCTGTGCAAAACCATTTGGCTACTGCTTCTGCTGACCGGACTGCAAGGTTGTGGAACTCTGATGGATCTCTCCTGAATACTTTTGGAGGCCATCTGGATCGTCTTGCACGAATTTCTTTCCATCCATCAGGAAAATACTTGGGCACAACCAGCTTTGACAAGACATGGAGACTGTGGGACATAGATACAGGAGTAGAGTTGCTTCTTCAAGAAGGTCACAGTAGGAGTGTCTATGGAATTGCCTTCCACCATGATGGATCTTTGGCAGCTTCTTGTGGACTGGATTCGTTGGCACGTGTTTGGGATCTCCGTACAGGAAGAAGTATTCTTGCCTTTGAAGGTCATGTTAAGCCGGTGAGACTTTAAACTTGTGTGGTTCCTGTTCTTTTTGCTATTAAATTGATTGTATTTTGCCTTCCTTTAAATATAATATTTCACTAAATTACATTTTATCTCTGCTCTTTTTTTAGGTCCTCGGCGTTAGTTTTTCACCCAATGGATACCATCTAGCGACTGGTGGTGAGGACAATACTTGTCGCATATGGGACTTGAGGAAGAAAAAATCTTTATACGTTATTCCAGCACACTCTAATCTTATATCACAAGTGAAGTTTGAGCCTCAAGAAGGGTACTTCCTAGTGACAGGGTCATATGACATGACGGCTAAGGTGCATTTTCTTTGTACAGTTTTTGTTTCGTTGAATATATGTCATCATTATTTCAGATTACTGTAGCAAATTTTTGCTTGGCTCATTTAATTTTATGTGTTCGCAGGTTTGGTCTGGCCGAGACTTTAAGCTTGTAAAAACCTTGTCAGGGCATGAGGCAAAAGTTACTTCTTTGGATGTCGGTGCAGGTAACCTCTCTGGCTATTGGAAAACTAAAGCATATATCTGAAATTTTTATTTCTTTCTGTTCTTTTATTGAGATGAATTTGCATCGTTGAGAAATTCTGTGCTGCAATATATCCTGCTTCACACTCTTGAAGTGTAATATCCAGATGTATGCATTATAGCTCAACTTTTTTGCTGTTACTACTAAAGTTTTTCTTTCAAGTATATAATCCAAGTTTTCCAAAAATCTTATGCTATGTAAACTTTTCCAGTCCTAAAATTTCTTATTGCACCTGGGGTAACTTTTTGGAAAACTTATGAATATCAAAATATCTTTAAAGAGTTTTGACAGTCACGTTGCAACTGTCAGAAACTTCCTGAAATTGTTTTTTTTTTAATTGGTGCAAGAATATATGCTTAAGGTACTGAGTAATTTTTTTTAAGCTCCACAAATCCTGTTACTGGGTTTTTTTTTTTTTTTTTTTCAATTTCTGTGTTTCTGCCACATAGCTTCATTTTTGAAGTAGATTTGCGTCTTTTCTGGCTCTAAATAACCATTCCAGGATATGAAGAGAAGAGGAAAAGATAAAGCAAATATTAATAAAGGTTCTTAATGCAACTTCTATTTGGTTTGGATCTTCACAAGAAACTTAGGGCTGTTCATTTTGTGGCATAAGCATGTTCAACTATGAAAGTTACATGCCATAGTAAAACATTGGATTATTGCTTAAAACAAATTTAAACAATAATATGTACATATGAGGAAAGTGATTGATGATGAAATTAGAAGCTAATAGCTTCATATATGGTGCCAAAATCAAGACCATATAGTAATATTACTTTTGAGAAGTTATGCTGTATTCAGAATAACAGAGTGCAAGAACTTTAATATGTAAGTTTTCGGTGACAAATTTGGCCTAAGAGATCTTGCAGAAGCATGGCTGTTACTGTTTTTTGCAGCACTTTTAACTCATGTCTTGTTGAGCAGGTGGAAAAACTGGTTTGAACCTTGTATTCATCATACCCTAAATTTTACAGTTTATATCTTCTGGCTTTGCTGGAAAGCTCAATTTATGCTTCTACTGTCTAGATTTCTGTTTCAGACTGGAATGTGTATGTTTTTACTAGTTTGGTAATTTATAAAGTTGGTTTAATATAGCCTTATCTTTAGTCTTCGTAATCAATATAATACAATTTTAGCTTAGTCTAGAAGGTGTTCGTTTTAAATGGCTAAGTACTGTTTATGTTGGTTGATTGCAGATGGGTGTTCCATTGCGACCGTCTCACATGATAGGTGGATCAAGCTGTGGTCGGTCAATAGAAAGGAGCAGGCTATGGATGTTGACTGAGTTGCCATTTAGCTTCATGGGTTCTCTATTTAGCTCTCTCCCAGTTTCACTTTTCAAATCTTTTTAGACAAAATGGTTTTCAGAGTACTAGTTTTTCTCAGAAACATTTTTTCTGTGAGAGATGAAAGCATCTTGCATCTGGAAGGATTTTGAAGCCACTTGTATTCGGTCTGCTTGTTCAATGATCTAACTCTGCCTTTATTTAAATTTTGTTTATATTACTGATCAAATTAGGTAAAATTGCTTGTTAATAGGAAATCTGTGACAGATTTACATTGAAAGTTATGGAATAGTGTTTTGGCAGATTCAATGTAGTTCATATTTTTATTGACAGTTGAAATGATAGAAGACAACTTTTTAGAATTAGAAAAGCTAGTAGTTTCTTCTGGATTTTAATGATCATTGCTTCCACACTAATGCAGATGTTTTTAGTTTCATTCATTCTGTTTCACTGTTGTGGTAATATTATTCTTATCTAAACTAACATAAAAATACATCATTGCCTCGATTTCTTATTGTTGTGATTTTCAGTAGTTAGGAGAGGGGTGATTTTCAAGGTGTCGTTATACTTTGTGTTTAATGTCTGAAATGGATATTTTATTTTATAACTAAATAAATTATATTAATAGTAAGTTAAAGTTGGTTCTTGACCACTGTTTTCATATCGATGCTGGCAAAGCGGAGCAACGTTTTTCTTAGTTTTTGAATTGACACTTTGGCCCTCATAAATATAACTTCCTATATGGCCTCATTCGTTGAGTATTATTTTGGCCACCCTACCACTGGTAATACATACATTACATAGAAAATACACAACAATCGCATCCCTATACAAAGTCGATAAATGTCCCATCCCTTAAACCAATTTTGTACTTTGAATTAGCATGCCACTAAAGAATTTCCCCTGCCTTTATTCAATGACTGTCCTTATAACTAAAACAATATTGTTTCCAATTCACACAAAACATAACAATTAAATTAATCAAAGTCAATCAATGTAAATTAGATATAATCAATGAACATTAAATAATGCAATTGAAATCAAGCAACCACAACGAATTTTTAATGTGGAAACCTTTCAAGGTGAAAAGAAAAACCATGAGGACAGTAAATATGTAACAAGAAAGTTGTTTCCCATAATGTGTTAGGGACAGATCTGTTTGTTTTATTGTTCACACCTTATCCTACCCAAAATACATATTTGTTTCCACCATAAAACAATAACTCATTATTTCTATGTTCACCAGGTACGATGACTTGAGAGTTTTGGGTTTCCCTTTGTTCATCTCTACTTTCCACAAGGTAAGATATGCCATTTACATCACAACCACCATATGTTTTCCAATTTATGTATGATTGTTAAGTAATAACTTTTTAAATAGTATTTTATTTATCAGCTACCGTCCCTGCGGTTTAACAAAAATCCAATTTCTCACCAACTTTGGATAAACCCTCAAGCCTCAAGGGAGGTGGCTAAGGGTTTCTCAAATAACTGGTGGGAAACTAGATTTTTGTTAAACCTCAAGGGATGTTTTAATAACCAATCCGGGGTGAAACCCCGTAAAGTGGTTGGGTCTTGAGTTGATCAGTGCCCAAATGTTTAAAATACAACAAAAACACTCCTAAAAATAACATATAAGTCCCTACAAACACCACCTCCGGCGTACAAAACCAAGGCAAATATGACTTGTTTCCGACAACAACAACACTCCCCATCATCACGAAAAAACTCCCTGATTGCCTTGCCAATCGACGACAACATCCAACTTTGTTGCTGATTTAGTTTTGCGATTTCTAGTGGATTCACTCACCAAAAATCACTTCCATCACCACCATTGCACTCACCGACCCTTCCTCTTCAAAATCCCCAACACCCCAACCTTCAATTGTTCGTCAATCATTGTCCTAATTTCTAGGGTTTTCGGTGAATAGGAAAATTGATAACCCGACCCAGTAAGACTCAGAGTCTCGATTGAACCAATTCAACTGACTAAGCCGGATTGGGTTTTAAAACACTGCTAATAATAAGCCAATGTCAATATGAATATGTTGTTTTTTGTGTTTTTATTTTGAAAAATAAGAGCAAATTTGAATTTTGTACTTCTAAAAATTAAGAATCTATTCATCTCAAAAAGTGTGTACATCATTTTCATATGGTAAGTATGAAACATTGCAATATAATAGGGAATGTTAACATAATAAACATTGCTTTTTACATTGTGTATTTATAGATTTCTAGTTATACCTGTGATTCTTATGCTTTAAAAAACAAAAAATAATCAAGTAATAATACCCATCTTGTAAGATACAAGTAGAGAACGAAAAGAAGAAAATGAATGCGATTTCACTTCTCCAAACAAGTATTATGCTTTCGTATTCTGTATTGCGTTAGCAACATCTGTGTGGATATCAAAATGCCAAAAAATGTACTTGGGAATTGCTGGCTTAAACTTACTCTTTTTTCTACACCGAAAACACATATCATATGCCACAACATTCTCAATTTTTGTAAGCAAAAGTTAAAAACTATAAGAAGAAGATAATTTCTTGGACACTACACTGCTGCCTCAGCCTCATTTGTACCAACCGGTGAGGAAGTACCTCAGCACAAAACATAGTGCGCATGCGATAGCCTGTTCATGTTCAAACATAAACTGTTGATATTCAAACATAATCATACATACAATCAACATATGCAATATGTTAACCCTAATTAAACTGCCTTGGCATCTCATCAACTTAAACTCCATTGGTAGTATCTATGAAAATGATGTTCTCAAACGACTAAAAACTCGACAACTTCAGAAAATTCTTAATTTAAGTTACAGTGGTACTTTTGGTTGGGTTACTAAACTAGACTGCATGTTTGAAATTATATCAACTGATTACTTATTTACAAAACAGCAGGACCCAAAACATAGCAAGTTCAGGTAGATCTTCTCACTTCTAGCCCAAGTAAAAGGGAAATATGCTGGTTCAGAAAGGATTTAGTCATCTATTGCATACCCAGGCTTTAATTACATGGTCAAGGGGGCTTGGAAGCGGATTCAAAAGACTAAAGATGAAAAAGTAAACTAGTTAAAAGGAAAATGAACATAGACAAGAAATAGTTCACCTGGAAAACAAGAAGTGCAGTGCAAAGTCTATTTTCTGACATCTTGCCAAATATTCTTAAGAAAAAGTTAACAAGTGTCCCGTCATTCGTCCCAGTCAACAATCCAGTCTGAGGGTCAAACCTGACAATTAAGAAGTACGAAAAATATCCATGAGAAAATTTGCATAGGATGCCAACAGAATTGCCTCAGTATAAAACTCAAGCAAAAGTGCAAAGAAAGCTACCTAGGCAAACGATGCCGTGGGCATTGGACGAAGCCAAAAAGCTGATAAAATTAACTTCAAATTAGATGCCTTGCATATCTAGAGATCTACAAAGAATTGGAAGTTGAGATAGAGAGTTTATTGGATCAAACCTGGGGGACTGACAAGAGAAAGTTTATCACTTGAGGGGCAAAGAAAATCAGCAGTGTCTCACTGAATGAGGGAAAAAGAAGTCAAATTACTTACCAGGTAATGATATGCATATTAATCCATGTAGATTACAGCTTAGTAAACACAAATATATTAATATAGAGGCAAAATAAGGCAGCAAAAATGCACAATTGACAAATTGTAGGTACTAAATATTGATAAACAGTAGTACATTGAATTCAGTAGCAATGGAGTATGAGATTGCCTAATGAGTATAAAGTTCTAGTTAAGGTTGCAATTTACGCAGGCAGGAAGAAATAACTAGTTTGTTTTCAAATATCTTTCTTTTATAAATGAGAATGAATTAGAGTCTAAGTCAGGTAAACCTGTTTATAAATAGAGCTCGGTTTCATGAAGGATACACATTCCAAAGAAAATCAGGGATACAGATTCCAAGTCTTAGTGTGACTGAAGATTATATATGTATATACATACATGCTCATTTAAAAAAAGATATACACATACATATGGCGACTGAGGTGGAAGGCTTGATCTCCAATTCAATTATTCACCAACACATTATTCTCTCATGCTGAAACAGTAAAGAACTTCTTATAAACGAAGAGCATGCAGGTGTATTTCTTCAATCTCTTTCTATTAGCATTAGAAAAATAATGGCCAATTTCCAACATACATGTTTTAAAAGGAACCTTTGCAATTTGATTCTACAGAAAATTCTAACCATAAATTTCTCAGGTATGTTGAACAGATTTGTCCAAATATTATTATTATTATTATTTATTTTTTTTATGATAATTAGAACTTACAAAATAGTGAAATGAGTAAATACAAGAAACACACCTGAAATGGCCTAGAATCCCAATTACAGCCATAGCCATACCAGCGAAGTACGTGTAAGTGTCTCCAACAAAAACTGAAGAAGGATACCTAAGGAAACAAGAAAAATAGTAAAGTGTTATTAAGACTTTATTATATGGTCAAGCAATTAAACTCAGAAAAAAAAAATAAGTGCTATTACCAGTTGTAAGAAAACAAAGCCAATGATGTGGCTAATAAGGGTTGAACCAGATAAATAGAGAATGCGTGTGCCTGTTTATACTCAGGATCCACAGACGCTCCAATTTGCATGATATTATGTATCAAAATCTGTAAATTGCTAAGAATTGTCAGATTCGAAATAAAAAATGGATTGAACCTATTTCACCATAAGTGTGCTTACAGCAGATGCAATCACAACAGTTTGCCCCACTTCAAGGCCGTTCAAACCAGCATGAATATTAATGGAGTTTGTACAAAAAACTGCCAAAAGCCCCATATATAGTTTATATATCCATCCTGTACCATCAAAAAACAATCTTAAGTTGCAGTAGAAAGATAACCAATATAGAGGAGTATGATGAAGAATCTAAAAAAAATCAAGAGAAAAAGAGAGAAAATGCCATAATGATATTTTAGTGATTCTCATTCTACTATTTCATATTGTCTCAAATTATTCAAAACCATACCTAGATCCAAAATCTTGAAGCCAACATAAGGAACAAGAGGTTTTGGTATAATAATAGTGGTATGTCCAGCATATGCCATCAACAAGGGAAGAGCAGCAAATGACGGCAGTAATAACTTCCTGCGCTTCACAATTACAATAAAGCATAAAGAGATTTAATAAGCATTAGTTTACAAGGCTGATGGGAAGAAAACAACTTCTTCCAACAAATTAACATGTTTTTAATAGTGCTGAAAATCTTATGAAGAGACAGGATACTCACACTCTCCAAGGGACATCGAGGACATCATCTACAAACCCAAGCAAAAGCATGAAGCAGATGGATGCTAATGCTGCATTGTACTCAACAAGCCACTGCATGAATGAAAGATATGAAACTTAAATATTACAAATTCAGAACATGCATAAAACTCAGTTTGAAACTGAAGTCTCCGTTTTAGTTTTGTATTAATTAAAGGGGGTTCCCCATCTAATCATATGCAAGAGACATTTTTACTATCTTATACCTGAAAATTGAAGAGACAAATGGGAGGGAAAAAGTCAGAAACTAAATCCTTCCAAAGGAAACCAGCTAAAGGCAAAGAAATCTCCTGATACGTCAATGTCACTTGCACTAGATAAAACTTAATATAAAAAAATCTTATTCCGATAGGACATTTACATGCTAGTCATATGAATTATTATATCTTTTTCTGTTTAGTCTGCTCAGCCTGCTAAAAGTCAAAAGCTTCAGAACCAATTGTTTCTTATGGAAAACTAGTTTAACATTTTATCCTAATTCTTTTGTGATAGGCCAGATCTTAATGAAAATACCAACAACTTAAGTTGACTAACCTTGACTGCATTGCTTTATTGATCATGTATTATCATAGATCATAAGCCATAACATCTATTTTGTAACCTCAATCAATTATCTTTTCATCCTTCCCCTAGTCATTGCAGCTCCTTCAACCTCTTCCTCTTGAAGAGTTCTATAAGTGTAGTGACGAGTCTTTTAGCTAACACAGTGAAACCATCTTTGCTTTTGATGTAGGACAGGAAGTAGAATGAAAAATGAAAGAGAAAATAAATGGGGGAAATTAGGAGAGAAATGCAGATAGAGGCAGTAGAGAAACAATATGTTATTCAATTCATTCAAGTCTGCATTCTTTTGTGTTAGGTTACATATTAGGCAAAATACAAACAAATTAAGTCAATTGACCTTCAGTGTATTGGTTTATCGAAATGAATTATCATAGACCATTAGTCTTAATATCTTTTCTTGTAAACTCATCCAATAATCTTTTAACCCTCCCCCTAGCCATTGTAGCTCCTTCAATGTCTTACTCTTGAAAAGTTTCAACTCCCACTTTTCCCACAATCACAATCAATTATTTCCTATACAACAAAATGAACATCTGTATGCATTCATTGTCCATCATTTTGTTGACACAAGTTTCTAACTTCCAAGTTTCTTACAATCACAATCAATATTGTCCTGTATGCTTTCTTATCCAGAAAACTACATACTCCAAAGTCTTTTATGTAGATCTGACTTAGGAATAATCTGGTGCCTATTTAGAGGTCTTAGAATTGAATCAATGACTACGCCAAAGTTAACAAGTATAAAGTCATAGAGCAACTGGCTTAGAAAGCAAAATATGCTTCAAGTTTTATCAAAAGGTCAACTAGTAATTACTAAAGCAAAGATTTTAGAGATTTTGGGATTTTCTCTGTATTTATTTATATAAATAAATCCGCAATAAATTAACAAAAAGATGAACTACAAACTTAAGAGAGATACGGACTTACATTTGAGTCTGCAGTAAAGTTAAAATACTGAAACAATATGGCCAAGACCATGAATACAATCCCAACAACAATACCCAATGACTCTGGTCTGAAAAACAAAAGTTAAGCATCAGTAACTAAATCACATCCAATGAACTAGTCAAAAGAGATATTAGATGCTATATTTGTCAAAAACGAAAAAAAATAAAAAAAATAAAAAAAATACTTGCTCCTTGCTTGGACAATATATGTGCAAATTGAGGACCTCAATTTAGATTTTGAATAAAATCAAAGACCAATAATACATTGAATGAAATAACACAAACTTAAGTTTTATAGAACCTTATAAATCAGGAAATAGAAAAAAATGCAAAGGCTTATGCATTGAATTAACCCTAAAGCGCAAATTTTCTATTCAATACACGAATAAAAATAAAATAAAATAACGCATCCTTTGGTCAAAAAAACGGAATCAAACACATGAACGCTTCATAATTCGATCAAACAAACAAAGCCCACTTCATTAACTAAACCAAACTGAAAACCCAATACATACCCACTTAAACAAATCACCCAAACAAAAAAAGAAAAAAACTCACACTTTAACAGTGCCTTGCGGGGTGCCCTTCTTGTTGATATCAAAACCAAACAAGTTCCTCCTCAAAACGTATGTAGAAGCGACGGGTATCATCTTCTGGGTGACAAAGAAGCCAGCGAGACTGAGTCCAGCATTGATAAGAATGGATCTCCGGAGCTCAGATTCAAGCTGGTAGTGGTAAAAAATGAGGTAAAAGTAAGGCAATGACAATATGAAAAAAAGCTTCAAAATTAAACCCGATTTGGGCGGGGCGATTGGTGGGTCATCGGTTTTTGGAGGGACTGATACTGGGGTTGTTGGTTTGGAGGTGTCTGTTGCCGTTGAATTTGTGGCTGAGGGTCTCTTGCGAGCTGCCATCCTCAATTCTCTTCCCCGTCGTCTCGCTCAAGTTTGAAGTTTGAAGTTTGAAGTCTAGTTGGTAGGCTTTCAGTAGTTGAGTTTTGCCAGCTTCGGTGTCATCTTGCCAATGAATTTTAGCCACGTGAGCATGATAGACACATGGCTGGACGAGTAATGCCACCTTTATCCAAATTTTCTTTGCAATTATTGAAATAACGATAGTCTTACCCCACCCCAATGCTATTAGTATTAGGAGGAGAGGGTTTAGTTAAGATGGCCTATGACATTTGCCTTTAAAACGTTCAACTTTACTCAAATGAAAGCTAGCCCTTTCAAATGTTCAACTATCCAATAGTGCACCAATCATAATCTTTTATAAATTGCTTGATGATGATATAAGATTACCAACTAAAATGGTGTCCTTTCTGATGCTGGTATTATAAAGAGTCAAATATTTGCACAATGGATCAAATATTAAAATAATATTTTTAATATTACAACACAAAACTTTCTTAAATCAAATTTCTAATTCCCAAAATCAGCACATGTTTTACTTTTACATGACAACAAAATTTCCATCTGTACAGTCAGAGCTTCCCATATCTCCAAAATTTTATAATAAAATAAGCAACCAAGGAGGAAAGTTAAAAAATAGGAGCTCTGGGATCATTGGAAGAACTAGTGCTTGAGTACAAGCCCAATTGGACAATGATCACTACCGCCAATATCAGGAAGAATGTACGAATCATGAACTTGGTCGGCTATGGATTCTGAGACAAGAAAGTAGTCAAGTCTCCATCCTGTTTCAGAATCCAATCTTAACCATATAAGCAAACAAAACATCAAATTATAGAAAGAAGAATACGATAAAGATTTAACACTAAGATCATATTGTCGGCACAAGAATTATCCTGAAATCTTGCAAATTTGGACATATTACAGTATTTTGAAAATATACAAACAAAAAGCAGTAACTCAAAACACTCATCTACCTTTGTTGGTTTTTCTCGCACCATGCCGATAACCCCAATATGTATAGCCAACAACGCCAGGATGTTGTGCTCTGAAGGTATCCACAAATCCCTGAGATAAGAAATTCTTGCCAAATGATTGCCTTTCTTCATCTGTAAAGCCAGCACTTCTTTTGTTTCCCTATGAAAAGATGCAGATATTACAGAACATAAAAATTAAACTGTGGTGACAATATCACTATGTTATTATACATATAACAGATGGCACAATGTTGGTTTTACTATATTTGCAAATGATGGTATTGATGTCAGAGCAAAAAGAATCAAAACAAAGCGCCAAGATTTTAAAACACTTACAGCAGGGTTATAAATGTCTATCTCTTGATGAGCACAATTTAGATCGCCTGTCAAAATGACAGGCTTCTTCTTTTCCAGCTCCTGGATCATTCATGCAAAACATCATAAGCATTAACTTATACAATATGAATGACACACATCAAATAGCTAATAAACTTATTTTATGGAGGGAAAAAAAGCAACTAACATACACTACACCTAAAAAAAATAGATGGAACATATACAATTGCACACTAAATTCAATAATTAAGAATAATATTACACTTACAAAGAGCTCTATACAAAGTGATGTGACAAGTGGTGTGGCAATGTCACATCATCACTTACCAACTCAGTCTTTTGTAAAACATTTAATAATTAATTAATTGTGTTAATTAAAATATTTTAGTTAACCCAAATTCAGAAAAAACAAAAAAAAAAATGGATTCTAAAATACTTCTCACCACCACTAGATCAGAAAACCCCAATTCCCTTTCAAATAACAAAAAAAAAAAATAAAAAAATTCCTGTAGCCATTCACCGGCTACCGGTCGTGGTTAAGGCCAAGCCGCGCGGCTTACCCTCATAACAAGGTCTATCTGAACCAGGCCTTTGCTTCACCGATGATTATAAGCCCTGCGGCTTCACCAGTGAAAGGCCAGATCTAGGCCTTAGCTTCCGAGAGACCAGACCAGATCTGGTCTCAATCGCCGGCGAATCCCATCGGTTTCTAATCGCCAACGAAGCCGCACTGCTTCTCTCTCCCCTACTATCTCTCACCTCGCTATCATTCATTGTCGAGACTTTGCAACCCGATTTTGCTCAACGTTAATTTGATTTGGGCTGAAGATTTAATTTGATTTGGGTTATATGGGTTTAATTTTTGTAATTTTGTTTTTTTTTTTAAAGATCTAGTGGAGATGAGATGTGTTTTATTTTGTTGTAATGGATGTTTTGTTGGTGAAAAATGAGAAGGATCAATGAATAACATGAACGAAAGACTAACAAATTTTGTTCATTTTGTTGTAATGGAGGTGATTGATGAATTAATGAAGATTAATCTGTAAAATGATCTAGTATTAACGATTCTGGTTAAGTTTTTATTTGATTTTTTTTATTAGTTTGCTGTTAATTTAGTATTGAAGATTGGTGGTGGTGGGTAGGGTTTATTATTTGAAAGGGAATTAGGTATTTCTGATTTAATGGTGGTGAGAAGTATTTTAGAATCCAACTTTTTTTTTTGAGTTTGGGTTAACTAAATTATTTTAATTAATTAATTATTAAATGTTTTACAAAAGCCTGAGTTGACAAGTAATGCCACATAACTTTGTATGTGACTCTTTTTAAAACTCTTTGTAAATACAGTATTACTCAATAAATAATTAAGACCTCTGTTTCTTGACAAGCAAAAGGCTAGCAGACATGGACAAAAAGATCACTCTCTACCGTACAAAGACATAGGAGATGACATGGCTTCTAACAGCTTACATATACTGTATGTAGATTAAGTATAAAGAGAAGAAGCCTGCTTACTTTCATGTGCCTGCCAAGAGATGGATCCCAATCTGTAATCCTGTATGACTAGAATTAAAAGAAAAGCCATCAGTCCAAGAAAAAATCTTGAAAAATAGCATAAACTAGCAATATAACACAAGATGGTTAAGGTCATTACCAGTCTTCTCAAGCCATCCCCAGAGTTAGGAACATAGGTGTTTAGTAAATAAAATGAATCGAACTCAGCTGTCACAAGCCGTCCCTCATTATCATGATCTTCTATACCAAGGCCATATGTGACTGAAAGTGGTTTTATCTGTCCAAAAAGTGCTACGCTTTTAAACAAAAATTAATCATAAGCAAAACCATTACCAAAGTGATGACTTGCTTGCAATTTAAAAACCATTAGCAGGTAGTCAGATACTTGGCAGTAGGAAAAAGTCAACATAAATGCTTGCAATTTATTAAACTTACAAAATTAGAAGGAAACTCATTATCAAAATTTGCAAAGAGGACAAAGGTTCTGTTTTTAGCCTTACAAAGATTAATCATATACAAGCAAGTTTTTACCTTAATTATACATATTTATATTAGATAACACACTGTTATTCTCAAAATCATTATACATCTCAAACTCAATGTAAGAAATTTGATAGCTATAACTTAATTCAATGACGTCATTTGTGAAACTATTGTGCTGCTTATTTCATCCAGAATACTTTATTTCATCCAGAATACTATAAGAATTAAAAAGGGAAGAAAGAAAGAAAAACCAACGACATTATAATATTTATTAGGAACTGATTGATTGGTTTATAAAACTGAAGATTTTAAAGTGATAATCTAAAATAACTAAATATAAGGTGAGCAGATATAATCATTCAGTTGAAATTATTAGCGCTTGTACAAGAAATAGCCTCCCCACTGATGAACAGAGATGAAGAGCATGTCTTTTTCCCAAACAAAGCAAGAGAATACTTGATTTTGTGAACAATAAAATAGACTGCTTATTTTCAAAATTGATTAAAAGAATAAACATACCCGCGAGATAATTGCTGCACCAGAATAACCAAGTTTAGAAACACTACATGTCCAGAAGCTATTCTCATATCCTCCTATGAGAGATTGTTTGATTGATTTAACATCTTTTTCCTGTGCCCAAAATTAAGATGCATTAAACCCAAAAGAGACAACTCTAAAAAAATAAACAAAAAAAGTACATCAGCTAAAGCAAAATGTTCACAACTTTTACCATGGTAGAATGAAAAAAGAATATTGTTAGTCTCTATATTTCACTTATATCAACAGTACAACCTAACTCAAATATATACACACTCAACAATTACAAATATACCCTTTACACTATATATATACGTAGTTTCCAACACTCCCCCTCAAGCTGGAGCATATATATATCTATCATGCCCAACTTGTTACAAATATAGGCTTACCCGTTTACCAACTAGAGACTTCGTGAAGATGTCAACTAGTCGTTCCCCTGTTCTAACATGATTAGTAGCAATTAACTTTTGTTCAAGTTTCTCTCTTACAAAGTGACAATTCACTTCCATATGCTTAGTCCTCTCGTGAAAGACTAGATTGTTTGCTATATGTATGGCTGCTTGGTTGTCACACCACAAGTCCATAGTCCTTAGGTCACCAAACCCAATTTCTCAAAGAAGATGTCTTGTCCATATGAGTTCACACGTAACTTGTGCCATAGCCCGATACTCAGACTCTACGCTTGACCTAGCTACAACCGGTTGCTTCTTACTTTTCCAAGAAACAAGATTTTCCTCCAACAAAAACACAAAACCCAATCACAGACCATCTATCCACAGAGGATCCTACCTAATCTGCATCTGAAAAACCTTCTACCTTATTATGACCATGATCACTGTAAAGAATCCCACGTCCAGGGGCTCTTTTTAGATACTTCAAAATATGGAGGACCGCATCCCAATGAGATGTCCTAGGAGATGACATAAACTGACTCACCACACTCATTGAAAAAGCAATATCTAGACGGGTTACTGTAAGGTAGCTTAACTTTCCAACTATCCGTTTGTACCTCTCTGGATCACCAAACATCTCTCCATCCTTAGCATTCAATCTCACATTAGGAACCATAGGAGTGTCACAAGGCTTAGCCTCACTTAGACCCATTTCGGTCAACACATCTAACACATACTTGCGTTGAGAGAGAAAAATCCCTTTCTTACTCCGAGAAACTTCGACTCCCAGAAAATACCTTAAAGTGCCCAAGTCTTTTGTGTGAAATTTGGAAGCCAAAATTTTTTTCAAACTCTAAATGCCAACATCATCACTGCCAGTGATTACAATGTCATCAACATAAACAACCAAAAGAATGATGCCAGAACTAGATTGCTTATAAAAGACAAAGTGATCATAAGCACTCCTATGTAAACTAGCCTGAGTCACCACTTCGCTAAACCTCCCAAACCACGCCTGTGGAGATTGCTTTAAGCCATATAAAAATTTTCTCAGTTTGCATACCTTTCCTGACTCCCCTTAAGCAACAAACCCTGGAGGTTGCTCCATG
This sequence comes from Pistacia integerrima, assembly GCA_026225825.1. NCBI lineage: Eukaryota > Viridiplantae > Streptophyta > Magnoliopsida > Sapindales > Anacardiaceae > Pistacia > Pistacia integerrima. The sequence goes on along the minus strand of CM047739.1, from coordinate 6,798,164 downwards.
TAAACCTCTTCAAGAAGATCACCATGTAAAAAGGCAGTTTTTACATCAAGTTGGTGAAGAGGCTAACAATATGAAGCTGCAAGAGAGATGAATAGTCGGACAGAGGTCATTTTAGCCACTGGGGAGAATGTCTCAGAATAATCAATACCATACGTTTGGGCATAACCTTTAGCAATCAACCGAGCCACAGTCCTATCGGGATTAGCCTTCACTGTGAAAACCCATTTGCACTCAATAGCCTTTTTATTTTTAGGCAACCTCATTAGAACCCATGTATCATTATGTTCTAGAGCCAACATCTCTTCTTCCATAGCCCTTCGCCACCCATCATGAGCAATTGCTTTAGACACAGAGTTGGGAACAGACACGGAGTTTAAAGAGGCAATAAAAGACTTGGAAGATGAAGACAAAGAGTGATAGGAAACAAATGAGGAGATAGGATAGGTACAAGAGCGCTTACCTTTATGAAGAGCAATGGGAAGATCATAATCATGGTCAGAGGAAGGAGGAACCGGATCCGAGGGCGAGGCAGTTGACAGAGGCAGTGGATCAAATGTTGCTGCAGGTGTCTCATGGTGCTGGTGAACCCTGCGAGAGTATACTTGGGTGATAGGAGGACGAGATGGTAGAGGACTATGATGGGTAATGTTGTAAACAAGAAGAACATCAGGGGGTGCTTCAAGAGAAGTAGATGAAGTGGAAGACTCAACATATAGAGTGGTTTCAAAAAAGGAAACATCAGCTGAGATAAGGTACTTACCTAGGACAGGAGAAAAACAATGATAACCCTTCTGATATCGGGAATAACCCAAGAATATGCACTTGAGGGACCTAGGTTCAAATTTGGATGCATGAGGTCTAACATCTTGAACAAAACACGTGCACCCAAACACTTTAGGAGGAAGAGAGAATAAAGGCTGTAATGGAAAAAGGATGGAGAATGGGATTTGACCACACAAAACAGAAGAAGGCATGCGATTGATCAAGTGACATGCTGTAGAGATAGCATCTGCCCAAAATTTTGTAGAGACTTTCATGTGAAAAAGGAGAGTACAAGCGACTTCTAATAGATGACGATTTTTGCGTTCAACAACTCCATTTTGCTGAGGTGTATAAACACATGATGATTGATGAATAATACCTCTAGTAGACAGAAAGGAGGAGAAAGTGGCAGAAAAGTATTCTTTGGCATTATCACTTCTGAGAATTTTAATAGATGAAGTAAATTGATTTTGTATTTCAACATAAAAGGTACAAAATATGGAGAATAATTCAGAACGATTTTTCATAAAGTACAACCAAGTTACACGTGAAAAATCATCCACAAAATAACAAAATATCGATATCTAGACTTAGACAACACAGGGCAAGGACCCCAAACATCAGAGTGTATAACATCAAAAGGGGCTGTGGCTCTTTTGTTTATCCTAGGGCTATAGGACACTCTATGGTGTTTTCCAAACTAACACGCCTCACACTCAAGGTGTGACACTGACCCTACACTAGGACACAACCTTTTCAAAATGGGAAAGGAAGGATGACCAAGGTGACCATGTAGTATAGGTAGAGATGAATCACTGGTACACGCAACAGGTTGAGAGACAGGAGTGGAGACATCATCGAGCATATACAGGCCACCTGATACACGACCCTTACAAATAATCCGCCTTGTCCCAAGATCCTGAAATATACAATGAGTAAGAAAAAAGTAAACACCACAATTAAATGCATTAGTAATTTGACTAACTGATAAAAGATTAAAGGAAAAATGAGGAAGGCACAAGACAGAGGAAAGAGACATAGATTTGTTGAGATGGGCAGTACCACATCCAATAGTAGGTGCAGTAGACCCGTTAGCTAAGGTAACCGAAGACAAATTTGGAGAAGGTGTAAATGAGGAGAGAATACCTGTATCGCCTTTCATATGGTGGGTAGCACTTAATCAATGACCCGATTACTTACTAGAAGTGGACAAAGCAGTGAGGATTACCTAATCAAGGGTTAAAGTAGTGGTAGTCGATGGGATGGATGACCGGGAGCAAGAATTCTGAGTGAGACGAGCATATTCTGCTGCAGAGATAGTAACCTGTGATGGGGTAGGTAAGCGACCATCTTGAGTTACAACATGAGCAAACGTCTGAGTGTCTTGCACATTCGGGGGCTTGCCATAGAGCTTCCAACAATTTTTTTTTACGTGACCCTCGGCACCACAGTGAAAGCAAGTACGAGGGCCATTACCACGATTGTTCCTGGTATCACGACTTGTCCCTTTGTTACCTTTGCCAGACTTCTTGCTAGCTAGGGCCGCATGATCAACATTAGGATCCTTAAGGGTTTCTTTGTCCTTAGACACTCCTCGATCTTCCCCCTTACTAAATCTGAGAAGTCGAGCAAAGACATCCGTAAGAGAGGAAAGTGTCTCACCGGTAAGAAGTTGTGTACGAGCTATCTCATATTCTGGTCTCAACCTAGCCAGAAAACATTGCATTACCACTTGTTCTTCTTGTGCTTACATCATCTTCACATCAGTAGGGACAGGAAACATAGCCTTTTTTTCTTCAAAGGCTTGTTTTATCTCTGTATAATATTTGAGCAATGTCTTCTCTTGCATATTTGCTCGATAGATCTTCAATAACAATTCGTGCGCATGAGACAAGTCTTGTTTACCAGCATACAAGAACTCTAGATACTCCCATAACTCCTTCACTGTATCACAATGACCAATCACATCATCCACGGACGAATCGAGAGTGTTCTGAATCTGATTGAAGAGCTTATCATCTTCCCTGAGCCATCTTTTTTTGAGTTTTATTATCATTTTCTGTTTTCTCAGGTGGATCCTCGATTAAATGGTCTCCCATATCAATGCTGGACACATATCATCAGATAATCCGCTTCCATTGAATATAATTCCTTTTTCCCAATAATTTTTTATCAGTAATTTTGGTGGAGGAAGTGACAATTTCATTCACCATCTTCTTACCGTCCTCTACCATACTGTCCAGCAAATAACTCTTAACTCCACAAATTCACAACAATCTCAACACCACACAACCCAAGCAAACACAACAACTCAAACAACCAGGATTCACAACAACTCTGGTATCACATTTTCCAACTCCAAGACAACACAAAAGTATAGAGGATTACGAGTGGCTTACCGAATGATCAAACTTGTGGACTTTTGTTGTATAGATACAACTTTACCTTCCTTCAACTTGAGGTTCCTCAGAATATTCTGATCAAAGCATGTCACAAAGCATTCCCATTTTGACTAAAAAAAAAGATTTACTGCACCAAACTAACAATCAGAGAAGAGAGAATTTACTGCACCAAACCAACAATCAGAGAAGAGAGAAATGATTTACTGCACCAAACCAACAACAGAGAAGAAAGAAGATTGGAGCAGAATCAGCACTTGCCAGAAAAAGCGAGGCTAAGAGCAGACGTCGCCGGAAAACAGAAACACGTCGCCAGAAAACAGAAAAAAAGGTTAGACTCGCCGAGAGAGTAAAACGTGGCAGGAAGAGGTCGACGTCAGCAGGGAAGAGCGCGTCCACCGGAAAACGAGGGCACGTCGCCGGAAAACAAAAACAGAGGTCAGGCGTCCGCCGGGGGTTGAGGGAAGAGGTTAGACATCGCCAGAAACCAGAGGGAAGAGGTCAGACGTCGCCGAAAAACAGAGGGAAGAGCAGACGTCGCCGGAAAAGAAAACGAAAGGGCACGTCGCCGAAAAAGCAAAAAGAAAAGAGGTCGAACACGTCGCGGAAAACGGGGTGGGCGAGAGGAAAGAGGTCGCCAGAAAACAGAAGCAAGCAAATGGGTTTAGGGTTTACGTGTCCAGAGCTCTGATACCATGTTAGTCTCTATATTTCACTTATATCAACAGTACAACCTAACTCAAATATATACACTCAACAATTACAAATATACCCTTTACACTATATATATATATACATAGTTTCCAATAAATATTAACCGTCAAATAAATTTAACAATAAGAGCAATATGTGTGCTCAAACATGATTACCAAGTTTGAAGCAATACAAGTCCGGATGTATTGACATACTTACCTGCAGTTTAGTCTCTTGCAAGCATAGTACATCAAAATTTTCCCTTTGAGCAAGTTGCAATACGGAGAATCCCTCGTGTTTCAATAATGCTCTTAATCCATTAACATTCCATGACATAAGCTTCACAGATTTAGGATCCTCTGGAGGGGGTGGAGGCCTCATAGTTCTAGGATTGTAGGGAACCCAACCTTTCTGGGGCTTCTTATGGGCAAGAACGGTCCAAGGTTCACTTTGAATTTCATTACCAGCAGTAACAACTTCAACATGAAATACAAATAAAATTACTCTTTATTCAAGAGGGGTTCTTGCCTGGAAACATTAACCATAGTGCCGTCTATGCTCTCAGTAAATTCAAATGAACTCAGAAAGCACATGTGTAAGAGAGAAAGGGAACAGTTCCATAAATGAAAATGATGGCAAATGAATATCATTAGCAGTGAAAATAAATCGATGATAGCTATGTACTTATATTTTAGAGTACCTGAAATCCCATCAGTTTTGATTGACATCTTCCGTTTGGTTGTGATTACTGTAGTATTAACTTCAACTTGTTTATCCTCAACCGGTGATTGTTTAACCTTTCTCTTATTCCGTTTAAGCACAGAAACCTCCGAAACAGAATCAATTTCTTGAACATGGTCCTGATCAGATATATTCTTACCCTTCCTTTTTAAAGATATTCTTTCTGAAGAAATGGAGGATACATGTTCTACTTCTACATGAGAACTTTCCTCTGCACATGCAAGAAATTTCTCAACTTAGGAAATGAGCAACCTAGCATCAAAGTCCATTAGGTTGTGGAGAATAAGGAAACTACCATTAATTGTAATGAAAAATTATTCTTTTCGTTAATCTTATCAGCAACAATAAAATATTTCTAAAGAATAATAAACTTTGCTTCTGCAGTAATATTTTTTACCTCCTATCTTTTTCTCTACATAACCCTTCAAGGCAGACATAAGAGCAAATTTACCACCTTTGACAGGGACCCCAATACTCCTGACCATTCAAATTTAAAATATCAAATCACTCTTCAGATTTAGAGGTCAACTGTCATGAATTGAAAAGACCAGTTTACTCATAAGGCATATAAAAGTACGTTGACTAAAGCAATAACTCAAAAAGATCTATAACACGAAGCACATAGGTCTTTTAAGTACATAGAAATATCACATGTATTATTCATGAAGACAATGTTTATATTTATGGAGAAGAATACAAGTATAGGAAATCGTGAATTTCTGTATGTTAAGCCATACCTCAATGTAGTTCTGAGTTCTTGAACTGTCATGAACTCAATTCTCCCGGGATCATCCCTGATACTCTGAATATTGACTAAATTACTTTCCACACCATTTCCCTAAACAATTTACATTGAAACAACAGAAAGTATCAGCGACTGTTTAGACTAAAAGCAAATAGGCAATGGCTGAAACATGTAAACCCATAAAATAACCTTAATTATCTTCTCAGTATTTGTGCTTGTACCCACTAATCCTTTCAATTTTTTATGTTTCTTTTCTTCAGTCGCTCTACTTATCTCACCATCTTCCTGTACACCAATCATTATCATCAATGAAATCACATAAACCCACAAACCATAAAGCAAACAATTTACTACATACATGTAGAAGGTACAAAGACAGAATTTCCGCAACACACACAACACGAAACGACACAACTACAATGTATACAAGCCACATTACGTCATAAATTCACTAACCTTACAAATACCATGTTCGAAATGTTATAATACACACTGCAAATATTCTGTAATGTAAGCAAATAAAAACACAACGAAAGCAATGAGCCACCTTGACAAAACCCTGATCAGAATTTGGGCTAATACCCATTTCTCCTTTCAGTTTGTTATCTACCTGCATTGATGACACGGGTTTTGAAGAATACGAAACAAGTGGTTTAGACCTCATTGCTCTTGCCCTCCAAGTGAACAATGTTCCAATTCTCAAATTCCTTGGGGTCGCTTCAAAGCTACTAATGACCTGTTTACTGCAATACTCAACATTTTCATGATAAGAAAGAATTTAATTTTCATTATTCAAACCAAAACAACACGCTCTGGTAAAAGTAATTGGATAAAAGAAAATAACCCAAATGGGAAATCATCACAAAAAGAAAAAAAAAATCAAATTACCTGCTGTGAAAGAAGAAACCTTTGAAGCCTAATTGCAGTACTTGGCTCATGAATCAACTACTTCGCTAAAAGAGAGAACACTGAGTAGTTCAAAAGGATGAGGCACACTCATAAAGAACCGCCTACCCAAGCGCATGGGAAAGTTGCAAAAGAAAAACTTGCATCAGCTACTATTAACCGGAAAACACAAACCGACCCATCCGCTTGGGTTGAACAGGCCGGTCCAGGCCGGGTTTCAAAACAGAGGCTTTAACTGGAAATGCGCAAGTAACATCTTCTCATTGTGTCCCTTGATCTAACCTTTCATAATTATAGATGTATTTTTGTGGAGAAAATTTAGCTGGCCGCCATCCCAAGCTTCAATTTAAGAAAATGGCCTTGAAACTATTTTTCATTTTTTTTTAATTTAGAGAAGATGATGTGGCATAGTTAGGATTAACTAAACACGTAAAATGAGTTAAAATGAAGAGATTAAAACATATGTGGGTCGAATCAGAAATAATAAAAGTTTTTAAAATTTGAAATTTCTCAAAACAAGCCCCACTAACTATTCATCTCGCTTAATCGAAATTCATTAGGGCAAAAAGCGATTTCTTGAACCAAAGGGAGACAATGCGATTTCCGATTGAACCCGCAAATTTCCACACCATATTCAATCATAAACTCAATTTCTTGAACCCTAAACGGAATATAGTCGCGATTTCCAACGATAAGTCACGATTTTCGATTGATTTTTTGAACCCTAAACGAAATCTGCGTGATTTTTGGCGATACAGCCCACATTTCTGATCCAAACTACAAATTTTCACACCAAATTCAATCCAAAACCATGGCTGACACTCACAATGACGAGGAAAACCCAACGCCATTTCGAATCCTAGATTTCGGTGGCGCGATGATAACGGTGGCTCTGCCCGGTGGATCATCCGTCGATGAAGATGGAGTGCAGGCAGGTAAAGGAGACGCCGACGGCACAAGAACAAAGGGAAGAATTAGGCAAACGGTTCTAAAGACGAGGAGTCAAGCGAGAATGCAGGCCAGGAGGAGGATTCCGGCGAGAATTCAGCGCAGGAGGAGGAGTCCGACAAGAATTCAGGCCAGGAGGAGTCTTCCGAGGATTCAGGCGACGAGGAGGAGGCCAGTGAGAACGAGCAGCCGAAGAAGAAAGTGCGTTCCCTCTGCCGCTTGCGACCATTTGTATCGCTTAAGCGATTAACCTCTTTTACTCCATCTACCCAGATCTAAGATCGCTTAAGCGATTCTTTATATCGCTTAAGTGATTGATTAAGTTGACTCTTGGTCGCTTAAGTGATTTTAGATCGCTTAAGCGATCTTTTTGAGGCAGAATCATAGATATAAGATCACTTAAGCAATCTTTTGTGTCGCTTAAGAGATTCTTTCAGTTTACTCTTGGATCTTGCATGAGGCAGAGTCAAGAACTCTTAAGCGATCTGAAATCGCTTAAGCGACCACAGTGGTAATTTTTTATTGCTGATATTTTGTTTATTAGTTGTTTTGGTTTATTTTTGTTGCTGACATTTTGTTTATATCGATTGTGCAGATTGTACGGACCGTAAACTATATAGACTACGAGTTGGACCTTATAAGTGATAAGGTGCCTTACTTCCCTACAAGGGTGACGGTCAGGTCAAGTTGGGAAGTTTTTGATAGAATACATGACATTTTAGATGGAATTATGCATGGTAAAAGAGATTTCAGTCGCACTTGTTTCGGTCGGTTTTTAGGACTCGGAAATCATTGGAAAAAGGCATTTTGGGGGCAAGGAGTGCATTACATGTTGCTACACTAAGTAAGATGCAATAAAAAAAAAAATGTGGTTTGTGGTGGGCGGAAAGCCACTACGTTTTGGCATGATGGAATATGCCCTGGTGACGGGCTTAGGATGTGGGGAAGTGCCAGATAAGAAGGCAGAGGCAATAAGGAATAGTCGGGGAGCCAAATAGTTTTATAATAAGGTTTTGCAAGGGGATAGGTCTATTACAGCACAGGTATTAGAGAATAGGCTAGAAACAGTTGAATTTACTGATGCAGAGAAGAAAAAAGTGTGGTTGGTTTTGTTTTACATTCGATCTTATTGGCTGGTGACTCAACAAAAGCCGTTGAGAAAGATTGGTTATTGTTTGCAAGCAACTTGAAGTTCTTTAATTCTTATCCATGGGGACTGAAATCATATGAGCGAACCATCAACAGCCTGAAAAAAGTAGACATGACGTTAAAGCAGTCCCAATGGGAGGGGAAGGATAAACCAAGCACGTACAATTTGTTTGGCTTCCCATGAGCAATACAGGTAAATATTAATAGCTTTTTGTTATATTTTTTGTAACATATGTGTTTGAATTATGATATGGACTGTTTTTTCTTTACAATGTAGGCTTGGATGTACGAGGCCATCCCTGTCTTCGCTAAGGGAGGGAGAGAGGGGGGGTGGGAGGGGAGGAGCAACAATTTGGATGTGCAACAACAATTTCCTAGGATGTTGCGATAGCATGTCTAGAGGTATACCCATTCGGATTACGAGCAAATAAACGTTGAGATTCAAGCGGCTGGGGTAAGATTAAAGGACTAAGCTTTTGAATATGCAGTTGCTTTAAAATATCGCTTCAATCTGATTGATTTTGTTTCTTATTACAGGGAGTCGTCGTCCCTTTCTCACCGCTCCTGGGGCTGAAGCGGAAGAGGACTATGTCAAATCTTTCAAAGCATTGGAGGATGCAAGCGATGAACGGATAGACCGCCTAATGCGGGACCGAAAAGGGGTCATGCATGTGATGGCAGTTGCTTTAAAATATGCAGTTGCTTTAAAATATCGCTAATCGATTGATTTTGTTTCTTATTATGAGGGAGTCGTCCCTTTCTTTCACCGCTACTGGGGCTGAAGCGGAAGAGGACTATGTCAAATCTTTCAAAGCATTGGAGGATGCAAGCGATGAACGGATAGACCGCCTAATGCGGGACCGAAAAGGGGTCATGCATGTGATGGCAGTTGTGGGGCCACTGCTTCACAACGTGGTTGATGCCGAGGAGGATGAAACTCCAATCGGCCGGAGGTCCGAGGAGGAGGAGGAGAAGAGGGAGGAAGAGTTTCGTATGCCTCAGCAAACTGGTACAACAAGTACTGCTTTGCCGAGACATCGGCATCGGGAGAATGAGGTTGTTGACCTCATAAACGGCCTGTTTAAGAGTTTTACAATAGCCGTTTATGCAAGGTTTGACAAGATGGAAGAGTGCATGAAAAGGATGGAGGAGAAAGTGGATAAGCTGGGAGAGAAAGTTGGTACAGTGGAGGAGGAAGTTGGTGTAACAACTACTGAAAACTAGTACAATGCATGCATAATAACAATAGAAAATTGGGCCCAAAGCTTTCTTTTTCATTATTAGTCATATGTCTTTATACACAAAGAGTACTGTTTACAAAAATGTAATTCTAAAAGACAAAACAGGGGAAACAGTGTAGCTATCTCTCTTCGCTTGCCGACGCCCCTCCGACTGCATCACCTAGATCCTGCATCCACAAAGGAAAATAATGGGGTGAGCACAAAATAATGCTCAGTAAGTAAAACTCTCTCTCTGTCTGTCCCCATATAAATAACTCTTCATTCTTTCCTTATACTATTTCTGATTCTATTTCTGTTTCTAATAACATCATGACCTCATCTTACCGGAGGTACGGCCGGATGGCGTCACAGCACCATCTCACTCTATAGCTATCGGGTGGAATTCACACGCACCAACCCGTTCTTAGTGACTACCGAGTGAGGATCACAAAGCACCAACTCGGTTCTTTCTAACTATCGGGTGGAGATCACCTAGCACCTACCCGTTCCTCATGAATTTTGGGTAACGATCACCAAGCATTTACCCGTCTCTAGTCACTATTGGGTGATGGTCACAAAGCATCAACCCACTTCTACCAAATGTTAGATGATGATCACAAAGCATCAACCTACATATCTCTTAACTAACCGGGTAGTGGTCACAAAGCATCCACCCATTTCTACTACTCATCGGGTGATGATCACAAAGCATCGACCCATTTCTCTAAGGGCTATTCGGATGATGATCACAAAGCATCAATCCGATTCCCATAACGGTCGGGTGATGACCACAAAGCATCATCTCAACTATACTACTCTTCTAATTCATTCTATTGTAGCATTTTTCAATGCTCTCTACCCTTAGAGTAATTTTACCCACTAAGCTCTCTACTCATAGGGTAAATGCATAAACCATTTCCTTACACTTTCTTAGGTCACTTTTCCATGCACAATTAGTGCCTATGGATGGTTCATCACTACCAATGCACTTATGAAATGCCAACATGCAATGTTGCAAGAATTAAGGTTCAATACTCACACTCAAACCTCTATTAGGCATTTCATCAAACATCTCATGTGCACTATAAAACTCTATTATAACAATGATTCTAAATCTTTCTCTAGCCATCCAAAATGGGGAAAAACCCCTTCACAAAGCCATAAAACCTGTTAAACAAGGCACTTCCAAAAAGGGATCCATAACACCCCTTCAAATCCATCTCAACTACCTTGCCAATCCAACATCTCATTTCTCAAATTTGCAAGGTATAAACATTCACAAAGCATAGAAATCTCTATTTAATCCTTCATACATGCCATATTACATGTACATCACATACATACATCAAGTTTATCAAAACCCTAATCAAGAAATTTCATAAATCTCAACTTGGGTTGGGTTTTATTTACCTTGTTATGGAGAGACTTCACCAACTCTTCCTTTCACTTGTTTAGCTTGACTTTTCCTCTAATCTTAACCAAAAGAATGAAAACCCTCAAACTTCAATATGGGTTAAAACTCCCAAATCACACAACTTAAGTAGGAAACCTTACCTTAGGAAGCCTTAGGTTGCTTTTCTACCCCAAATCCCTTCAAAAATACCTTGGAGAACCTTGATCAAAAGAAAAGAGAAGTTAAGAGGAGTGAAGGATGGGAAGTTGCGTTTGAGAAGAAGAGAATGAGGGGTTTCTTTGATTCTAATTCCTTTTAATGAAATATAAACACACTCATTCCCATTTTGCCCTTACTCTTCTTTGGGAATTCCATCTATATCCTTTGATTCATTACAAACTCACCCCCATAACAACATATTCTCCATGAAAATTCCTTACAATTAACTCCCCACTTTTCCTGCTAATTAGGGGTAGAAAGGTCAAATTGCCCTTAGGGAAGAAAATATCTAAAACTTAACCAACATTTTATTCGGCTGCTCGTCAGCGGCGAAGAAACTTGTCGCCTGCAGCAGGCTGTCAAGCAGCCTTCCCCGTGGCTTCAACCTCTCTTCGCCACGGCGAAGATTCTTCGCCTCGGCGAGCACGTGACCCAATTTCTTCTTTTCAACCAATTTCAGGGCAAACATTCAACATAACACTAAATCAAACAATAATACCAAAACCAACTCAAAATAAGAGCGAAAGAGGAAACAGTAACAACGTACCTCAAGCGAGGCGTTACAGTTGGTATAATGGAGGAGGAAAGTTGGTGGAGAATTAAAAGCGGTTGAAGTGCAAAATGGCTTGAAAAGAGAGAGCCTGAAGAGCAAGTTTGTGAAATCATCTTACATGGTAGTGACACAGGTAAAGAAGAAGAAAATTAAGAAACAAATGGAGGAAGAACCAGAAATAGAGGAGGTTGAGGAGGTTGGTGGAGGAAGTGGGGTAGTGATAATGGAGGAGGGCGAGGTGGGAGGCGAAGGAAGCAGGGATGTAAAAATGGAAGAAGCGGGAGGAAGCGGGCAAGGGAAATTGGACTCAAATGTCGATTTGTATAGGCCAATAGAGGAAAAGAAAAAACTCTTTTATGCCTATTACAATGGATCAGAAAGTAATGGTTATAAAGTGTAAGACAGGGGATTATCCCTGGGAATGGTTTAGGCAGTTGTTGACGATAGGCACGTGGCTTGAGGACTCGGTGAGTTATTTTCGCTTAATTTTCCTTATTTTTGCCTATGTTTTCCATACTTATCTTGTTGTTTTTATTTGATGCAGCACATCGATGAGATATTGGCACTGATGAGGCTACGATAGACTACTGATGGTGATCTGTTGTATCCCAACTATGCCATCACTGATGTGGCGTTTGGCCAAAGGCTTGTTTCGGCATATCGCACTTTAATTAAAAATGTCGTTGCTAGTGGTGCAGCAAAAGGATCGGAGCGAAAAAGATTGGCCTCAAGATAGCTTGGATGCATCCCCCGATGATTTTCATTTTGATGACAGAATTATACAGTATATACGGGGGATCAGCCAAATATGGCCACAGTTGGGCCTTTGTTAAAAGAGTATACAGCATCATCCTCTTCAAAGAGATGCTCTGGATAACAGTCGTTGCACATCTAGAGGAGGGGTTGCTGAAGATCCTTGACTACAACCCCACTATTTGTCAAGACAAGCAGTTGGAGGTCGAGTTGGAGCCATTGTCCAGGTTGTTCTCACGGCTGTTGCGTGACAGCGGGATGTTTGGGCACTTGGGTGATCAAGTACTAACCGGAAGTGGCCAATTAAGCGCTCTACCGGCCCAATAAATGAGTCAAGGTAACTTTTGTATAAAACTAACTTATATAATACAATTGTTCTATAAGTTTATTCTAATGCTAATATCTTCTTCCTATTGTAGTGCTGAATGTAGGGCATATGCCCTGAAATTTATTGAGTTCGACATGACCAACACCCCGATGGATGGGTTGAATGAAGAAACAATGAGAGACTGTCGGGAGGGCTAGGCTGTCGACTGCTTCCATGGGCAAATGTATCCGTTTTGAGTGAGTAGAACCTAATAAAAAGGTATGAAAGTTGGACTTTGAATTTTGTAGTTTATGTGATGTTGATGTTGATACTTGGGTTGTGGTGCTGATGCTGTGCAGGTGTCATGCTTATATGGAGCTTTACCGAAAGCGGACTGAGTGAACTTCTCATCTATCCACACTGTAACTTATTTACGTGTTTTTTTTTATTTACAAAAGTTGACGTGTCTGCAGGTTCCTGGCAAACAATGAGAGGAAACTTCTCAAACAAAGGTTGGTTGGCAAGAGGAGAGGAGGCATCTGTAATAAAGGCTACTGGGAAGGCATGGTACAAAACAATGATCTCAGAGAGGTTGCTTGCAAACAGAATTCGAAAACTTCTCAAAGGCTGGTTGGCAGGAAGAGGCATCTGCAATAAAGGGATTGTGCAAAGGTGTTAGTGACATTAAACTCTTTGGCATCAAAAAGTAAATTAAAGGCAGTGTATAGGAAATTCTTGTGTTGTGGCTCTTCTTGCGACAGTGTATATGAAATTTTTGTAAAGAATTGGATCTGACATTTGGGAGATAATTTTTTTTTGTCCATATAAGATATCTCATTAGCAGGTTGAATTTACTATGTATGGTGTGATCATTTGCTTCACCCAAGTCGGATAATGGTTTTTCAGCTTTTTGTTTCATTTTGTGTATCACTACAACGTGTGATGTACTGGTGTGATTATTTGATTCACCCAAGTTGGGGCTAATGGTTAGCTTGTCCATATATTTCGATATTTGTCGCATCCTATGCCTATTTTTTATTTTGTGTTTCGATTACATTGATGTGTCTTATATTTTGATTTGTGATGAATTTGATTGATACAAATTCTTTTCGGATTTGGGAGGGAAATGAGTGATGTACAAATGTTTCCCAAATGACCAAGACTTTTCCAAATATGATCGCTTAAGCGATCTCAAATCACTTAAGCGACCAAGAGTCTATTACGAAGCATCGCTTAAGCTATACATCAGATTGCTCAAGCGATTACCCATCTGAGCAGATGTTCATTCTGCCTTGACAAAGATCGCTTAAGTGATCTTAAATCGCTTAAGCAACAGAGACTCGTTTAGGAAGCATCGCTTAAGCGATACATAAGATCGCTTAAGCAATCATAGATCTGGGCAGATATTCATTCTGCCTTGGCCAAGATCGCTTAAGCAATCATAGATCTGGCCAGATTCATTCTGCTTGGCCAAGATCGCTTAAGCGATCTGAGATCGCTTAAGCGATCAAGAGTGTTTTACGAAAATCGCTTAAGCGATACAAATGGGTAGCTTAAGCGATTTTCGATCTGGGCATCTATCGCGAGCTAGATCGCTTAAGCGATTACCGATCGCTTAAGCGACTAGGAGTAAAAGCGAAGAATCACTTAAGTGATACATAAGATCGCTTAAGCGATCATAGATTTGGGCAGATTCATTCTGCCTTGGCCAAGATCGCTTAAGCGATTTGAGATCACTTAAGCAATCAAGAGTGGTTTACGAAAATCGCTTAAGCGATACAGATGAATAGCTTAAGCGATTTTCGATCTGGGCATCTGTCGCGAGCTAGATCGCTTAAGCGACTACCGATCGCTTAAGCGACCAGGAGTAAAAGCAAAGAATCGCTTAAGCGATACAGACGGATCTCTTAACCGACTGTGTAAATACAGAGGATCGCTTAAGTGTTCCTATGTATTCGGATATTATTTATTGTATTTCAGAGCATCGGTTTAGCGATTAACGCTATGCTAAACATATAGGGTTTACGATTCGTTCAGTGGATTATGACCATTATTATATTTATATTAAACATATAGTTCTTTTACAAATGTATGAAACATATAATGTGTAGAATGTTTACGTCTATGCTAAACATATAGGGTTTACGATTCGTTCAATGGACTATGACTGTTATTATATTTATATTAAACATATAGTTTTTTTATGTCAGTATGAAACATATAAAGTGTTGAATGTTTACGTCTATGCTAAACATATAGGGTTTACGATTCATTCGGATGGACTATGGACCAGATTATTATATTTATATTAAACATATAGTTCTTTTACAAATGTATGAAACATATAAGGTGTAGAATGTTTATGTCTATGCTAAACATATAGGGTTTACGATTCGTTCAGTGGACTATGACCGTTATTATATTTATATTAAACATATAGTTCTTTTACGTCAGTATGAAACATATAAAGTGTTGAATGTTTACGTCTATGCTAAACATATAGGGTTTACGATTCATTCAGTGGACTATGACCGTTATTATATTTAGATTAAACATATAGTTCTTGTACAAATGTATGAAACATATAAGGTGTTGAATGTTTACGTCTATGCTAAATATATAGGGTTTACGATTCTTCTTTGTTCAGAACATAAATGGTGCGTTTGGTTGAATATTCCTATAAATATTATAAATCCTATTCCCATAATATTTCTTTGTTTAATTATTTAGGAAATATTAGTATTTTTTTAATAAATTTTAGACCCATTAACTGAATTAATTTCATTAATACCGCTTGAAAAAGTTTAAAAAGTAACAAAAACACCCCCACCCACCCAACTTCCTAGATTCTGGCACCACCGACGGCTACAAACGATTGGTAATGGCCGATAATTCACAGATGTGACATTTTTCGGCCAGATCCACAGTGGATCTGGCCGAAAAAGGCCACATCGGGCCGTCATCGACTTTCAAAAGAAATGGCTGACGTTGACGGTCAACGACGGCCAAATCTTGGGCATCGTTGACCGAAAATGACGGCCATATATTTGACCGTCGCAGACGGCCAGATGTCGCCTTTTTCGTCCATCGACGGTTACATCTGGCCGTGATCTGGCCTTTTCCGGCCACATCCATGGTCGATCTGGCCAGAAAAGGCCATATCGATGCCTTATCAGCCTGATCCGACCACTATGCGTCGTAACACCCTTTCCCGGTAGGATTTCGGTGGTGGTGGCGAGAATCTGGGAAGTTGGGTAGGTGGGGGTGTATTTGTTAAATTTTCAAATCTTTCGTTGGTCGATTAAGTGATCATACTAAAAGGAACTTCGTTTACATAGGGTCGCTTAAGCGATCGTAGATATCGCTTAAGCGATTCTTTTCTTTTTCACTTGGTCGATTAAGCGATCGTGGATCGCTTAAGCGATCATGTGATTGGCAGAATCAAATTTGCCCAGGTGAATGATCGCTTAAGCAATCCGAGATATCGCTTAAGCGATTCTTGTCTTTTTGTCTTGGTCGATTAAGCTATCGTGGATCGCTTAAGCGATCGTGCACCTGGGCAGAATCCGTGATATCACTTAAGCGATCCTGTTTGAAAAGCTTTTTGTCGCTTAAGCGATATACTTAGTCGCTTAAGCGATCATGGGCAATATATACTTTTCCTACTTTTCTCCTGAATTTTGACAAACTAAAATTACCAACACGTATTAATTCTATACTTTCTCCTCAATTTGACAACCTAATTCCAAACTAAAATCACCAACAAATATTTAGGCCATGTAACAAGAAATATAAAGAATGATTTATTAAAGGTAACAATAAAATTTATAACATCAATAATTGAAAACAATAACTCATCAATGGTTGGCCTTGGCAACTCCCCGAATTTCATCCTTCTTTGAACCTAATTTTCTGGATCTGCATGTGATTGCTTTCGGCAACTGCTTCTCTTGTGGCCAGGTTGCTTGCAAATTGAGCACTTATTCATCTTCTAGGGAACCTCAAAGGCTGATGGAATACGCTTAACTCTTTTTCTCCCTTTTGCTGTCTTCTTGAATGGCGGGTGGATGATAATGTTACCCAACTCTGGCGGCACTACCCACTACTCTTTTGGAGGCACCATATATATAGTTTCTGAATAAGCTAGCATGTAGTGATCTGTCATATAGAGAGGGGAGCAAAGTTTCATGTAAATTCTTGAACCAAAATCCGGCTTCCGTTGGTGTTTTAGTGCTGCTAGTGCATGAGGACAATGTAAACATTGAATGTCAAACACTTTACAGCTGCAAGTTTTTCTAACAAGGTTAACTAGAGCATCCGGACCATAGCCGCGCACAATGAACTCTTGAGCATTAAGAGGATAGGCAAACAGTGCATTTGACAATTCCATACGTTCTCATAATAATTTTTCAGCTGACGGAACAAGGGTTATAGTAAAATTATCTGACTCGGTACGACGCTTATGGAACCATCGCGACAATTTCCTTTGGATTGCATCAAAAAGTGCAACTATTGGAAACTCTCTTTCTATTAACAACTTCGAATTTATCGACTCGGCTATGTTCGTGGTCATGACATCAAACCTTCTTCTAAGAAAGTAAGCTCTACTCCATCGCTCGAAACCAACATCATGCTCAAGATACTTAGCAACTCTATCATCCTTGATTCGGATTTGCTGGAAGTGCTCCTTGAACTCATCAACCCGATAAGCTTTTGCTGCCATGTAGTATGTTTGAAGGAGGCCAGCACACTAAACTTTTGTTTTATGTTCTCACCAAGGTGCCTCATACAGAATCCATGATGTGCTTGATGGTAAATAGTGGCAATCCCCTTCTTTATAGAGTTGTGCCTATCGGATATTATGCATAACTCATCAGTGTCAGACACTATCGTACGTAACTGCTAAAAAAACCAAGTCCACGACTCGTCATTCTCAGAGTCAACCAGACACCATGCAACAGGATATGTGTGATTCTCGCTGTCCTGTGCAGTGGCCACCAACAATGTACCTCCATACTTTCCCATCAGAAAGCAACCATCAACAGCCAACACCTTTCTCATGTTTACAAAACCCCTTATGGTAGAACCATAAGCAACAAAAAAATATTTAAACATCATATTCCTATCCCACTTCAAAGCCGTCTTGCTACCTTGGTTTGTCAACTCAAGCATATAACGGTACGCTTCTAATACTGCGTACCCGTGCTCTGGCGTGCCCCTCACAAAATCTTATGCATGTTGTCTCCTTTCCAAAGGCATTTCCAAGAACTAACAAAGACATCCCAACTCATGGCGCACAAGTCTCTAAATGTCCTTAAGAGATGGACCTTTCCCTTCAACGAATCGACTTTTGACAAATTGTCCAATAACATCAGCGGACGCTTGTCGATTGTAATACCTGCTTCCTACTCAATTACTCACAAAATATACATAATGAAAAATACATATAAGATAGTAAAAAGAGTTGGGCCCAAATTTTCTTTTATTAAACATATACATTCTTTACACAAAATTTGTATCATATAAAAAAGTTATCAAAAACATGATGGACAGTGTAACCACTTCCCCTCGCATGCCGACGTCCATTCGATAGTGTCCTCACCTAGATCCTACAAAACATAGGAAACAATAGGGGTGAGCACTAAAACAATGCTCAGTAAGTAAATCCTCTACTCATCTAACCCCGTAACTCTCTCTAATTCTTTCCTTACAATGCTCATTTACTCTCTCTCTTATACTTCTCTCTATTTTCTCTTTCTCATAACTCTTTTCTACTAACTTTTTTTTGTAAGTCACGACCTCATCTTACCGGAGGCACGGCCAAGACTCGTTCCCACTCTCCATGACTTCTACTTGTTCTAACCGATCGCACTCGGTTATGCATGGATTCAGAACCCTTGGCCATGTGAGTGTATCAACTCTCTCTCGGGTACTCTCGGGTATAGCTCTCATCCGCATGTACTCTCACGGGCTACACCACTTTTCTCTCTCATACTCAAGCCGTTCTCTCTCTTTGCGGCGTACATATGGGAATACTCTACCCATTACTCACGGGTTTCCCATCGCACAACCTACTCTATTCTCTTTTTCTCTCTTTATACTATTTTATATGTATTTTATTATGTATATTTTATGCGTATTTGAGCAGGAAGCAGCTTTTACATTTTTGGTATCAGAGCTGAGATTTTGGGATTGGACAGTGTACCATTCTTGTCGCTACGATGTCCGAGAGCCAACTGTGTAAGTTAATTCTTTCCTTACATTAAGTGTTTGGTGAATTGATTGAGTGTGGTTGTTTTGTAGATGAGGCGTAGTAACAGGAAGAAGGGTAAGAGTGTGATGAACCAGGGAGAATCCTCTAACCCACCAGAACCAACTCCCCCTACCCTTGCTGAGACGAGGATTCAAACCATTGTACAGTAGGTATTAGCGGAGATTTAGGGGAGAGTTGTTCAGGAGAGAACTAAGACCCCTAGTAGAGTACCGCCCACAAGACAAGAGCGAGAAGGGCCGATACCTCAGACAGTATAGACTCGGGTTGATCCAATTCAGGGGCTTGCAAACTAGCACCAGCCGTCAGCGTTTGGGGGTACTAGGGACCCACTAGAGGCAAAGGAGTGGTTTAAGTCCGTAGAGCGAACGGTGGCATTGTTTCCTATGAATGATAGAGAGATGATCAGATATGCCAGTTTCTTATTTAAGAGAGATGCCCGAATTTGGTGGGAATTAATGGAGGAGACTCATGATATGACCTCGATGACCTGGGAGGAATTCAGAAGATTGTTTGAGGCCGAGTACTGAACAAAAGATCGAATACATGAGAAAGTCCAAGAGTTTATTAATTTGAAGTAGGGGACTAGTACAGTGAAGGAATATTCAATAAGGTTTAACTCCCTTGCTCGCTTTGCACCCGGGATAGTGTATACACCGGAGTTAAGGAGAGATAAGTTTGTGCAAGGGTTGAGATCAGATATTGCTCGAGATGTAATGACAGGAGCCAAGCCCCCTCATACCTACAGTGAAGCTTTAGCATGAGCTTTAAGGGCAGAGATCTATGTAAACAAATACATTGTAGAAGGGTTGGCTTTAATGGTATCTAGTGAGCCATCCACCACCTTACAGAGGGAGAGAGTAGATGTCACAAGGAATAGAGAAGTAAGGGCCAAGAAGAAGCTCGAACCAAGGAGGAATAGAAGAGATTGGCAGAATAAACGGCCCAGGACAGAAGGGTTTCCCCCTTGTGCTACATGCGGGAGGAACCATGCAGGAGAGTGTTTGAGAGACAGAAATGTGTGTTACAGGTGCCGACAGCGAGGGCATCTGATGAGGGATTGTAAAGCTCCTCTTCCATTGGCAGCTTAGACTTCTAAATGTACAAATGCTAGAGTCTTTACAGTGGTTCAGGGTGAGGCCGAGGCCGCCCATCCAATCAATCGGTTGTTATTCCATCTTTGTTTCTTTATATGCTTTAATTAATTCTGAAGCTACCCATTCTTTTATATATCATGGAATGATAGAGAGATTAAATTTGAAACCTACTAGAGTGAGTCAACCCATTAAAATAGAGTTACCTGATGGGGTGAGTGTGCTGACTCAATAGATGTTATTATGAGAGTTCGTAGTGATCCAGGGTTGGGGGTTAGCAGTTGACTTGATAGTTTTTGATATGCTTGACTTTGATGTGATATTGGGCATGGATTTCCGAGGGAGGTATAGAGTAGAAATTGATTGTCGGAAGAAGAAAGCGAGATTTAATCTCGATAGTGGAGATAAGTTTAGTTTTGGAGAGGGCCATCAGTTGAGCATGTTAATTAGTAGTGTAAAGGCTATAAAGATGTTGAGAAAGGGGTGTTCTGGATACATTGCTCAGGTAGTACAGAGTGGTGATGTTCCACAGTCAGAAATTCAGAGGGTGCCGGTAGTTCGAGAATTTTTAGATGTGTTTCCGGAAGACTTACTAGGTTTGCCACCGGAAAGAGAGGTTGAGTTTAGTATTGAATTAGTACCAGGGACAGCACCAATATCTAAAGCCCCTTATCGAATGGCCCCAGCAGAGCTTCAGGAATTAAAGAAGCAACTCCAAAACTCTATTTTAACTATAACTTTTCTCTTCTCTTTAATCATCCAAAGTGGGAGAAACACTCCCTCATACACTTTAAACTCCTGTTAAAGAAAAACACTCCTATAGGGTTTGCTCAAAACTTCCTTCAACTTCAATCAAACTCAACTCAGCATCATAAAATCTCAACACTTCCCATATTTCAATATTTCTATCTATTCAATACTCATCAATAACTAGTAATCTCATCTCAACAAACATAATACACACACATTCATACATAAATCTCTACTCAAAGGAGTTCTTAAATCTCAACTTAGGTTGGATTTACTTACCTTGTGAATAAATAACTTCTCTAGCACTTCTCATTCCCTTTTGTGGCCTAGCTTTTCTCTACAACTTTAAACAACAATAGCAATATAAGACTTCAATAAATCATAAACAAATTCTTATCTAAAGCAAGAATCATTACCTTAGGATGCTTTAGATGAAATCTCTACTAAAACTACCCAAAAGCTCCCTAAAACTCTTTAGAAATCTTGGAAAAATTGAGTGGAGGATTGAAAGAAAATAGAGAATGAGAATGGTGGTGGAAATGAGTGAAATAAAGGGTTTACTACACTTAATCCCTTTTTAGCTCATATTATAACCACTCTTTCCCATTTTGCCCTTTGCTCTTCCTTGAAAATTCCATCTTTACCCTTTAATTCTTTGCAAATACACCCTCATCTCCAACACATTCTCTACCAAATTTCCTTACATTTTACTCCCCACTTTTCCTGCTAATTAGGGGTAGGATGGTCATTTTACCCCTATGAAGAATTCTCTAGAAACTCAATTACACTTTTCTGCCGTCCCGTCGCCGCGGCAAGCAATTTCCATCGCCCCGACGAAAACTTATAGAACCGACACCACAATTACAAAGCCAATGTCGACGCGGCAAAGACTATTCTTTGCCTCGGCGAAGACTGTAAGTCCAAGATTCCTCAAGTCTCAACCAATTTCAAGGTAAACACTCAACCAACTCAATATACCATTTCAATTAAAGGCCAACCAACCAACCATGACAATATTCAAACTCAATTAAAGCTAAATCAATAAACATTTAAGTAATACAACAAATCTTAACTACATACCTCAAGTGGGGCGTTACATCGATGCTCACCTGAAATATGTCCCAAACCACAAGTGTGCTCACAGGTATATGTGCAAAGAATAAATTTTTTCGACTCCACCAACCTTCCACAATAAATCCGTCACTTGCACTTTCGGTCACGACATGCAACAGTCACAGCCAATGAATTTGACTTTTTGGTGATGAACTCAAAATTACCTCTCACGGCAACAAGTTTTAGCTTCCTCATCACTTCCTCTTTATTGTCAAATAAATGCCCTATGTGAAACTCCGATCCATCCGTAAAAACATGAGCTGATTCACTATTACCTCCAATTGGCCTTTCTGAACCTGCATAAACGACCATGGTGTTCTCTTCCTTACAATCTACGCCTCCTGCATAATCTGTATTTAAAGGAATCTCTACATCTATGGGAACATCTACGGGGTCCTCCTTCTCAACATTTTCATTCTGCCCCCCATCACCAACCTCTTCTATAGTGTCCTCCTCACCACCCAATTCACCGTCTACTCTTGATTTTTCAACTAACAAATCAATGGCCTCGTAGTTCAAATTAAAACTAGGCAAATCTCCGCCTACTTCCTCGTTATCCCCTTCATTTGAACCAACTTCCAACGGTTTTTCTACAAGAGAAACCCTTAAAATCGACCTCGAACCATTATCGGCCACATCAATCATATATAACTTCACACTTTCATCCGACTTTAATATGGCAGGAGGTACCTTATAATGTTTAAGAACTCTGCTTAAAACATACTTCACAACTATATCACTACGCGAGCAACTCAAATTACCTCTTCTAATTATTTCATCAATCAACTCATCAAAACTAACCTCTGTGCTCACAGTAATTGGTATAACTTCTTTGCTCTTCCCAATCCACTTCCAGTTACTTTCTTCCTCCGCCCACTCACCAAAATATTCAACACCCAAAACAACTTGTCCCATGTGTAATAATAGCTAACCACCTGTAATGTAAGAAAAAAAAAAAATTCTTAAATGTTGTACTAAGGGTTCAAATATTTTAAAAAGAATCTGCGAAGTTGCTTATATAGTCTGCTGTATCGTTTAAGCGATCTTATGCCATTTACTGATCGCTTAAGCGATCTGCTCCTATACACCAGACTTTTACCAGATCGCTTAAGCAATTTATCTACTGCATACCTAATCGCTTAAGCGATCTATTTGCTGCATTACTTACCTACCAGATCGCTTAAGCGATACACCAGATCGCTTAAGCGATCCATCATACCCAGAACATATTTTCAGTCATCTCCACCTACAATCGATCCATCATACCCAGTCTCCACCTACAATCGATCCATCATACCCTGAACACATACCTAGAACAAATTTTCAACAAATTTCACTCCTTTCAACTTGCATTACATCAAACATAACCCAACAACCTAAACAACTAATTAAATCAAAATCATAACCCAAACCCCATCCATTATTAAATCTTTGTAAATCTAAATATAAAATGTAAAAAAGGAGATATATATACTTAGACAAAATGTCAGGAGGAGGAGGAGGGGGATCTTTGGCGGAGAAGATGTTAATGCTGGAGGAAGAAGAAAACGTTAATGGCGGAGGAAGAAGAAGATATAGAGGAATGAGGAAGAAGAAGAAGATGCAAAGGAAGAAGAAGATGTAGATGAAGCTAAGAAGAAGAGAAGAAGATGCAGAGGTAGAGATGCGTTAATGGTAGGAGGAAGAAGAAGTTGTTTGAGTTTGTTTGCAACAATTTTGGGTTTTTGGGAATATAGTATAATTTTGAAAAGATTACATAATACTTCATTAATCCTAATTAAGCACTAATTACCCTTAATAAATAATATGGCTATTTAGTTAACACTTTAAAACTTGATAGCCTTTTAATTAAATGCAAACTTCAGATGGCCTTTTAATAAACTGCCCCTATTTTTGTGTGCATCCCATGTTTTGTATGTCCACAGCTTCTTATTCAAGGATACTTTGTTTTCCTATCTTATCACTGTCTTACCCAAAATACACATTTGTTTCCCTATTCTGAAAATCTTATTCTATTTTATTCAACTATTTTAAACCCCTTAGGCTTGTTAATTTAACTAAACATCCCTTAAAAAAAGTTTAAAAATTGATAAAAACACCCCACCCACCCACATTTGCTAGATTCCAACCACCATTGTCGGAAGATGGCCGAAATTTGGCGTAATGGCACACCACCGGCTAGATCTGGTCGGTAGTGTGCTGATCTAACCTTTTTCACTCAAATCCACAGTGGATTTAGTTGGAAAATGTTAGATCTTAAGGTCATATCGATGCATGACCAACTAGATCCAACTAGTCGTGTGCCATTATAGCGACTTTTGACCACCCTCCAATGGTGGTAGCCAGCTGTCGACATTTAATGGGTGGGTGGAGGTATTTTTGTTAATTTTCAATGTTTTATTGTAGGGGTGTTTAGCTAATTTAACAAATCTAGGAGGTGTTTTTAAAATTTTTAAATTCAATCTCGTAATAATCGCCCAACTCAACTTTTTCAAAAATCTTACCCAAAATAATAAAACAAATACAAACTAAATTGTTTGTGGGTAGGAACATTTGTAGCTAAAAATTGTTGAGTCAAATAGTTTTTGGCATATGACATATGACGATGAGATCTTGACAAATTAGCTCTTCTAGGAGTTACTAATGCATGACTGTGACCCTCAACAAATACTCTAACAACATAGGTACCCAATTTTCCCTTCACAGTTGCAACATTTACATTACAACCCTCCCTATTAATTCCTTAATGTCTTTTCATTTCATTGACTTTTCCTTTGGACGTTATTCCTTCTATAGAACACATACTCCTTTCTTACACTTTCATTTGATTTTTTATTATTCTTGTTGTGCAGGATAAAAATTCAGCTCGAGCTCGGAGAAAGCACAGGGATTCTAGTTTGGGTACCGTACAAAACAAGTCAAAGGAAACATACCGCTTGGCACAAGTGTCAGCTCGCATGAACAAACAAGATGTCAACAAGTTTTGACGAGTACTTTGACGCTTGGTATGCCTATTTAGCTGCATGATCACCAAGTGCAATACATGCAACAACTTCTCCCAACCAAAAGACTATTGACTGACAAACTTAAGTTAATTACAACTATGACCATGATTAAGCGTAATAATGTCCTGATGCTCTCAATCACTCAAAATTTGTCAAACTAGATAACAATCACTCCGCTGATGTAACTCCCATTAATGACCTCCATCATAGCTTCTATAAATACCAAGTTGAAACCTTGAAAAAAGGGGGAAAAAGAAAACACAAACAAAATATAGAAGAGGGAGAAAGTCTTTATTTTTAATTCTTTGTAATCACTAATCTCGAGAATACAACTGGTGGATGTAAGCTTGATTTCTTGCTCGCCGAACCACTTTCAAAAGCTCACCTTTTCATTGTCATTGTTAGCTAACGTCGCCATCAACTTTGACCTTGTCTTGATTACTAGCACTCACCTTTTGCTGATTCCTTAGAATCGCGCACCCATCGGTTGACACGTGTTCACGACTCGACAACGGAATTTCGCATCAACACTTCTTACTAGGATTACTCTTTACACTAAACCCAGTCTCATTTGCATATCTATAATAAAATTCACGTGTCTTTTCCAATGATCCTAAGTCTTGGCCAACTTTCGGCTTCTACTCATTCGTGACTTGAGACACATAAGTATTATCAATAGAATTCGAAGATGAACTTAGTATGACTTTCCATTTCCACTTCGATATCACCCATTTCAACGCACACATAAATATAAATGAAATGGGTAAGATAATAAGCATGTAAAACCAATAAATGTAATTTTATGAGAATATGATTTTGTGATGGCATATAAATGGATTAATGAAAATAACAATTTATGCAATTAAAGTGATTTTAAATATTCTAGGTAGTGAATATGCTTATATGAGATGGTTAACTATCTGATACACACGGGAAGGAAAACACGTACAATTGCACAGATCCGAAGTGTAAGACTTTACTAGTTGCTATCATAATTAAAAATGTTTAATTTATATACTACAAGAAGCATAAGCCCTTGCTTTAATAGAGTACAATATTATTATTATTGGAATGAGTTTGCCCGTGTTTCCGCATTACAAACATAATCAATGGTAGCTTATCAATCTATTCTCTTCATGGCTGTCCTTTTTGTTGGTTTCTTAATTAATGGAGCACAACCACTTTTAGGTAGCCTTGGATTAGATGGAGTAAAGCATTGATATGCAATGGTGATATTAATGTTGGTCGAGTTCTTACTGATGCTAATGGTTTTTTCACCTTTGTTCTTAAAAGTACTGATGGCCATATCTACGATCCATCAGTAGAAATAGTGGTAGGACTAATAGCACCAAGAGTCGTAACGCGTGGTTGCCTACTTGTTTCCTCAAACCGGTACCCTTTATGGAGTTCCACTGCAAATTATATGGTTAGTACTTTCTCGATCGCTTGGAGTTTTAAAAACTAAGCAAATCCATGCTCCATTTTCTTTCACTAAGGGAAGCAAATGCAATCACATGTTGATCAACAGATTAAGATGTTGCTTGCATACTTGTGATTAGGATTATAATATTAGGGATATCCTTTAATATAGCAAGGAAGTATAATCATAATTGATTGAGTAATCTAGGAAAAGGAGTATGATTCAAAAACATGGACAAGATATGATCTAAATAAGGAAAATGATCCCACATTCACCTAAAGCACTCAAAATCCTATAGCGATAAGGAAAGTGATTCTTTCAAACCCTAATCTACTTCACTGTATAAAGAGGGTTAAATGACATGGAGTGATTTCTCAATTCACTTAGAGAAGACTTGCACTTGACCACTCTGAATTGAAGCTGATCGCCATCAAATTTAGCCTCTACCCTTGTAATCCCACATATGTCCTTTTACAGGGACAAAGACAGGCGTTGCAGTCAAAGATTATCCCAGAACACAAGAAGTCAGCGAATCAAGGGTAGAATTGTATGCAAATTTTAGCATTAACTAC
The DNA here is from genome assembly GCA_026225825.1 of Pistacia integerrima. Lineage (NCBI taxonomy): Eukaryota > Viridiplantae > Streptophyta > Magnoliopsida > Sapindales > Anacardiaceae > Pistacia > Pistacia integerrima. The sequence goes on along the minus strand of CM047739.1, from coordinate 6,771,151 downwards.
AGGTGTCTTCTGTGGAGAAAGTGTTGGGATTCATGCATTTTGGACATAGAAATGGTGTAACATGGATGAACAAGATGATGGATGCAAGGTAGAACACAAACATAACACATAAACCCAAAAAATTTCAAGGGAAGGATGGAATATTACCTACTCCTTTGCTATTCAACACTTGAATCTTCTTTCTTGGAATCTTAGTTCTTCAAGTGAAGTTGAAGAACCTTAAAATGTGATCCAAACAAGTCAAGGAAGAGAGAGCCGTGAAAGTGAAAGAGAAAATGAGAGAGTGATTTTGCTTTTAATTGATTCAATTCAATTAAAATGGCATAAAACTTAATTTATATACCATGGGCACAAAGTGTAACTTTAAATTGTTTTGGGAAGGCCTCAAACAATTTAAAATTAACTTGAGAATAAACATTTATGTCAAGTCCTTGGTTTTATGGTTAATTCATAATTAGACCAAATTTTAATTCCATTAAATATTCTAATGCACTTTTGCCCCCATCATTGAATTCAATTCAATAATAATATTTAATAAATCCTTATTACCCTTGGTCAGTGCTAGCTATTCATGGATAATCATTTCTTACCAATACATTAATTCGGATGCAACCGTTTACATCCAAACATTATTAATCTGATTAATGATATGTATTACTCTCTCTCCTTGAGCTTGGTTTTATGTGTGATCATTTTGGTTCACTGTGAGCTAGTCGTGGGCCCAATATCAGATTTTGATATGTTTCGTTATAATTCTTTATAATCGAAACTTCCACTGATTATGGTAGACGTCTAGTAATGTTCCATAACCCCTAAACCACAAAGAAGTGTAAACTCTAATGAACATATTCTGATCATACGTACCGTGTAGTCAAATCCCTCTGTTATCTAATCTCGATTAAGAATGGTTCATGGTATGTCAAAACCTTTAACTTAATCTTTAATTGAATTGTCAATCGATACAATGGAACTTGTCAATATGAAACTACTTTTCATCTGACATTTATTATACTCTGGCCAGAGATTTCCCTTTTCTAATGTTTATTGACATTCATCTGGGAAGTCAAGCTTGAACTATTTTGAGTTAACGGATCCCATCTTGACCATCACTTGTCCTTGCACATGAATAACATATGACCAAACTAGCTTATTACACAAGACATGACTAGTCTCTTGCTTATACACCATATGAACCATATGCATCCTATGTTGAATCCAACCGTGATGTCTCAGGTCTAAGGATCAATGGTACACTAGCACGATCCTACAATGCATCATTGACCATATCCATGTGATTCATCGTAATCGGTCATATTCGATAAACAGTTCACTAACCGTTTATCCATGTTAATGCCTTAGTGACATACCTCTTATAATCACCCACACTAATGCCATCACATGATATTCAATGGAGACATTCAACATGCCTACTATGCAATGTTATTGCCCAATTAACATTACTTGCGTAGGGAATTCTTTGATGATTTGATCTTCTGAAGATCCGTGTCATCTGGACATTTTACATGCAATATTAAAATAATATAATATAACTGAAGCAGAAAATCAACATGTAAAATAAGAATACTTTTTTTATTCATAATATATTTGCAAAATATAATGTCCTGAAACCAACAACACAATTGTTTCCTAGGGCATACACTAACAGAAAGTATATAGAAAGGTGTAACGACGACATGGTGACAACATGTTTTGTCATACGAGAACTCGGGAACAAAGATGCCTTGAATGTTACAACGATCTCTGCCAACATAAACGAAGCTCCTCTGACCACCAATCAACTAGGTCTGGTGATTGCACCAATCACGAGCCTTCCACCGCGCGACACTCCAAGAACCAATATTAACTTTGGCATATCTGAGCCATTGGTGGAGTTCCCACTAGAGTTACTCAGCAACTTACGCAATGAACTCCGTGATGAACTCCTCAACTTGCTAAATGCCCAAACTACGCTTGGCACAACTGATGAATCTCAACAACAGGCACGTCTCTGTCCCTGAGAATCAAAACGACCCTTGTAATTAGCACGAAGGGTCATAGTTAATTCTAACCAGGATAATCAAAAGGACAAGGAAGCCTAGAGGAATGAAAGGAGGCCTATCAACGCTGAAAATCAAAACAACCAGGAAGATCCTAGAGCACCAAAAATAAGCAACAAAGGAGATCTTATTCCCGCTCACCAGGCCATATGACCTGATTGCGGAGAGACAGATTGTGTCTCCATGGCAGAGATGCAAGACATACAATCAATGCAATCTATAGGGAGCAACGATGACAAGAGCCACATGGTGATCCTAGGATACTAACCAACGACATGGGGGTCTTAGAAGACAAAGGATCAAAGGATCAACCTACTCTTATGAGCATTTCACAATTAGATGCTCATGAGGGAGATAAAAATGTTTGATACACGACTTTATGGAAGCATGATAGGTGTTTCCTGACATATTGTTTAGTGTATGCATGTGTGCACCTTTCCAATCAACTCCTAAAGATCTGTAAAAAGGATTTTGAGGTGGAACACCAAATATAGGTTTATAATATCCTAAAGGATCATCTTTTAGTCTTATAGGACATTTGGATGCCGATTTTGGAGGTTATAGAATAGATAAAAAAGCATTAGAACACATGTCAATTTTTAGGAAGCATGTTAGTGTCATGGTTTTCAAAGAAACAAAATTCAATTGCAACTTCCACCACAAAAGTTGAATATCTATCAACATCACAACTTCTATGGATGAAGTAGCAACTAGAAGATTTTTGTTTTTAAATGCACAGCATACCCATTCATTGTGATAACACAAGTGCTATAAATTTGTCTAAAAATCTTGTGCATCAATATAGGTTAAAGCATATAGATATTAGGCATCATTTCCTATGTGATCATGTTAGCAAGGGTGATATTATACTTAAATATGTTGGTATTAATTACCAATTAGCTGATATTTTCACCAAGCCTCTTGATAAGGACATATTTTATACCGTTTGAAGAGAGCTGGAAATGATTGATGTTGGACAAGTATGATTCATCACTTTGAAATGAATTATGTCATGCCAATATGGATGCAATGATGTATTTTTTTGTACATACTGAGAATATGTTTACATTGTTTGAATGATAAGACTAAACTTGGTTACATGATAAATTGAATAGTTGCCTTTGTATAAAGCAAAGTGCAATGTCTCTTACACAACCTCATTAGTGATTTGGTCCATCCAAATGCAAGGGTAAAAAGGTTGGGAGTGCTCTAAATTTGCTTTTGCAACAACTTGTATAAAGAAATCTATACCATCACCCCAAAAGGAGCCTTTTGCAGGACATTAGAGGTTGGACATAATGATCACTAAGTGGCAACTATCTTCACAGAGATGGTGAACTTATTATGTTCATGTGTAAGGTTTTTGTAACTTAGTTTATAAAAGGACATAACATGTTTAGAGATTCATGCATGTTTTATTGAAGATGCCGAAGTCCTAGCATAGATTAGGGTGTCGAATGAAATTGAAAAAGGGATTTAGAATTTTTTATTGTAGGAATTGAGTTAACTCGATTTTGGCACAAAATTGATTGGACTGGCAGTTCGCTATAATAACCCTAGTCCAATTGCGGGTCATACCGAGTTAACTGCAATATTTGGTTTTCCATCCTAATTGAGTTGGCTTAGCCATTGGTTCCCGGTTCGATCGATTGAATCGATCGGTCCAAGTTGGGTTTTAAAACCTTGGTAAAGGGAGACTATTGGTGGTGGTTCCAAGGTGGGGGAGAGAAGGAAAGGAAAAGGCAAAGGTGGGAGAGAAAGGAAAAGAAGAAAGATGGAGAGCGCAAAGAAGGAGGGAAGAAAGGATAAAAGGAAAGTGGGGAAGCGAAGAGAAAATACCATTGTGCCCTCGTAAAGTTATTAAAGATTGGACTTAATTGAGATTTTAGGAAACAAGGGATGTTATCAATTTAGTTGAAACGCTTTCATGAAATGGTAAAAAACAGACATAAGTTTCAATTTATTCAATTGGGGATACTAATACTAATTTTGTTCAATTTAGGGACAAAACGAACACGAATTTCAATTTGCTCGATTTAGGGACACTAAATAATAATTCTGTTTGATTTAGGAACACTTACAATAAATTGCAGTTACATATAATAGGAAACGAGGGCGAATAAAAAATTGCATAAGTTATACGAAAATAAAAGCAAAATAAAGTCTATTAAAATAATTTTCATACAATGAAACGTTGACAAGTAGCCGCAAGGGCCAGTTATGTAAATTTGTTAGTCTTTTTAACTTTCTGAATTTTACCTAAACTGATGGACTCTGGCCGCCAAGATGCAATCATGTAATTTGAAGTTTCAAAGTAAAATTTAGAAAGATCAAATCATATCTTTATATTTCAACAAACCACATTATAATAGTCAGAATACAAAAATAAACTCCTTGCTAAGGGTGGCAATACAAAGTGATAAAGGAAATTTTTTAGGCACCTAATCATCAATTATTGTGAAGCAAATGAAACTAGATGAATGAACATCTTTTCAGATGAGCGTATTACACCAAAACAATTCACTCTTCAAAGCCATAGTCAAAATCTTGGATGAGGAACAACAAAAACTCAGCATAAGAACTTCGCCTATGTACTTGGTATCATCCTATTATAATATCTACTTCAATACACATCAACAAATAAACCTAATGCCGAAAAAGATACTGGTTACTACTGTATTATATACTTGCATATATGCTTACCAAACTTGTTTCTCCCAACCCCATGACAGTCCTGCTTTGCCAAATCTAGCAGCTTGACTAACAGGTCCACAAGAATTCATTGAGTTCCACTGTCTTGAAGAATGTTTCTCATCCATAAATGGTCTTTCACAAGAAATATTTGATCTCTTCCATTCTCTTTTATTCCTCCATCCGCGATCCATGTGGTAGTCATCACCATGAAACCTTGAGGTTTTATACCTTGACATGTACCAACCTGCACCTTCTCTCTTCCTGCTATATGTTGCTCCCCAATCCCCACCATTTCTTCCATCATTTACATTTATTGGTTCATTATAACTATTGTTCCACTCGTTACAATTATTATCCTGCTGGTTCCATCCCCATGACTCATTCCAGTAATTTCCCCATCCATCATCTTTCTTTGCTCCATTGCAAGGAGCACATTTATTTTCCCAAGGATTTTCCTCATTACCAGCAGGCAAAAACAAATCAGTATCCTTCTGAAAATTCTCTTCAGCATCACCCCACCCAGTGCATGAAAAAGACTGATTAAAGAGGAGTGCACTATTAAGAATCACAACCTTCTCATCTTTATTTACCTCCTCGGGAACCTTGAATTCCCGTTCCAAGTCCAAAAGCAGTTCAGGGTCAATGTTGGAATTCCAATCGATTTCATCGATATAGATATCAGGATCAGGCAATGATATATTGCAGGGAAGGCCATTAATCTGTGCCCAAAATCGGTTTTTCGCATTATAAAATGCCTCTTCACCAGCAGAGTCATTCCAGTGAACCACATTATCATAGAGATACATAAACCTCTTGGTTTCCAAAAGCTTTCTCCATGGAACAGAACCAATTGAAGCACAGAACTTTTTCTCCCATGAAGGCACAGTAGGTTGCCAACTAGCTGGAAAATAAACGAAGCGACATGTAAGCACACTAATGCATGTTAGGACTCACCATCATGAAAATGAAAACCAATGTTATCAGATTAAATTTAAGGACTGTCTTAGTGCTACAAAAGGGAAAAAGTATGATGTTATCGAAACATCAAATTTAAAGCCAATATTTACCAAAAACAAAACTAAGAAATTTGAAAATGTTCTGCCAGGTTTGATGCTTTTGTTAACGATTACGCACGTTTCCAAAGGCTAAAATTAGAAAAACATACAATGATAAAAACGTTTCCACATTTTGTATGTAAAATAGCTGAACCAAAAATAAATAAATACACGCTATAAAATCTTAATATAAATCAACAAGATTGATCAACAACGCAAGCAGATCATCTTACGATTTCTCAATTAGAGCATGTGATTTCCTATTCTTTTTTCTTCCGGAAAACCATCGTAAAATTAAATATCAACTATACATAAAAATTTTAACACACAAAATACAAAATAGATAATTGATTAACCCAGAAACAGAAACCGACATAAAAGCTTGAAAAGAAAAGCAAGAAAGCAGTGAGTATTGAAATAAGGAAGAAAAACCACTGACTGAAACAAAAAACCCAATAAAGAAAAAAAAAAAAAATACCTTGAGGCGGCTTTCTGGGGTGTGATCGTTGGGGTTCTTGATGATGAAAATCTGGTTTCTGTCTCCTCCAAGTGGTGTCCATTAACGAAAAGGGAAGAAGAACAAAAAAGAAAGGAAGCGGAGAAGAGATAAAAGAAGGAAAGCGGAAAATTAGTGGAAGAGAAATGGTCAAAGAGAGAAGGAAGAAGCGGAAATTGAGGAAGAACAAACAAGGAAAGTTGGTTTCTGGTAAATATAACAAAATTTAACAGGGAAGCCCTTGGCTTTGGTTTGAATTGCTCTCTCTCTCTCTCTCTCTCCCAACTGTTTATTGTGCTTGTGTTGTGATAAGCCCCAGCACACTCTAAACTTAATGGCGGTGAAGTTGGTCGTCTACATTCACACGCACGCGTTCCTTCCACGTCATTGCTTTTTCCCTTTAGTAAAAAAAATATCATTTTTTTTCAAACATTAATATTATCAATTTTAATTAATTTTTTGGACATGTATACCGTTATAAGATAAAGGCAAACGTATCTAGGATCTAGATATTTACATTACTAATATGATTTTCATGTCTTTTAGAAATTAGAATTAATAATAATTGGAATTGGAAAGTAGTTTGACGCGCTTATGGAGGCGCAAGTGAAAGAACACCAAAGGACAAGTCGGTAAGGCGATTAAATTGTAAAGTACGTCAGAATTGACCAATATACCCCGCTACTTTTATTATTTTTGTTTTGTTGCTGTTCTTGTTGAGTGATGATTTTTCACAAAAGAAACATTAATTTATTATTTTTATTTTTATTAACTACTAATCCCATGCATGCTTGTACTTATTCATATGAAAACTAAGGAGAGAATCTATCATTTTATAATTATATAATATATCTGATGACAAGAATCAAATATTCTGTGTGTCATTTGTTTGTAATAAACAAAATTTATATCTACATTTGGTATATATTTTGTAATATTAAATTAGACTTATCTTTAATTTTCACATGCCAAACATGCTTGAAATATGATTCATTGAACAAATAATTGTGCATTGTAATCATGGTTGTTAGTATCCTACGATACCCGATACGTATCATACGATATGATTCGATACAGGTCGCCAACGATACGTATAAGAGAGTATATCCTAAACCTTTCGATATGTTGATATGTATTCTACAATACGATACGTATTCTTAAAAATATCGATATAAATCGATACGATTTTATTAATTTGGGCCAAAGGTCCAAAAAAATTCGGGTTGAAACTAGGTCACCTAACTCGATTCACTAAAACCTGTCCAAATTTACCTATTTTTCATGGAGAAAGTGAAGAGGAATATGTATTGCCCATTTTACATGATAATAATAATATAAGTGGAGATATAGATATTGACATTGATCTTAGAATTTTGTGATTAATTTTGATTATATAATACTGTAATTTAAAGCCAATAATACTACAAAATTCTTTAATTAATCTTAGGGATGATATTAATTTTTAAAAAATTTTAATTATTTTATTAATTTTTTTGAAAAAGGCATATCTTACGATACGCGATACACAATTTAAAAAATTAGGTTTTCGATACACGATACGATACACGATTTGATAACCATGATTGTAATAGTTGGGTAAGGCGTTTTAAGGGTTGAAGAAAAAGAGAAAGGTTTGAGTTGAATTAAAAGAAGGAAATCAATAATATAATAATAATTATTATTATAGGTGTCTAGATGTCTTGCAATGCATGTGGTTGACTTGAACATAAATACAAAGGTACAAAATCAAACCACCTTGAATGTATTCCCATGTTAAAATCCAATGAATTAGTTGACTAGAAATTAAATGAAGGGCAGATGTGATGCATTTGTAAGTGAATAGAGTGAGTTGATGGAGTTTTACACTTGAATAACTCAGATTGGTTGACAAGGAATCAAGCTTTCAATTTACGACCAGCTCTAGTGTTTGTACTCAACAGCAAAAATAACACTTAAAACAAAGAAAAACAAGGTTGTCAAAATGATTCCAAGGCCTAAAGGATCACCGCAAGCCAAGGATAAACCAACACCAACCCTTTCGGCAAGATTGGATAAAGGTTAAAATGAGCTCTCACTAGAACTACAAATTTCATTCATCCAAGAACTATCTTACAATAGGAGAAGCTGACCTTATATAATGGCCTTACAAAAAGTTGCAAAAGTTGCCCTAACTTGGTTTAATCTTGGGCGTACAAGTGGCATGCACTAACTCCTAGTGAATCTAAACCATACAAAAGAAAATTGACTAATACTTGAATTGGTCATACATGGGTTCCAACATAGGAGAAACAAAAAATAAAAAAATACATGCATGGATTAGCTAAAACACAAGATCCTAGAACTTTCCCTAAGTGGTAAGGGACATGGAGCCACCTAAACCTTACAACCTTGTTTTTGCCAAATTGGGTAATGCTTGTAATCACCCATGTGTTCCCTTGTCTCTTGCATTTAATGCTCCCACATGCTTCCCTTGATTCTCCCAGCAAAGTTTGAATACTTGAACTACTTTTGGTGGGAAATTTCCCAAGTAATCAAGCTACATCCAATTAAAGGCATTGAACCCAAATAATCAAAATCCATTTTAGGCCACTTGGGCTAATGATGAATGACTTTACCTACTTGGGCCAAATTTTGAGCCATAATATTTCCTTGGGCCGAGTCCTTGCTTTTGCCTTCCATTATGCATTTTCCTTGGGCCGAAATAATCTCACCTTCTTGAATAATTTCTTCAATGGGCTTCACTTGGTTTTTATGAAGGTTTTTGTCAGGCTTTGCTAGATTCTTATCATCCTCCCTGGGTTAAAGAGGATTTGCCCTCAAATCCTCAAGGTTGTCATCTTCTATATAAGGGGACAAATCTCCCACATTGAAGGTTGCTGAAACATTTCCAAAATCTCTCGGTAGATTGATCTTGTAAGCATTGTCACCAATCCTCTCTAAGACTTCAAATGGGTCGTCGGCTCTTGGAGCAAGTTTGCTCTTCCTCTTTGATGGGAATCTTTCTTTCTTCAAATGGATCCGCACTAAATCTCCAGGTTGGAATTGGGCTAGCTTTCTATGCTTGTTAGCCCTTCTCTTGTGTGCTTCATTGGACTTCTCAATTTGGGCATGAATGGACTCATGTAACTTCTTCGTGGCCTTGGCTTTTTCTTTAGCATCCAAACTAACTTGAATATCAATGGGCAAAGAAGTTAATTCAATGGGAGTGATGGGATTAATACCATATACTACCTCAAGTGAAGAATGGCCGGTTGTGGAATTAGGAGATCGGTTATAGGCAAATTCCGCATAAGCAAGCTTAACATCCCAATCTTTCAAGTTCTTGCTTACCATGGTTCTAAGGAGAGTACCCAAAGTGTGATTGGTCACCTCGGTTTGGCCGTCGGTTTGAGGAAGATGAGAGGTGCTAAACAGTAGTTTGGTCCCAAATTTGCCCCACAAAGTCCTCCAAAAGTGACTAAGGAACTTTGTATCACGATCCGACACTATGCTCCTTGGAATCCTATGCAATCTCACAATCTCCTTAAAGAACAAATCTGCCACACTAGATGCATCCTCGGTTTTGTGGCAAGGAATTAAGTGAGCCAGCTTGGAGAATCTATCAACCACAACCATGATTGAATCTTTGCCCCTTTGAGTCCTAGGCAAAGCCACCACGAAGTCCATACTCAAATCCTCCCAAGGCTGCTCTGGAATTGGCAATGGAGTGTAGAGCCCCGACTTGAAATGGCTCTTGGCTCGTTGACATGCCCCACATCTTGCAATTATGGCTTGGACATCCCTTTGCGTATTCGGCCAATAGAAGTGTTCTTTAAGAACCTCCAAAGTCTTGTGGACTCCAAAATGTCCTACAAGGCCTCCCCTATGAGTTTCCCTCATAATCAACTCTCTATATCTTCCTTTTGGGACACAAAGTCTATTGCCTTTAAAGAGAAAACCATCTTGCAAGGAATAATCCTAAAAGTTGCCCCTAGTGCATTCAATCATGACCAAACTGATCTCTTCATCATTGACATAACCCTCTTTCATTAGTTGAAAACCAAGTACCTTAGCATCCAAAACAGCAAGTATAACATACCTCTTTGATAAGGCATCTACAACAACATTATGCACTCATTCCTTGTAATTTGGGACAAATGAAACGGATTGTAGAAACTAAACCCATTCAGCGTGCCTTGAATTCAACTTGTGTTGCCTATTTATGAACTTTAAAGCTAGGTGATCCGAACGAAGGACAAATTGCTTGGGCCTTAGATAATGACTCCAATGGTCTAAAGCCCTCACAATAGCATAGAATTCCTTGTCGTAGGTACTGTACCTTCTTTTTGAGTCATTAAGCTTCTCATTAAAATAGGCTATTGAGAGCGTGGATTGAGTAAGGACAACCCCAATACCTACCCCACTAGCATCACATTCCACCTTAAACACTTGATTGAAATCGGGCAAGGCTAAAATTGGTGCTTCACAAAGTTTCTTCTTCACTACATCAAAGGCTTCATTGGCTGCCGTAGTCCACTCAAAACTACCCTTCTTCATGCACTCGGTGATGGGTTCCATGATGGTGCTAAGGTTGGGAACAAACCTCTTATAGAAAGATGCAAGCCCATGGAAACTCCTAACCTCTGTTATAGATGTGGGTTGCAGCCAACTCCTAATGGCTTCCACCTTTGATTGATCCACCATAATACCATCCTTGGAAACCACATAGCCTAGAAAAATCACACTAGGAGAAAAGAACTCACATTCTCTAATTTGGCAAATAACTTCTTTTCCCTCAAATGTAACATTTACTGAAAACTAGTACAATGCATGCAATTAACAATGGAGAATTGGGCCCAAAAATGTTTCTTTTCATTACAATTCACATGTCTTTTATACACAAAGGTTACTGTTTACAAAAGTGCATTTCAAAAGACAAAATAGGGGAACAATGTAGCTATTGCTCCTCGCGCGCCGACGCCCCTCCAACCGCATCATCACCTAGAACCTGCATCCACAAAGGAAAATAACGGGGTGAGCACAAATGATGCTCAGTAAGTAAAACTCTCTAACTGTCTGTCCCCGTGTGTGACTCTTAATTCTTTCCTTATGCTATTTCTGATTCTGTTTCTGTTTCTAATAACATCATGGCCTCATCTTACCGGGAGGTACGGCCGGATGGCGTTCACACAAGACCATCTCACTCTCTATGGCTATTGGGTGGAATTCACACAAGACCAACCCGTTCTTAGTGACTACCGAGTGAGGATCACAAAGCACTAACTCGGTTCTTTCTAACTATCGGGTGGAGATCACCTAGCACCTACCCGTTCCTCATGAAATTTGGGTAACGATCACCAAGCATTTACCCGTCTCTAGTCACTATCGGGTGATGGTCACAAAGCATCAACCCGCTTCTACTAGCCGTTGGATGATGATCACAAAGCATCAACCTACATATCTCTTAATTAATCGGGTAGTGGTCACAAAGCATCTACCCATTTCTACTACTCATCGGGTGACGATCACAAAGCGTCCGACCCATTTCTCTAAGGGCTATTCGGATGATGATCACAAAGCATCAATCCGATTCCCATAACGGTCGGGTGATGATCACAAAACATCATCCCAACTATACTACTCTTCTAATTCACTCTATTGTAGCATTTTTCAATGCTCTCTACCCTTAGAGTAATTTTACCCACTAAGCTCTCTACTCATAGGGTATTTCTAAACACAAAGTTTCCTACTCTTTCTTAGGTCACTTGTCAATGCATATAACAATGCACATGGATGATTCATCTCTACTAATGCACTTGTGAAATGCCAACATGCAATGTTGCAAGAATTAAGGTTCATTACTCACACTCAAACCTCTATTAGGCATTTCATCAAACAACTCATGTGCACTATAAAACTCTATCATAGCCATGAATCTAAAACTGTTCCTAACCATCCAAAATGGGGAAAAACCCCTTCACAAAGCCATAATAACCTGTCAAACAAAACACTTCCAAAAAGGGTTCCATAATACCCCTTAAATTCCATCTCAACTACCTTGCCAAACCAACAACCCATTTCTCAAATTTGCAAGGTATAAACAATCACAAAGCATAGAAATCTCTATTTAATCCTTCATACATGCTATATTACATGTATATCACATACATGCATCAAGTCTATCAAAACCCTAATCAAGAAATTTCATAAATCTCAACTTGGGTTGGGTTTTACTTACTTGTTATGGAGAGACTTCACCAAATCCTCTTTCCACTTGGTTTTCTTGGCTATTCTCTCTACTCATAACCAAAAGAATGAAAACCCTCAAAAAACCAAAATGAACTAAAATCCACAAATCACACAACTTAAGGAGAAATCCTTACCTTAGGAAGCCTTAGGTTGTTTTCTATACCCCAAATCACTTCAAAAACCCTTGAAATTCCTTGAACAAAAGAAAAGAGAAGTTGAGAGGAGAAGAATGAAGGGTTGCGTTTTTGGAGAAGAAGAATGAGGGTTTGCTAACTCTTAATTCCTTTTAATGAAATATAAACACACTCATTCCCATTTTGCCCTTACTCTTCTTTGGAAATTCCATCCATATCCTTTGATTCATTACAATCTCACCCCCATATCAACACATTCTCCATGGAAAATCCTTACAATTAACTCCCCCACTTTTCCTGCTAGTTAGGGGTATAAAGGTCAAATAGCCCTTGGGGAAGAAAATATCTAAAACTCAATCAACATTTTATTCGGGCTGTCGCCGCGGCGAAGAAACTTCTGTCGCCGCGGCGAAACCGTCCAGCAGCTTCCCCCTGTGGCTTCAACCTCTTCGGCGCGGCGAAGATTCTTCGCCCTGCCAGAAGCACGGCAGATGAAATTCTTCTGTTTTCAACCAATTTCAGGGCAACATTCAACATAACACTCAAACAAACAAATATAACAAAACCAACTCGATTAAGGGCGAAAGAGGAAACAATAACAACGTACCTCAAGCGGGGCGTTACATCAAAACTCCAAAAACCCTCCGCAAATGCCCTAAATGTTCCCTTTCATCCTTACTATACACCAATATATCATCAAAGCAAACTACTACAAACCTCCCCAAGAATGGCTTCAATACCTCATTCATAAGCCGCATAAACGTACTAGATGCATTGGACAAACCAAATAGCATAACCATGCACTCAAATAACCCTCCCTTGGTCTTAAAAGCTGTCTTCCATTCATCACCCTCCCTCATCCTAATATGATGATATCCACTCCTAAGGTCTATTTTTGAGAAAATCGTGGAGCTATGCAATTCATCCAACATGTCATCTATGTAAGTAATTGATCTACCATATGCAGGGAAAAAAAAAAATTCTATCGGTAAATCAATTACCTTTCTTTACCAAGATCCGAGTATAGATTATACCGTTTACATGTTTATAAACAAAATCTGTATAAAGTAAATCCATTCAAGGATTAGAATACTTACATACATTTGGAGGCTCCTTCGAATATCTCTGACTTCGGATAGGAATATTGTTCACGCACTGTTTAAGGTTACTGTTCACTATCTACTGTTCACGTGATTTTTCGCCAATCGATCCAAAGCAGGATCGCACTCACGGAAGTCCACACGAAGATAATCCGCAGAACCTTTGATTATTTTGCTAGAACAATTAAGGGCTTCAACAATCAAGAAAGAAGAACAAAAAAAATTTTCTTTGACAGAGAGAGAAAGGGTGGCTAGGGTTTTAATTGAATGAATAATTCTTTATTGTTTTAATTTTAAGTTGCACTTATATAGTGCAACAATTAAAACCCTATTCCACTTAGGAATAGCCATGGGCTCCAACCCTAGTTCACCCTTGCAACCAAACACACCCTTTATGGTATTTTAATTAATTAATTATTATTATAATTAAAATCAATTAATATATAATAATATATTAACATTTAATTAATAATAATAATTCATTTAAATATATACAGAGATATATTTAAATATAATCTCACTAATTTAATTTTAATATTAAAATTAAATACAGGCAACAACCTCAGCAAATTTAATTGCACTGTGAAATTACCAAAATACTTTTTTGTCCTTGATGAGAATGCAAAATGTCATATTTGCCCCCCCTTAATGTCTAGTATTTTATACTTATTTGTTGCCTAAATGTACTCATTATTATTCTATTTTGATTTAGGATGCAAATGGAGGCGTTAAATGCAAAATGGAACAAATTAGGTGAATTCAAACAGTTTTGACATCGCTTCGTAATCTGGGCATAACTCTCTCATCCGAGCTCCGATTGAGATGATTCAAAATGCTGTGGAACCCTAAGAAAGAGATATACAACTTTCATGTTTTGATTTTGGAGAGATACTCACTGAATCAAGGTTATAATCGGGCTTGAAGTTAACGCACCTGTACTACTGACGTTCTGGAACATTCCGCCTTGTCATGCAATAAAGAGGCGGTATATTATTGGAAGATTTGAAGACCTGTTGCACGGAAGTTACAGCTGGACACACCACTTTCTTATTTTATTTTAGGACTTTATTTTATTTTCAATTAATTAAAATCAGATTAGGATAAATGTTATTTTAGGATATTAGAATATTTTGAGGAGATTTAGTAGAATTCAAATACTTGAATGGGATATGTTTAAAAGGAGAGAGAGATCAGATTGAGATATATCACACACGCCTCTCTTTTTGTCTTTCTTCTTCGTTTTCTTTTGAGTTTTTCATGGCCATGAGCGGCTAAACTTTCATAACTTGGTCTTAGGAAACAGAGACCTCGGAATCAATAAAACTGTGAGATCTAATCTAATTTTTTTTAGTGTTCAATTTATGTTTTGAGTATTGGATATTCTTCTATGCATATTGTCATGATTGTTGCGTTTAATTACTAGGGAGGCCTACTAGTTTATTATTTGTTGTAATCTACTGCTAAGTTAGATATCAAATTCGTAATTGTTTGATCCTTTTAACTTGTGAAGTAATTAAGGTTTAAGAGTTTGTTGCGTCAAGAATTGTTAAGTCTTAAGAAGAACATTTGACTGAATTAAATACAACTGCTTGTGTTTGTATTGTTTAGCTTCATCGATCTCTCTAGGTCTTAAGGCTGCCACTAGATTAAATCTTTAACGCTTGTCTAGGGTTGTTTAGTAGTAAGATTAATTAGATCGCTTGTTTCCTAATTAATTACAACTAAGGAGAGATAGGAAAATAGTTCCAACGGTGAATACTCAAAGTAAGAATTGATTTATTTTTGCATCAATGATCAGTTGTAAGATTCCGATGGTGGATGTTGACTTAGACAAAGTTTCGTTATTTTCATTGATTTCGGTAATTTAGGTTGAATTTCTTTTCCTGAAATTGTTTCTGTTTTTACTAAAATCCCCCCTATACTGGTTCACATAACATAACATAAAACTCGGCTAGACACTCTCCGTGGGAACGATCCCTACTCACACTACTACGTGTATTTTTAGGGTTTTAATTATGGGTGCCTACGACAGCACACCAATCCTAAAAGACGAAAAATACCCTTCTCACAAATTGTTTCTTAAATTATCTTCTAAGTGTGTGACCCGTAGGCTCCTCATCATATCAACAGTGTGTAGTATCACGATTAACACCAATTAATTGTCTCACTACACATAGACCAAGATTGACCCCTAACAAGGCATTATGGCCACCCGATAGATTCGAATTGGCAAATAAATGCGACTGTCCAATGGTTTTGTTACCGTGTAATCAAATCCTTTCATCAACTGTTATCTCACCAAGACTGAGGTACATAAATAGTGTTAACCTTAGATATCCTTGACATGTTTGTATTCAGTTACTGGACTAATGATAGGAATATTAAATTGGATTGAGCATCAACTCAATCCCACTGTGGCAACAGATTTAGTGTCATTGCCATTTACTAAATTACCTAGTGAGATAACTTTTCCCGTACCTAGGAATGATGAATCCTTTGTCGATCCACCATAGTCTCGTTACACTTCTCAATGTAGCCAATCACTACCGGATTGATAGCTCCATCCATATGAAATCCTCTGATGGGTCTGTCCAGTGAACTTGCCTCTAGCAAGTACCCATGTGTTGCATCAGGTTGTCGGCAAACAACCTTGACAAGTGAGATCAGTCACTGCCTTTCGACAAGGTCGTTCAATACTATGATAGCCTTACCGTATTATCTGTGTCATTGGTCAGAATAATACTGGGACTACAGACGTTTCTAGAATGGCCACCATATGTGATCATAGGGTTCTCACTATCAAGATTTGAAACACTTGATACCCTCGTCACGGTTCTACCATCCTAAGGACATTTATCATTACATAAATGATATAGAAGAATATGTCTTTTATTGATAAATAAACATTTATTACATAATCAATTTTACAATAATTGATTGGCTCTAGGGCACCTACTCTAATAGTCTCCCACTTGCACTATAGCTAATCATTCATGTATTTAATACCGAATGACCTTAAGTGTTTTCCATGCTTTTGCTGTGACATAGGCTTCGTTAGTGGATCGACGAGATTGTCATCAGTATGCACTTTACTGATCTGTACATCTTTCGTCACAACCATTTCTCCGATGAGATGAAAACGTTTAAGTATGTGTCTGGACTTCTGGTGAGACCGTGGTTCATTTTCTTGAGCAATTGCTCCATTGTTGTCACAATAGACATCTACCGGACCAACCATGAAAACCACACCAAGTTTGGTGATGAACTTCTTAATCCAGATTGCCTCTTTAGCTGTATCGGATACTGCAATATACTCAGCCTCCATTGTAGAGTCTGCTACAATGCTTTGCTTGGAGCTCTTCCAGCTCACTGCACCCCCATTGAGACAAATACAAACCCTGATTGCGATCAATAATCATCTTTATCAGTTTGGAAACTAGCATCACTGTATCCTCTTATAGTGAGCTCATCTTCCCCTCCATAAACCAAGAACATGTCTTTACTCCTCTTCAAGTACTTAAGGATGTTCTTGACAACTATCCAGTGACGTTCACCTGGATCCGATTGATATCTACTACAAGTACGTAATGCACATGAGACATCAATCCGAGTACATAACATGGCATACATGATGGATCCAATTGTCAACGCATATGGGATCCTCTTCATTCTATCTCTCTCATTGTGTGTTTTAGGACACATATCCTTAGAGAGATAGACACCATGTAACATCGGAAGAAATCCCTTCTTGGATTCTTTCATACTGAATCTCTTCAATACCTTGTCAATGTATGTACTCTGACTTAGGCCAAGCAACCTACGTGATCTATCTCGGTAGATCTTTATTCCGAGGATATAGGTTGCTTTTCCTAAGTCTTTCATGGAGAAGCACTTGGATAACCAAGTCTTTACCGACTGCAAGTTCGGTATATCATTCCCGATCAGAAGTATGTCGTTGACATACAACACTAGGAATGCCACTGCGCTCCCACTCACTTTCTTGTAAACACAAGACTCATCTTTGTTCTTGGTAAAACCGAATTCTTTTACAGCTTCATCAAAACAAATGTTCCAGCTCATTGAAGCTTGCTTGAGTCCATAAATGGATCTCTACAACTTGTATACCTTCTCAGCTTGCCCATCAATGGTTGTGTCATATACACATCCTTTTCAAGGTTTCCGTTCAGGAAAGCCGTTTTGACATCCATTTGCCAAATCTCATAATCATGATATGCAGTAATCGCAAGCATAATCTGGATGGATTTAATCAAGGCAACTGGCGAAAAGGTTTCCTCATAGTCAATACCATGAATTTGCTTGAAACCTTTGGCAACCAATCATGCTTTATAAGTGTGCACCTTGCCATCCATGTCAGTCTTCTTCTTGAAGACCCATTTACACCCTATGGGTTTTACCCCTTCAGGTGGTTCCACCAGAGACCATACTTGGTTCTGGTACATGGAGTCCATCTCAGATTTCATGGTTTTAAGCCATTTAACGGAATTTGGATCTGATATAGCGTCTTCGTAGGTTATGGGTTCATCGTCTTAGTAGACAAGTATGTCACCATGTTGAGTTACGAGAAAACCGTATCTCTCAGGCTCATGGCGTACTCTCACAGATCTACATAGCTCCTATGCTACTTGAGGTGGTTCACTTTGATCTACAAGTTGTGGAGTAACCTCCTCTTGATGTTCAACCACTGCTTGTGGCATATCTTCCCGTCTTTCGTCTAGTATATCTTGTGGCTCTAGAACTTCATCGAGTTCTACTTTTCTCCCATTAGTACTTCTTAGAAAAAAATTCATTTTCTAGGAAGACACTAGTACGAGCAACAAAAATTTTGTGCTCTTCTGGATGGTAGAAATAGTATCCTTTGGTCTCTTTAGGATACTCCACAAATATACATTTGTAGGATTTTAGGCCCAGCTTGTTCGAAGTCAATTTCTTGACATAAGCTTCGTAACCCCAAATCCTTAGATAAGACAAATTGGGCTTTCGCCTATTCCATAGTTTAAATAGAGTCTTGTTTAGAAGACTTTGACGGCATACGGTTCAAAATGTGAGTTACAATCTTTAGGGCATAACCCCAGAATGATGTAGGTAAATCACTAAAACTCACCATGGACCTAACCATGTCAAGTAAGGTCTTATTCTTCCTTTCAGACGCTCCATTGTGTTGGGGTGTATACAGAGGGGTGAGTTGTGATACTATCCCACATTCCTTCAGGTATTCAGAAAACTTTGAGCTTAAGTATTCACCTCCTCGATCCGAATGAAGAGCTTTAATACTTTTGCTCAACATATTCCGTACTTCATTCTTGAATTCTTTGAACTTATCAAAGACTTCAGATTTATGTCTCATGAGGTAGACATAACCATATCTACTGAAATCATCAGTAAATGTGATGAAGTAGGAGTATCCACCTCTAGCTTCAACTGATAGTCGACCATACACATCACTATGGATGATGTCTAACAGTTCAATAGCCCTTTCACTTTGTCTTGTGAAAGGTCACTTGGTCATCTTGCCTAAAAGGCATGACTCGCATACCTCAAATGACTAGAAGTCAAAAGGGTCCAAAACTCCATCTCTTTGAAGTTTTGCAATACGGGTCTAATTGACATGACCCAATCTACAATGCCAGATGTATGTATGGTTTTGTTCGCTATGTTTAGCTTTCTTAGTTTCAACGTTGAGAATATCCTTATTGTTCAAATCAAGAACATATAATCTGTTATATAACCTTGAAATTCCAAATAGAATACCATTCAAACTAAAGGACAACAATCCATTAGAAATCTCAAAACGATATCCTATATTATCCAAAGCGGATACTGAAATAATGTTTCTATAAATCGCAAGTAGAAAATAACAGTCTTTGAGTTCTAATAATAAGTCCCTACAGCTAATGCAGCCACATGTGCTCTATTTCCAACTCGTAGGTCCATTTCTCCTTTGGTGAGCAATCTACTCTGCCTTAGTCCCTACACATCAGTACAAATGTGAGTACCACATCCTGTGTCAATGACCCAAGATGTTGAAGGAGAGAAGTTAATCTCAATCATAAACATACCTATAGTCGAAGCATCTGACTTCTTGTTTGTGAGGACAGCCTTGCAGTGCTTCCTCCAGTGGCCAGAGTTGCCACAATAGAAGCAGCCTACCTTCCCACATTTCCCAATGCCACCCGCAGTCTTGAGAGCATCCCGTCCTTTAGGCTTGGGCTTGGGATTGGCCTTGGCCTTTCCCTTGCCTTTACCCTTTCCTTTATTGGCAGCTACTAGTAAAATAGGCTTGGACTTCTTCAAGTCCTGCTTTGCAGTCCTTAGCATGTTCAAAAGCTCTGATAGGGTTTTCACCATAGCATTCATATTAAAGTTCATTATGAACGGTGCATAAGAGTCAGGCAAGGATTGTAGAATTAAATCCACTTGTAATTCTACATCCAACTCAAACCCTAAAGTCTCAAGCCTCTCCATGTGCTAGATAATTTTGAGTTCATGAGGGCCAACTTAGGCTCCTTCGGATCAGGCGATTTCCAAACAGTGCTTTTGACACCTGTACCTCTCATGTCAAGCATTCCCTTCATAAAGCTCCTTGAGGTGTAGAATAATGATAGCAGCGTCCATATTCTCATGGTGCTTTTGCAGCATTGGTGTATCGATGCTAACATCAAGCATTGAACACCATCAACATCATCAATGAACTTTTGATAAGTATCCTTTACTTCCTGAGTGACATCGAGATCAGGCTTAGCCATGTATGGCTTATCAAGGATATACAATTTCTTTTCGAACTTAAGTATAATCCGAAGATTATGATACCAGTAAGAGAAATTGGATCCATCCAACCTGTTTTCTTTCTCGATTATCAGTCGCAGGTTCATAGTGCTCATTTTTAAGTGAATCTACAATTCATGAAAGTAAAGTCAATATTATTTCTTAATATGGTCTTTTATTAAAAAACACTCCCACTATATTCCTCAAGCCAATAGCCCTCACCATTAACTCGGGAAAGCCCGTTGGCTTTTCTAGTGGACTGAAATCCCATCTGGCCCATTTCAAACCTTCATTGTGGCGAACAAGCCAAAATGGGTTGATTAGGTAGGCCAACAAACTTAATCCACACCAGTTGATAGCTCCTACTACCAACCTCAAATGTGAAGTAAGCCAACAAGCCAATCACACAATCCAACGGCCTAGCCATCGTCCTCAAGTGTGATTCCCAGTATCAATAGAGTAGACACTACATGTCGCGACGTACACTCAACATGTGTACTTCTCTACTATGCTATGACGTGTTTATCAACCTTCGCTATGGTGAACAAGCAAAACTGTCATTTTAAGTCGACCCATCATCATTAAAGAAAACTCCAATGAATTTTAACCTCCCACTGGTAGAAGTGTACCCTTCGTTGTGGCAAAAAAAGTTCCGACGAATAGTGGTTTGATTAAAACCATGGTGATGGAAGACATACGTGACTTAATATATCTTATTTGAGGGTTTTGATTTAATGTCTCACCAGATTATTATCTTTGTTAGAATGAAATTGTTTGACATGTTATTGACCATTCAACCGTAGCATGCATTCTAAACAAAAAATTAAACGTGTAGGTACATGGCCCACTAAAATCGATTTCCTCGAGCCTAGAGGAATCGGTGGGTCAACCTAGGGTTTAAAAATAAATCTTGGATCTTCAAGTTATTCCTCTTCGTAGCTCATGCGTTTCTTCTTCATGATCATTACAAATAATTTTATAATAAAAAACCTATTCAAATTTACATCAATAAAATAAAAACCTCGCGTTACATATGAGGGGAGTGAGATGAGGAGAAGAAATACATGGAGATTTAAGAAAGAGAAGCAGGACACGCAGGTCCTATTTGTTTATAAAAAATTACAAACAAACCCAATAAACAATAAACAATAGGTTTGAGGCTCATGTACCGAGCACCATGCAATTATCAAACAAGATTGCATACATTAAAAAACAATCAATTTTTGAATTGGGTGGGTTGAATTATCAAGTTTCCACCTTAAATGTGTAGAATGAATATTGGCTTTAAAGGTTCAAAAAACTATAATTTAGCCCTTGTGCAAAAAAGGGAACAGTAGGCTTCTTGTTGCCACGGTGAAGTTCATGCACACATGGTCACTGCGGCGAAGTTTTATTTTGCTGCGGCGACCGTGAACTTCCAGAAAACACAAATCGTTCCAGAGAGTTTTATATCGCGGCCAAGGTTTATTTCGCCACGGCCAAATTCACATTTTGCATCTCGCCGCGGTGAAGTGTTATTTCACCGTGGCTAACATCGCAAAACAATGAATCAGGCATGGTAACGTCTTTTGCAATTTTTCACATAATGACACGAATTCAAATCAAATCAAATGCTTAAACATTCGTCCAGGACACCAACCAACCAATACACATTCAATCAACATATTATTTAATCAATTGATTAATTAAGACATTCAACATAAAGAATTTTTCCAGATTAAAAAAAAAAAAAAACTCTTCAAATCATGCAATAACATGTTATCAAACAAATATATATGTTATCAAACACCAATTAAACAATATAATCTAATACCCGAGGCTCTGAAACCACTGGAAGTAATTGATCTACCATACGCAGTGGAAAAACAAAAATTCAATCGGTAAATCATTACCTTTCTTTGCCAAGATCTGAGTATAGATTCTACCATTTACATGTTTATAAACAAAATCTGTATAAAGTAAATCCATTCAAGGATTAGAATACTTACGTACGTTTGGAGGCTCCTCCGAATATCTTTGACTTTGGATAGGAACACTGTTCATGGTACTGTTCACGGTTACTGTTCATGTGATTTTTCACCAATCGATCCAAAGTAGGATTGCACTCACGGAAGTACACATGAAGATAATCTACAGAACCCTTGATTATTTTGCTAGAACACTCAAGGGCTTCAAGAATCAAGAAAGAAGAACAAAAAAAAATTTCTTCTTGAGAGAGAGAGAGAGATAGGGTGGCTAGGGTTTTAATTGAACGAATAATTCTCTATTGCTTTAATTTTAAGTTGCACTTATATAGTGCAACAATTAAAACCGTATTCCACTTAGGAATAGTGTAACGTCCCACTTGAGGTACGTAGCTAAATGTTTATTGTTTTGCTCTTAATTGAGTTTGTATGTTGTTATTTTTGGTTGGTTGGCCGTTGGTTGAAGTGATGTGTTGGTTTGGTTGAGACTTGGCGAATTTTGAGTTTATGGTCTTCGCCGGGCGAAGAAGAGTCTTCACCGCGGTGATGTATCCCTTGGATTTCTTCGCCGGGGCGAAGAAACTTGCTTCGCCGCGGTGAAGACCCGACTGAGATTTTTGTTGAAGTTTTTAGATATTTTTCCCTAAGGGCAAAATGACCATTCTACCCCTAATTAGCAGAAAAAGTGGGGAGTGAAATATAAGGAAATTTCATGGAAAATATGTTAGTGTGGGGGTGTGATTGTAATGAATCAAAGGATAAAGATGGAATTTCTAAGAAAGAATATGGGCAATATGGGAATGAATGTAGATATTTTGAGCTAAAAAGGAGTTAAGCTTAGTAACCCTTTTATTCATTCTTCTTCCCCCGCCACAATCTTGCACCATTTCTTCTCAACTCTTCCTTCAATCTTTCAAGAATCTTTGAGGGCTTTTAGTTGGATCTTGGTAGAGAATTAATCTAGAGCATCCTAAGTTAAGGATTCTTGCTTTAGAGGTGAAATTTACCCATAGATGTGTTAAAGCCTTATAGTATGTTGTTTAAAGTTGCAGAGAAAAGACCATCTACCAAATGAAAGAGAAGTGCTAGTGGAATCACTTAAAGTAAGTAAATCCAACCAAGTTGGGATTCAAGAAATCTTTTGAGTAGAGATTTCTTTATGCATGTATGTATTATGCTTGTTGAGAGATTGAGATGTTATGGGTATTTATCTATGTTGTCATTGAATATAATTGACTTATGAGAAGTGTTGAGATTGCATGATGATGTAGTTTGAGATGAAGTTGGAGGAGATTGAGTAATTTCCTTGGGAGTGTTCTTTTATGATAGGAATTATAGCTATGTGAGGGAGTTTCCTCCCATTTTTTTTTTTTTGGATGGTGAAAGAGAGGAGTAGAGTTATAGATAAAGTAGAGTTTGTGTATGCACATTAGTTGTTTGATGAAATGACTAGGAGAACTATGAGCATGAGTAGTAAACCTTAATTCTTGCAACATTGCATATTGGCATTTCATGAGTGCATTAATGAGCATGAACCATCCATATGCATTAATTGTGCATTGAGAAGTAGCTTGAGAAAGAGTAGAGAATTTTGAGAATAAGCTACTTGAAGAGAAAATAATGAGACCACTCTAATAGTAAAGAGAATGAGAAAAACTCTAAGAGTGAAAAGAAAGAGAGATTTAGCACTAGAGAATAAAAGAGAGAGCAATGCTAAACAAGAGAATAGAGTAGGTTGTGCGATGGGGAACCCGTGAGTGATGAGTAGAATTGTCACGAGTAGTGGGTGCTTTGTGATCTCCCAGCCGTGCCTCCGGTAAGATGAGGCCGGGACACTTGAGAGAGAGAGAATATACACTCACGTGGCCAAGGGTTCCGAATCTGTGCATAACCGAGTACGATCGGTAGAGAATGAATAGAAGTCACGAAGAGTGGGTTGGTACTTTGTGAACTCCACCCGGCTGTGCCTCCGATAAGATGGGGCCATGACATTCAAGTGAGAAAAACAGAGAGAGAAAAGTAGACGTCACGAAGAGTGGGATAAGTTCCCAGCCGTACCTCCAGTAAGATGGGGCCGTGACATTCAAGAGAGAGTTAGTAGAAAAGAAATGAGAGAAAGAGAAACAAACAGAGAAAACGAGAATTAAGAGAAAGAGATACGGGGATAGACGAGTAGAGGATTTACTTACTGAGCCTTTTTGTGCTCACCCTGTTGTTTTCTATGTTTTGCAGGATCTAGGTAAGGACGCAGTCGGATGGACGTTGGCAAGCGAGGAGAAATAGCTACACTGTCCACCACATTTTGATAACTTTTGTCTAAGATACTTCACTTTGTATAAAGAATATATATATTTAATAAAAGAAAAATTTGGGCCCAACTATTTATGTTATCTTACTTGTATTTTCATTGTGTATATTTTATGAGTATATGAGTAAAAAGGAGTTATTACAAATAGCCATGGGCTCCAACCCTAGTTCACCCTTGTAGCCAAACACACCTTTTATGGTATTTTAATTAATTAATTATTATTATAATTAAAATCAATTAATATATAATAATATATTAATATTTAATTAATAATAATAATTCATTTAAATATATACAGAGATATATTTAAATATAATCTCACTAATTTAATTTTAATATTATAATTAAATACATACAACAACTTCAACAAATTTAATTGCACTGTGAAATTACCAAAATACTCTGTCATCTTAAAAGACGAAAATACCCTTCTCACAAATTGATTCTTAAATTATCTTCTAAGTGTGTGACCCGTAGGCTCTTCATTATATCAGCAGTGTGTAGTATCACGATTAACACCAATTAATCGTCTCACTACACACAGACCAAGATTGACCCCTAGCAAGGTATCATGGCCACCCGATAGATTCGGATTCAAGGAAACCGCAGCATGTCAATGGTTGTGTTACTGTGCAATCAAATCCTTTCATCAACTGTTATCTCACCGAGACTGAGGTTTAGAAATAGTGTCAACCTCGGATATCCTCGACATGTTTGTATTTAGTTACTAGACTAATGACAAGAATATTAAATTGGATTGAGCATCAACTCAATCCCATTGTGGCAACAGATTTAGTGTCATTGCCATTTACTAAATTATCTAGTGAGATAACTTCTCCCGTACCTAGGAGTGATGAATCGTTTGTCAATCCACCATAGTCTCGTTACATTTCTCAATGTAGCCAATCACTACCGTATTGATAACTCTAAAAAGAACTATGTTGGGCTAGTGTCAAACTACACCAATTGGTGTACAAGGCGCTCCGATGATCTCAAGTCTAAGGATCACATGCACCACCATCCGTTAGAGGATTTATTCCATAGACACTGGGGTTACCATCTATATGGAATCCTCTGGTGGGTCTGTCCAGTGAACTTGCCTCTAGCAAGCACCCATGCGCTGCACCAGGTTGTCTGTAAACAACCTTGACAAGTGAGATTAGTCACTGCCTTTTGACAAGGTCGTTCAATATTATGATAGCCTTACCGTATTATCTGTGTCATTGGTCAGAATAATACTGGGACTACGGACGTTTCTACCCTCGTCACGGTTCAACCATCCTAAGGACATTTATCATTACATAAATGATATAGAAGAATATGCCTTTTATTGATAAATAAACATTTATTACAGAATCAATTTTACAATAATTGATTGGCTCTAAGGCACCTACTCTAACAATCTAATCGGGAAATGGGATACCTATATTTGATAGTAATGTTATTGATGGCTCTACTATCTACACACATCCTATAGGTTCCATCCTTCTTAGGTTACTAATAATGTCGGCACCAAACATGGGCTCATGCTCTCCCTCACATACTCACGGTTCACTAACTCATCAACTTGCCTTTGTCATTCTTTAGACTCCTCTGGGTTATACCTATAAGCTGGTCTATTGGGTAAGGGTGTCCTGGGAACAAGGTCTATATGGTGTTCAATACCCCTCAATGGTGGCAATCCGGGTGGTAGTTCATTAGGGAAGACATCCTCAAACTCTTTAAATAAGGGTTAGACTAACGGGTGAGGCTTAATTTCGGGTTCACTCTCTTTTCTCTCGGTTATGAGTAGGACAAGGATCGGTTCATGTTTAAGTAAGGCTCTCTCAATTGTGTGACCACTCAAGAACAAGTTTTCTTTTCAGTTTTCCATTGAAGGTTGGGTTTTGTGTATTTGGGATGGTTTTAGAGGTGATAGGGTTATGGTTTTTCCTTTCATCCTAAAAGAATAAGTGTTCTTCTACCATCATGCATAACTCCCCTATCAAATTGCCATGGCCTACCAAACAAAAAATGACATGCATCCATAGGAATTATATCACGAACCACCTCATCAACTTAATTAGAGCCAATAGAGAAAGGAATTACGACCTGTTTTGTGACTTGGAGTATGCTTCCATTGCTTAGCCATTGAAGCTTGTACGGCTTGGTATGATCAAGAGGGGGTAGGTTCAACTTGTCCACAAGCATTGATGAAGCTACATTGGTGCAACTCTCGCTGTCAATAATGATTGAACACACCCGCCTTTGATAGTGCACCTCGTTTGGAACAAGTTTTCTCTTTGTTCTTCATTTGGACAGATTTGGGAATGCAAAACTCTCTTCAATATTAGCATGTTCCCATTGTTCACCTCCTCCACTATCTCATCCTCACTCTTAGCCTCATCATCCACACCATCTTCTTCTTGTAAGGCCTCCTTGATCTCCTCGATCTCCCAAAGTGTCATTACCCGTTGATTTGGGCAATTGGCTTAAAAGTGGCCATAACCGTGCCACTTGAAGCATTTCTTATCCACAGACTTTGCTTCACAAAGTTTGGCTTAGCATTGGCAACATGTAACACCCTATCTTTGCCTTTATCTTTGGTAGGTGCTTCGGTTTTGTTGAATGAAGTACCTCCCTCGTAAAAAGAATTCCCTCGATTAAAGGTACGTGGTGCTGTAGTTTTCAGGATCTTTCTTTGCTTTTCCACCTTGATTGATAGCTTACAAACATCCTCAAATGAGCAATAGGGTTGAAGCTCTACCATGTGAGCAATTTCTTGGTTTAACGCCCCCAAAAGAATCTAGCAATGGTTTGCTCCTTTTGTTCTGGCAGCTCACTCCTCATCATCAACCTCTCAAATTCCCTAATGTATTCCCCAACACTCTTATCCCCTTGCTTAAGAGTGTGTAGCTTCAAATAAAGGTCTTGCTTATGGTTTTCGGGCAAGAGCCTTTTCCTCATCAATTTCTTTAACTTCTCCCACGATTTCACCTTCTCCTTTCCCTCTCTATCCCTTTTCTTCCTAACATTTTCCTACCACAAAGAGGCATAATCCCTAAACTTTAATATAACCACTTTGCACTTCTTAGAATATGAATACTCCTTGAATTCAAAAACCCTCTCAATTTCACTCAACCAATCCAAGAAGTCATTAGGATTTAAACTCCCTTCAAATTCGGGTATCAACTTTCAACCCCCTATCATCAACTCTAAATCTTCTACCTTTCCTCCCACTCATTTCGGACTCATTAGAGTCACTATCAAGGTTAATATGCTCCTTATAGAAACCTGCCCATGGAAGTGGGGATGATCTATGGTGGTGTTGGGTTGGAGGAATGGGTTAGAGGTTTTGTCGCTGGTTATGTAATTCTTGGGCTCTCATCAACCATATAATGGTTTCCATCTATTCCTTAAGGTCATTTATCTCCCCTTGAAGTCTAAGATTGGCAAACTCCCAAGGTGGGGGTGGGGAAGATGAACTAGTTTTGTTGGACATGGTGATATGGTGAATGTGTGGGAAAGTGTGGCATAATGGTGTTATAGGACTATTTAGGGTGTGTTTGAAATGGGTAGTAAGTGTTTAGGTAGTGTTTAGTGTGTATGGTAATGTGTTTAGGATTGAAAGGTGTAAAAACTACAAGATCAACAACTTTGGCAAATATGAATTTTTTTTTTTCTAACCAACCAAATGAAAATCTAGCAAAATAAAAGCAAGAAAATGAACTCACTCACCAACCTGGTTGCTTTGATACCACTTGATGCATTTGTAAGTGAATAGAGTGAGTTGATGGAGTTTTACACTTGAAGAACTCAGATTGGTTGACAAGGAATCAAGCTTTCAATTTACGACCAGCTCTAGTGTTTGTACTCAACCGCAAAAATAACACTTAAAAGCAAGAAAAACAAGGTTGCCAAAATGATTCCAAGGCCTAAAAGATCACCACCAGCCAAGGATAAACCACCACTAACCCTTTCGGCAAAATTGAATAAAGGTTAAAATGAGCTCTCACTAGAACTATGAATTTCATTCATCCAAAAACTACCTTATAATAGAAGAAGCTGGCCTTATATAATGGCCTTACAAAAAGTTGCAAAAGTTTCCCTAACTTGGTTTAATCTTGGGCGTACAAGTGGCATGCCCTAACTCCTAGTGAATCTAAGCTATACAAAAGAAAATTGACCAATATTTGAATTGGTCATACTCGGGTTCCAACATAGGAGAAACAAAAAATAAAAAAATGCATGCATGGATTAGCTAAAACACAAGATCCTAGAACTTTCCCTAAGTGGCAAGGAACATGGAGCTGCCCAAACCTTACAACCTTGTTTTTTCCAAATTGGGTAATGCATGTAGCCACCCATGCGTTCCCTTGTCTCTTGCATTTAATGCTCCCACATGTTTCCCTTGATTATCCCAGCAAAGTTTGAATACTTGAACTACTTTTGGTGGGAAATTTCCCAAGTAATCAAGGTACATCCAATTAAAGGCATTGAACCCAAATAGTCAAAATCCATTTTGGGCCATTTGGGCTCATGATGAATGACTTTACCTACTTGGGCCAAATTTTGAGCCATAATATCTCCTTGGGCCGAGTCCTTGCTCTTGCCTTCCATTATGCATTTTCCTTGGGCCGAAATAATCTCACCTGCTTGAATAATTTCTTCAATGGGCTTTACTTGGTTTCCAAAAAGGTTTTTGTTGGGCTTTACTGAATTCTTATCAAGATTGGGCCCCCTAAGTTGTCATCGTATTTCATAATAGTCCACATATTTTACCACTTTTCACCTAGGACCCCCGAAATAACTTCTTAAAACTTGTAGTTATGGACAAAACTGGATCTGATCTGAATATCCAATTTCTTTACAGTTTCGATACGGTATCCAATTTGAAAATCCGGATCTTCCAAAAATTGATATCCAAATTCGATCCAAATTTCTGAATATCCGATTTTTTTGGATCAGATCGAATATCAGATTTTTTTGCAAACCCTTAGTAATGTGTGTTAACATCATGTATGGAGTCATTCGAGTCTCTAGCTGTTTAGGGTTCTATTAGAAATACATGATGTAGATTATGAACCCTTCAAAATTGATTCTTCCAATCATGGTATCGTTTAGAAATGTCATATATATGCTACAAAGGAAGAGGTATTAGAAACATTGACTCTCCACGCAATCAATAACATCAATTTAAGATCTTTAAATCCATATGAAGTCGGTATAAAGTTAAAAGCCTTGATGAGACATGTAAATGGCAAATCCATGCAATTAAATTGTCTAAGTTTGATTGTTTCAAGGTGAGATGTATTGACACAATACATACATGTTGAAGAAGGCAAGTTTACACAAACCATAGGAATGTTGGTGTTCATCAGGTAGGAATCAATTTGAATTGTGTCGTAGCAAAAATAATACTTTTTCGCTACGGGCGTTGCAATGATGGAGTTTGCCACAACGAACATAAAACTCTGCTGCAACAAAGGGCTGACAAGTCAAAATCATGCTTTAAGGTTTCAAATCAAGCTGCAGCAAAAATAAAACTTCGTCGTGACATGATTGCAAAATTAAGTGGGAGGCATTGCATTGTTGTGCGATGGGACTGAACTGTAAAGTTTCAAACTTCATGGATTTAGTGAATGTTTTAATTAATCAATGGACAAATAATAATGTTTCAATTCAAAAGTGGTAATTGAGTATCTTCACCCACCTAATTTAAAATTGTACGTTTTGAATGTATGTAATGTTCTTGTTTGAAATTGCACAGTATCTGGTATATGAGCCTTAGAGCTTTGGTTGGTTCTTTTAATTTTGGGTATGCTTGTTTGTAATTTTAATAAATAGAGCATGCGTGTCCTGCCTCTCTCCCTCTTCTGTATGTAAATTTTTTCTCTCATTTCACTCCCTTTGTATGTAATGCAAGGATACTAATTTATTGATGTAAATTGGAATATGACTTATTTTATGTAATCTCTCCTGTAATCGTGATAATGAAGCAATGGAAGGATGCAGATGCAAGCATGCTTGAAGAATTATTTTTCCTTGGACCTTAGGTTGGCCCATTGGTTCCTCTAGGCTCGAGGAAATCGGTTTTCCTTAGGCCATGTACTGGCACGTTTAATATATGCTTAGTATGCATGCTAAGGGTGTATGTTTAATAACATGCTTATTATTAATAATAAAATTGGTGAGACCTAATTAAAACCCTCAATAAAGTATATAAAGTCATTGTTAATTCAAAGTCTTCCATCACCATGAGTTTAATCAAACTATTGTTCGTGGAACCTTGTTCGCCAAAGCAAAGGGTACACTTATACCAATGAGAGGTTAAATTTCATTGGAGTTTCCTTAATGGTGATAGGTCTGACTTAGTTGATATGTTTTTCTTATTCACCAAAGCAAAGGTTGATAAACATATCAAAGGCAAAGTAAAGTAGTACACTTGTTTTGTCTATGTGGCCAACATGTAGTGTCCACTCTGCTGATACTGAGAATTGCATTTGCCATTAAATTGTGTAATTAGTTTGTTGGCTTAGTTTACATTTGAGGTTGTTGGTTGGTGCTATCGATTGGCGTAAATTAAGTTTGTTAACTTACCTAATCAACCAATTTTGGCTTGTTCGCCAAATCGAAGGTTTGAAATGATGGGATCTCAATCCACTAGGAAAGACATTAGATTTTCTCGAGTTAATAGTGAGAGCTATTAACTTGAAGAAAATAGTGAGAGCGTTTGTTTAATAAAAGACCTTATTAAATAATAATAATAAACATGATAGTAACATTTATTTTCTACACTTATAGATTTATAAAAAATGAGCAACAATAATCTTTCATTGTGTCCGATAATCGAGAAAGAGAACTAACTTGATGGTACAAATTTCAGGACTGATATCGAAATCTTCGGATAGTACTCAAGTCTGAAAAGAAATTGTACATCATTGATGAGCCTTATCCGGCTGATCCTGGTCTTGATGCCACTCAGGAGGTTAAGGAAACCTACCAAAGGTTTCTTGATGATGTTGACATTGAGCGTTTGTTTAATAAAAGACCTTATTAAATAACAATAAGCATGATAGTAACATTTATTTTCTGCGCTTGTAGATTCACAAAAACGAGCAACAACAACCTTTCATTGCATTTGATAATCGAGAAAGAGAACAGGCTTGATGGTACAAATTTCAAGGACTGGTATCGAAATCTTCGGATGGTACTCAAGTCCGAAAATAAATTGTACATCATTAATGAGCCTTATCTGGCTGAGCCTGATTTGATGCCACTCAGGAGGTTAAGGAAACCCACCAAAGGTTTTTTTGATGATGTTGACACTATCTAGTGTATCATTTTAGCATTAATGACATCTGAATTATAGAAGCAACATGAAAAGATGGATGCTTTTGCCATTATTCTCCATCTTAAAGAGTTGTTCCAAGAACGAGCTGGACATGGAGATATGAGGTGTCAAATAAACTCTTCAAAAGTCATATGACTAAGGGAGCCCAAGTTAGCCCTCATGTACTCAAGATGATTGAGTATATTTAGAGGCTTAAGACTTTGGGTTTGGTCTGGATGGAGAATTGGTCATTGATCTAATTCTTTAATCCTTACCTAATTGTTTCTCTCAGTTCATATTGAATTTCAATATAAACACAATGGAAAAGATCTTCTTGAGCTCCTAAGTAAGCCAAAGACTACGAAGCAAGACATTAAAAAGTCTAAACCAGTGATGTTAGTTACTGCTAACACTGGTAAAGGGCGGGCAAAGGTAAGGGTAAAGCTAAGGCCAAACTCAAACCCAAGTCCAAACCTTTGGATGCTCTTAAGTCTTGGGGTGGTATCAACAAAGACGGAAAGGTAGTTTGCTTCTACTATGGCAAGCTTGGCCACTAGAGGAAACATTGTAAGGCTTTCCTAGCAAACAAGAAGAAGTCAAAGACTTCGACTTTAGGTTTGTTTATGATTGAAATCAACTTCTCTCCTTCAACATCTTAGGTCATTGACACAATATGTGGTTCTCACATTTGCACTGATGTGTAGGGGCTAAGGCAGAGTAGATTGCCCGTCAAAAGAGAAGTGAACCTATGAGTTGGAAATGGAGCACGGGTTGCTACATTAGCTGGAGGGTCTTATTGTTTATCTTTGCCTATAGGCTTATTGTTAGAACTTAAAGATTGTTATTATTTATCTTTAGTTTCAAGGAATATAATTTTTGTATTCCCTTTTGATGAAATTGTTAGAGTAGGTGCCCTAGAGCCAATCAATTATTATAGGGTTGACTCTTTGTAATAATGTTCATTGATCAATAAAAGGCATTTTATTCTATATCACGTAAACCATTATTGTATGTATTGATATATGTCCTTAGAATGGTTGAACCGTGACGAGGGTATCAAGTGTTTCAAATTTTGATAGTGAGAACCCTTTGAGCACATATGGTGGCCATTCTAGAAACGTCCGTAGCCCTAGTATTATTCTAAAGTAAGGGCACAGATAATATGGTAAGGCTATCATAGTGTTGAACGACCCTATCGAAAGGAAGTGACTGATCTCACTTGTCAAGGTTGTTTGGTGACAACTTGGTGCAACACATGGGTGCTTGCTGTAAGCAAGCACACTAGAGTGACCCACCAGAGGATTCCATATGGATGGTAACCCTAGTGTCTATGGAACAAATCCTCTAACGAATGGTGGTGCATGTGATCCTTAGACTTGAGATCATTGGAGTGCCTTGTGTACCGATTGGTGCAGTTTGACATTAGCCCAACACAATTCTATTCAGAGCTATCAATACGGTAGTGATTGACTGCATCAAAGAGTGTATCAAGACCATGGTGGATCGACAGAGGATTCATCACTCTTGGGTATGGGGGGAAGTTATCTCACGATGCAATTCAGTAAATGACAATGACTCTAAAACTGTGGCCACAGTGGGATTGAGTTGTTGCTCTATCCTGTTTATAATTTCGATCATTGGTCCAATAACTGAATACATACATATCGAGATAACGGATGATGAAAGGATTGGATTGTACAGTAACCATATCGTTGATAGGTAGCTACTTCTCTGAATTCGAATCTATCGGGTGGCCATGATGCCTTGCTAGGGGCCAATCTTGCTCTGTGTGTAGTGAGACAATTAATTGGCGTTAATCGCGATACTACCCACTGTCGGTATGATAAGGAGCCTACAGGTTACACACATAGAAGATAATTTAAGAACCAGTTTATAAGAAGGGCGTTTTCGTCTTTTTAGGCAAAAAGGGTATTTTGGTAATCTCACAGTGCAATTAAATTTACTAAGGTCATAGCCTTTATTTAATTTGATATTAAAATTAAATAAGTGAGATTATGTTTAAATATGTGTTCGCATATATATTTAAATGAATTATCGTTATTGTTAAATGTTAATATATTATATATATTAATTTAATTTAATTGAAATAATTAAAATTAAAATTAAAATATCTAAATGGGGCTGTTTGGACATAGGGGCTGTTTGGGTTAGTGCCCAAGCCTATTCCATGATGGAATAGGGCAAAGTGTGCACTATATAAGTGCAACACTTTGTGAATTAAATAACAATTCATTCAATCATTAAGATTAGAAAAATCTAGCCCATTTTTCTCTTCTTCCCACGCCAGTTTGCCTTTTAGGTAGAATCAATATTATTTGATTTGTTTTTGGTTCTTAAGGCTAAAGAGGATCTAGCAAATCTCTCTTTAGGTCCTTGGGGTTATCATCGTGTGGACTCCGGTTGGTTCGATCCTACCCGTGGGTCGGTAGTGAAACCCATTCAGAGACAAGTTGGAGGAGCCTCCAAACGTGCGTATGATTTCTTAACTCTAAACTGATTTTTCTGTATATTCTAATTTATTATATAAACTGTAAATTTGTGCCCTGATTTTGGTTCTAAGGAACAATCCATGTTGTAAATAATTTTTGTTTTCCACTACCATGACTTGATCGTTTCCTAATAGAAATAGGATATAATTTTGTTATTTCTAATGGATTGTTCTTTTAGTTTGGATGGTATTCTATATGGAGCTGCTAGGTTACATAATGGTTTATATGTTCTAGATTTAAACAATAAGGAAATTCTCAACATGGAAACAAAGAAATCTAAGGTTAGCAAAAAGAACGAAACATATCTTTAGCACTGTAGATTAGGTCATATTAATCGGAATCATAAGGCAAAACTCCACAAAGATGGAGTTTTGGACCTATTTGACTTCCAATCATTTGAGGTATGCGAGTCACACCTTTTAGGAAAAATGACCAAATCACTTTTCACTAGACATAGTGAAAGGGCTAAAGAGTTGTTAGGCATTATCCATAGTGATGTATGTGTTGGAGTAGGTGCCCTAGAGTCAATCAATTATTGTGGAATTGACTCTTTGTAATAATGTTTATTAATCAATAAAAGGCATTATCCACTATATCACGTAAATCATATTATATGTATTGATATATGTCCTTAGGATGGTAGAACCGTGATGAGGGTATCAAGTGTTTTATATCTTGATAGTAAGAACCCTATGATCACATATGGTGGCCATTCTAGAAATTTTCGTAGCCCTAGTATTATTCTGACCAAGGACACATATAATACGGAAAGGCTATCATAGTGTTGAACGACCCTATCGAAAGGCAGTGACTGATCTCACTTGTCAAGGTTGTTTGTCGACAACCTGGTACGACACATGGGTGCTTGCTGTGGGCAAGTTCATTGGATAGACCCAACAGAGGATTCCATATAGATCTATGGAATAAATCCTCTAACGGATGGTGGTGCATGTGATCCTTAGACTTGAGATCACTGGAGCGCCTTGTGCACCAATTGGTGTAGTTTGACACTAGCCCAACGTAGTTCTATTCAGAGCTATTGTATCGAGACTATGGTGGATCGACAAAGGATTCATCACTCCTGGGTACGGGAGAAGTTATCTCACTGGGTAATTTAGTAAATGGCAATGATATTAAATCTGTGGCCACAGTGGGATTGAGTTGATGCTCAATCCAATTTAATATTCCTGTCATTGGTCCAGTAACTAAATACAAACATGTCGAGGATATCTGAGGTTGACACTATTTTTTGTACCTCAGTCTCGACAAGATAACAGTTGATGAAAGGGTTTGATTGCACGGTAACCATACCGTTGATAGGCTACGGTTTCGCTGAATCCAAATCTATCGGTGGTCATGATGCCTTGCTAGGGGTTAATCTTGGTATGTGTGTAGTGAGATGATTAATTAGTGTTAATCGCGATACTACACACTGCTATTATGATGAGAAGCCTACGGGTCATACACTTAGAAGATAATGTAAGAATCAATTTGTGAGAAGGGTATTTTCGTCTTTTGGGACAAAAGGGTATTTTGGTAATCTCACAATGCAATTAAATTTGCTGAGGTTATTGCCTGTATTTAATTTTAATATTAAAATTAAATTAATGAGATTATATTTAAATATATTTGTGTATATATTTAAATGAATTATTATTATTAATTAAATGTTAATATATTATATATATTAATTGATTTTAATTATAATAATAATTAATTAATTAAAATACCATAAAGGGTGTGTTTGGTTGCAAGGGTGAACTAAGGTTTTAGCCCATGGCTATTCCTAAGTGGAATGGGGTTTTAATTGTTGCATTATATAAGTGCAACTTAAAATTAAAACAAGGTGAATTATTCATTCAATTAAAAACCCTAACCACCCAAAAGGTTCTCTCTCTCTCACATTTTCTTCTTCAAGTGAAGAAGAAATTTTTTCAATTTTGATTGTTCTTGATTCTTGATGCCGGCAATTGTTATAGCAAAACAATTGTCAGTTCTTCGGATTATCTTTGTGTGGACTTTAGTGAGTGTGATCCTACATTGGATGGATTAGCGAAGAATCACGTGAACAGTATACAGTGAACAGTGTTTGTGTCAGAAATCAGAGATATTTGGAGGAGCCTTCAAACATCAATATGAACTAAATCCTTGTATTGATTTGTTTTTTACACAGTTTTATTTTACGTTTCAGTTCATGCATGAAAACATTATAATATGTACTTGGATCTTGGTTCGTGTAATTGATCGATTCGTTTTAAATATTACATTTTTCCGCTGCATGAATCTGATCAGTTACGAACAATGGTATCAGAGCCTTGAGTACCATATTATAATGTTTAATCATTGATTGATAACATGTATATTTGATTGATAACATGTTGATGCATAAATTGATTTTTTCTTAAATCTGTAAAATTTTGTTTAAATGATCAATTTACTAATGATGTGTTGATGAGTTATTTTTGGTTGGTTGATGTCCTGGTCGAATGCTTATGCATTCGATTCGATTTGGATCCATATTGTTATGTGAAAAACTACAAAAAGGGTTATTGTGATTCACTATTTTACGGCGTTAGCCACAGTAAAATAATACTTTGCAGCAGCGACCTGCTGGAAAAGTAGATCTGGCCAGGTGAAATAAAACTTCGCCGCGGCATAAAAGTCTCTAGAACATTTTGTGTTTTCTAGAAGTTTATGGTGTTTGCCGTGGTGAAATAAAACTTCGCCGCAGCAACCATGTGTGTATGAACTTCGCCGCGGCGAATAAATTTCTTCACCGTGGTAAGAAAGCTACTATTCTGTTTTGCTTTTCTGTTTTTTGTACAGTGGCCAAATTGTAGTTTTTGAACCTATAAAATCAATAATAATTCTGCATATGTAAAAAGGGTAATTTAATAATTCCACCCACCCAAATTCAAAATGTTAATTTTGGATGTATGCAATGTTCTTGTTTGAAATTGTATGGTGTCCGGTACATGAGCCTTAGACCTTTGGTATGTTTTTGTAATTTTGGGTTTGCTTGTAATTTTATAAACAAATAGGACCTGCGTGTCCTGCCTCTCTCCCTTATATTTCCATGTATTTCTTCTTGTCATTTCACTCCCCTCGTATGTAACGCGAGGTTTCTATTTTATCGATGTAAATTAGAATAGGATTTTTATTATAAAATACTTTGTAATGATCGTGAAGAAGAAACGAAGGAGCTGTGAAGAGGTATAACTTGAAGACCCAAGATTTACTTTTAAACCCCTAGGTTGACCCATCGATTCCTCTAGGCTCGAGGAAATCGATTTTAGTGGGCCATGTATCGACACGTTTAATTTGTTTAGAATGCATGCTAAGGTTGAATGTTTAATGACATGCCAAACAATGACATTCAAACAAAGATAATAATTTGGTGAGACATTAAATAAAACTCCTCAACTTAAGTACATTAAGTCACGTATGCCTTCCATCACCATGGTTTTAATCAAACCACTATTCATCGAAATGTTGTTCGCCAAAGCGAAGGGTACACTTCTACCAGTGGGAGGATAAAATTCATTAGAGTTTTCCTTAATGGTGATGGGTCGACTTAAAATGACTGTTTTGCTTGTTCACCAAAGCAAAGGTTGATAAACATGTCATAGGCATCATAGAGAAGTACACTTGTTATGTGTACATGGTGAAATGTAGTGTCCACTCTACTGATACTAAGAATCACACTTGAGGACAATGGCTTTGGTCATCATTTTGTGTGATTGGCTTGTTGGATTGCTTCACATTTGAGGTTGGTAATGGGAGCTATCAACTGGTGTGGATTAAGTTTGTTGGCCTACCTAATCAACCCATTTTAGCTTGTTTGCTAAAGCGAAGGTTTGAAATGGGCCAGATTGTAATATACTCTCTAGCTAGCAATTCTTTAAGAAATATATGACAAAACCTACTAAATAACTTTTGTAAACATATATACATAGAGGTATATAATGTAAAATCTGAAAATTCTAATTTTTATTCATATAAATATATACACAAAATAACTGATATACTTTAATAAGTACAAGGTAGTCTTGGACAGTGCCGCCAAACTCCCCTGCTTCTTGACGTCCCACCCAATCGTAAATCATCTAGTACCTGCAAAACAGTAAAATAACAGAGTGAGCACTAATTGCTCAATAAGTAAACCAAACTACACTGCTTTTTCCTCCGTTACTCATGTTTTGATTTTTCCTTTCTCACTTTAATCTTTGCTAATATTCTTCATTCTTTTCTGATATTCTGCATTCTTTTCTGATATTTTGATTTGCTGCTTATCAACGTGCAAATACAATGAATAAAATTGTACATTGTCGAGGACATAAGAAATGTTAAATCATGCAAGTAGCATAACACATATGAAGAATAATAAACTTTCCCGAGAAAGGAACTTTCTTTTCTTTTATGTTTCTCTTTCTTATTCTGTTTCTCTTTCTTTTCTTTCTATTCTGGTTTGTCGATTGGACTAGGTTGAGGCATGGATTTGGAACCCTGGCCATGTGAGTGTATACTGGGTACAGTCCTCATCTACATGCATTGCTGACGGACTGTACAAATGTTGTATCTCTCCGCCGAGGCCGCTCACTGATGGTAGCGTTCATGTAGGTATTCTCTGCTGGGTACAGTCCTTATCCACATACACTACTGTAACGCCCCGCTTGAGGTACGTTGTTATTGTTTCCTCTTTCGCCCTTAATCGAGTTGGTTTTTGTTATATTTGTTTGTTAGAGTGTTATGTTGATTGTTGCCCTGAAATTGGTTGAAAACAGAAGAAATTTCAGTCTGTGCTGCAAGGAAGAAGAATCTTCGCCGGCGAAGAGAGGTTGAAGCCACGGGGAAGCTGGCCGGGAGGTTTCGCCGCGGCACAAGTTTCGCCGCGCGACAACCCGATTAAATTGTTGATTGAGTTTTAGATATTTTCTTCCTTAAGGGCAATTTGACCTTTCTACCCCTAATTAGCAGGAAAAGTGGGGAGTTAATTGTAAGGATTTTTCATGGAGAATGTGTTGATATGGGGGTGAGTTTGTAATGAATCAAAGGTATGGATGGAATTCCCAAAGAAGAATAAGGGCAAAATGGGAATGAATGTGTTAATATTTCATTAAAAGGAA
This sequence comes from Pistacia integerrima, assembly GCA_026225825.1. Taxonomy (NCBI): domain Eukaryota; kingdom Viridiplantae; phylum Streptophyta; class Magnoliopsida; order Sapindales; family Anacardiaceae; genus Pistacia; species Pistacia integerrima. The sequence continues at coordinate 6,731,384 of CM047739.1, read as the reverse complement.
TTAGAATCAAAGAAACCCCTCATTTCTTCTTCTCAAACGTGACTCTTCATTTCTTCTCCTCTCAATTTCTCTTTTCTTTTGATCAAGGTTTTTCAAGGGATTTTTGAAGGGATTTGAGGTAGAAAAGCAACCTAAGGCTTCCTAAGGTAAGGATTTCTCCTTAAGTTGTGTGATTTGTGGATTTTAGTTCATTTTGGTTTTTTGAGGGTTTTCATTCTTTTGGTTAAGAGTAGAGTGAATAGCCAAGAAACCAAGTGGAAAGAGGATTTGGTGAAGTCTCTCCATAGCAAGTAAGTAAAACCCAACCCAAGTTGAGATTTATGAAATTTCTTGATTAGGGTTTTGATAGAAATGATGTATGTATGTGATATGCATGTATTATAGCATGTATGAAGGATTAAGTAGAGATTTCTATGCTTTAGAATGTTATTACCTTGCAAATTTGAGAAATGGGTTGTTGGTTTGGCAAGGTAGTTGAGATGGAATTTAAGGGGTATTATGGAACCCTTTTTGGAAGTGTTTTTATTTGACAGTTATTATGACTTTGTGAAGGGGTTTTTTCCCCATTTTGGATGGTTAGGAAAAGTTTTAGATTCATGGCTATAATAGAGTTTTATAGTGCACATGAGTTGTTTGATGAAATGCCTAATAGAGGTTTGAGTATGAGAAATGAACCTTATTTCTTGCAACATTGCATGTTGGCATTTCACAAGTGCATTAGTAGAGATGAATCATCCATGTGCATTGTTATATGCATTGAAAAGTGACCTAAGAAAGTGTAAGGAAATGGTTTATGCAATTACCCTATGAGTAGAGAGCTTAGTGGGTAAAATTACTCTAAGGGTAGAGAGCATTGAAAGATGCTACAATAGAATGAGTTAGAAGAGTAGTATAGTTGGGATGATGCTTTGTGATCATCACCCGATCGTTATGGGAATCGGATTGATGCTTTGTGATCATCATCCGAATAGCCTTAGAGAGATGGGTCGACGCTTTGTTATCGTCACCCAATGAGTAATAGAAATGGGTAGATGCTTTGTGACCACTACCCGATTAGTTAAGAGATATGTAGGTTGATGCTTTGTGATCATCATCCAATGGCTAGTAGAAGCGGGTTGATGCTTTGTGATCATCACCCGATAGTGACTAGAGACGGGTAAATGCTTGGTGATCGTTACCCTAATTCATGAGGAACGGGTAGGTGCTAGGTGATCTCCACCCGACAGTTAGAGAGAACCGAGTTGGTGCTTTGTGATCCTCACTCGGTAGTCACTAAGAACGGGTTGGTACTGTGTGAATTCCACCCGATAGCCATAGAGAGTGAGATGGTGCTGTGTGAACGCCAATCCGGCCGTACCTCCGTAAGATGAGGCCATGATGTTATAGAAACAGAAATAGAAACAGAATTAGAAAAGGAAAGAATTAAGAGTCACACACGGGGAGACGAGATAGAGAGTTTTACTTATGAGCATTATTTGTGCTCACCCCGTTATTTTCCTTTGTGGATGCAGTTCTAGGTGATGATGCGGTTGGAGGGCGTCGCCGCGAGGAGCAATAGCTACACTGTTCCCCTATTTTGTCTTTTGAAATGCACTTTTGTAAACAGTAACTTTTGTGTATAAAAGACATGTGAATTGTAATGTAAAAGAAACTTTTTGGGCCCAATTTTCCATTGTTAATTGCATGCATTGTACTAGTTTTCAGTAGGTGTTACAACTGCTGACGGACTGTATAAATACTGTATCTCTCTGCTTGAGGCCGCTCACTAATGGCAGCGTGCATGTGGGTATCTCTGTCACTCACGGGTTCCCCATCGCAACAACCTTATATTATAACATGCTATAGAAAGAGAATAGAAAGAGATACTATACACATTTCCAAATAAATTTCCAAGCTACGGAAATTTTACACTTGCATTCTTTAGTAAATGAGAAAAATATACATACTTGCATGTTGGCTTAAAAGAAAACTACAAGCCATTTTCTTTTCTTTCCTTTTCTCATTCTTTGCTAACATATTCTTTAATATTCTCATTTACCAAATCAAGGCTATATATATAAATCATATGCACAATATATGCATGATCAAGCCCATTCTTTGATATTCTTTCCAAGTTCACATAAACAAACTTGAAAATTCATTATGGCATAATGGTATGTCATAACATATTCTACCATTTTTATCAACAATGCCATATAAAAGGAACACTTTAACATACAATTCTTTTCTAACACTTTCATGTGCTATTCAAGAAGTAGTAAAGGTTCAAGTAACTAGAACCAAACACTAAGGGCCATTTCCCTCATAGAACTAACATGACCAAGTGATATTCTAAATTTTGGCATAACAATATGCACCCTTGAATACTAACATTTACACTTGGTTAAGCCCAACATAATCTTTCTACTTCAATTCTTGCCTTTCTCTAACCCTTTCTTCAATATGGTTTAACCAACTCATACATGCATTTTCTCTTTGGATTTTCATCAAACACTTCATAGGCATATGCAACTACCATGTTGACCACACTTCCACATCTCTCTAAATCCACCAAAATCTGAGCCAAAAACTCACTAACTATACCATCAAACCTGGCCGTTTTCAACAAATCTCAATACTTCAAAATTTCAACACTAATTCTTCCATAACTTCACCAAATCACCACATACTCATAAACTACTTCTTATGGCTGAAAATTACACATCATTCAACATAAAAAACAGCTAACAATTCATACATACAATCACATACAAACATGCAAGAATCATTCTATACAAGTCTTGCTCAATTCAAGGCTCAAATTAAGTTTACTTACCTTAAATGTATGATATCACCTCCTTTTGCTAAAAGTCTCTTCCTCTTGGACCTAGATTATATAAAAACCATAAGAATTTAAAAATTTAAAGGTTAATCACACACCTTGTGCTAGAATCTTACCTTTGGATGCTTTAGGATTGAAAATCTATAAAAATCCAAGCCAAATCCTATGATTTCCCTTTGAAATTTAGTGAAGAAAAAAAAAACAGCCAAAATAGGCTGGTCGCCTTTTATTAGGCCTTTGTACATTCTTCTGTTTTTTTTTTTTTTATGATTACTTACTTATTAAAAAAAAAAAAAAAATTGACAGAAAAAGAGGTGAAAGGTGGTGTGAATAAGGGTTAGAATGGCTAGGGTTTAGGTTATTGCAACCTTATAACTAAATATATATATATATTTCCATTTTGCCCTTGCACTTTCTATGAAATCCCCTCCATATCCTTTAGTCAATTACCAAAATACCCTCATTTTTATTATCTTCTTCATATTGTTTTGCTTCCTTTCACTCCCCACTTTTTCATCTAATTAGGAGTGAAAAGACCATTTTACCCCTAATGAAGTTTTAAGGAATTTTCTTCACATTTGTCTAAGGTAACTTCAAAGAAATCCAACTAAGGGTATTAGAGCATAAATAAAATTGCATACCTTGATGTGGGTGTTACACAGATGGGATTTTTGTCCACTAGGAAAGCCAACAGGCTTTCTCGAGTTAATAGTGAGGGCTATTGGCTTGAGGAAAATAGTGGGAGTGGTTATTTAATAAAAGGCCTTATTAAATAAAAATAAACATGATAATAATTTTGCTTTATCCTGCACATATAGTTTTACTTAATTGAGCAAAATGATCCCAACATCACTACGACAAATCATCGAACTGGGAGAGAAATGGAATGGTGAGAATTTCATTGACTAGTATAGAAGTATAAACGATATACTTTAGTCAAGTGATAGATTATACACCATTGAGCAGACTTTGTCACTAGAGCCTGCTGACAGTTCTATCTATGAGACTGGGTATGTATATGTGAAGCATACGCATGATGCGAAAGCATAAATGACTAGATACATTGTACTTGCATCAATGACACCATTACTGCGACAGTAGTGCCAGAGAATGGATTTGGCTTTTATTCTTCATTTTCTTCAAAGAAATGAGAAGCATATGGTGTCTCAGTCATTATTCAGATGTATGACGGAAGAGGGTACCAAAAGTGGCTATCATATACTCAAGTTGACCAAGCATATGAACAGGCTTGAGATTTTAGGATGTAGACTTAATGAAGGTTTAGCAATAGACCTAATATTACAGTCTTTGCCAGATACTTACTCTCAATTTGTCTATGACTTCATTGAGGATGATAAGAAGAATACCCTTTCTAAGCTTCTAGATATGTTGAATGCTATTGAGTCAAACATGAGAATGTCATAAACATTGACGTAGGTTGAAGCCAACTCAAGTGAGAAGGTAAGGGCTTAGAAGTTGTTGGAAGGAACTGCTATAGATAGAAAAGACGTTTGTCCTCACTATGGGAATCCCAACCACTGGAGGAAACATTGTAAGGCCTTTCTAGCAAAAAGGAAGAAGAATGTTACTTCTTCGTCAGGTATGTTCTTGATTGAGATTAACTTCTCTCATCAACATCTTGGGTCATTGACACAAGATGTGGTACTCACATTTGTTCTAATGTGCAAGGACTATGGCATAGTAGATTGTTCGCCGAAAGAGAGGTAGACCTATTAGTTGGAGATTGAGCATATGATGTTGCATTAGCTATAGGATCTTATTGTCTGATTTTGCCTATGGGCTTCTTGCTTGGAACTTGTGGATTGTTATGATATTCATTCAATTTCTAGAAATAATTTTTCTGTGTCTACTTTGGCCAAGTAAGAATATTGCTTTACTAATGGATTGTTGTCTTTTAGTATAAATAATATTCTATGGAACTGTTTCATAATAATATGTTTTCAAAATAGACAATAAGAATATTCTCAAAGTCACAACTACGCCGAATGTGGCAAATTGAGTTAAACATACTAGAAGGAATGTGGGAGTTAGATCCATGATAAGGATTTTGTGATCTACCCACATAATTCTAGGGTTATGCCCTAGAGACTACGACTCGTGCACTAAACTGTTTGCCATCAAAGTTTATAGATAAGACTCCATATGAACTATGGAGTGGGCAAAAGCCCAACTTGTCTTATCTAAGGATTTGAGGTTGTGAAACTTATGTCAAGAAATTGACTTCGAACAAGTTGGGCCCAAAATTTGTGAGATGCATTCTTGTAGGGTATCCTAGGGAAACCAAAGGGTACTATTTCTACCATCTAGAAGAGCACAAAACCTTTTGTTGCTCATACTAGTGTCTTCCTAGAAAATGAATTTTTTTCTAAGAAGTACTAATGGGAGAAAAGTAGAACTTGATGAAGTTCTAGTTTAGACAAAAGACAAGATGATGTGCCACAGGAAGTGGTTGAACATCAGGAAGACGTTACTCCACAACTTCTGGATCAAAGTGAACCACCTCAAGTAGCACAGAAGCTACGTAGGTTTAGGAGAGTACGTCATAAGCTTGAAAGATATGGTTATCTCGTGACTCAGCATGATGATGTACTGGTCTACCAAGACAATGAACCCAGAACCTATGAAGACGCTATATCGGATCCAAATTCCATTAAATGGCTTGAAGCCATAAAATCTGAGATGGACTCCATGTACCAGAACTAAGTATGGTCTCTAGTGGAACCACCTGAAGGGGTAAAACCATATGGTGCAAATGGGTCATCAAGAAAAAGACTGACATGGATGGCAAGGTTCACGCTTATAAGGTACGACTGGTTGCCAAAGGTTTCAAACAAATTCATGGTATTGACTATGAAGAAACCTTTTCGCCGGTTGCCATGATTAAGTCCATCCGGATTATGCTTATGATTGCAGCATATCATGATTATGAGATTTGACAAATGGATGTCAAAACAGATTTCCTGAACAGAAACCTTGAAGATGATGTGTATATGATACAACCCGATGCTTTCGTTCTTGATGGTCAAGCTAATAAGGTATGCAAGTTCCAAAGGTCCATTTATGGACTCAAGCAAGCTTCAAGGATATGTGTCCTAAACCACACATTAAGGGAGATAGAATGAAGAGGATTCCACATGCTTTAGCAAGTAGATCCATCTTGTAAGCTCAGATTGATGTCTCATGTGCATCAAGCACTTGTAGGGATATCAATAGGATCTAAGAGAGCGATGTTGTGATTACATGCTTGGACTGATATCTTATGTGCATTAAGCGCCTGCAGAAGCTGTCAATAGGATCTTAGTGAGCAATGTGTTATGTACTCAAATTGATGACTTATGTGAATTTAGCACTTGTAGAAGATATCAATCAGATCCAAGTCAGTGACACTGGATAAGTGTCAATGGACATCCTTAAATACCTAAAAAAGGGGCTAAGGATATGATCTTGCATTATGGAGGGGAAGATGAGCTCACTGTAAGAAGATACCGTGATGCTAATCTCTAAACAGATAAAGATGATTTTCGCTTACAATCCGGGTTTATATTTTGTCTCAATAAAGCTGTAGTGAGCTATAAAGCTCGAAGTTAGGTACTGTAGCGGATTTTACGATTGATGCTAAGTATGACGCATTGATTAATGCAGTCGTATAGACGATTTGGATCAAGACGTTCATTACTGAACTTGATGTGGTTCCAAGCATTGTTGATCTAATAAAGTTCTACTGCGATAACAATGGAGCTATTATTGTGGCTGAGGAATCACGGTCTCACCTGTAATCCAAACACTTACTTAGTTGATTCAATCTGATTTGAGAAGTCAATTAGAAAGAAAATGTGCAGATATGAAGAATACCTACTAACCCACTATTGAAGTTTCTATTCGAGCAGAAGCATGATGAGCACTTGGGTCATTCAATGTTAAATACATGAATGATTGGCTATAGTGCAAGTGGGAGATTATTAGAGTAGGTGCCCTAGAGCCAATCAATTATTGTGGAATTGACTCTTTGTAATGATGTTAATTAATCAATAAAAGACATTATCCACTATATCACATAAATCATATTATATGTATTGAAATATGTCCTTAGGATGGTAGAACCGTGACGAGGAAATCAAGTGTTTTAAATCTTGATAGTGAGAACCCTATGATCACATATGGTGCCCATTCTAGAAATGTCCGTAGCCCTAATATCATTCTGACCAAGGACACATATAATACGGTAAGGCTATCATAGTGTTGAAAAACCCTGTCGAAAGGCAATGACTAACACTACAAGAAAACTAGCATTCTGCGTCTAGCAAAATTAGACGCAGAAAGTCACATTTAGATGCTAAGCCATTTTTCGCGTCTAAATTTGGTAGTCGCCCTTTAGTTGCAGTATCGCTATCGCAGATTCATAGCAAAATAGTCCCCCAACTTAGACGCTAAAAGTTCAAGGGTAATTTGGTAAAATTGTATAGCGACTAATCAATTAGTTGCAAAATGTACGTTTTAGTGTCTAATAATTTGTTGCGAATCCCACAAAAATTAGACGCCAAAGGTGTAAAGGTAATTTCGTAAAAGGTTTTCGCAACTATTTTATTAGTCGACGAATGTATTTTTTGATGACCAAAATTTAGTGGTTAATTATAATACTTTTATACGCTGAATGCAGAATCCAAACGGTTTTGGCGACTATTTTATTAGTGGCCGAATGTACCTTTTGGTGACCAAAATTTAGTGGTTAATTATACTCATTTTAGACGCTGATGCGTGTTTACTATAACATGCAAAACTAGCAAGTGCACTAGTCGCTCAAGTAATAGAGTGATGGGTAGGATATCGTTCCCACGAGGACTGGTAGCAAAGCACTAAGTTTCCTATGGTGTTAACAAGTTGAAGTAATCGAAAATCTTGGATTTGTGGGAGCAATTTGTAATTGAAAGAAAAACAAAATAAAATCTAACAAGTAATAAATTCTTAAAAAGAAAAGGAAATGGAACTCAGAGATTCAATGTAATTAAAACGGGTAGGGTTTTGACTTCGTTTGGATTATTTATGAGTTATACCTAAAGGTTACACTATTTTCACATTTACATGCAATGGTTGTAAATCGGATTCACTACTATGATAACATACCCTCTCGGGCTATGTTTTCCTATTTATCCTTATTAACATTCCGCACCCAACAATTTGAAGGTTAATAACTCTAAATCATGAAGCACAAGAATCCTAAATTGATTTCATTAGTTCTTGAATCTATCTCTAGCATCCAATACTATAATGGTTATTACCCAAGAAGCTTAACATGAATTATTTCTCAATCTCATCATGTTCATCACATACAACACTTAATCTCAGAGTAACACACAACCACAGCTTATTCACATGAAAATAGCACAAACATAAACTCAACCCATTTCAAATCCAAACTACAATCAAAACCCTAACCCATAGAAGATTAGTTCATAGCTAATTTAATGTAATAAAAACGGAAAATACAAGTAAACAGAATAAACATAATGAAACTAAGATGAAAGAATAGAAAACTCCCCAAAAGATAATTATTCCAGTCAAAATCTGAACTTGTTCTCTAACAATCCGAAAAAATCCAGCTTTTTCTCTCTAGGAAATGCAAAGGACGGCTAACCTAATAAATGGGACCCCCTGGTAAAAAGTTAAAGTTTTTTCTTTTATACCTAGTCCTAAAAACCTACAAAAACACGCACACAGCCGTGCGTTTACAAAACTGAAAATTTTAAGCGTCGCGCGCGAAGAATGAAAAATTCACATTCGACTACGCCCAACTTCGCGGCGAAGACAATTTCTTCCCGGGCGAAGCTTCTTCAAAAGTTCTGAAATTTACAGCCGCCTACTCTTGCCTCTTGCGTCCGATTCTTCGATTTTCGACTCTCCACCTTGGAAACAAGCTTCATCGTGCATTGTCCTACTCCGGAACTCTCCTAACTTCTGAAATCCTTCAATTCTGAGTCAAAACTGTCAAATTTTGTCTTTATTCACTAAAAGAGTCCATTTTAACCTGAAACACGAAAAGTAGAGAATTACGCACCAATTCAGGTAAAAAATGCACTAGAAAGTACCTGAAATCCGATAGAAAGATTAAATAAAAACTGTATAATTTACGGATTATCAACTACCCCCAAACTAAAGCGATGCTCGTCCCCGAGCATACAGTACAACAATAACAAAAACAAAGACAATAACGAAACAAAAATATGAAAACATGCATACAAACTGAAAAACCAAAATAAAACGAATTCAAATGCTAAAATGAATTGCCTAGAAATTGCACATGTCTCACAAATTGTTGAAAGTTTATCATCAGGAAATGTTTGACATTCCAAGAAGTTATAGGCTACATCGGCTGTTTTCCTCAATTGGTCCACCAAGTAGGTAATCCCCACTTCAATCCACATTCCGACTTCCCGGATTATTTTATGCAGAAATTGTAAAGTTTATCAAATGGTAGCAGATTCCATAAGCCTAAATATCGAACTACTCTCCACTAATAAGGACTACAAATAGATGAGAATCAACAGGTCTTAAAAGGCTTGTAACTTTAGGTTCGGGTCATGGGCTCCAACAAAAGGATAGGAAACAAAGTAAGAGAACTCGGTTGTCCTAAAGCAAAACTCAAATTACATCGAAACCCACACTTTCTCAACACCAGTCGACATGTCAACTCCTTCACAATCTTCATACGCGTATTCTTAACTTTTGGATACCATAATTGCAGGGGAGACTCGTTTAAGGTGTACGTGGCGTTGTTATACCGAGAGGTTGCCAAGCTGCAGAGGGCGTTTTAATTGGCGGGTTCTGGTTTCCACTGTATACCCTTAAACTAGGCAGCATTGTGTTCAACAAAATTTATTTATTTATTTATTTTTTTTATTTGAAACACAACACTAGAATTGAATTGAGGTGACTACCTCCTTTGTTTTTACTCTTTTATCCCAACTCCCACATCATTCTTTTTGGTCTCTTCTTCATTTTTTTCTTCTCTTAACCCCCCAAACTAATCTTTTACTCAAATGTACACTCGTTTCGTTCTCGGTTTTGCATTAAGACCGAATTCTCCTAAAGGTATGGTAAAGTGTTTAAGGTAAAGGAATTTACAAATCTGTTGTTTTCTAAGAAAAACAAAGCAAAGTTCCAATGGCTCAAATGGGTGACTAGTGACAAATTCAATCATGGGTTGGCTAGAAAGGCTCAAACGTTCCAAAAATTGCCTAAATCATCTCCTCAACCATGTCTAATCCTAGAATTTCGCCTCAAGCATTTCTCAACTAGGTTCTAGAATCCACCAACATTATCAAGACTTTGCCTAATCGCATAAAATGAACCTAAGCATGCTGAAAAAATGAAAATCGTGGTTGAACCACTCAACAAACCTTAATCAAAATTCAGCCAATAACGTAAACTTGAAGTAATGCTTAACATTTCCCAACAATAAAAATTCAACAATCTTATTCTCATCATTGATTTATACAACTCATCATCGGCAAAACAAAACAACTGAAAGCAAAATGCAACCCAGAAATACGTTATTATTTATTTATTTATTTTTTTTGAAACTTTAAGGTGTACGCGGCGTTGTTATACCAGAGGTCGGCCAAATCTTGCTAGGCGCTTTTAAGCGATCTTGGTTTCCAGCCAATATACCCTTAAAATAAATATATTTTTATTTTTATTTATTTATTTATTTTTTTTTCGTTTAAGGTGTACGCGGCGTTGTTAAACCCGAGGTCGCCAAATGCTGAGCGAGTTTTTAAGGCGATTCTTGGTTTCGGCCAAAATACCCTTAAACTCAAAAACAATCTATTCCCTACCCCCAAACTAAATATAACATTGTCCCCAATGTTCCATTATGTACAAGTTAGGAATAGAGACAAACAACAACGGAAAAACAAATGAACAATAAAAAGGTACGAGAATGCTCCCTGGTTAAGTCATGAATTGTCGTTCCACAATGTTCACCCGTTCTTTGGACTTTTCATCATCCACAATCTGTCAAAACAATAAACTGTGGTGTTTCTTATGTTAGAACGAATTCACAACTATATTGAAAGTATTACAACCTGTATCGCCCTTTTAACACTAAAGAAAAAAAACATTAACTAAACAAATGACAAAATAAACAAAATCCAAAACCAAAATAAAATGAGTTTAATTTCAACTAGACAAGAAAATTAAATGAAAGCAATTAAACCAAACACAAACAAGTGCTCGGGTTCAGTCCTGTTCTTCTCCCTCTTCCTCTGATTCCTCTTCTTCCTCTGATTCCGGCCAATCATCTGAGTTCCAGTCAACCCAATGATACGCGGACGTGTCAACATTCAGTTCCTTAAAGCTATCTGTCAGCCAATTCATGCATGCTCTGTGTCCGCTCCATCATCCAATCCTGTCTTCTCTTCATGTATTTCATCATGTTCATCATTTCTTGCAGCATCTCTTTCTGTGACCCTGTGGAGCTGGATGATGTGGCCATGCTTGTTCTCTGCCTCTTTGCCCCCGCTCTTTGTTGGGCAGCTTCTGTTCGGTCAAGGTGTTTCTTGAAATAGTCGGCATCTAGAGTCGGAGCTGGATTAATACGCGGCTCATCATCTGTAACCTTGACTCCGGCTTTTAGACACATGGCTGTGATAAGATGCGGGAAACAGTAACTTGATCGCCCCTTTTGGGACGCAATCCGAACACTGTTATAAATGATGTCTCCCACATCCATACTCTTTCCTGTGGCTATAGAGTAGAGCAATTCCGCCTTCTCATGAGTCACTGTGCTGTAGTGCGTCTCCGGCATTAGTTTAGCACATACAAATCTTGCCATGAGCGAGCCATTGGTGTCAAGCTGCGTTCCTTTGAGTGTCTTTTTTCCTTTTCTTAGACACTTCCCATGCTGTCCCGAGTTTTGCTATGACCGCAAGATAATATCATGGTTATAGCACGATCTTTTGAACGCCACATACTCATCATCTGTAATGAGAAAGGCGGGCAAGTTATAGAATTTGTTGATTTCTATTGCTGAGAACGGCACATCCTCCCCTCGCACAAACACAATCCCATCTTGACTCTCGGGGAAGTTGGCATAGAATTCTCTTACCAACGGTTCTACACCCTGCACATGAGGAGCACTCATGAACATGTTCCAATTTCTACCCCTACTCCAGTTCACATTGTGGTCTTTGTCAATCCACGCCTTCGGGGAGGATGAAACCCTTATCCTTTTCTTTGATCACGTCCTCATAACGTTTACGGGCGACCTCATTTACAAAACGTTTGTCCACGTTCTTCCCCTTACCCGTATGCTTAATTTTCGGAGCCATTGAGTCACTGAAATTCAATCCAAACTGTTAAACACAAGGAATTTCCCTTATAAAAACATAGCCCTGTTCAACCTGCAAAAATAATTCACACTTCCAAAGATTTTCAATTCGACCCCCAAACTACGATTTTTCTATTTTAAGGTGTACGCGGCGTTGTTATACCAGAGGTTGCCAAGCTGCCAGGCAGTTTTTAAGGCGGGTTCTGGTTTCCAGCCAATATACCCTTAGAATAGATTCCACATCACAATTTCAACACAATCCACACTTCTAAAATTCGCAACTTCACCCCCAAACTACGATTTTTTTTCAATTCAACACAAACACTCCAAATAATCAAAAACTACACTTCTAACAATGAATTTGCATATAAACTTCTCAACATGAAGCACATCACAACTCAACAACCCAAAAATATCTCATATTAAAAATTCACATAATTTCTAGATCTACGAATATAGACTAAAAATTTTCCAAAATAAAGCTTTGGGTTTTCGAATTCTTACCAATATGAAGTCGTTTGCACCACCAATTGACTTAGAAACGATCCAAACAAAAAAAACCCCAAATTTTTGATCCAAAAATTTTTGTGAAAATTGTTGTTGAAATGGGTTGATTTGGTGTTTAGGAATGATGTGGAGTGATTATTTTGGTTGGAAAAGTAAAATAGAAGTGAAAGATTGGAGGATTGAAAATTTTCTCTCAACTCACAATGGAAGGCGGCGTGAAAAATGAAGAAAAGTAAAGTTGGTATTTATAGAAAAGGAGCTTCGCCGCGGCGAAGTTCATCACGCATGAACCCTAGAATTTTCCCAGGTTTCGCCGCGGCGAAGAAAATATCTTCGCCGGGGCGAAACATTCCCGAGAGCACCAGGCTAACTTCGCCTCGGCGAAGAAAAATTCTTCGCGCGAAATGCCTTAGCCAATTTTTCCAAAAAAATTTTTCTTTTCTTCGCCGCGGCGAAGATATTCGCCCGGCGAAATCGTCCAGGAGCTAACCTGGTTTCTTCTGTCTCTTCGCCGCGGCGAAGAAAATTCTTCGCCCCGGCGAAGTCTTGAAAATTTCCATACCTTCCTTTGGCTTTAGACTTCACCTGAAACACCTGAAAAAAAACATAAACATCAAATTTTATACATACTCATGATGAAATAAGAAGAATTCAAACAACAAAAATTTAAACTCAAAAAGTTAAAAACGCTTGGGTTGCCTCCCAAGAAGCGCTTGTTTATAGTTGGAAGCTTGACTCTTTCCATCCCTTAGGTTGGGATATCCAACCGGATTGGGATGAACTTGCAACTCATCACCCCCTCAACGTATGGCTTCAACCTCTGTCCAATTAACCGTGAAAGTGCCCTTTTCCTCATGTGTGACTTCCACGCTCCGGATGCATGTATCCTCGTTATAGTGAACGGTCCGGACCATCTAGACTTAAGTTTTCCGGGGAAAAGCCTAAGTCTAGAGTTGAACAACAACACTTTCTGCCTAACTTCAAAAGCCTTTACCCGGATGTGCTTGTCGTGCCACCTTTTTGTTTTCTCTTTATAATTCCGGGCATTTTCATATGCTTCCAGACGAAACTCATCCAGCTCGTTTAAAGTTAGCATTCTCTCCTCTCCCGCGGCTTTCAAATCCATGTTCAACTGTTTGACGGCCCAATATGCCTTGTGTTCAAGTTCCACCGGCAAGTGACATGCTTTCCCATACACCAATCTGAACGGAGACATACCAATTGGGGTTTTGAATGCAGTGCGATAAGCCCATAAAGCATCGTCCAGCTTCCTTGACCAATCCTTCCTCGAGGCATTGGCTGTTTTCTCTAAAATCCCTTTCAGGTTCTCTATTTGACAATTCTACTTGCCCGCTCGTTTGTGGATGATAGGGTGTTGCCACTCTATGTGTCACTCCATACTTACTCAGCAATGCATCCATTTGCCTATTGCAAAAATGCGTTCCTCCATCACTAATAATCGCTTGTGGTACTCCAAACCTTGAGAAAATGTTCTTCCTCACAAAATTAATTACCACCCTAGCATCATTAGTTGGCAATACAACTGCCTCAACCCATTTCGACACATAGTCCCACACTACCAATATAAACATGTTCCCATAGGAACTTGGGAAAGGACCCATGAAATCAATCCCCCAAACGTCAAAAAATTTCAACCACCAGGGGATGTTGTTCAACGGCATCTCATCTCTTTTGAAATACTCCCCATCCGTTGACATTGGTCACACTCCTGGATCATCCGGAAGGAATCCTTAAAAAGGGTTGGCCAATAAAACCCAGATTGCAGCACCTTCGCTGCTGTTCTAGCTCCCCCGAAATGGCCACCCACTTCCCTCTCATGACAATGTCTTAGAATGCTCTCCATTTCTTCCTCCGGGACACATCTCTGTATCATTTGGTCGGATACGGATTGTGCATACGGGAATGGCTCTTCCCAAAAATAGTATTTTTAAATCGAGAAAAATTTTCTTCTTCGTTGAAATGTCATACCACTTGGGAGCACCCTTGATGATAGATAATTTGCAAAGTCCGCATACCATGGTGCTTCATCCACTCTCATCGTTTCTCATCCGGAAATGTTTACAAATTGGCATTTCCACCTCATCTCCCTTGATTGGTCTCTCAATTCTTGACAAATGATCAGCTACTACATTTTCGACCCCTTTTTGTCTCGAATTTCCAACTCAAACTCTTGAAGTAGTAGAATCCATCTTATCAACCGAGGTTTTGCTTCTTGCTTCGCCAAAAGGTGTCGAGTCTTGAATGGTGTCGTGTAAACGATTACCTTCGCACCTAAAAGATAAGAACGAAATTTGTCAAAAGCAAACACCACAGCCAACAGTTCTTTTTCAGTGGTGGTGTAATTCAGTTGTGCATCAACAAGTGTCTTGCTAGCATACTGAATTACATGCAACACTTTATTTTTTCTCTGCCCTAGTACTACCCCTAAAGCAAAATCACTAGCATCACACATTAGTTCAAATGGTAGTCCCCAATCAGGGACTGCTATAATAGGTGCAGAAACTAGCAATTTCTTTAAAGTTAGGAAAGCATGCATGCAATCATCATCAAAAACAAAAACAACATCTTTATTTAAAAGATTGCACAGGGGTTTAGAGATCTTAGAAAAATCCTTTATGAAGCGTCTATAAAACCCCGCATGCCCCAAAAAGCTTCTGACTGCTTTGACATTTGATGGCGGTGGTAGCTTCTCAATAACTTCTGTCTTCGCCCGATCAACTTCAATCCCATCCTTGGAAATTCTATGCCCGAGCACAATTCCCTCTTGGACCATGAAGTGACATTTCTCCCAATTCAGCACCAAATTCGTTTCCTTGCATCGCTGCAAAACAAGAGACAAATTTGTTAGACAATTGTCAAATGATGACCCAAAACCGAGAAGTCGTCCCATGAAGACTTCTATGAATCTTTCCACCATGTCTCCAAAGATTGACATCATGCATCTTTGGAATGTTGCTGTGCATTGCATAATCCAAATGGCATTCTTCGGTAGGCAAAGGTGCCGTAAGGGCAAGTGAAGGTCGTTTTCTCTTGATCCTGGGAGGCGATGGCAATTTGGTTATATCCTGAATAGCCATCCAAGAAACAATAATATGCATGTCCTGCCAACCTCTCCAACATTTAATCGATGAAGGGCAATGGAAAATGATCCTTCCTTGTCGCTTCAGTTCGGGATTTCGGTAATCAATGCACACTCTCCAACCCGTTACGTCCTTGTTGGAATCAGCTCATTACTTTCATTCTTCACAACGGTAATCCCTCATTTCTTTGGAATAACTTGTACGGGCTGGACTATCGAAATCGGATAGATGATCCCCGCATCCAAAAGTTTCACCACTTCCTTCATTGAACACATGCCAGGCTCACCCATGGACTATCGGAAATCGGATAGATGATCCCCTCCCCGCATCCAAAAGTTTCACCACCTCCTTTCTCACCACTTCCTTCATTCAAGGATTCAATCTCCGTTGTGGTTGTACCCTCGGTTTAAAGTCATCTTCCATGAGAATCTTATGCATGCAAAATGAGGGTGAGATACCTCTAATGTCCGTGATGGTCCAACCAATCGCCAATCTATGTTCCCTCAACACTCTAATCAACTTCTCTTCCTCTAAGGCACTCAAATCTGCACTAATAATCACCGGAAAAGTATTTGAATCTCCAAGATAGACATATTTGAGGTGAGGCGGTAAAGGTTTCAGTTCAAGCCGTGGGGCTTCTTTATTATCTTCCTTTGCCTTTTCTTTGTCAAAGTCAAATTCCTCAAATTCCGCATCTTGACTCTCCTCAATTGGTTGGAGTGCTTCTAACATTCTAGCACAATCGTTCCTTGCTGAGTCTTCAACCTCTACTGTTTTCGATTTTGCTATACATGCTTCTAGAGGCAATTCAGGGATATTTTCTTCTATGGACTCCATAACAAGATCATCCACCACATCCACACTAAAACATGAATCCGCTTCCGACGGAAACTTCATCGCATCAAACACATTAAAAGTTACTGTTTCATCCTGAACCCTTAACAGCAACTTCCCTTCCTGCACGTCAATCAGTGCTCTCCCCGTGGCCAAGAATGGTCGGCCCAAAATGAGAGGAATCTCCTTATCCTCTTCCATGTCCAGCACTACAAAGTCCGCTGGAAAAATTATTTTCCCCACCTTCACTAAAACATCTTCAACTATCCCCCTCGGGTGCTTTATCGACCGATCCGCTAGTTGCAACAACATTGTCGTTGGCTTCACTTCACCTATCCCTAATCTCCGCAAAAGAAAAAAGGCTTCACTTCACGTCATCTCTCCCTGTGGCCAAGAATGGTCAGAGGTCTCCTTATCCTCTTCCATGTCCAACACAAAGTCCTGGAAAAATTATTTTCCCCACCATCTTATATCCCCCTGCTTTCCGATCCGCTGTTAACAACATTGTGGCTTCACTATCCTAATCTCCGAAAAGCAGAAAAAGGCATCAAATTTATACTAGCTCCTAAATCACAAAGCACACGATCAAAAGTAATATCCCTTATAATACAAGGAATAGTAAAACTCCCTGGATTTTTAAGCTTCGGGGGTAGTTTCTTCTGGAGGATTGCACTGCACTCTTCCGTTAGCATCACCGTTTCCTCATCTTCTAACTTCCTCTTGTTCGAAAGTATCTCCTTGGGGAACTTCGCATAACTCGGCATTTCTTGTATTGCATCCGCAAAAGGAAATGTTAATATGCAATTTTTTTAAAGATTTCAATGAATTTCGAAAATTGCTTTTCCTGATTCTTCTTCTTCAATCTCGAGGAAAAGGTACGGGTGGAGTGTGATGAGCTAATTCCGGTGGTATCTCGGGAATGGCAATTTCTCCTTCTTCTTTTGCCTTTCATCCTCTTTCTTGTTCTCTTCCCTTAAAGCACATGAATTCTCTTCACAAATAATCTCTTCATCCATTCTTTCTTCATACTCTTCCTTTCCGGGTTGCTCTCCTTCTTTCGTAGGCTGGCCTACTTCTTCCAAAACTGTCCCACTTCTCAAAATGATTGCATTTGCTTGTTCACGTGGGTTGGTCTTTGTGTTGCTTGGTAAAGAACCACCCCGTGGTCTATCATTCACCTTCTCGGCCAATTGGCCCATCGTACCTCAAGATTCCGAATGGACGCCCCTTGGTTTCTAAAGTTTGTCCTCGTCTCATTCATGAACCCTGTAGACTCTTGCATAAATTTACCGAACAAATCCTCCAACTTCGACACTCTTGGATCACCCGGTTGATTGGTCACCCCTGGTGGGTTATTTGGAACTTGCCTCTGGTTCCATTGATTACCCTGTTGGTTTTGATTTCCCCAGGCCAGATTTGGATGATGTCTCCACCCTGGGTTGTATGTGTTGGAGAACGGATTGTTCGGCTGTCTTTGATTTCCTGCCAAGTAATTTACTTGCTCCGTTGATGAAGATGACGGTGCAAATGTGTTTCCGACTTGGCACTCGCTGCTCACATGGTTTCTGCACAAAAATCACATGTTAATTGAGGTGCTTGTACGTGAATTTACCCTGCATAGTTCCCAACTGTTTTTGGAGGGCAGTGAGTTGGGCCGAGATGGCTGTGAAAGCATCTACTTCATGAAGACCAGAAGATTTCCTCGTAGTTACTCTCTCATTCGGTCTTTGATAGTTGTTGCTTGCCAACACCTCAAGTAACTCATAAGCTTCTTCAGGAGTCTTATTCTGCAAAGCTCCTCCTGAAGCTGCATCCACCATGGTTTGCACGTTACCCATCAAACCATTATAAAATGTTTGGACTTGAAGCCAAACCGGCAAACCATGATGTGGGCATTTCCTCATCAATTCCTTGTATCTCTCCCAAGCCTCATACAACGACTCGGCGTCATCTTGTAGAAACGATGTGATATCATTTCTCAACTTTGTTGACCCTTATTGGAGGAAAGAACTTGGTCAAGAATTTTTGTGCCGATCATTCCATGTTGTAATCGTTCGGTGGTAATGCCATTAACCACCCCTTTGCTTTATCTCCCAATGAGAATGGGAATAAACGCAGCCTAATAGCATCATCCAACACTCCATTCGACTTGAAGGTGTCGCAAATTTCCGGGGAAATTTGCAATGTGTGATTCGGATCCTCCTTCAAATCTCCGTTGAATCTTACCGACCGCTGGATCATCTGGATGATTGCCGGCTTGATCTCGAAGTTGTTAGCTTGTACTGTAGGTCTCGTAATACTTGACCCACTTCCGTTCACTGTGGGAACTGAAAATTCCCTCAGTGTCCTATTTTCTGGTTCAGCCATTTCAACTACAACTTCTTCCGTTTCTGCAGTAAGTGTATCTCTTTCTCTTCTCTCTCTGTTTAGTCTTCGTACAGTCCTCTCAAGCTCAAGGTCAACAGGAACCACTGGTTGACGTCTTGCTCTTCGCATAAACTGAATGAACACAAGTGAAAGAAAAGTAAAATCACACTCAAACAAAAAATTAAAAATAAAAAGTAAAACTTCAATCTAGTTAAACTCTAGGAAAAACTTAATGTTAACTTAAAAAACAATCCCCACAACGGCGCCAAAAACTTGATGCGTGTTTACTATAACATGCAAAACTAGCAAGTGCACTAGTCGCTCAAGTAATAGAGTGATGGGTAGGATATCGTTCCCACGAGGACTGGTAGCAAAGCACTAAGTTTCCTATGGTGTTAACAAGTTGAAGTAATCGAAAATCTTGGATTTGTGGGAGCAATTTGTAATTGAAAGAAAAACAAAATAAAATCTAACAAGTAATAAATTCTTAAAAAGAAAAGGAAATGGAACTCAGAGATTCAATGTAATTAAAACGGGTAGGGTTTTGACTTCGTTTGGATTATTTATGAGTTATACCTAAAGGTTACACTATTTTCACATTTACATGCAATGGTTGTAAATCGGATTCACTACTATGATAACATACCCTCTCGGGCTATGTTTTCCTATTTATCCTTATTAACATTCCGCACCCAACAATTTGAAGGTTAATAACTCTAAATCATGAAGCACAAGAATCCTAAATTGATTTCATTAGTTCTTGAATCTATCTCTAGCATCCAATACTATAATGGTTATTACCCTAAGAAGCTTAACATGAATTATTTCTCAATCTCATCATGTTCATCACATACAACACTTAATCTCAGAGTAACACACAACCACAGCTTATTCACATGAAAATAGCACAAACATAAACTCAACCCATTTCAAATCCAAACTACAATCAAAACCCTAACCCATAGAAGATTAGTTCATAGCTAATTTAACAGAATAAAAACGGAAAATACAAGTAAACAGAATAAACATAATGAAACTAAGATGAAAGAATAGAAAACTCCCCAAAAGATAATTATTCCACAAAATCTGAACTTGTTCTCTAACAATCCGAAAAATCCAGCTTTTTTCTCTCTAGGAAATGCAAAGACGGCTAACCTAACTGACTCGGGACCCCCACCCCCGGTAAAAAGTTAAAGTTTTTCTTTTATACCTAGTCCTAAAAACCCAGTCAAAAAAACACGCACACACGAAACTGTGCGTTTACAAAACTGAAAATTTTAACTATCGCCGCGGCGAAGAATGAAAAATTCACATTCGACTCGCCCAACTTCGCGCGGCAAGACAATTTCTTCGGCGAGGGCGAAGCTTCAAAAGTTCTGAAATTTACAGAACCGCCACTCTTGCCTCTTCGTCCGATTCTTCGATTTTCGACTTCTCCACCTTGGAAACAAGCTTCATCGTGCATTGTCCTACTCCGAACTCTCCTAACGAAATCCTTCAATTCGAGTCAAAAGCGTCAAATTTTGTCTTTATTCACTAAAAAGAGTCCATTTTAACTGAAACACGAAAAGTAGAGAAATTACGCACCAATTCGGGTAAAAATGCACTAGAAAGTGCCACGAAATCCAGCAAAGATTAAATAAAAACTGTATAATTTACGGATTATCAGACGCTGAATGTGAAATCCAATAAGTTTTCACGACTATTTTATTAGTGGACGAATGTATCGTTTAGTGACCAAAATGTTTGTTCATTAACCCACCCTTTCTTTTTAAATAAGATATATACCTTATAACTGATGAACTTCCTAAAAGAAGCATCAACATTTTAAACAACCACTGAAATAGGTAAACAACAAAAGAAAAATGTTTTTCTATCAGTTTGCAACTATTGAGTGGGGTGGACATCAAAATAGTGAAATAGATAAGTAGGACATTCTTTTTAAATAAGATATATACCCTATAACTGAAACATGGCTAAATCAACTTTTCAATCCTTTTTTTTTTTTTTTCCCACAAATCCAGGTAAAGGATAAATGAGAATACTTGTAATCCACCTAAGAATGTAGGTACCAAAAAGGCCTAACTGAAGGCTTGAATCTAATTCCAAAAGCAGCCCCCAAACAACAATCCTCGAAGAAACAAACACTACCATTATCTGAGTCACTTCAAATTATTTGCCGTTAAAAACTATAAAATACAACATATAAAGAAAAACTGAAAACTACCATTAATAGAGTAGCATAAGCTGCCAAGAAGGTAGCATCTTTATCTATAAATTTGGCTACATCTCTAACACATGAATCCTATATAGTGCCATCATAGACAACTTGTGAGCCATACAGGTAGCAATTTCTGGCAAACATGCAAGGATGTTGAAATAGTAGAAAATTACGCATCAGTTATAACAGTTCCCTAAAACAGTTATAACAGTTCAGCATCAGTGAATACAAAAGTAATTGACAGTAAATATAATGACACCCATAGGCCACCAATCCGCTGTTGTGCCTGAAATAATTTTATAACATAGAAACTCCTTAACATTATTTACAAGTAAGCATCACATGATGAAAAAAGCATTAGCTAATTAGAAATATACTCAAAATGCAGTAGTCAGGTGCCACTATGGTTTTAAAATTGTAAGAAATTTCATTGTTTGCAGTAATGTAATAGCTAAATTGAAAAACATTTTAACCCACGATTAAATCATATGCAATATAACAGCTAATGAGGATTAAATCATATGTGCGAGCAACAGTGCAAGAATATTTCTTGGCATCCTTGGCCAGTGAATGAAGAAAAGCTTCACAAGCCAGCATTCGTTCCTATTTATATCGTCCCGAAAAAGAAAGAAGTTGCAGAATTAATAAAGGAAGAAGTAAAAGATAAAAAGTATGGCAAAAATTCACAAAAGAATTTTCGCAAACACGTGATAGGCAAAAAGGAGAAGCATGGCAAAAGGATTATTGCTTTTAGTATATTATTATATAAAGGACCACAAATCACAAGAATGGCAAAAGGCTATTAAAGAAAGGAATTCATCAAACTAAAGTATAACAAATACACATTAAAAAATCATATCATCAAGACATCAACAGTCAAATAATAAAAAAACAACATGATGCAGGAAGGCACACCAAACAATTCAAATGAAAGAAACAAACAAGAGGAAAAATTAGCAAATATGAAGAAAATTCGAACCAAAAAACACTACGATATTGTTCCAGTAGCGTTACCAACCAGCCACCCTAAAAATGAAGAAAAAAAAGTATACCTCCTCTGCAGGTGCTCAACCCAAAACGCAAGATAATCCTGCACAAATTATACCCAAAACCAATCTTGTCGGGACAGTTAACTGTGATAACAATGGAGACACCCGGCTTCTCAGCTTGACTTATCACTGCAGCATCTTCATACAATATCCCCATTTCTTGAACTATGTTTTTTCACCTTCATAAAAAGAAAAAGATATAAAAACTTACTGCAAACCTAGATGGGTATCTTGGCTTTCTCTTTCTTTTGTGGCGTTGATACCTTCTTGTTGTTTAGTTGAATTGCAAGTTGGAGATTCCGTCAAAAGAAAAGTGAACATAAACAAACATTTAAGTGAGAAAGAAAGAGTTAAGGGCAGAGAGAATGAAAAATGGGTGGGAAATTTTGTCAAAGCAAAAATTTTGATGGGCGGGAAACTTTTGTCTTAGTAAAATTTTTAATTTTTGTTTTTTAAACTTAATCTTTACAATTTTTACTGTCAAAGATATTAACTATCAAAGATTAAGACTACAATTATCAAGAAAAAAATTTATGCAATTTATTTTTGACCAAATCCTTGACATTTAATAACTATCAAGAATCATCTAAAATAGTCAAGAATTACAATTCTTGATATTTTTAAGAACGGTCAAGAAAACCTATCAGTATAAAGAACAATAGGAGCTATAACTATAACACATAACATCAGCAGCACCAAATTCCTGGTCTTCATTTTGGTTTCAGAAGCAAAGAAGCACTTTTTGGATCTTTCTTCTTAAAGAAATCAGCCTTTGTTGGTTTTAATAGAAACGGAATTTCGTCAACAACAACATTATTGCATAATACACACACCAATCTTTAAGATTCATCACCAATTTTTAATCTCTAAAAACTCTCTGCCTTCTTTTCCTGGGTTCAAAAGTAAAGCAGTAGGGTTTTGTAATGTTTTATATGTGGTGTGGAAAAATGGAGAAGAAGATGTGAACAAAGTGGAGAAGTGGAGAGTGTTTGCGTTTTAGGGTAAAATTAGGGTTTTGTAATGTTTTATATGTGGTGTGGAAAAATGGAGAAGAAGATGCGAACGGAGTGGAGAAGTGGAGAGTGTTTGCGTTTTAGGGTAAAATTAGTTTGGGGATTTTGTATAAGTGGGTTTACTATCTTTGTAATTTTTTTTTTTTTAATTTTAAGTTTCAAAAATTTTTGTGCAAAATTGCTTACTTCTTTTTTTTTTTTTTTTTTTTTATGTTACCCTAAAACCGGGTTTGGGGTTTTGTTTTTCTTTAATTGTAAGGATTTAGGGACTTTTCAATTTGTTTACTTTTTAAATTTTAAGGAAAAATTGTTTACTTTTTAATTTTTGTTTTTTAAAATTGGAAATTCAATTTTTTGCATTTTTGTTCCAGTGCCGGAAGGAGGTCAACTATGAGGGACTGTACAAATGAGTGAAATAGTGGTTAAGTAAAAGTTTTAAGGAAAAATGGTAATGTCAGATGAAAGAGAAGACAAAAATAAAATCAAACACCATTCGTTTATTAATAACAATAAACGAATTTAAAACACTCATTGCAATTATAATACCCATTGTAATGTCAGATGAAATGTAAAACCCCCTCCAGTCAGGTATCCTCTGAATATCCCTCAATGAGAATCCCGAGGATACATGTCTGGAGAACGAGTTGTATTTAGAAAAAATCTGTGTAAGGATAATAATAATAATATCCAAAACATGCATACAAAATGTCACGCAGGATCCAAACTTATAATTTACAAACTTTAAGAAATTATACAATCAAAACATATTTATAGGGTGGAAGCTTCCAAAGGTATTTCACAAATATTTATCATTTACATTATTTACATCAAGATAAAAACATCGAGATGACAATAAATCATCTCCCCTCACGTGTAGTCCCGCTGTCTCTAGCATCCCTCGCTTCTAGTCTACCTGCAAAGCAATCAACAATGAAAGGGTGAGCGCTAATCGCTCAGTAAGGAATGATCCATTTCATTCTGAATATACTATTTGATCTTTATTTAAACATATTTATTAACACATCACTTATCTTTTACATCTAGGGATACTTCCCCTTTTATTACTAATTCATATGCTTTTCACCATTTTATCCCATGGCTAGATAACCATCAATGTGTACACATACAAATAAGTATGTAAACATAGTACACACACATCACATGTCATGACATAGCATCTAAAATCATCTAACATGAGTATAAATCATCTCATTATGTAAATAACATCATAACTCATGTAATGCAACTAAATGCATATGAAACATTTAACGTCTAGCCGATCGGACCTTTCTTAGCATCTTAAGCACTTCATATCATCTAGCCTCAAATTTCATCTAGAGCTCATATCATCGGGAGGCGTGCTTACGCGTTATTTAGCTTCTAAAGCATATATTCATCTTTCCTCAACCGATATACGAGGATATGCTTACGCGTTTTCCATCATGTCTATATGCATCTCTATCATGTCTATTTGCATCTCTAACATCTTATGGCATGTAAATACATATTTTGGTGAGCTTAATACTTTTAATTCATCTATGGATTATCAACCCATTTACATTACCTCTTGCTCACATACATCATCTTAAAACATGTATTACATTGCATCTTCATGCCATTTCATAACATTAATCATGCATTGACATCATGACCATGTATATCTTTCAAAGATCATCTAACTAATGGGTAAACATTAGTACATGGCATAATTACAATAATACATTAATAATCAATTCATAATCATAAGAATTGATTATGTTAAATCTTAAACTTTAATAACCAGTTTATGCTTCAGGCCATTTTCCATCCTCTTCTCAAACCAACTGGCTCTTGGCATAAACATAAAAGTTATAGGTCTGTGTCTTAGCTTTCTAATGCTTCAAGAATCATCTCATTTCGATTTTTATAACTCAAAGTTATGGTCGAAATACTGAAGCAGGGTTAACAAAACCCCTAAGCCCACTAAATCCGAATTTTCATATTAACTATGCCACATCAATTCCTATTGACATTAACCAATAGGTTGACTTATGGATCAAATAAACCTCCCCTTAATAGTCTTTAACATCTTAAAGGAAGTGTAAAATCTCATTCCCATAATCATCCATTATTGCTATAACATTGTAAGCTAATGCAAACAACACATCAACACTTCTAATAGCAACCATTCAACACCATGTGGCCTCCAATACTAAAATTTTTGCCACCATCAGTATCCACACTTTATTTTCTTCAATCAAACGTAACAACTCATAAAACATAAAGAGCAATAACTTCATGTATAATGAATTCAAGGCAATAAGTAGAATAAATGAGTTCAACTACACTTGCCATCAACTAATTCTATGCCTTAAAGCTTTAATTTAAGGTTTCATAAAAATCCACAAACCCTAGCATAAACCCTAAAGTCATGGGAGGTTCTTCCTTACCTTTTAAAGACTTCCTCCAACAAATCCTTTGCCTTTGACTTCTTTTACACCTTAATCCTACATATATAACATTATACCTCAACATCTACTTCAAATCTTCAAATCACATCAAAACTAAAGTTTTTAATCCTTACCTTAAACCCTTCAAATTGAAGATCCAAGGCTCCTATCTTGTTCTCCTTGAAAAATTAAGCAAAACTCCTTTAAAACTTAGAGAAAGAAAGCTTGTTTCATGGAAGATTTGAGAGAAAATGGAAGAAATGTTGAAGAAAGGCTCTCTCCTTTGGCTTGAACGAATTTCATCTCATTTATAGAAAAATATTTCATTTATTTTCCAAAATTATGCAATTGGCCCAATTATTTTAATTGTATAACTCATAAGTCCTTAATTCTTCATATAAGGGCATTTTGGTCATTTCACACTAGACATAATTATTACTTAATTAATGCCATTAAATGCAATGAAGCCTACTCATCCTTGACTTTTTCAATGCTTATCCATAGGCAAAATAACCATTTTGCCCCTAAGCCTCTTATGGATAATTGATTCATACCGTTCCAAATGAATTGACTATTTTGCCCTTAATTTTATGCTTTTTAACATAAAATTAACATCTAAAGGACTATTTTCAGTTAGGAACATACCTTTGATATCTTGGGTATTACATGAAAGAGAAGACAAAAATAAAATCACCCATTACGAAGTTAAAGCCACCCAT
The DNA here is from genome assembly GCA_026225825.1 of Pistacia integerrima. NCBI lineage: Eukaryota > Viridiplantae > Streptophyta > Magnoliopsida > Sapindales > Anacardiaceae > Pistacia > Pistacia integerrima. The sequence continues at coordinate 6,704,977 of CM047739.1, read as the reverse complement.
TTAGGAACGTCACTAACAATAGATACTTAAACAAATTAAAGCAAATGTTGTGAAGAAACGGATTGAAAATCAAACAATAAAATTGAAATACCATCTATAAAAGAATGAGCTTTGACATAAAAATTAAAAAAAAAGTTACCTTCAATAGGGTAATGTAGGCGGCAAAAGTAGAATCAAAGAGATGGTACTGTAGGCGGCAAAAGTAGAATCAAACAATAAAATTGATTTTGGTTACTAGTAGTATATATTATTTTTAATAAACAATATTTAATGGCTAACATTTTGGTTGCAAAAAAAATCCTTTTAACAACTATAACTTTAGTTGCCAAAATAACATACCCAAAATTTCAATTTATTTCAAGCGGGAACATGGGGTGCTCAAAATTTACCATACATTTGGCAACTAAAATCTTTGTTGCCAAAAGAAGATAATTTATTTCAATTTATTTCAAGCGGGAACTTGGGGCGCTCAAAATTTACCATACATTTGGTAACTAAAATCTTAGTTGCCAAAAGAAGATAATTTGCAACTAACTAATTAGTTACGCAACAATAATTTTAGTCAAGGAAAGTTGGGTTCGAAAAAATTCATCAACTTTTAGCGACTAAATACATTTTAGTTGCTATACACGAGTTTTTGCAACTAATTGTAATATGCACAAAATAATTAGTTGCCAAATGTACCCTGGGTGCTTTGGAATTATTGTCAAAAGCTTGGATATTTCGGCAATTGTATTATTTTGTAACTAATAAAAATAGTTACAAATTAATTAATAAATATTTGCATCTAATTTAGCAACTATTCAGTAGTTGCAAATAATTGTTTTCTGTAACCATAATTTTCGTTGCAGAATCCCTTGTTATAGTTGCCAATTGTGTTTGCGCAAGAATTGACAACCAAATAAATTAGTCGCTGATGTGATATTTTGGGCAACAAATCACATTAGTCGCAAAATATTAATTTTAGACACTAAAGGTGGGTTTAAATGGGCCCTAGAATTTTATTCCCTTTGGCCGACTAATTGGAATTTAGTTACTAAATGTGGGGTATCTGCAACTATTTTTGCCTAGTTGCAAAAAAATTGGTTGTAAAAAGTACTTTTCTTGTTGTGTGATCTCACTTGTCAAGGTTGTTTGCTGACAACCTGGTGTGACACATGGGTGTTTGCTGTAGGCAAGTTTATCGGACAAACCCACCAGAGGATTCCATATAAATGGTAACCCCAATGTCTATGGAATAAATCCTCTAACGGATGGTGATGCATGTGATCCTTAGACTTGAGATCACCGGAACTCCTTGTGCACCAATTGGTGTAGTTGACACTAGCACAACGTACTTCTATTCAGAGCTATCAATATGGTAGTGATTGGCTACATTTAGAAGTGTATCGAGACTATGGTGGATCGACAAAGGATTCATCACTGCTGGGTATGGGATAAATTATCTCACTAGGTAATTCAGTAAATGGCAATGACACTAAATTTGTGGCCATGGTGGGATTGAGTTGATGCTCAATCCAATTTAATATTCTTGTCATTGGTCCAGTAACTGAATACAAACATGTCGAGGATATCTGAGGTTGACACTATTTTTGTACCTCAGTCTCGACGAGATAATAGTTGATGAAAGGGTTTAATTGCATAGTAACCATATCGTTGACAGGCTACGGTTTCGCTGAATTCGAATCTATCAAGTGGCCATGATGCCTTGTAGGGCCAATCTTGGTTTGTGTGTAGTGAGACGATTAATTGGTGTTAATCGCGATACTACACACTGCCGTTATGATGAGGAGCCTATGGGTCACACACTTAGAAAATAATTTAAGAATCAATTTGTGAGAAGGGTATTTTCATCTTTTGGGACGAAAGGATATTTTTGTAATCTCACAGTACAATTAAATTTGCTGAGGTTGTTGCTTGTATTTAATTTTAATATTAAAATTAAATTAGTGAGATTATATTTAAATATAGCTATGTATATATTTAAATGAATTATTATTATTAATTAAATGTTAATATATTATTATATATTAATTGATTTTAATTATAATAATAATTAATTAATTAAAAATGCCATAAAGGGTGTGTTTGGTTGCAAAGGTGAACTAGGGTTGGAGCCCATGGCTATTCCTAAGTGGAATAAGTTTTTAATTGTTGCACTATATAAGTCCAACTTAAAATTAAAACAAGGTGAATTATTCATTCAATTAAAAACCCTAGCCACCCAAAAGGTTCTCTCTCTCTCTCACGTTTTCTTCTTCAAGTGAAGAAGAAAATTTTTCAATTTTGATTGTTGATTCTTGATGTCGGCAATTGTTCTAGCAAAACAATTGTCGGTTCTTCGGATTATCTTCGTGTGAACTTCCGTGAGTGCGACCCAACATTGGATTGATTAGCGAAGAATCACATGAACAGTAGATGGTGAACAATATTCGTGTTCGAGATCAGAGATATTCGGAGGAGCCTCCAAACATCGGTATGAACTAAATCATTGTATGGATTTTTTTTAATACAATTTTATTTTACGTTTCAGTTTATGCATGAAAACGTTATAATTTGTATCGGATCTTGGTTCGTGTAGTTGATTGATTCGTTTTAAATATTACGTTTTTCCGCTGCGCGAATCCGGTCAGTTACTAACGGTATGTGGTCCACAAACAGTTGAAGCTAGAGGTGGATATTCGTACGTCATCACATTTACTGATGATTTTAGTAGATATGATTATGTCTACCTTGTGAGACATAAATTTGAAGCCTTTGATAAATTCAAGGAATTCAAGAATGAAGTAAAAAATATTTTGGCCAAGATTATTAAGACTCTTCTGTCAAATCGAGGAGATGAATACTTGAGCTTTGATTTCTATGAATACTTGAAGGAATGTGAGATAGTATCACAACTCAAACCTCTTTATATACCACAGGATAATGGTGTGTTTTAAAGGAAGAATCGAACCTTGCTTGATATGATTCAATCTATGATGAGTTTTACTGATCTGCCCACATCATTCTGGGGCTATGCCCTAGAGACTGTGACCCACATTTTTAACAGCGTGCTGTCAAATTCTGTAAATAAGACTCCATATGAACCATGGAGTGGGCAAAAACCTGATTTATCTTATTTAAAAATTTGGGGTTATGAAGCTTATGTCAAGAAATGGATTTCAAACAAACTAGGCTCAAAATTTGATAAATACATTTTCGTGGGGTATCCTAAGGAGACCAAGGAATACTATTTCTACTATCTAGAAGAGCACAAAGTTTTCGTTGCTCGAACTGGAGTCATCTTAGAGAAGGAATTTCTTCTAAGAGGTAATAGTGGGAGGAAAGTAGAACTCAATGAAGTTCTAGTTTCACAAGATACATTAGACGAAGGATGAAATGATGTGCCACATGAAGTGGTTGAACATCGTGAAGAGGCTACTCTACAATCTATGGATCAAAGTGAACCAGCTTAAGTTGTGCAGAAGCTGCGTAGGTCCGGGAGAATACGTCGAGAGCCCAAAAGATATGGTTTTCTCGTGCTCACTGTTGGGCTTTGCATTGAATAACGCAGAGTATATTTTAAAAATTTTATTCAATAAAACCCCAATCCAAGATCAAGATTGATAAAATACAACCATTTAAAGAACCCTAATTAATCCATTCAAGGTTAAAAACAATACCTTTGTTGATGGCTCCTTCAATTGGATTAGGATTCGAACTTCGCATGACAAATCAAGTGTAGAATTGAGCAAAACAGTATCCACACAAAAGTAGGACGAGATCACAAACAAATCAATTGCTAGATTAATTCGTTTGCCCTAAGAGAGAACACAAAATTGAGAGAGAAAATATTTCTCTCAAAAAGGGGTGGTGGCTAGGGTTTTGGTAGAGAGAAAATGAATTAATTATTTCCTTTTTCTCCTATTCCCTTTTTTATACAGTGAGGGATAAAATATCCCTCATTAGGAATCGGAATATCACTATTCCTATTCGGAATAGCTTTCCAATATAATCAAAATAAATATAAAATTATAGTTATTCATATATTTAATAATGGATTAAATATATTTAAATTAATAAAATATATTCCATATTAATATTAATGTATTATATTAATATTAATATAATTACAATTTTCCTTAATTAACTTCAATACGAATATTGAATTTTGAATTTTGACAACGACCTTAGCGAATTTAATCACACAACAAAACTACCAAAACGTCCATTTCATCCAAAAGATGAAATTTCCTTTCATTTCATTTTTCTTCTTAAATTGTTTTTAATGTGTGTGACCTGTAGGCTCTTTATTTTGTTGGCAGTGACCAGATTCATAATTAAGTATCAATTAATTAGTGTTCTGTATAACAATCAAGCATTCATGCGCCGTACTAAGTTCTTACCTAACAACCTTGACATGTGAGAACTGTCACTATCTTTCGGTAAGGTCGTTCAACACTATGATAACCTTATCGCATAATCTGTGTCCTTGGTCAAATTAATACTGGGGCTACAGACAGTTCAAGAATGGCCACCATATGTGATCATAGGGTTCTCACAATTAAGATTTGAAACACCTAATTCCTTCGTCATGGTTCAACCATTCTAATGACATATATCAATATATATACAAATATATAAATGAATGCTATGATATAGAATTTATGCCTTTATTGATATTTAATATAATATTATAAGAGTCTAATGTTATTGGCTCTAGTGCACCTATCCTAACACTCAGCACGGCAACGTATTGGTCTATCATGACAATGAACCCAATGTTAGGAAACGACCCGGTTGCGCAGCGGAAAACAAAAATTTACAACCACGGATCGTTCCTTAGAACCCAAAATCAAGGCATAGATTTTACAGTTTATGAATAATATAAGAATCTGCAGAAAAATAAATCCAAAGGTTTAGATTCATACCCACGTTTGGAGGCTCCACCAATGTTGTCCCTGAATGTGTTTGCTACCGATCCAAGTGTAGGATCGAACCGTAGAGGTCCACACGAAGACAATCAACAAGAACCAAGGAGGGATTTGCTAGATCCTCCTTGGCCTTAAGAAATCAAGAAGAACAAAAGAAAAGGTTTGATTTTCAATCAAACAGTGAAAGTGGCGTGGGAGTCTATCCAAAAGGCTGCTGTGTTTTTCTTTTTATTTCAAAAGGCAAAAAAATGAATTAATTATTAAATCACACAAACACTATTCCTTTTATAGGCAAACCAAGTTGCCCTATTCCCACATGGAATGGGCTTGGGCTCCAACCCAAACACCCCATGTTGCCAAACACTCCCAATTAGATATTTTAATTTAATTCATCATTATCTTAATTAAAATCAATTAATATTTAATTAACATTTAACAATAATGATGATTTAATTAAATATGTGCGAGCACACATTTAACCGTAATTTCACTTATTTAATTTTTAAAAAATTAAATAAAAGGCTACGACCTCAGCAAATTTAATTGCACTGTGAAATTACCAAAATACCCTTTCGCCTAAAAAAGACGAAACGCCCTTCTTTCTTCTTGGCTCTTAAATTATCTTCTATGTGTGTGACCCATAGGCTCCTCATCATACCGGTAGTGTATAGTATCGCGATTAACACCAATTAATCATCTCACTAATACAGAGACCGATTAGCCCCACATGAAGGCATCATGGCCACCCATATATTCGGATTGACAAAGTAGCTACAGTCAGCGATATGGTTACCGTACAATACGATCCTTTCATCATACGTTATCTCGACGAGGACGAAGGCATAGAAATAGTGTCAACCTTTGGTTACTCTCGATATTATATATTCAGTTTCTGGACCAATGACCCGTATTATAATCTGGATAGAGCAACAACTCAATCCCATTGTGGCCACAGTTTTAGTGTCATTGCCATATACTGAATTACGCCGTGAATAACTTCTCCGCACCGGGAGTGATGAATCCTCTGTCAATCCACCATAGTCTTGATACACTTCTTGATATAGCCAATCACCACCGTATTGACAGCTCTGAATAAAACTGCGTTAGGCTAGTGTCAAACTGTACCAATTGGTGCACAAGGCGCTCCGGTGATCTCAAGTCTAAGGATCACATGCACCACCATTCATTAGAGGATTTATTCCATAGACATTGGGGTTACCATCCATATGGAATCCTCTGGTGGGTCAGTCCAGTGAACTTGCTGCGGTATATCCGCCTACAACAAGCACCCATGTGTTGCACCAGGTTGTCACCAAACAACCTTGACAAGTGAGATTAGTCACTGCCTCTCGACAGGGTCGTTCAACACTATGATAGCCTTACCGTATTATATGTGCCCTTACTTCAGAATAATACTGGGGCTACAAACGTTTCTAGAATGGCCACCATATGTGCTCATAGGGTTCTCACTATCAAGATTTGAAACACTTGATACCCTCGTCACGGTTCTACCATTCTAAGGACATATATCAATACATATTGCAATAATAATGATTTACGCGATATAGAATAAAATGCCTTTTATTATTGATTAATGAACATTATTACAAAGAGTCAATTCTACAATAATTGATTGGCTCTAGGGCATCTACTCTAACACCCAAAACCTACGATGACACTGTATGGAATCCAAATTCTGATAAATGGCTAGAGGCCATGAAATCTAAGATGGACTCAATGTATTAGAACCAAGTATGGACTTTGGTGGATCCACCTAAGGGGCAAAACCCATAAAGTGTAAATGGGTCTTTAAGAAGATAATTGACATGGATGGTAATGTGCATACCTATAAAGCACGACTAGTTGCTAAAGGTTTTAAGCAAGTTTATGACATTGAATATGATGACACATTTTTGCCTGTTATGATGTTGTAGTCTATCTAGTTTATGCTTGAAATTGCATATCACGATTATGAAATTTTGCAGATGGATGTCAAAATAGCTTTTCTGAACGAAAACCTTGAAGACGATGTGTATATGACATAACCTGATGGTTTCGTTCTTGATGGACAAGCTAATAAGATATGCAAGTTGCAAAGATCCATTATGAACTCAAGCAAGCTTCAAGGAGCTAGAACATATGTTTTGATGAAGCTGTAAAAGAATTTGGTTTCATAAAAAATGAAGATGAGCCTTGTGTTTACAAGAAAGTAAGTGGAAGCGTAGTAGTATTCCTAGTATTGTATGTTGATGACATACTTCTAATCGAGAATAATACTGAACTTGTAGTCGGTAAAGACTTGGTTATCCAAGTTCTTCTCCATGAAGGACTTAGGAGAAGCAGCTTATACCCTCTTTATAAAGATCTATCGTGACAGATCACATAGGCTGTTAGGCCTAAGTCAAAGTGCATACATAGACAAGATGCTGAAAAGATTCAACATGGAAGAATCCAAGAAAGGATTTCTTCCCATGTCTCATGGTTTATATCTCCCAAAGAATATGTGTCCAAGGACACATGAAGAGAGAGATAAGATGAAGAAGATACCATAAGCATCAGCAAATATATTTATCATCTATGTTATGTTGTGTACTCAAGTTGATGTCTCATGTACCTTGAACATTTGTAGTAGATATCAATAGGATCTAGGCAAGCGTCATTGAACAACAGTCAAGAATATCCTTAAATACATGAAAATGATTAAGGTTATGTTCTTGGTTTGTGGAGGAGAGAATGAGATCACTGTCAGAGGATACAGTGATGCTAGTTTCCAAACAGACAAAGAACCATGGTCTTGCCAGAGGTCCAAACACATACATAGAAGATTCCATATGATCAAAGAAATGGTTCAGAGGAGAGACATGCAGATCTGTAAGGCACCTACGGATGACAATCTAGCCGATTCACTGACAAAGACTCTGTCATAGCAGAAGCATAAAAAACAATTAGGGTCATTCGGTATTAAGTACATGAATGTAGAGATCGGTGCGAGGCGGGTTGGGGCCGGGGAATGGTCCCCAGCCTTGTCCCTGGGACGGGGATGTTGGGAATCCTCATCCCTACCCCGCCCCACCTTGGAGTTTGGGGATTTGTGGGTATTAATCCCGCGGAGAATTTTCCCCAAATGGGGGGTAATTTCAAACTTTTTTTTTTTCATTAATTGATTAAAAAGATAACATAATTTTATTAGGAAAAAAAAAATTTGTGTGATTTAATATATTTTTTTTCTAACCTAGATTTCTCCTAAAATGTTTCCAAAGTTGAGATAATTTACTTAGAAGATAAACTCAATTACCTTACTTTATGTAATAGTGCAATAATAGTCATAAATCTTAGTGAGCATCAACAATTCAACATCATAATTCATACATCAAGTCTTTGTAATTTGTAAACCACTAAACATAGTAAGGAAAAAACCTAATATAATAATATGATTAATATTTTTTTTTTAAATTTAAGAAAAATTTGGTAAGGGAGCATAAATCATAATCAAATAATAAGAAATTATTAATATAATTAGAGATACAACAACAATTTACTATCATAATTCATACATCAAGTCTTTGTAGTTCGTAAACCATTAAATAAAAATAAAATAATGTTATTATCAAACAAAGAAATGATTCTAAATTCAAAAATCTTAGTTGTATTTTAATGTTTAATATAGTATTAAATTTTTAATTAAATATTATAGAGAATTAAGAAAAAAATTTAACATTTTCATAAAATTTATAAAACCATATTCAATCATAATATAATTTACTTGGTGAATTAACATTTTCATAGGTCGATTTTATTATTTGACTCTCAAATCTTAACATGTTCATTGATTCAATCTTAAATTTATTTACTTTAATATCATCTCCATCATGGAAGAATAAATTTACCGCTTTTAAGAAATTAGACTCCATGCCTTTAAGTTACTTTTATTCCATAATTAAAATATACAATAATATATTTAAGATAACAATCACAGATTCTGATAATTTGATACATGACTAAAAATCTTAAATCGTGGGATTCTAATTTTATACAAAATCTATTAAAGATAATTTTTTTTTTAATAAATTTACTGTAGACAGATTGGGTTGCATCGGGCAGGCCAAGGACGACATGGGGCAGGGCTTTACAAGGTGGGTTGAGGCAAGGCGAACTACATCCCCGTCCCCAAGGGTGGGGACCTTTTCCTTGCTCGTCCCCACCTCATTACTCGAAAATTTTAAGGAATCCCCACCCCTAATCTGGGTGGATCCCCGATGAGGCGGGTCAAATACCCATCCTTACATAAATGATTGGCTATAGTGCAACTAGAAGATTGTTAGAGTAGGTGTCCTAGAGCCAATCCACATATTGTATTTTGACTCTTTGTATCATGTTTATAATTAATAAAGGCATTTTTTACATCGTGTAAATTATGTTTAATTATATGTTGTGATTTATGTCCTTATAATGGTAGAACAATGACGAGGGTATCAAGTGTTTCAAATCTCAATTTTGAGGACCCTATGATCATATAAGGTGGCTATTCTGAAATGTCTGTAGCCCTAGTATTATTCTAACCAAGGGCACATATAATACGATAAGACTATCATAGTGTTGAACAACCTTGTCGAGAGACAGTGACAACTCTCACATGTCAAGATTTTTTAGTGACAACCTGGTGCAATACATGGGTGCTTGCTGTAAGTAAGTTCATCAGACTAACCCACTAGAGGATTCCACATAGATACTAACCCCTCTGTGTGTGGAACAAATCCTCTAACTGATGGTGGTGCATGTGATCATTAGGCTTAAGATCACCAAAGCGCCTTGTGTACCACTTGGTGTAGTTTGACACTAGCCCAACGTAGTTCTATTCAAGGCTATTAGAACTGTAATGATTGGCTGCATTGAAAAGTGTATTGAGGCATGGTGGATTAACATAGGATTCATCACTCCCAGGTACAAGAGAAGTTATCATACTTCGAAGTTCAGTCATATTGGAAACGCCAATAAATCTATTGCCACAGTAGGATTAAGTTGTCACTTAATCCAATTTATTATTCTGGTCATTGGTTCAATAATTGAATATCAATACATCAAGGATGATATCCGAGATTGACATTACTTCTGTACCTCAGCCTTGATGAGATAACAAATGATGAAGATATTTGATTGCATGGTAACCTTACCATTGACAGGTAGTAGTTCTTCGATGAATCTCTATCTATTGGGTGGCCATGCCTTGCTAGAGGCCAATCTTGGTCTATGAACAATGAGATGATTGATTGGTGATCAATCACGATATTGTTCACTGCCAACACGATAGAGAGCCCACGGGTCACACACATAAGAGGGTTGAATACCAAGTGAACATATTTAGTGGTTTGTGGAGTAAGTTGTCAAGCTTCTAGAATTGTGTTGTAGCATAATTCTGGAAATTAGTAATGACAACTTTGATTTGTTTAACAAACAAGTCAAAATGGTGATTTTGGAATTTTTCCGTGAGAGGGGTATTTTGGTCTTTTCGAACAAAGGGGTATTTTTGGTAATTTTGTTGCACAATTAAGTAAATGCAAATATTTGCTTAATTACAAGGTTGTTGCCTATACCTATTTATTTATGAAATAGGAATTATAAAATTACATATTTTTAATTAATTAAAATACCTAATTTAATTATATTCCTATATGGAATAGAATTGTATTAATTCCAATTTGGAATAAGCCTATTCCTAGTGGAGTAGGGTTATAAGTGTGCATATGTAAGCACACTTATGTTTAAGGGTTTAGGTGAATTAAGTGATATTAATTTTCTATTAAAAAAAAAAATTATTGAGAGAAAAATCCTAGCCGACCTCTCGCTCTAAAATCCCTAAAGTCCAAATCAAATTGATCCAGCAGTCAATTGCATCTTGATTTATCTTGGGTGCTCTCGTGTTGATACTGAAGGTTCTATTCTATTCTTGAATCAGATTGTGGGGAACATCAATTCATTGAAGGAGCCACCTAACGTAGGTTATGTTCCTTCTAATTGTTTTTAAATTAATCAACATGTAAAACATATATAACCTAACCCTGATCTCGGGACATCAAGCAATAGATGAACAAAATTTTAAAGCTTGCCACTGTTAGAGTAGGTGCCCTAGAGCCAATCAATTATTGTAGAATTAACTCTTTGTAATAACGTTCATTGATCAATAAAAGGCATTTTATACTATATCCCGTAAATCATCATTGTATGTATTGATATATATCCTTAGAATGGTAGAACCGTGACGAGGGTATCAAGTGTTTCAAATCTTGATAGTGAGAACCCTATGAGCACATAAGGTTGCCATTCTAGAAACGTCCGTAGTCCCAACATTATTCTAAAGTAAGGGCACAGATAATACGGTAAGGCTATCATAGTGTTGAAAGACCCTGTCGAAAGGTAGTGGCTGATCTCACTTGTCAAGGTTGTTTCGTGACAACCTGGTGCAACACATGGGTGCAATTGCGAGGGAAGTTCAAGTCGGATCACCCACAGAGGATTCCATATGGATGGTAACCCCAGTGTCTATGGAACAAATCCTCTAACGAATGGTGGTGCATGTGATCCTTAGACTTGAGATCACCGAAGTGCCTTGTGCACCGATTGGTATAGTTTGACACTAGCCTAACGCAGTTCTATTCGAAGCTGTCAATACGGTGGTGCTTGGCTACATCAAGGAGTGTATCAAGACTATGGTGGATAGATAGATGATTCATCACTCCCGGATACGGAAGAAGTTATCTCACGGCGTAATTTAGTAAATGGCAATGACACTAAAACTGTGGCCTCAATGGGATTGAGTTGTTGCTCTATATAGTTTATAATACAGGTCATTGGTCTAGTAACTGAATACACAATATCGAGAGTAATCGAAGGTTAACACTATTTCTATGCCTCGGTCTCATCGAGATAACGAATGATGAAAGGATCAGATTGTACGATAACCATATCGTTGACAGATAGCTGTTTCGGTGAATCTGAATCTATTGGGTAGCCATGATGCCTTTGCTAGGGGCCAATCTTGGTCTGTGTGTAGTGAGACGATTAATTGGTGTTAATCGCGATACTACACACTACCGATATTATAAGGAGCCTATGGGTCACACACATAGAAGATAATTTAAAAGCCAGCTTAGAAGGGCGTTTTCGTCTTTTTAAGCAAAAGGGTATTTTGGTAATTTCATAGTGCAATTAAATTTGCTGAGGTCGTAGCCTTTATTTAATTTGATATTAAAATTAAATAAGTGAGATTACGTTTAAATATGTGTTTGCATATATTTAAATAAATTATCATTATTGTTAAATGTTAATATATATATTGTAAATATATATTAATTTAATTTAATTGAGATAATGATAAATTAAAATTAAAAAATATCTTAAAGGGAGTGTTTGGAAACAAGGGGTGTTTGGGTTGGAGCCCAAGCCCATTCCATGATGGAATAGGGTATAGTGTGCACTATATAAGTGCACACTTTGTGAAATAAATTAACTCTCTCATTCATTTCATTGAAAGGAAAATTCTAGCCCCTTAAACACTCTCACGCTAGTTTCAATTTTTGCTTGAATCAAATTACTTTGATTTTTCTTCTTGGTTCTTAAAGGCTAAAGAGGATCTAGGAAATCCCTCTTTAGTTCCTTGAGGTTATTTTCGTGTGGAGTACACCAGTTCGATCCTACACTTGGGTCGGTAGCGAAATACGCTCAGAGACAAATTGGAGGAGCCTTCAAATGTGCGTATGATTTCTTAAACTCTAAACTAAAATCTTCAGATTCTTATTTAATATATATAAACTATAAATTTGTACCTAGATCTTGGTTCTAAGGAACGATCCATGTTGTAAATGTTTTGTTTTTTTGCTGCGTAACTAGATCGTTTACTAACAGTGGTATCAGAGCCTTGGGTACCAGATTTTACAATTTTATGAATGGTAGATTACATGTATTTGATTGATAACATGTTGGCTTGAAGAATCTGTTAGTAAACGACCCAATTATGCAGCGGAAAACAAAAACATAAACTACATGGATCGTTCCTTAGAACCAAGATCTGGGTACAAAAATCATAGTTTATACAAAAATAATCAAATTTGCAGAAAAAATAGTTCAAAGTTTAAGAACCATACCCACGTTAGAGGCTCCTCCAATTTTATCTCTGAACGTGTTTTGCTACCGACCCAAGTGTAGGATCGAAGGCAGTGAAGTCCACGAAGACAATGTGAAACTAAATAGGGATTTGCTAGATCTTCTTTAGCCTTAAGAACAAAGAAGAAAAATCAAAAGAATTTGATTTCAAAGCAAAATAAGCAATGTGGCGTGGGAGAGAGTGTTTTGGGGTTGTGTTTTTTTTTTTTCAATCAAAGAGTGAATCATTAATTAAAAATCACACACACACCTTTTTCTTTTATAGTCATATTTTAGTTGCCCTATTCCCTTATGGAATAGGCTTGGGCTCCAACCCAAACATCCCATGTTTCCAAATACTCCAAATTAGATATTTATTTTAATTCATCATTATCTTCAATTAAAATCAATTAATATATATTTAATATATATATTAACATTTTACAATAATGATAATTTACTTAAATATATGCGAACACATATTTAAATGTAATTTCACTTATTTAAATGTAATTTCACTTATTGAATTTTTCTAATAAATTAAATTAAGGCTACGACCTTCACAAATTTAATTGCACTGTGAAATTATCAAAATACCCTTTCGCCCAAAAAGACGAAAACACCCTTCTTTCTTCTTGGCTCTTAAATTATCTTCTATGTGTGTGACCCATAGGCTCCTCATCATATCGGCAGTGTATAGTATTGCGATTAACACCAATTAATCGTCTCACTAATACACAGACCAAGATTGGCCCCTAGCAAGGTATCATGGCCACCCGATAGATTCAGATTCAACAAAGTAGCTACCTGTCAACGATATGGTTACCGTACAATTTGAACCTTTCATCATACGTTATCTCGACGAGACCAAGGCATAGAAATAGTGTCAACCTTCGGCTACTCTCGATATTATGTATTCAGTTTCTGGACTAATGACCTATAATATAATCCGGATAGAGCAACAACTGAATCCCACTATGGCCACAGTTTTAGTGTCATTGCCATATACTGAATTGCACCGTGAGATAACTTCTCCCATACCCAAGAGTGATGAATCCTCTGTCAATCCACCATAGTCTTGATACACTTCTTGATGCAGCCAATCACCATCGTATTGACAGCTCTGAATAGAACTGCATTAGGCTAGTGTCAAATTGCACCAATCAGTGCACAAGGCTCTCCGGTGATCTCAAGTCTAAGGATCACATGTGCCACCATTCGTTAGAGGATTTATTCCATAGACACTGGGGTTACCATCCATATGGAATCCTCTGGTGGGTCGATCCAGGTGAACTTCTTTGTGGTATATCGCACACAACAAGCACCCATGTGTTGCACCAGGTTGTCACCAAACAACCTTGACAAGTGAGATTAGTCACTGCCTCTCGACAGGGTCGTTCAACACTATGATAGCCTTACCGTATTATATGTGCCCTTACTTCAGAATAATACTGGAGCTACGGACGTTTCTAGAATGGCCACCATATGTGCTCATAGGGTTCTCACTATCAAGATTTGAAACACTTGATACCCTCGTCACGGTTCTACCATTCTAAGGACATATATCAATACAAATTGCAATAATAATGATTTACGCGATATAGAATAAAATGCCTTTTATTATTGATTAATGAACATTATTTCAAAGAGTCAATTCTACAATAATTGATTGACTCTAGGGCATCTACTCTAACAGAATCTGCACAAAATTTGCCATGAAAGCATGTTTTAAGAAATTGATTAATTGATTAATTTAAATCTGTTGATGATCTGGAACTTTGGAATATTTGGTTATGGATTTTTGTTGAAATCAGTAATTTAGATTGATTGCAAAATCCGTTTGGGGTATTTTGGTTGCTGGTTGAACTGTTCTGTTGCTACAAATTAGTGTACACTCATCATGGCGATATAAATCATCGCCGTGGCGTGCGTTATTGGCATACACGCTGATTGCAAAAATTAGCGCTCGCCGCGGCGATATAACCCATCGCCGCGACAAGCGCATATAGAGCGTGATCGTGGCATTGATCAGCGCACACTACAGCGATCTAATCCATTGCCGTAGTGAGCACACTTCCAAGTGCGCAGGGCCCAGATTGTAAAGTTTCAAAACTTTTAGACCAAATTGTAGATCTGCAGATTGTCAGGGGGTAATTAATAATTCACCCACCCAATTCAAAATTGATTATTTTTGAATGAATGCCATGTACTTGTTTGTATATTGCATGGTGCCCGGTACATGAACCTTAGACTTATGGTGATTGTTTTAAATTTTTTTGGGTATGTATGATTGTAATTTATTAAATAGGGCTTGTGTGTCCTGCCTTTGTCCTCTTCTCGATGTACATTCTCTTCTCATCTCTTTCCCCTCGAATGTAAATCGAGGTTTCTAAATTTGTTGATGTAAAATTAGTTTGAGATTAATTTTATTGTAAATTTAGAATGATATTTTTGTAATGTACTTGAAGACGGATCAAGGAAAGGATGACCATACTTGAAGACTCAAGATTTTATTACAAGACCCTTAGGTGACCTACCAATTCCTCTAGGCTCAAGGAAATCAGTTTTTAGGTAGGCCATGTACCGACACGTTTTAATATTTTGTTTAGAATGCATGATAAGGTTGAATGTTCAATAACATGCCGAACAATGTCATTCTAACAAAGACAATAATTTGGTGAGACATTAAATAACAAACCCTCAATAATAGGCATAGTAGAGAAGTACACATATTGTGTGTACGTGGTGGCATGTAGTGTCCACTCTCCTGAAATTGAGAATCACACTTGAAAAAGATGGTTGGGGCTATTGGATTGTGTGATTGGCTTGTTGGCTTCTTCACATTTGAGGTTGATAGTAATAGCTATCAACTGGTATGGATTAAGTTTGTTGGCCTACCTAATCAACTCATTTTGGCTTGTTCGCCAAAGCGAAGGTTTGAAATAGGCAGGATGGGATCTCAGTCCACTAAGAAAGTCAACGGGCTTTCCCGAGTTAATAGTGAGGGTTATTGACTTGAGTAAAATAGTGGGAGCTTCGTTTAATAAAAGACCATATTAAATAATAATGAACATGGTAATAACAGTTACTTATTCTGCACTTATAGATTCACTTAAAATTGAGCAAAATGATCCCAACATCATTGCGACAAATCATCAGACTGGGAGAGAAATAGAATGGTGAAGATTTCGTTGGCTGATATAGAAGTATAAACGATATACTTCAGTCAAACGATAGATTATACACTATTGAGCAAGCTCTATCACCAGAGCCTGCTGATAGTTCTATCCATAAGACTGGGTATGTATATGTGAAGCATACACATGATGCAAAAGAAGAAATGACTAGATACATTGTGCTTGCATCAATGGCACCATTGCTAGCTGACAGTGATGCGAAAAGAAAAATTGATTTAGCTTCTATTCTTCACTTTCTTCAAAGAAATGAGAAGCACATGGTGTCTCGGTCGTTATTCAAATGTAGGATGGAAGAGGGTACCAAAATTGGCGATCATATACTCAAGTTGACCGAGTATATGAACAAGCTTGAGATTTTGGGATGTGGACTTAATGAAGGTTTAACGATAAACCTAATATTACAGTCTTTGCCGGATTCTTATTCTCAATTTGTCTATGACTTTATTGAGGCAGATAAGAAGAACACCCTTTCCGAGCTTAGGATTTGTTGAAGGCTATTGATTTAAGCATGAAAATGTCAGAAACATTAACGTTGGTTGAAGCCAGCTCAAGTGAAAAGGAAAGGGCTCAGAAGTCATTGGAAAGAACTATTGTAGAAAGGAAAGGCATTTGTCCTCACTGTGGGAATCTTAGCCATTGGAGGAAACATTGCAAAGCCTTCCTAGCAAGAGGAAAGAAGAATGTTACTTTTTCATCAGGTAAGTTTTTTAGATCAACTTATCTTGTTAACATCTTGGGTTATTAACACAAGATGTGGTTCTCACATTTGATTGATGTGTAGGGACTACGACAAAGTAGATTGCTAGCTGAGGAGAAGTGGACCTACTAGTTGGAAATGAAGCACGTGATGCTATATTTGTTGTAGGATCTTATTGTCTGATTTAACCAATGGGCTTGTTTCTTAGAACTCATGGATTATTATGATTTTTCTTCAATTTCTAGAAATTATATTTCTGTGTCCACTTAGGACAAATGAGAGTATTAGTTTACTAATAGATTATTGTCCTTGAGTGTAAATAATATTCTTTATGGAACTGTTTCATAATAATATTTTCTTTAAGTGATGCGCGTTTACTACAACATGCAAACTAGCAAGTGCACTAGTCGCTCAAGTAATAAAGTGATGGGTAGGATATCGTTCCCACGAGGACTGTAGCAAATCACTAAGTTTTCCTATTGTTATCAAGTTGAAGAAATCGAATTCTTTGGATTGGTGGGAGCAATTTTTAATGGAAAAGAAAACAAAACTGAAATTAATCAAAGATTTAAATCTTAACTAAGAAAGCAAAATGAAACACAGAATATCAATTCAAGCAAAACGGGTAGGGTTTTGACTTCGTTTGGACTTTTATGGGTTAAACCTAAGAGTTACACTATTTTCACATTCATGCGCGATGGTTGTAAATCGGATTCACTAATATGTTAACATACCCTCTCGGGCTATGTTTTCCTATTCATTCTTATTAACAATCCGCACCCAACAAATTGAAAGTTAATAATACTAAATTCATTAAGCATAAGAATCCTAAATTGATTTCATTAATTCTTGAATCTATCTCTAGCATCCAATACTATAATGGTGAAGACCCAAGAAGCCTAACATGAATTATTTCTCAATCTCATCATGTTCATCACATTCAGCATTTAAAAACAGAGTAACACACAACCAAAACTTTTTTATGTGGAAATAAAACCATCAAGTAATTAACCCATATAGAATCCAAACTACAATCAAAACCCTAACCCATAGAAGATTAGTTCATAGCTAAATTAATACTATAAAAATGAAAAATAGAAATAAACAAGTTAAACATAATGAAACTGAGATGAAAGATAAGAGATCTTCCCAAAAGATGAATCTTCTAGCAAAAATCTGAATCTCCCTTTAACAATCCGAAAAACTACAAGCTTTAGTCTAAGAAAAGTGTAAAAACGGCTAAACCCTAAAAAGTTGAAGACCCCTACAAAAAGTTAAGTTTTTCCTTTTATACTTGGTCTAAAAACCCAGCCAAAAACGCGCACACAGGAAACTGTGCATTTACAAAACTGAATAATTCTGCCGCGGCGAAGAAGAATTCTTCGCCGCGGCGAAGAATGAAAGATTCCAAATCGTCTCTGCCTAGTTTCGCCGGGGCGAAGCTCCTTCAAAAGTTCTGAAATTTACAGAACTGCCACTCTGTTTGCCTCTTCGTTCGATTCTTCGATTTTCGGGTCTCTACCTTGGAAACAAGCTTCATCGTGCGTTGTCCTGCTCCGAAACTCTCCTATCTTCTGAAATCCGCTCAATTCTGAGTCAAAACTATCCAATTTTGTCTTTATTCGCTCAAAAAGTCCATTTTAACCTGAAACACGAAAAGTAAAGAATTAAGCACCAACTTAGGTAAAAATGCACTAGAAAGTACCTGAAATCCGACAAAAAGATCAAATAAAAACTGTATAATTTACGGATTATCATTAAGCAAGACAATAAGAATAATCTCAAAATGACAATTATGCCAACTTTGGCAAGTTGAGCTAAACATACCTGAAGGAATGTGGGATATTATCACAACTCACTCCTCCTTATACACCCCAACACAATGGAGTGTCAGAAAGGAGGAGCAGGACCTTACTCGATATGGTTAGGCCCATGATGAGTTTTACTGATTTACCTACATCGTTATGGGGTTATGCCCTAGAGATTACGACTCACGTTTTGAACCGTGTGCCATCAAAGTCTATAGATAAGACTCCATATGAGCTATGGAGTGGGCGAAAGCCCAACTTGTCTTATCTAAGGACTTGGGGTTACGAAGCTTATGTTAAGAAATTGACTTCGAACAAGCTAGACCCAAAATCCTGTAAATGTATATTTGTGGGGTATCTAAAAGAGACCAAAGGATACTATTTCTACCACCCAAAAGAGAGCAAAATTTTTGTTGCTTGATCTGGTGTCTTCCTAGAAAAGGAATATTTTCTAAGAAGTACTAGTGGGAGAAAAGTAGAACTCAATGAAGTTCTAGAACCACAAGGTATTCTAGACAAAGAACGGGATGATGTGTCACAGAAGGTGGTTGAACATCAAGAGGAGGTTACTCCACAACTTGTGGATCAAAGTGAACCACCTCAGGTAGCATAGGAGCTACATAGATCTGGGAGAGTACGCCATGAGCCCGAGAGATACGGTTATCTCGTGACTCAACATGGTGATGTACTAGTCTACCAGGACGATGAACCCATAACTTACGAAGACACTATATCGGATCCAAATTCCGTTAAATGGCTTGAAGCCATGAAATCTGAGATGGACTCCATGTACCAAAACCAAGTATGGTCTCTAGTGGAACCACCTGAAGGGGTAAAACCCATAGGCTATAAATGGGTCTTCAAGAAGAAGACTGACATGGATGGCAAGGTGCATACTTATAAGGCACGACTGGTTGCCAAAGGTTTCAAACAAATTCATGGTATTGACTATAAAGAAACCTTTTCGCGGTTGCCATGATTAAATCCATCTAGATTATGCTTGTGATTGATGCCTATCATGACTATGAGATTTGGCAAATGGATGTCAAAATAGCTTTCCTGAACGGAAACCTTGAAGAAGATGTGTATATGACACACCTCGATGGTTTCGTTCTTGATGGGCAAGCTGATAGGGTATGAAAGTTGTAGAGATCCATATATGGACTCCAGCAAGCTTCAAGGAGCTAGAACATTCGTTTTGATGAAGTCGTAAAAGAATTCAGTTTTATCAAGAACGAAGATGAGCCTTGTGTTTACAAGAAAGTGAGTGGGAGTGCAGTGGCATTCCTATTGTTGTATGTCGATGACATACTTCTAATCGGGAATGACATATCGAACTTGCAGTCAATAAAGACTTGGTTATCCAAGTGCTTCTCCATGAAGGACTTAGGGGAAGCAGCCTACATCTTTGGAATAAAGATCTATCATGATAGATCGCGTAGGGTTGCTTGACCTAAGTCAGAGGGAATATATTGACAAAGTACTGAAAAGATTCAGTATGGAAGAATCCAAGAAGGGATTTCTTCCGATGTCACATGGTGTTTGTCTCTCTAGGGAATTGTGTCCTAAAACACAAGATGAAAGAGATAGGATGAATAGGATCCCATATGCATCAGCAATTGGATCCATCATGTATGCCATGCTATGAGCTCAGATTGATGTCTCATGTGCTTTGAGCACTTGTAGTAGATATCAATCGGATCCAGGTAAACATCATTGGATGGCTGTCAAGAATATTCTTAAGTACCTAAAGAGGACTAAGGATATGTTCTTGGTTTATGGAGGGGAAGATGAGCTCGCTGTAAGAGAATATAATGATGCTATTTCCAAACGGGAAAAATATGATCATAGTTCGCAATTTGGGATTACACATTTTGTCTCAATGTAACTGCAGTGAGTTGGAAGAGCTCGAATCAGTGTACTGAAGTGAATTCTACAATTGATGCTAAGTATATCACATTTTTGCTACCGTGTAGGCGGTTTGGATCAAGAAGTTCATTATTGAACTTGATGTGGTTTCAAGCATTATTGATCCAGTATAGTTCTACTGCGATAACAATGGAGCCATTGTTGTGGCTGAGGAATCACGGTCTCACCGGTAATCCAAACGCATACTTAGTTTATTCAATCTGATCTAAGAGATCGATCAGAAAGGGAATGTGTAGATTTGCAGAATACCTACTAACCCACTATTGAAGTTTCAGTTGTAGCAGAAGCATGATGGGCACTTGGGTCATTCAATGTTGAGTGCATGAATGATTGGTTATAGTGCAAGTGGGAGATTGTTGATAATCAGTGGATTATACTGTTTTTATTAGATTTTTTAGTCGAATTTCAGATACTTCTTAGTTCATTTTGACTTGAATTGCTACTCAATTCTTTATATTTGGTGTTTCAGGTTAAAGTGGACATTTTATGCAAATAATGAGCGAATTGGAGTTTTTGGACTCAGAAGTGAGCGGATCTCAGAAGTTGGGAAAGTTTTGAAGCAGAGTGGAGCACTATGAAGCTTGTTTCCATGAGGAGAGTGTCGAAGATTGAAAATTCAAGCAAAGAAGCAAGTGGAGGACATTTTCCCAGGTTTTTGGCCGAGGTATAAAAGAGAAACTTAGTCATTTTTGTGGGGATCGTTCGTTTTTAGTAGAGAGGAGCTATTTTCATTTTCTTAGGTTAAATTTGGGCGAACTTTGATTGAAAAGGGGAAAGATTCGAGATTAAAACCAGTGGATTCATTATTTGGGGAGATCTCTTGTCCTTTCTCTTATTTTCATTATGTTAAACATTGGGTTTTTCGTTTCTTTTGTTTGTGTTGTTGATTTAGCTATGAACTAACCCATTTTGGGTTAGGGTTTTGATGTAGTTCGGATTCTAATGGATTAAGCAATTGATTTTTATTATTTTCATATGTTATTGCAATGATTGTGGGGTTATTATGAATTTATTGTTTTTATGTGATGAACATGATGAGATTGAGAAATAATTCATGTTAGGCTTCTTGGGTAATCATCATTGTAGTATTAAATGCTAGAGATAGATTTAAGAATCAATGAAATCAATTTAGGATTCTAGGTGCTTAATGAGCTTAGAACTATTAATCTTCAATTTTTTGGGTGCGGAAGTCTAATAGGGAAGAGTAGGAAAACATAGCTGAGAAGGTATGTTTACAATTTAGAGAATTCGATTTACAATCAATGCATGTGAATATGGAAATAGCATAATCTACAGGTTTAATCCATAGAGTCTGAATGAAATCAAAACCCTACCTGTTGTTTTAAACTGATATTACATTGTTTTTAATCTTGCTTTCATAATTTAGTTTTGAATATTTAGAAATTCTGTTTTAGTTTTAAGTTTAATTTTCTCCCATTAATCCAAACAACTTGATTGCTCTAACTTGAAAACAGTAGAAAACTTTGTGCTTAGCAACCAATTGATGGGAATGCAAAATGTCATATTTACCCCCCTTAATGTCTAGTCTTTTATACTTATTTTCTGCTTAAATATACTCATTATTATTCTATTTTGATTTAGGAAGCAAATGGAGGTGTTAATTGCCAAACGGAACTAATTAGGTGAATTCGGATAGTTTCGACACTGATTCGTAATCTGGGCATAACTCTCTCATCCGAGCTCCAATTGAGATGATTCAAAATGATTGGAACGATAAGAAAGAGATCTACAACTTTTATGTTTTGAGTTTGGAGAGATACTCGCTGAATCAAGGTTTTAATCGAGCTTGAAGTTGACACACAGATCGCCGACGTTCGGAACATTCCGCCTTGTCATGCAATTCAAATCGGCGATTATTACAAGAAGTTTTGAAGACCTATTGCACGCAAATTACAGTGGAAAACACCACTTTTCTATTTTATTTTAGGACTTTATTATTTTATTTCCAATTAATCAGATTAGGATAAATATTACTTTAGGATATTAGAATATTTTGAGGAGATTGAGTAGAATTAGAATTCGAATTTAGATACTTGTAAAAGAGGGATCAGATTAGGTTTTGAAAAAACACACCACGCCTCTCTCTTCTCTTCTCTAGAATTTTTCTTTCTTTTGAGTTTTGTTTATGGCCATAAGCGGCTAAAGCTTTTATAACTTGGTCGAAGGAAACGGAGGCCTCGGAATTAATAAACTGTGAGATCTAATCTATTTTTCTTAGTGTTCAATTTTCGTGTTTGAGTATTGGATTTTTTTTGTGCCTAATTTTATGATTGTTTCATTTAATTACTACGAGGCCTACTAGTTTATTAATTGTTGCAATCTACTGCTAAGTTAGATATCAAATCCGTAATTGTTTGATCCCTCTAACTTTTGAAGCAATTAGGGTTAATAATTTACTGCATCAGGAATTAGTAATCTTAAGAAGAACACTCAACTAAATTAAATACAACCGCTTGAGTTTGTGTTATTTAGCTTCATTGATTTCTCTAATTCTTAAGGCTGCCACTAGATTAAATCTTGAGCGCTTGTCTAGGGTTGTTTAGTGGTAAGATTAATTAAGATTGCTTGTTTCTTAATTAATTACAATTAAGGAGAGATAAGAAAATAGTTCCAACGGTGAATATTCAGGTATGAATTGATTTAATTTTGCATCAATGATCAGTTGTAAGATTCCGATGGTGGATGTTGACTGAGACCAAGTTTCGTTATATTAATTGATTTCGATTTGAATTGTTTTTGTTTTTGTTTTTGCTAAGATTGTTTTCTGTTTTACTCAAAATCCCCCAGCCTTGTTCACATCATCGAAAATTCGGCTAGACACTCTTCGTGGGATCTACCCTTGCTCACCCTATTTATAGTTCAGTAGTTAGGTTAGGAAGGTTTTTAATCTTGGTTGCCTACGACAGAACACCACCAATCCTCGTGGGAAAGATACTCACTCATCACTTTATTACTTTGTGTGACTAGTGCACTTGCTAATATTGCATGTTGTAGTTACAATGCATCAATTGTTAGAGTAAGTGCCCTAAAGCCAATCAATTATTGTAGAATTGACTCTTTGTAATAACGTTCATTGATCAATAAAAGGTATTTTATACTATATTGTGTAAAACATCATTGTATGTATTGATATATGTCCTTAGAATAGTAGAACCGTGATGAGGGTATCAAGTATTTCAAATCTTGATAGTGAGAACCCTATGAGCACATAAGGTGGTCATTCTAGAAACGTCTGCAGCCCCAGTATTATTTGAAGTAAGGGCACAGATAATACGGTAAGACTATCATAGTGTTGAATGACCGTGTCGAAAGGCAGTGACTGATCTCACTTGTCAAGGTTGTTTGGTGACAACCTGGTGCAACACATGGGTGCTTGCTATAGGCAAGTTCACTAGACTGACCCACCAGAGGATTCCATATGGATGGTAACCCCAGTGTCTATGGAACAAATCCTCTAACAAATGGTGGTACATGTGATCCTTAGACTTGAGAGCACCGGAATGCCTTGTGCATCGATTGGTGTAGTTTGACACCAACCTAATGCAATTCTATTCAAAGCTGTCAATACGGTGGTGATTGGCTACATCAAGGAGTGTATCAAGACTATGGTGGATAGACAGAGGATTCATCACTCTCGGGTATAGGAGAAGTTATCTCACAGTACAATTTAGTAAATGGTAATGCCACTAAAACTGTCGCCACAGTGGGATTGAGTTGTTGCTCTATGTAATTTATAATACAGGTCATTGATCTAGTAACTGAATACACAATATTGAGAGTAACCGAAGGTTGACACTATTTCTATGTCTCAGTCTCATCGAGATAACGGATGATGAAAGGATCGGATTGTACGGTAACCATATCGTTGATAGGTAGCTACTTGGCTGAATCTGAATCTATCGAGTAGCCATGATGCCTTGCTAGGGGCCAATCTTGGTCTATGTGTAGTGAGACGATTAATTGGTGTTAATCGCGATACTACACACTATCGGTATGATAAGGAGCCTATGGGTCACACACATAGAAGATAATTTATGAGCTAGCTTAGAAGAAGGGCGTTTTCGTCTTTTTAGGTGAAAGGATATTTTGATAATTTTACAATGCAATTAAATTTGCTGAGGTCGTAGCCTTTATTTAATTTGATATTAAAATTAAATAAGCGAGATTACGTTTAAATATGTGTTCACATATATTTAAATAAATTTTCATTATTGTGAAATATTAATATATATATATAGATATATATAGATATATATATATATACTGTAAATATATATTAATTGAATTTAATTGAGATAATGATAAATCAAAATTAAAAAATATCTTAAAGGGAGTGTTTGGAAACAAGGGGTGTTTGGGTTGGAACCCAAGCCCATTCTATGATGGAATAGGGTATAGTGTGCACTATATAAGTGCACACTTTGTGAAATAAATTAACTCTCTCATTCATTTCATTGAAAGGAAAAGTCCAGCCCCTTAAACACTTTCATGCCAGTTTCAATGTTTGCTTGAATCAAATTACTTTGATTTTTCTTCTTGGTTCTTAAAGGCTAAAGAGGATCTAGGAAATCCCTCTTTAGTTCCTTGAGGTTATTTTCGTGTGGGCTACACCAATTCGATCCTACACTTGGGTTGGTAGCAAAATACGCTCAGAGACAAATTGGAGGAGCCTCCAAATGTGTGTATGATTTCTTAAACTCTAAACTAAAATCTGCAGATTCTTATTTAATATACATAAACTATAAATTTGTACCTAGATCTTGGTTCTAAGGAACGATCCATGTTGTAAATGTTTTGTTTTTCCGCTGCATAACTGGATCATTTACTAATAGCCACGACCTCCAAAAATTGGGGGAAAATGTTGTACGAGGATGCGTGATCAACTCGAAATAGGCGGTAGCCTGGAGTGAGCTATAGCTCGAGGCAAATAGTGAAGCCGTGATCATATCAGAGCAAGTTGTTAGGCAATTATCTTCCAAATCACGGATAAGCATTATCTCCTAAAATCAATGAGAAGATCACAGGAACACTCTCTACAGTTTCAACTTGTCAATTACGTAATGAATCATGAGATTAACTTTCGAAAATCATGCCATTATCCCTAAAATTTCTCTTGTAACTCATACAGTTTCATAGTATAAAAACCCCTAAAAATCATTATAAAGGGGTTGGAAAATCTTAAGAGGAGAGACTATTATTATAAGGCAACAAAAACACTTGAATAACATAACAGTAGATGTAAGCTTGATTTGAACTCATTGAACTACTTTAAAAATATTCTCTGATTTTTTTTTTCTCATAAGTCAATTACTTGTTGATTTTAATTATGCACGCGCAAACGCTACTCAATTCATCCAAGATCAATTGAGTATCACAAGTTGTAGCAGATTTTTGTAACAACAATATGCAATATCAGGTGCCTAACATTCCCTT
Organism: Pistacia integerrima; assembly: GCA_026225825.1. NCBI lineage: Eukaryota > Viridiplantae > Streptophyta > Magnoliopsida > Sapindales > Anacardiaceae > Pistacia > Pistacia integerrima. Next base: position 6,678,843 of record CM047739.1, on the reverse strand, counting down.
ACTGTACTCTATTTAATATCTAACGAGAAAAAAATAACTAGAATTAATATATTGAAAATGCTTAATTATATTGGTCCTAACAATAGCTCAAGTTAGGGGATTATACGCTATTCAAATAATTTTTTGTATCAATCTAAATGTACACAAACCTCAAAGGGGGCATTTGGATCATATAACCTTTTTTTTATCTTAGTAATAAATTACCAAAAAGATAGATTACATTATAGATTACTGGGTTTAAATTATTAGTGTAACTTGGTTCAATTGGGATTTATTAATAATTAATGTGTTTGGTTGATAGTAATGACAGATGTCCTGAAATACCCTTTAACTAGAATGTCATTTGGAAGATTACTTGTATTACTAATTAATCTACTTGGTTGGCTGTAAGAGCAGATGTCTTGATTACATTTTACTAAAATGCCCTTTAGATGATTACTCAGTATAAATAATTAATGTGTTTGGTTAATAAAACAAATGATCAATTAACAAAAAAAAAATTCTTATATTTTAGCCAAGTATTTTATTGTTAAGTCATTTATTGACAAATTTACGCAGACTATTGAAACTCTGAAAAAAAGTTATGGTCTAAACGTTCAACACCTCACCCTGTTATGGAAACTAATATAGTTCTTATCACCTAATTTAAAACTCTGATTTGTGTACTGGCCCAAATTATAGTTCCTACATGTTTATTTCTACTTCAGTCCAACTAAAGACCTGTTTTTTTCAAGGTGAAAGAAAAATTGTATTTTTTTTTTGTTTATGTTGTGTCGTTTGAAACAACTATTAGCAAGTGCACTAGTCTCAAGTAATATAGTGTAACAAAATACAAGCTATTGTACCTAAGGGATTGCGTAAACAAGTACTGAAATGTTAATTAGTCTTAACTTTATCTAGATAATCAAAACTTAGAATGGTGATCTTTAAAACTAAAATTATTAAAAGCTGAAGTATTATAAACGAACAATTGCAGTAAAACTGAACTTAAGAATTCAATGAGAGAAAACGGCTAAGACTTCAGCCTCATCTTACACCCCTCAATTTACTATGGTCAATGAATTTATTTAATTAATGTGACAATGGGATTTCCTAGGTTAACCAATATTCTTTCTCAAGCGATATTAATTCTACTTCTATCTCACAACCTAGATATCTCTATATAGATTTAATGAAATAGATGAGCATTAAGCTTTATGAAATCCTCTAGCTTTCAACACAAGTAAATCCTGCCTATGACTATTGTATGTATTAATTCATATATCTCTATATCCAATTAATTCATGGCCTATAGTACTAGAGCACTTATGTGATATCTCTCCTCGGTCTCAATCACACAAAACAATTCTATCAGAAATTGATCAAGTTCCGAATAGCATTAAACACATAATAAAAGCTCATCATTAGAAAAATAATTCACTAACTAGAGTAAAAGATTGATCATAGATCCATAAATACACTAACCCTAGTCTTAGCCTGAAAAAATTAGTTCATAATAAAAGAAATAAGAGCAGAATTCAAGAAATAAATCATATTGAAAAAGTAAAGACAAACTCTGTGATGAATTTTGTTCTTGACTCTCCCTTTTTCTTTTGTTACACAATAATCTCTCTCCAAGAATAGGCAAAATTCGGTCCCCCCAAGAAGTAATCTTAATCACACTTAAATACCCAAAAGAGTCCTAAGCAAACAAGGAAAGAAAAACAAAAAAAAAAAAAAAAAAAAAACCCTAAAAGTGTCCGACACGGCCCTGGCCGTGTCCAAATGTATGTCACCATAGCCTAGGCCATGGTGCCTCCTATCCTCGATATTTTATCCTCATTCCACCACCATGGTTATGGTGAACCACCAAGGCAAGGCCATGGCCTTCAAAATTGTCAAGTAATCTCAATTTCTTCAAGCTTTGAATCCCAATTTCATTCCAATGCTCCAATCTACTCAATTAAAGCCTGAAAATCACAAAAATTCTCCCAATCAATAGCTGACCATTCACATCTTAAACTTAACAAAAAAACTTACATCAAAACAAAGAAAACAAATGAGAAATTAACTAGAAGGCTATAAAAACAAACCTAAAAACACTAAATTTATGCAACATATCAGTTTACACCATTGCTGGAATTCAGATGCAAGTATCCATATTTGAGGAATTTTGTTAACTTTTTCCACTTATCCTGGACCAAAATTATGTGTGAAAATTGTTGGTACAATTGTAATATCACATATTCTGGAGTACCGGTGCATTCACATTATGCTGAATCCAAGCATTGTACCAATAAATAAAGTACAAGCACAATAACGCTGCTCTTTAAATCTGTGAACCAATAATTACATAATTATGCACGTTGTAAGAGTGAGCTTAATCTCCGCAATTTTTAAAGTGAACTCAATCTGACATCCACAAATACAAAGTATGCCATACTCAATACACAATAGTCATACATAAATGAATCAAACGTAGCCTAAGCTACTCAACTTCACACAACAGTTTGTCACGGAAGGCTGTAAATTTAGCAAAGGTAAACAAATCCTGCGTCATCTGTTGAGAATAAAAATTAACAACAACAACAACCCACATATTATAATTGAAGAGACAATAAGCAATTGACCCCGATCAATTAAATGATTACAGTACTTACAAAGTAAAGATACCTGCCATTGATTGAAAAATCTTATGGGGCAACTTCCACAAACTTGGTTATGTAATAGAGTACAAAATATCTGCAATCCATGTTGTTCCATTGTTGAGGGAACTGGTGAGTGCATTTTTCAGTCACAACAAATGCATGAAATACTGAACATATCAACCAATATTTACCATCAACCAACATAATAGATTGTTTTATCACCTCAGGCACTAGCAAAGGCACTTTATCAACCAATGCTAGATGTTTGGGCATTGTTCCTGATTCATAAATATCCCTCACAAACCTGCATAATTAAAGTTGGACAATTTCAAACCCATTCCAGTTCCACATCTCCAACAACACAGTTTCATCATGTTCTCAAATGTGTTTGCAAACAATTATGAAATAATGGTTTACCGTCGAATCAAAGGTTGCAGCCTCATTCCGTTATCTGATCCAAGCGAATCAAGTAGCACCATGCATCAAGTTTTAATTTCCAAGTTCACATCTCTACCAAAGTTGCACAAAATCAATAAACTCCAATGACCGCTATCAACATAATTGATGCATATTATCAATTTGAAGTCTTAAGCAACCAAAATCAACCGATGTCTGCATTTGGTAAGTAAAAAACAAATGTGTTGGGGCACAAAATCTTCACTCACCAGAGGATTATAGGAATGAAAACATATTTTCTTGAGAATATGTCCAATTTATCAATCCACTTCAGCACCTTACCTTTGTAGATTTCTTCTGTGTACATAAAAACCAAGTGCAGTCTAGCCATGTGAAATTGCATAAGCTGTCTCCTTTAAAAATCCTTCATAATTTACTGTAGAATAGAAATATGCAGTCAACATCTAAGGTAAACATATTATGTAACTATGGCCTGAAGCATCTGAATTGTAAAACAGTTATGTACCGTATGTGGAGGTCAAACTTAATACCCCCCCCCCCCCCCCCAAAAAAAAAAAAGAAAAAATTATGTTTGCCAATTGCCTACTTGACCTTCATTGATTTATGACACCTACATATGTTCATCATTCATTTACATTAGCAAATAATTCTAAAAATCTTTTATAACCAAATGCATTGGTAGGTTTAGGAGTTGCAATATAGGTACCTTTGCATTTGCTGCTCTTTAAGGCTGAAAGGTTCTCATGACATTCTTCATCTACTGAATGACTGGTCTTGCCTACATCTGGACATCCATCAATTATGAGCTACGTTAATAAGCATTATTCCCAACCATACAACAAATTAACTCCATAACTATCCAACCATAATACCTTTCACATTGTTATCCGTACAAACTATGTAGCTCTCTTGACATTGTTCGTGAACTTTTGTGCTTTCGGACGTCACTACTGGGCAAAGTCGTAGTCCTTCCATCGTTCCCGCACTTCAACTCACAAAACAAAGCACATAAAAGAGGCAAACAAAATAGAAATTAGAGAAGTGACACTTTATAAATGCTAGTGTACCTTTATTGTACTTTCCTGGTGAACTAAATGTTAGTTTCCATAAGTAAATCAAAATACCACATTCACCATACTAAGGCAACATAAACATTAACTACACAAACATCCACACATCATGTTACACATTACTACCAAAGTTGAGAGTTTTTTACATTCCATATTAGTGATCCCTACATTCCCGTACTAACTGCAAACATAGGGCATTACCATTTAATTACTACACAAACATGGTTTTGACAAAACATAACAAAAGACACCATGTTGTATGTAGTTAGAATATATGCAAAATGCAAATATGGGACCACAATCGCTAAGTCAGCATACTAATAACCCTGGAAAAAAAAAAAAAAAAACCCATCCAAAGACTTCACTCAAAATCAAACGTTGGGCGATACTCATTACTTACTCTAAGCTGCATCTTCACAAATTCTCTCTGCACATGCATTAGTAACCCAAACAAGATATCTATCTTGTGAGGTTCCTTGCAAATCTCCATTGTGGTTGTCAGCATCTCAATCACTGTGAACTCATCCAACTGAGAAACGACCGAATACACGTAGTCTTTACGGTCTTTCTCCTAGGTCTCCTTCTTGAAATAGTCAACAATACCCTTCAGCTCAACTCGGGTCCCATCCAAGGTAGTCTCAAACTTGCCCAATATGGCTTCCCAGTCAGTTACTTTTCCAGTATCTTTTTTCCTCCTCTTACTGTTGACCACCAATCTACTTGGACTAGTACCGGCTGCCTGACAAGTTGAATCAACCACATCATTCTTCTGTAGGGCACTGGTCTGCCCGTCGACATCGAGATCTATATCGACATTGATGTCCATATGTTTATCATTGTTGTCAACAGTCTCATTATCCAAATCTTCCACAACATTTGTGGCTGTCTCCACACCAACTCTGGTTGCCTTGTCTTTTCCGTAAATAGCGACAAAGGAATCATAGTGCACCCACAGTTTATGTCATAGTGCTCTTGCAAAAGGATGTCTCTACAAAAAAGTTAATCATCATAAGACATATGATGGAATATATGATGGAATAGGAACAAGTTGGTTTACTAGGAACGTGTTGAGGATGATCAAATTAGAACCCTAAGGAAACTAAGTCCTTAAAACCCTTAGTCTTGAGATGCCACAAAGGTTGATCACTCCCTTTGATAAGTCAAGATTCAAGCATTCAATCAAGAACACAAGGCGGCAAAGCAAACAACTTTCTGAAATAAACTTCAATTGATGATAATCTATTCCCAAAAAATAACATGGCTGCCCCTTTTTATAAGCAACAAACCCTAAAAGAAAACCCTAGCTAATTGAAAAATGGTTTGGGCCTAAGTACAAGCGAATTGGGCCTAAATAAACCTAAAATAAATAAAAGACTAAAGAATCTAATGATGTAATGACTTCTTTCTAAGAGTATATTTTATAACATATAGTATGAAAACATACATAATTAGCATATGAAAATGGCAAGGCCCAATTTTTTTTCTTTACATACAAAATATAATTCTTTACTTATATCAAAATAACAAGTACAAAAACTTAGCAACAATGGACAGTAATGCCAATTCTCTCCGCTTGGTGACGTCCTTCCGACCGTTGCTCACCTATTTCCTGCAAAAACATGGAAAAACAACGGGGTGAGCATAAAAATGCTCAGTAAGTAAATCCCTAAACTTTTCTTCTTCTTTTCTTCTTTCCTTACTTAATTCTCTTCTTCTTTCTTTCTCTGTTTCTAATTCTCACTATTCTTTTCTATCTTTCTAATTCTCACTTTGTTTCTTTCTTTCTTTCTAATTCTCTCTGTTTCTTTCTTTCTTTCTGTTCTTTCTTTCTTACTCTTTCTATTCTTTCTCCTCTTGCTACTCTTCTATTCTTTCTAACCATAATAAAATTCATGGGAATATGCATAAATGAAATGCATATGCAATAATGCATAAAAATGCATTTTATTTCTTCTTTCTATTTCTTTTCTATTTTTTTCTTCTCTATTTTTTTCTTTTTCTTTCTATGCTTTTCTTTTCTCTTCTTGTCTTCGTGCCTAAGCTTCTCTTTTCTTTCTTGTTTCTTTTCTTTGCTTGTTCAAGCTTTCTCATTCTTTCTTATTCTTTGCCGATCGGACTCGGTTGATGTATGGATTCGTAACCTTGGCCGTGTGAGTGAGTACAGTCCGCATCTACATGCACTCTTGCAGACCATACAAATTCTTCTTTCTTCTTAGGCCACTCAATTAAGGTGACGTGCATGTAAGAATTCTTCTTGGTACAACCCTCATCCACATACACTCTTATGGGTTGTACAATTCTTCTTCTTCTTATGCTACTTAATTAAGGTGACATGTATGTAAGAATTTCTTCTTAACACTCATGGTTCCCCATCACACTAACCTATTCTTTTCTCTTCTTTAGCACTTTTTCTTTCTTTAATTCTTTAATGCTTATTCTTTCTTTCTCTTTATTCTTAGAATATTTTATTCTTTATTCTTTATTCTTTAGTCTTTATTCTTTCTTAAGTTTCTACACATACACAATTATATGCATATGGATGGCTCATGCTTAAAATTTCTTACTTAAATGCACTTATGAAATGCACATATGCAATGTTGCATCAAATTAAGGTTTCTACTCAACTCATACTTCTCTTAGGCATTTCATCAAACAATACTTGTGCATAAACAAACCCTAATGTAATTATCATTCTATTTGTTTCTTAAACCATCCAAATTGAGAGAAAAACTCTTTTGTAACATCACCATACCTACCAAAAGTTTCTCCAATTCTTCCAAATTCAACCTATCATCAAACCATCACATACACTCCTCATATTCAAGTATATCTAACAAAAAGCATAACTAATCATCTATCTCATCTTAATTTCTCAATAATCATAACATATGCATATGTAAAAGAAATCTCTACTCACTTGATTTTCTTGAACTTTAACTTGAGTTGGATTTTGAGTGGAATTTACTTACCTTATGCTTGAGTAGTCTCTACTAAGCTCTCTACTCTTGTTGGATTCAAATCTTCTCTTCACCCTAAGTATAAACTCTATAAGAACTCAACTTTTACACAAATAAAACATAGATAAAAAGCAAGAATCCTTACCTCTTGAAGCATAAAATCAAAACCCTATGAAAAACCAAAAGCCCTCAAAATCCTTGGAGGATTGAATGAAAATTTGAGAGAAAATGGGGGAGGAGTGTGGTGGTGGAATGAAGAAAATAAGGGTTTCAAACCCTTAACACTTTAGTTTATAAACACACTTTCCCATTTTGCCCTTACTCTTTCTTAAAAATTCCATCTATGTCCCTTAGTTAATTACCATAATGCCCTCATTTTTAGTGCATTCTCTATGAAATTCTATCTCTTTTGACTCCCCACTTTTTCAACTAATTTTGAGTGAAAAGACCATTTTACCCTTAATGCAAGTTTAAGGCATTTTCTTCATATTCTCTTAAAATCACTAACAAAAATTAACTAAGGGCTATAAAAACATAAATTAAATCATGTACCTCCATGCTGGGCGTTACAAATGATAATTAAAACATAAAAAAAAAGCCCAAGATTAAATAAACGAAAATTAATTCCTAAATTAATCCTTGCATCCAACTTGATCTTCCGAATCTACCCCTTGCATAAAAAGATAATAGACCATCCTTGGTGAAGCTTTGAAATCTTCAAATTAGTCTTAGAGTCTTCTAGTACAGCCTCTTTGTATTGCACTTCCATGATCAAGCCTTGCAAATCCTCTTTCATCCTCTTTGTCGTTGCCCTAGTCATTGGATCGCCAATTCCTTGCAAAAGATCTTGAGAATATTTGGGAACATCAACTTGGTCAGCACCTTGATCTCCATTAACATATTACATTTGTAAGAGTACATGTAAACATAAAGTTGAGAACAAAAATGTTCACAATTAAACTAACACAAGCATATTTACCCGGACCCAGTCATCGAACACATCCTTGGTACATCTAATGCATTTCTCCTCATCATTCCCCCCGAGGCTGCTACCTTTCTCAATCATGTCGTTGATTGCATCATATTGCCTCCTCAACATCTTGACCCTTGAGTCGATATGCGATTGTGCTTTCAGACCATTGTGAGGAAGCTTTTCTTGCATCATCTTTTCCATCTCAGCTGGGTAATTGCATTTGAACCCTCGCTCAGTTTTCCATAGTGGCTGATCTTTCAGATCCAATAGACACTCCACCAAAACAACATCCTTCCTTTTTGCCCACTGCCACTTACTTCCTTTAGCGTTTGCCTTTCCCTTTCTACCAGGCACAATGTCGTCATGCATGCTAATGCTTTTGTCGAGTCATTGGGCTGCGTTGCTGACCTTTCTATACTGCTAAAACAATAAAAAGGCAAATTAGTGATATTGGGAAAAAAGTTCAGGTTAGAACTGTGTATATACACAGTGTCCGAGCAATTGAATGTAAACAACTTACTTGGCACACACAAATATGCGCGATATTCATAATTTTAAGTAAATCAACAAGAAGAATACATGAAGGGGATCAATTAACATTCAACCATCCACATTATGACAAATGTAACTCAAAGTATAAGTCCACAAACAAAGCATATGTGTTTTGGTTCATTCATACATGGCCATATAGAAAACAAAATTTTAACAAGTCAAAACACTACACACAAACTCAACACTAGCAAAATCATGCACTCTGCGAAGCCATCCAAGTATTGAACATTTCAGTCGCCATGTTCTCTTTAAATGCAGTCCACATGGCACTAGGCTTAACGTGCTCGATTATTTCTCCATCGTCATCCTCTTGCCCTTCATCATTGACCCCTTCCTGCAGCTCCGCTTTCAACTGGGTCAATAGGCAACTCAGAGCTTATGAAATTGTGCAAAAGACAACATGCAGTAATGATTCTACATTGAGTTTTTACAGGGTAGTAAGATGTGTCCTTCAATATTCCCCATCGAGCTTTTAGGATGCCGAAACATTGCTCAATACAATTTCTTGCTTGAGAGTGTTTCATGTTGAAAAATTCCTGTGATGATGCCGGTTGGTGACCTTGCCGCCATTCACTCAAATGATATCTTTGTCCTCAATAAGGGGCCAAAAACCCTTCCCCATTAGTGTATCCAACATCACATAAATAATATTGCCCTAAAATAATCAATTTCAAGTCAATAACAATTAATAAGTGTACTATTATGGCAGACCCTAACATTAAAAATGCAATTTATTTTGTTATATTACCTTGGGGGGCCTTTAATCCATTTCTCCTAGTAATGACATCCTTAAGAACTCTACCATTTACAGCGGAACCTTCCCACCAAGGGAGGACATATATAAACTACATATGCATACACCAAGGACATTTATTGCGATTTCATTTTTCCTTGACCGATACCTAGGTATATCATCAGCGAGCACGTGAACTTTTATGTATGTTTAATCTAAAGCTCCCAAACAGTTCTAACACAGAACAAGAAAAATATTTTAGACAAAACATGATCCATTTCCAACCAATTCAACAACACAACATACTCCAAAATCAAGTAGAAATTCGGCCAAACTAAAAAACATTAATAAATCACACTTACTTGCAAATCCGGACCAAGACAAGTAGAAACACTTCAAGCCTAAAGGATTATTTCACCAACTTGAATTAATTCACCACCAAATTCCCTTGCCAAGACTTGGATAAAGAATGCACACTCAAGAACACAAAAGTTCTCTCAAATGGATAAAACCAATTTCATATATTTCAAAAGCTAATTATTACAATGAAATAGTTGCCTTTATATAGGCACACTTAAGACTTGGATAAAGAATGCACACTCAAGAACACAAAAGTTCTCTCAAATGGATAAAACCAATTTCATATATTTCCAAAGCTAATTGTTACAATGAAATAGTTGCCCTTAGTTGCCCTTATATAGGCAAATACAAGGATAAACAAGTAATTGACAAATACAAAAAAATGAAAAAAAAAAAAAAAAAAACTTAACTAATATTACAAGCCATTCATTCAAAAAGCAAGGCCATGCCTATTTTATGCAAAAAAGACATAATTCCCTAATTTTAGGATCTATGTCTTAACCACCCCATTAGTTGAAATAAGCTTACTTCCATTAGATCAAAACTTGATCAATGATCCTAATTAAGTCTACTAATAAGGGTGTAAGAATTTGGGCCTTGAGAATCATACAAATGGATCCAATAAGGGTTCATGTGGATCTTCCCCTTTGGAGTGAGACTTGGGTCGGATTGGATATTTCAACACTTGGACTTCTTTCTTAGTGGGCTTGAGCTTCCCTTGTTGAGCTTGGACTTGGAATGGTTTGGGCTAAAATGTTTGGACTCTCTCCCTCCTTGGAACTTGCTTGGGCCGAATATCCTCTATTGCTTTCCACATCCCACAATCCAAGTGTTTTAGGACTTGGAGTGAAATTCTTCAATTCAACCGAATTGGCAAGTGTTTTAGGACTTGTAATTGCTTGTCCACTAATGTTTACAATTGTTTTAGGACTTGTAAACGTATCAAAACACTAACTCTAATTTTAATAAGCTACTGAACTACACGTGCATCTTAAACTGAGTCATTAGCCTGTACCTTAAACCATTTTCATCTGTCATCGGTTGAGTTTTCGGGAATGGGCTCTGGTTTTTTAAATAGCAGGGTATGCAACCTTAACACAGCATTCAACACTAAGTGAAAATTGCTGCTTACCATCTTAGTAGATCTGTGCATTTGACGTTTCATGACTTTGATCTTCTGGTTATGAGCAAGGATGTGAAGAAAAGTCCCTACTAATTCTTCTATGGATGAATGACAGGTTGATTTAAGTTGTCATGTATAGTAAGTTAATTACATAATTTGTCAAATAGAACCCTATTCATCCTACAGCTCTAAAAACATAACTCATCACTTTGGAAAAGCATGGTATGTAAATTCAACGACCTAACCTTAAACCTAGACACAGACTCACTGGCATATGATATACCAGCCCTACGTCTACCCCATATATTAAGTACATTAGCCAACCCAAGAAGGACGAGCATGGTGTATATGGTTTATGGAAGATTAAAAGGGCAACCAAGTGTATCTTCTGCCTGACTATTAAACGAGCCATAGCTGTTTTACATAATTCATGTATCAAAGCATAATAAAGTCAATCAAGCATGTACAAGTCCTTAAACCAATAACATGCAATCTTATATGAAAGAAATCAAACTGAATTTTGATGAAAACAAAATAAACATCAGAAATTAATAATCCCACCACACAAACCAAAATTCACCTCAAACACTCATAAAATTCTTAACGTCCCACACATCAAAATTCAGAATCCATCACACAAACCAACATAAACATCATAAAAAATTCACATCAATCCCTCAAAACTATTTTATTTAGCAATTCAATTGGTATAATCTTTTATGTTGTTGCTAACCAATTGGATTCTATAAGTTTACTTTAACTTTATATTTGGGAAATAGGATGAGCACTTGCTATTGCAATACCTTCATCATTCTAGTTTGTCTTAAAATGTTTTGACATTTTTGTCAAAAAAATGTATGTTAAACATAAAAATGCAGAATTTATTTTGTCTAACTTCCACTTATTTGCACTTTGTAGAGTCAGACAATGCAGATGATGTATAGTATTAAGCTTATTGTAGTACAAGTTTCGTCTTATGCATGTTGTTCTTAAAGCTCACAATGCTGTCATAAAAGCAATGAAACCGGGAGTGAACTGGGTGGACATGCTCAAGTAAGGCTAAAAAGTGATAATGTCCAATATGTTCATGCACACACACATGTTTGTGGTGCTTGATTGTGATTTTATAGATGACAGTTTGTTTAACCTGTTGCATCATAGAACGAGACCTTTGTTGTTTAGTTAATGACTTGTGATATAGCAGAAGCCATAGATAGGGTAGATATGTTTCTAACCATAGAAAATTAAAAAAAAAAAAAAAAACCTAGGGTAGATATCTGAAGTTGCAAAAAATTTGCTTCATTTATCACCTGGTACACATTGTATTTCAAGATTCACTGAAACAATCTTCAGTTGAAAGAACAGCTTGCAAATATTGAAGGTTTGTGATGGCAGTTTGTTTTGCTTAGAGCTTTTCTTGTCTTTGTAACATGCCCCTTGATGATAATTGTTATTCATTATTGTACGTTAGCTGAGAAAGTTATTCAAGAGTCATTGAATAAGGGTTCTGTCGTTGTTGGGTAAATTTCTATTTTCACATGCTCTGTATTCTTTCAACTTCTCACCATTTCAGAAGTTAAAATCCAATATATAGATAATTGGAATTTTTTTAATGTAGGAATGTTGATGAAATTTTCTTGTAACTTGTATTTTGTACGTACCCTACCTTCAATCTCTAATTGAGTAAAACAATTTACAAAAAAAAACTAGAGAAAAACTATAAGATAAGAAACATATCTGAATGCTTAGACATTTATTTTTATTATCTTTCTAACTAACGAAATTTGATTCTCATGCTCAATAGTATTTCATATCTCACGAACCATTACATAGCAGCAAATCAAGACATTAAACAAGCAATCTAATGGCATTTTGAACTCTTTTGGTTTGATTTCATAAACAAAGCAACCGTATCAATTTAATAATCATCACACAGTATAAAGAAGGTGAGAAACTTATCGAAAACCGCAATTGGAGTGCTGTCGGGAGCAAACAGATGGAGACGAAGACCCGAGGTTGCTGCGGCGAATATGGTGGACCAACGACAACCTCAAAATGGAGAAGTTAGGGCTACAATTGCAATCAAAACAAATCACGAACCATACAATGGAAAGAGGGCAAGGGACATACTGGAAATGGCGATCGGACTGACAAACTGGTAAACGAGATTGAGAAGCAAAAGACTCTAGCTGCGACAATAGAGATTTAGGGTAGCAGGAGATCGAAATGTTTAGGGTTCATAATTTTTTTCCCTTTTATATTGTAGTTTTATTGAAATCCAAGGGCATATTGGTCACAATATGCAAATATGTGAGGATAATTGGATACACCAATATTTCATGGCATTTTTGAAAATAATGATAATAACCAGGTGCAATTTTATCCAAAAAATTAAAAAACTAAGGACAAATCTGTCTGCTTGCGCAAATTGGCTGTTTTTTAATTATTAACAAAGCAAGTCCGCATTGTCCACTATTTTGGGGCAAGATTGATGGAAATTTGGATTAGCAGAGGAATGTTTTAATAACAGCCTCTCCCTAGGTAATAATATTCTCGACAATTTCCCCCTAAGTTGACACTGTTTTTTTAGGGAATGTTTTTTTTACAAAACAACCAAACATGATTCCCTACTCAATTTAACATATATTACCTCCGTTATATAATATCAACTTATCCAAATGGCCTCAAATGTATAAGTGTTATTAACCCAATATTTATACAATATTCTTCGCATGATATACATAATCTTTTACTATATTAAATTGGCAAAGATTGAAAAATGGGAAAAAAAAAAAAAACTTTGTCTTTATGTCATAAAAATTTTAATTATTAGTATTTATTATCCGTAAAAGAAAAACAAAAGCAAAAAAACAAAAAAAAAAAAAAAAAAGCCTGGGAAGATCTAAACACGTGCGAATCACAAGTGTGGCATTTTCCGGAAGCCCAACGGCTAGTAATTATACAAACGGCTAGTTACTCTTCTTTCTTGACTCCCTCAAAACTCATCATCACTCTCTCCACTTTCACTTTTCCCAGAGAAATTAACGATTTTCCCACAACAGAAAAGTGATTTCCTACCCACAAGAATCCCAATTTTCCCAGTCATCCAAGATACCTCTGCAAAGACTTTTCCTGGAGATGCAAAAACAAGGCTTTAAGAATTTTTACCAGAAAGTGACTTCCCCTTATGCCCTCTCTTTCTTCATTTGTATTGGCCTTTGAAGCACAGGACTGTTTTTTTTTTTTTTTTTGAATGAGAAAGTGGTTGCTTTGATCAGTAAAATCATTTTCTTGGCATTCAAGAAAAGGGTTTGCAAGATTTTCCCCGGAAAGTGACAATAGATAGTTTTCTTACTCAAAGAAGCCAAATATGTGGACCCACATTGATAAGAAGTTCTCGACGCCGCCGCCAACTTGGAGAAAGCAAAGACCGCCGCCATCTCCGATATCGGAAAGGAAGAGAATGTCACCAATGAAGGCCAAAGGTGATCTCTTTCATGTCATTCACAAAGTGCCCGCTGGTGATTCTCCTTATGGAAAGGCTAAACATATTCAGGTTATTATTATTATTATTACTTTGTGAATTTACATGGTTTATTCATGTTTTCTTGTTGGTTTCTGGGTTTTTTTTTTTTTTTTTTTTTGTTATAATTCTTGCTCTCGGAAATTTGAGTAATTTTGTAATGAACAATTTGGTTCATTAATTATATTAAAAGAGTACGAAATTTTTGTTTGATTACTGTTTTTCAAAACACTGTATCCTATATTATAGAAAAATCTTTGAATTTCATGTAGAAGTGGGTTTTGTATAGGAGGGTTGCCCATATTAATTAACTTTCTTTGGTTTAAGGGAAAATTGTGAGAAAATAAAAATAAATGAATGGTGAAGTTTTACGTCTTCTGCAATTTATAGAGAACAGGTTTTTATAGTGGATGAAATATTGTTGCATGATTTACTGAGCTGAATATTTTCCAAATAAAAAGAGCTATGTGTTTTTGGTGGAAATTTTAGGTGAAATCTTTACTGATAGACTAAATGTTCAAGAGTATCCGCTGTATAATTTTGTAAGATCAAATGTGTTTATGGGGTTCCTTTATTTCTCTTTCGTATTTGCTATTCTTTAAATGTAGTTGGTAGAGAAAGATCCAAGCAGGGCAGTTTCAATGTTTTTGGTCGGAAATTTTAGGTGAAATCATTACTGATAGACTAAATGTTCAAGAGTATCCGCTGTATAATTTTTTAAGATCAAATGTGTTTATGGGGTTCCTTTATTTCTCTTTGTTATTTGCTATTCTTTAAATGTAGTTGGTAGAGAAAGATCCAAGCAGGGCAGTTTCAATGTTCTGGGCTGCTATAAATGCTGGGGACCGAGTTGATAGTGCTCTGAAAGACATGGCAGTTGTGATGAAACAATTGAATCGACCGGATGAGGCAATCGAGGCGATCAAATCTTTTCGTCATCTCTGCCCTTATGACTCTCAGGAGTCTCTTGACAATGTTCTTATCGAACTTTACAAAGTAAACTATCATTCTCTTCCCCTAATTTGTTTACATTTTACTAGCACTTCTCTTTCATTTTTTTGATTTAAGTCGTTGCTGCTGGAAGTATAAGACTATTAGTGGAGGTTGGGTAAATCTGAGTGCTTTTGAATGGAGGCATGTTTGTCATGTTTGATAAGATTTTTTTCCTTCCTTAATCTTCCATTTACATCAATTAATATGTGTAATTTATCGGAAAAGTATAATTTAGATTTAGGAGGGGGTTAAGCGTTCTTCATAACACTTACCATTTTTTATCTGCTCCAAATAGGATCTCAGTGAGTCAGAAAAAAGTTAACTGATGTGTTTTGTAACCTTTTACATCTAACCAAGATGATTTGAATCCATAAGCAAGTACTTATCAGTCAATATGAGATTAGAATGAAAGTAGATGAAGAACTACTTAATGGTTTTTTAAAGCATATGTAAGTAATCTTTTGATGTCTTCACTACACTTCAAAGGATCCATGCTTTATATGAAGAAACTGAACTAGGCTTGAAGAAATGTAATATTGGTTTTAGGAAATTGTAAAGGCAAGGCATTAGTTTCTTTTTCCTAACTGTGAAAGAGCAGTGTGCCTATTTAGTGAGTATTAGAGCTGGAAAAATTAATAGGAATAGTGGAAAGGTTAAGTTTGCAAATGCACACGAAGCTTTATGGAGCTAAGAAGCATGAATTTACTTCTCGTGACATGCCAGCTGAATCATGCAGTATCAATGAGGCTATGATAAATCTCACTGCTCTTGATTTAACCTCTTATGCAACTACTTCTGAAAAAAAAAAAAAAAAATTCATGTTAAGATTCAATACTCTATTTATTTGTTTGTTTTGGCAGAGGTCTGGGAGAATTGCAGAAGAGATAGAAATGCTTCTGTGCAAACTGAAAAAGATAGAAGAAGGTATAGCTTTTGGTGGAGCAAAGACAAAGTTGGCAAGATCGCAGGGGAAGAAGATTCAAATAACTGTAGCACAAGAGAGATCAAGGTGGATGTTCATCTATTCGCTTTCTTCTTTCATGTTTTCACCATATATTTCGTTACATTTATCTGACTTTGATCAACCAATAATGTAGAATACTGGGGAACTTGGCGTGGGCTTATTTGCAGCAAAATAACTACGAACTTGCTGAACAGTATTACAGGTATTCCTCCACTATTCCTGAAGAAAAGAGGCATATATAACAATATTTTTCTGAAGAAAAGAGGCATTTATTTTGAGCTACATATACATTTCTTTGCAGAAAAGCACTGTCCCTAGAGGCAGACAAGAACAAGCAGTGCAATCTTGCAATCTGCTTGATGCACATGAACAGGATGATGGAAGCAAAATCTCTGCTTCAGGCTGTAAAAGCTTCAGCTGGAAATAAGCAAATGGATGATTCATATGCTAAATCTTATGATCGTGCTTTTCAGATGCTGACTGAATTAGAGTCACCAGCAATGTTAGAACGAAGTGAGAAGCTGCATAAAAAGGACAATGTGGAAAACCAAAGACCTTTTGGATTGCCTACTGACAGAAACTCAAATTTTGTTGCTGGCTTAACCTATGGAGGTCCAAATCATGTATCTACTATCAATGTCTCCAGAAGCAGGGCAGATGGATGTGATGAAGAAATGATGCCATTAAATGAACAAGATAGAAGAGCTTATTGTCAAAATCAGCATGAGAATATGAACAGAGTCTTTGGATATGACAAAGGAAGTTCGAAATGCGTGTCACCTGGACCAGCAGCAACTTCACAGATTTCTCTACTCTCTGTGTTTGACAATAATTGGAGGAAACATTTGTATCTTGAAAACCAAAGTGGAAGGTCTGGTTTTGCTGGTGCGAGGAAGGAACATTGGGCTAGTTCACCTGGAATAGGAGTAAGCTGTTTACGGCAGGAGACAGACGCTTCCCCATCCACTGTTAGAAGCAACTTTGAAGTTCCATTTACACAACCACGAAGACCTTCATGGGGACTTTCTGATGGGCAACAGAGAATGGAAAGATGGGGAAATGGTTATGTGCCATCCAAGCAAACTGAACTCACAGATAATGCTGTTTTATATACACAACCAAGAGTATCATCTTCACACGTGGGAGATCAGAGAAGGGGAAAATGGGGAGAGAAAGCAGTTGGCCGTTCTGTATGCAAATTATTGTTTGAGCAAGCTGTAACCACCGAAAATGTGTCCCAGAATGTTAACAGAGAACAATTGGTTTCAACAAATGATAAATCACTACAAGAGTCTGAAAATGCTTTGCCTTCACCTGCTAGTGAAGACTGGAGAAGGAAATCACTGAAAGATTTTGCTCAGGTAAAAAATGAAACAGCAGTACAATCTCCTTCACAACCAAAGTCTTCTTGTTGGGGAAATGATGGGTTTGCTCAAACAAAAGAGGATACTGTGGACCAAAGCTGGACAAGTACTTGGCAAAAAGGTGATGATAATAATACAGGTGGCTTAAAAATTTTCTTTGGTGGTCAGACCTCTGAAATGTTGGATACTCTCCATTTATTCATTTCTGAAAAACCAATGTCACCACTGGATTGCGTTACAGCTCATGGTAAAAAGAGTTGGGCAGATATGGTCGAAGAAGAGGAAGAAGAAGAGTCATTATCTGATAGAATTTCAAGAGAGGGTTTGGATGGTTGGACTATGGAAGAAGAAGAATTTAATAATGAAAATATCAACTCCAATGTAATTTATCCGAGTTCTTGTCCACAGAATCAGATAGAGTACTTAAGTCAAAAGCTTGAAGACTCAATTGATTTACAGAATGGATATCGTACATCCAAGAGTGGTGTTGTTTCATCAAAGAATCAAACAGTGCGACGTTCCTTATGTTTTGGTCAGTACCAGAGGTCAAACACAGGCTTGAACTCTGTGCCAGTAAAGGATAATGATCTTATGTCTGAGAAGAACATTAATATGAAGACGAGAAGCAGATTGCAGGTTTTCCGAGACATAACTCCTTTTCCTGACAGTCCATGAGCTTAAGCAGAAGTTGTTTATAGTGATCTTGGAGTGTTTATTTGAAGAATTTGAGTTTAATGTAGAGTGTCTTTCACACATACTTAGCAGTTGATTGTATATCTACTACACAATTTATGCATCTACCATATAGATTGTATATCTACTACACAATTTATGCATATACCTTATAGAATATGTTGTAAAAAGGTTTGTGATTGATGAAATGTCCAATTGTGTTTCACCAACTTGTTATCAGTAATGAATTTCAGATTGTATTCTAATTTCTTTTTTCTTGATTTTAGTGTATTTATGTCCTTTACTATATTAAAATTGACAGGGAAGGTTTTGTCTAGCCCCACCCACCCACAGGGTAAAAACAAAGAAATGTTCCCACCCAAGGTTAACCGAAATTCACAGAGTCACACCTGATTTCATAAATTTCAGATTCCTACCCTTAAATTAACAGAAAATTATTTAATGGAATGACCAAAGGGTAAAATGGTCATTGAACTCACCCCTCTCCCCCTCGTTTCTCTTCCATGTCTGATTACCCACCCAACGTCACCATACCACTGCCGCCTCTTCTTTTTCTTCTACCCATTCTTCTTATTTTTCTCTGTAATATACTCTCTAACTAGAAATTCTTTGAGAAATATATGATAAAATCCACTAAATAACTTTGTACACATATATATACATAGAGGTATATAATGTAAAATCCGAAAATTTTAATTTTAATTCATATAAACATATACAGAAAATAACTGATAGTACAAGGTAGTCTTGGATAGTGCCGCCAAACTCCTCCGCTTCTTGACGTTCCACCCGATTGTAAATCATCAATTCTTGCAAAACAGTAGAATAACAAAGTGAGCACTAATTGCTTAGTAAGTAAACCAAACTGCACTACTGTTTTTCCTCCATTACTCATGTTCTGATTTGCCTTTTCTCACTTTAATGTTTGATAATATTCTTCATTCTTTTCTGATACTCTGCATTCTTTTCTGATACTCTGGTTTGCTACTTATCAACGTTCAAAGACAATGAATAAAATTGTACATCGTCAAGCACATAAGAAATACTGAATCATGTAAGTAGCATAATACATATGCAGAATAATAAACTTTCCTGAGAAAAGAACTTTCCTTTCTTTTCTGTTATCTGTCTCTTATGTTGTATCTCTTTCTTTTCTTCTTTGTTTCTCTTTCTTTTCTTTCTTCTATTCTGGTTTGCCGATCGGACTAGGTTGATGCATGGATTTGGAACCCTAGCCATATGAGTGGATACAGTCCTCATCTACATGCACTGTTGACGGACTATACAAATACTGTATCTCTCTGCTGTGGCCACTCGCTCATGGCAGCGTGCATGTAGGTATGCTCTGTTGGGTACAGTCCTCATCCACATACACTACTGATGGACTGTACAAATATTGTATCTCTCTGTTGGGGCCGCTCGCTCATGGTGGCGTGTATGTGGGCATCTTTGTCACTCACGGGTTCCCCATCGCAAAAACCTTATAACATAATATGCTATAGAAAGAGATACTATACACAGATTTCAACATGAATTTCCAAGCTATGGAAATTCTACACTTGCATTCTTTAATAAATGAGAAAATATACATACTTGCATGTTAGCTTAAAAGAAAATTACTAGCCATTTTCTTTTTCTTTCGTTCTCTCACTCTTTGCTAACATATTCTTTCATATTCTCATTTACTAAATCAAGACTATATATAAATCATGTGCACAAAATATGCATGATCCAGCACATTCTTTAATATACTTTCCAAGTTCACATATACAAACTTGAAAATTCATTATGGCATAATGGTATGTCATGACATATTCTACCATTCTCTACTATCACAATTGCCACATCAAACTAACATTTTAACCTGCAATTCTTCTCTAACACTTCCATGTGCTTTTCAAGAAGTAGTAAAGGTTCAAGTAACTAGAACCAAGCACTAAGGGTCATTTCTCTCATGGAACAACATGACCAAGTGATATATTAAATTTTGGCATAACAATATGCACTCTTGAATACTAACATTTACACTTGGTTAAGCCCAAACATAATCTTCCTACTTCAATTCTTGTCTTTCTCTAACCCTTTCTTCAATAGGGTTTAGCAAACTCATGCATGCATTTTCTCTTTGAATTTTCATTAAACACTTCATATGCACATGCAACTACCATGTTGGCTACACTTCCACATCTCTCTAATTCCACCAAAATGTGAGCCAAAAACTCACTAACTTTAGTATCAAACCTGGCCAAGTTCAACAAGTCTCTACACTTCAAAATTTCATCACTAATTCTTTCATAATTCCACCAATTCAACACATACTCATACACTACTTCTCATGGCTGGAAATTATGCATCATTAAACATCAAAAACAGCCAATAATTCTCACATACCATCATATACAAACATGCAAAAATTCATTCTACACAAGTCTTGCTCAAATCAAGGCTAAAATTGGGGTTTACTTACCTTGAATGTGTGATATAACTTCCTTTTGCTAAAAGTCTCTTCCTCTTGGACCTAGATCATATAAAAACCATAAGAATTTAAAACTTTAAAGTTTAATCACACTCCTTGTGCTAAAATCTTATCTTTAGATGCTTTAGGATTGAAAATCTATAAAAATCCAAGCCAAATTCTATGATTTCCCTTTGAAATTTAGTGAAGAAAATTGAGAGAAAATGAGGGTGAAGGTGGCGTGAATAAGGGTTAGAATGGCTAGGGTTTAGGTTATTGCAACCTTATAACTAAATAAATATATATATATTCTCATTTTTCCCTTGCACTTTCTATGAAATTCCATCCATATCCTTTAGTCAATTACCAAAATACCCTTATTTTTATTATCTTCTTCACATTATTTTGCTTCCTTTCATTTCCCACTTTTTCATCTAATTATGAGTGAAAAGACCATTTTACCCCTAATGAAGTTTTAAGGAATTTTCTTCACATTTGTCTAAGGTAACTTCAAAGAAATCTAACTAAAGTTATTAAGACATAAATAAAATTATGTACCTTGATGTGGGTGTTACATTCTCCTCTTTTCCTCCTCTCTTTCTTCTTCTCTTCCTCATACTTTCTTTATACTTCCCTCTTCTTCCTTTTCAGAATAGGCTCTGAGGCGGCTGGATTTGGCCTCCGTAAGGTCATCAAGCTGTGGCCAGATTTTTCTCTTCCATGTTCAGTTACCCACCCAACGTCACCATACCACTGCCGCCTCTTCTTTTTCTTCTTCTTTTTCTCCTCTTTTCCTTCTCTCTTTCTTCTTCTCTTCCTCCTACTTTCTTTCTCCTTCCCTCTTCTTCCCTATCAGAATAGGCTCTGAGGCAGCTGGATTTGGCCGCCATAAGACCATCACGTTGTGGCCGGATTTGGCCACAGCGTGATGCCCTTATGGCAGCCAAATCTAACAGCCTCAAAGCCACTAGAAGACAACCTATCCAATCTAGGTTTGTAGGTAAGTTTGTGGTGGAGACACCTCAATCCAAACTTCTCAATCTTCTCAAAAGCATCAATGGCTTCTTTAACTCTCATAGCTCTTGCATATCTCCTCGAAATTAAAGAAAAAGTTTCTTTTATTTAACAACCCGTTTATGCTTCATTTTGCTCATTAATTCCCATATAATTTTGAATAGTTTAATCTTTCCAAGAATTCAATCAAAGCATCTAGGCAACATGTTTAAACCCTTTTTGCTTCTCAGTCCACCTAAAGAACGACAACGCTAGCACACCTGCATTGCTCAGCCTCTTAAAAACCTCAAGAACAAGCATTGGAGACACCTTAATTGAAGCGTTATTTAGAGACGAATCTCTATTAGAAGTGTTGTTTGATACTATTTTACAGATTCTTTTAGATTCCTCAGTGATTTTATGGCTTAAAGTCTCTGTTTTGGCACCTGGTTGTTGTTGCATGGCGTGAATAAACTCGTGGATTTGGTCCGAAACGCCACGGTTTGATTTGTAGAAGGTGAGATGAGTGATTTGTTGGTAGTTTATGGTGGTTGTTTGGTGGTGGTGGGGCAGACTTTGGGGTTTAGAGAGATCGCGATGGTGGTGGTGGTGACTTTGGGGTTTCGGTCATGATGGAGGTGGGTGGTGGTGGCTGGGGGGTGATAGTGATGGTGGCGGTGAAATCAAAAGTCAGGGTAATATGATAATAGCACCATTTGTAGCTGTGTCAGCCGTCATAATTCATTAACATTGTTAACTTAAGGGTGGGAATCTAGAATTTATGAAACCGGGTGGGAATTTTGAATTTTGCTTAACCTTGGGTGGGAACATGTCGTTTACTCATAGAAAATATTATGGATCTTTAGTAATTTAATACAACTTGAAAGACCAACAATTAAAAGATAAAAACAAATATCAACATTGAACTCTAATACAATTTTAGTTAAAAATAACTAAATCCTCTTATTTTTTTCTAAGAAAATACCATGCTTAACTTGGTTTTTCTTTTCTTTTCTTTACTTTTCTTTTTAAGATAAAATCTCGTTTATACCCACTATATACACTATATACCTTGAATAAAAATTACAAGAAAAAATGCTTTTAAATTGATATAGTAAATATAATGACCAAAGTAGTTATCTTTCTTAATGATATTTTATTAGTAAAATATATTAATAATAAATTCATAAATAATTTTTTTTACTATATTATTAGATTATAACCAATTTAAAATCTAGTTTAATTGTTAAGAAATTTTAGCAATTGACACTTTATGCAACTGAGTTTTTTATTTTAAAAGTCACCAATCTATTATTGATACATGCTAAGAAATCATAATTATGTAGAACAACGTTTGGTATTAACTCATCTACTTCATTTAGAAATATTAAATACCCTTCATAAAAACCCTTAAAAAAAATCACCTACAAAATTATAGAAAAACCCTGATAGTAATTACCAAAAACTCTAGGAATGCCCCAAAAAAAAAAAAAAAAATGACCTGACCCAAGTTCAACTCGACCTAGGCATAATTTACACCTGGGCTTCGGCCTAGAAAATCAAGCTAGGCTTGAGCCCGTGTATACTAAGGTTATATAAAATTACATATAGTCGCCTATGTAAAATTTGAGAAAACCCTAGATATTACATACAACTACTTTTATCATGTATAATTACTAATAATCCACTAATAAATTGTATAGCGCCCAACTTTCAGTATAATCTCAAAAACCCCCTCCTTTATATAATTAAACCCAAAACCAGGTTACACTCGACCCGGGTTATACAAACCTAGGCATTTTCCTGAGCCCTAGCTTGCATTTTTATTAAAAAAAAAAAAAAAAAAAAACCGACCTGACTACATCCCTAAAAACTCCTTAAAAAATATATATCTATAAGAACCCCTTGTTAATGCCCACTTTTATCAAGGTAACCCACAAGGACCAAAAGCAATTTCGAAGCCATTACATACTCCAAAAAGGTATGTTAGGTCCCATGTCAATGTATGTTTTTTAACCCTCCTCGAGAGACCAGCAGATCCAAGCAGTGATTAGAAACCCGACCCTTGCATGACTTAGCCAGGCCACTGGGTCACAGGTCGAGTGGTTTAACTGGTTTGACTGGCAGGTCAAACTAGTGTCTAAAGGTTTGAAATATAACAAAATCACCCCTAAAAATTACTTGTAAGTCCCCATAAGGTTTGAAATCTTACAAAAACACCCCAAACACCATAGTCAACATCGACAAATAGGGCCTGTTTTTGGCGATGACAACACTTCACATCACCACAAAAGCACTCCCCTTAGCCTCTTGACCAAAACCCATCTCACCCCTCAGTCATGGTTAAACTGGTTCAATCGACCTGGCTGAGCTAGGTTCCTAATCACTGGATCCAAGCATTAATGGGGCATTTTTTGTGTGGAGGATACGGTGTCCAATAAGGTTTATTAAGGCTAAGTCATTTCTTTGAACTAGGTTCCTTTAGGGCGATTTTAATTGGATGCCTTAGTCTTAGTAAGCAACAAAAATGATTTAAAAGTCCAAGCCCAAAAAATTATTTAAAATTATTTTTCCAAAAAAAAAAACTTCTAAAATAGCATTTTATGTAATTACATCATTAGACATGCATTAAGGGATCAAACTACATGTTTTTTCCGGGTAAAAAAAAAAATTAATAATTAAATTACAAATATGCCCCTGTTTGGCAACTTGTTGACTTCTTAATACAAAGTTGGTTTTGTTAATTTTACTATAAAATTCTAGAGAAATACAAAAAGCTCCAGTTTAAAAATTCGTAATTTTGGAATTGTATTTTATTTTATAAAAATGTTTATTTTTTAGAAAATTATTATTTTAGCCCTTTGAGTTCTTTTAATTTTTTATTCTTTTCAAAGGACATCTCTAATATTTTATCACATATTTTTCATATTGATTCAAAGTTGTGAATTCATTTTGATTATTTTTCTTTTCTTGAAATTACTAAAAAAACCCTTTTAAAGCTTTATTAGGGGAAAAATTGTAATTTCACTTTGTATTCTTTTATTCAAATATTTACTAAAACTTAGATAAATGTCTCAAACATGTATCTTGTAATTAAAAAAAAAAAAAAAATTGTAAATAATCCCTTTTTTATTTTAAAATATGATTTATCTGATCAAAAGCCTTTTATTTATCCCATTATTCTTTCATTTTATATTTTATTGAGATAATTAAATTAAATACTATGTTTTAGCAATTATCTCATTATCTCTCATTAATAAATATTTTAAAGAGCATTTTATTAATTAATTTATTTAGATAACTGTTCTTTTTATTTTATCAAAATCGTTTATCTTTTAGGATTAATATCCTATTCATTATTTCTTTAAAATCTCTTTTAATTCTTCAAATGAACTTAGATTGTATTAGGAGTTGCATTCATTCTTATATTTTGATTTATCAATAGTTTGATTACTATTGTCATTAGGATTGCAGTACTTGTTGTGCATGATTTTCCGATAGTTAAATTCGTGCCACCTGTCTAGGTACCATACCGAGATCTAGTGGTAAGAATACGTGTCACTCCCATAGTAGATGACTTCACCAACAAACTAATTAGTATTAAGCATGGGTGTTCAGGCCTAAGCATGGCGAGGTTGACTCAGATCCGGATTACGGGGGATTATGCATGTAATCCACCCCATAATACAACCCCCAACCACTGCCAGATAGTGTGTATAAAAGGGAGGTACCACATCCGTTTGGGGGAGACCGATTTTCACACAAGCATAGGAAATCACTTAGAAAGAGTCTTAATTAGCTCGTTATTACATGTTATACTCATGTAATCACCTTGTGTGTAATCTAAATATAAGCAATAAGATAACATGGACAATCTAAATATAAGCAATAAGATAATAGTGAATGAATGCATGGTTCTAACTTGCCAACCCACTTTAAAAATCTTTTATGTCCTTACTGTGTGGATTCTCCAATTTCATCTCCATCCTCAAGCCGTTATTGGATAGCCTCAAGAACCCCAATTTCATCCTGAATTCTCCAACAAATACAGGCCCAAAACCTCACCAAAATTGCTACAAACTAGCTCCATTAACCTCACAAAACTCCAATCCCGTTTTAGAGAGAAAAATCCTGTTTTTTGAGTGCCATAGCTTTATATTCATTCCATAAAACATGGAAACACATCCGAAAGCCTTCATACAACCCTCATGGATGTTTATAACCCCTAGACAATCACTCTCACTTAAGTTCTAGCCATACTTCGCTCCAAATGGCAAGTTCTCACAGCTCTCTTTCTAGAACGACACTCATCAAGGACAACGGAATTTTCTTTTATTTTCCTTGTTTTAATTCATTAGAAGCATCTATGAATCATTCACACGTCATAGTTCATCTGTTAAGCATGAAATATAATACCTTGAAGCATCAAAACACATCTCTCATACTCATTACTTGTTTTATACATTAGTTGATACATTATTCATGTTTGGTGATTTTTTGCACATGTTTAATTGCTCTTTTGGCAACAAATTTTGTGTTTAAAACACCACCACTAGGTGGCCTGATGGTAGCATGGTCTTCCAAGTTCGAGTCCCCTTAATGGTAAAAGAGCAAGAGGATGATCCAACATAGTCTTTCGAGTTCGAGCCTCCACGACTCCTAATAGATGTGACTACTAAGGCTCTTATCCGGCTGGTAGTTTCAAGGTCCCAAGAATTAGTTAAGGTATACACAAGCTAGTTTAAACACCCCTAGTTAGCCAAAAAAAAGAAAAAAATTGTTTAAAAATCTTTTTATGTCTTAGACATGTTTTAACGAATTATTTCGGAATTGATTTTAAAGCCGAAATTGCAAAACTCGTATTTTCTTGTTAAAATAGTTGCACAAACCTTGCATCCGACTTTTTGTTGCGTTTTAAGCAATTCCCTACGTGTAGCGGATCCAGGAATTTTTTTTAGGATGGGCCAAAATAAAAATTTATTATACATTACTATTTTTTGTTAAGGTGGGCCAAAATATATAAATTATACATATTAATATTAAAAAAAAAATTTGAGGGTGGGCCATGGCCAAAATATATAAATTATACATATTAATATTAAAAAAAATTTTTTTTGAGGGTGGGCCAAAAGTGGCTGGAGCCGCCACTGCCTACGTCTAACGGGTTTTCAAGCAAATAAAACTATTTTCATTTATCTATTTTAGTATGGATTTTTGACTTAAAATCAATATTTTTGTGACTTATTGGATTGACTCGGCCGCCACACCAAAATATTTTCCAAATTTACCCTTGATTTCCTTCAACGATTATTGCAACAAGTTCTTTCTCTAAGCCATGCAATTCTGCAACGAAATCGTTCTTTAGGCCAACCTCTGAAGGAAGATTGTGGGGTGGCTCTAATGCGATGGTCACAATTCGATTTCGATAGCCGACTTTTCTCTATTTGTTTTATTTTTTGCGCGGGGAATTCGATAGAAAAGACAGTATCGAATTCACAATTCTTGAAGCAAGCGCATCCGACAATGAATATGAAGACAAAATTTTGTCTAAGTTTAAGCCATTTGTGATTTAATTCATTTATTAAATTTTATTTATTATTTTTCTATCCTATAGCAACCTTAAAAATATCAAACACCCCTTAACAAATTATGATATAGACTGTTTAATACTTTCTGAATGAAGTGGATGAATTTAGTACTAATTAGCAATCTCAAGGGGAAAAATGAAATAAAGCCCTTGTAAAGTATTCAAAATCCTCTTGTTAATAGGGTTGGGCATCAGTCAGTTCGGGTTGGGTTAGGAGTTTTATTCCTTTTTCCTTTGTCAATTTAATGTGTGTATTTTAAAAATCATAATAAAATCAGTTCAGATTATCCAAAACTGATTGTATTATGAAAAAAATTAGATTTAAGGAAAATATAACAAAAGATAGCATAGATTTTTTTATTAAATCTCCTAACAAAAACATTCCCATAAATAAAATGTGATATATATATAGAGTAAAACCTCTCTATAGTCATAATAGTGGAACTAACTAATTTTATTACTATAAAGAGGTTATAACTTAATAAAGGTGTAGTTAAAAAAATTTTTTTATTTTATAATTCATGTTTTTGTAGTATAGTATTAGGATTTCAATTAATGTTTTTACAGTATTAAGATTTCAATTCAGTACTTCAATTACTTACTTTTGAAACGGATAGAAGATTGTGTCTTAGAACCAATAAAGATAAGTGTCCTTGATGGAATTGTAAATGCAATTGCTGCATGGTCAAATTAATGTGAAGTCATAGACAATTGCCAATTGTTTTAAGCATTACAAAATTAAGGACCCCCGATGTCGATTAATTACAAGTTACAAATAAAGTGGATAAGGAGAAAATCAAATAATCATAGTAAAATGGAATGATCAGATTTGACAACTTCACTAGACTAACTGAATGGATATTAATGTCTTTCTCAATTATTCAAATGAGCAACAAATTATGTATACTTTAACTGAAGAAAAGAAATCAATGTTACAATTAGGCAAGAAGAGAAAGGAAATAATCATGAGAATGATAGTAGGGAAATACAAAAAGTTTCGTGTCAATAAGCTCTAAACATGCTTGAGAAGCTAGAAATATTTTGGTTTCAACAAGAAGATGTCCATGCTAGTGGGTAATATACTCGCAAGTTAAGAGATGTGACAACTCTAAAACATAAATCATTCATCCAAACAATTTTAGATAAATATTTTATTTCATCTTAAACCTTTAATGTAAGGTAGCATATATATATTTTTTTTCAATATACAGATAATTATTACTATGTGGAAGTAACTTTCCTTAAGACGGAAATTAAAAAATTATAACTTATTACAATGTGGAGTTTATTATTATTTATAACTATCCCAAATTGGGAAATAAAATTTTTTATGACTATATAAAGTTTATTCTTATATAGAGTATCACTATAGAGAGGTTATATAAAGTAAAATATATACCTGTTTATCTTTCTTTACAGGTATAGGAAGGGCAAGGAGGTGAGAATAGTATGTGTTTGCCATGGTAGCTTTCTCTCACCAGCTGAATTTGTGAAGCACACTGGTGGAGGCGATGTTGCACACCCCCATTTCTTAAGAAGGTTTTATCAATATCAAATTTTTCAATAATGTTTAACTCTGGCAAATCTGTCATTTGGGAATAGGTTGGAGACATTCTTTGTGATGTCTCTTCCCATCTTGTTGGGAGGGTGTTTGAATTGAATAATAAGGTTGTGGTATGGTTGAGGAATTATCAATTCCTTGAATATTTGTTTTAACCTGGCTAGGTCTAGGGGGGTATCTTACTAAACAAGATAACCTAATCCGAACACTTCCATCAGAATTTTCAGTTATGTTTTCGATTTCTGTATTTTGGATTGGTTGGGTTAAAGGTTTAGGAATTCTCATTTCTAAAGGAATGATTGCGTTAGTTAATCCCCAATCCTCTAGTAAAGTTATTTGGTCCCAATTGATTGTTTTAGGAACTAATTGTCAAACTAGCCAGGTTAAAACAAATATTCAAGGAATTGATAATTCCTCAACCATACCACAACCTTATTATTCAGTTCAAACACCCTCCCAACAAGATGGGGAAGAGACATCACAAAGAATGTCTCCAACCTATTCCCAAATGACAGATTTTCCGGAGTTAAACATTATTGAAAAATTTGATATTGATAAAACCTTCTTGAGAAATGATTTTTATTCAAAAGATAATCAAGAATTAAGAGAAACATTCTTCAAAAACTTTAATAAAAAAGAAAAAGATCTAATCCAACAAAATTATTACAACTTTATGAAAACACACCAAATTCTTATACCTTTCTTCCAATGGTTTGATAGTGAAAAAACAATCAATGTCCAAACAAAAATAAAACAGTGGAAAATGGCAAGAGGAAAAGATAATAAAGAAATAGAGTCAATTCATCCACCTTTAACAGAAGTAATGATTCCCTATAAAGGAGTAGAAATTAAGGCTTCACCTTTTAAAGTCAAAGAAAATTTAAGTGAAATATCAAGAAATGATATAAAAAATATTTATCAACAAAATAATTATGCAAACCAATGTTTGAATACTATTAGCGAACAACTAACTAGAATTGAAGACATTGTAGCAAAACCCATCCTATGCCTCTTTTGCAGGGAATCTCTGACTCTTCAATATTATGTCAGATATTCTCTGAAGCTGATGTCGGTTTTTTGGCCACTCTAACAAGAACTTAAAAACCACCTCAAGACTATTCTTTCACAACTCCAAGATGAAGAAGAGGAAGTAGAAGAAGAAGATGGAGAAGAATCTTACCGAAGCTCTAGTGCCTCGGTCAATCTCGCCTAGAGCAATGAAGATGACTGTTATGGAATCATCTAACTTATTCCAAACAGTTTGAAATTACCGCTTCTCTCAAAAAGAAGACTGGCCAAAAAACCGACATCAGATATATAGGTCATAATTCTAATCAAACTTGTCCGAATTATAATTCCTCATGGTCCTTGTTTATTTTATAAAACGCTACTGTCATGGCATGATGAGATGCACAGAGAAAATTTAAGTTGATGTAGTGATTCCAAATAAGGCTCTCTCACATGAAAATATTGAGAAAACAAATTACTGATCAATCCAACCCATTGTTTTTCCTAAAATTCACTGGCCTAGGAATTCAGCAATTCCATACCATCTTTTTCTTCCCCCTAAACCAGTAAATGTTCCCTCCTCAATTCAAGGTGCATCAGATTCAAATATTCACAATAATATTACACAATTCAATGTGATTTTCTTTTCTTTCCCATTATTTTTTCTCTAAATACTTGGTAAGCAGCAATCACATTCTTTGCAAGTAAATATTCACAATAATATTACACATATAAAAGTAAATAATTTTCCTATAAGAAAAAAAAAAAATTAGAAACAGATACCAGCTAAAATCACGTGTCTGCTAAAAAGTAAATATAAATCGAAATATTATAACATTAACATCATTTCCTTGGTTTAGTCAGCAGAACTCGCAAGTTTATGATATGTGAAAGAAACGATGATTCTCAAATAATGCATTCATCAGATTAAAATTCATCTCTTAATTAAACTTACACAAATATAAGGGCTACATTTAAAACAATCTCACCTTCACAGTGGCTATAGCCAACTCATTTGAACTACACACCATTAACCAGGGGGCATTCACATACCCTCCCACGGAGTGTATCCTATCCTGTTAGAAGCATAAACAACTCGATAACTCAGCTAAATAAATAAACAAAAAAATATCAATTGTAACAAATATGAAACAAAACAATAACCCGCCAAGCCAAACGGTTACATCCATACCTTGCAGGCTGTGATGTTGGCTCCTTTATCTTGCCAGCAACCCCGGCCACTATTGTCCAAGCACTCATTTGTCTCTACATCTGCCATAGAAAAATGTCCACTCATGAACTTACGTTCAAAACAAACACATCTCCAAGAGTTAAACCATGCTCAGTGAAGGTTCCAACTCCCACCAAAGGGTCCTGAATATGTTCTAACCTCTCCAATTTCAAGATTCAATTAGCGCACTTAACTATTGAAGCTTTGAGACTTCAATTGTTGCACCAGAAAAACTATATACGACCCAACAAGTGTAACACATTTTCCCTAGTTAGTATCAGACTAAAATTAAAGCTTACCACCACTCAAACAAACAGCTGGTTCAGTTGGTTCCTCCAAAACCAACATAAATGGCCCTCAAACAGCACCTTTCTCCAACTTTATTGCAAGAAACAACACATACTTCAATAAAGGGAAAAACTTTACATTTTTATCTACAAAACATAACATCACATATAGACCTCGATATTGTGATGGTTACATCACCCCTTGATCCTTTTACCAACCTACAGAAAGTGCTCTTATCAACGTGGTTATGTATAACTGAGCTAAGAACACCAATTTTGAAATAGAAAGGGAAAAGAAAGGCATGCAAAAGGTAGCTTAATGTGTCTAAACATATTGAAACATATCAAGATGTACGAAAAATTAATAACAGTACAAAATATTACCTAGGCATCTGCTCTTCTTTCATAACAAGATTGTCAACGTCTGCCTCAGAGTCTCCCATGCACTTTTCAATCTAAAAAAAATAAAATGATTTACCACTAGCTGGGTCACAGATCCTCCTCCCTTTCTCGGTTCTGTTATGGACTCCTGCGAGTCATACTGGAAGAAGGTACACACCGCAACCCGACCCACCAAAGCCCTAATTTTTTCGTTATGGACTACTACGAGTGGTGGTGGTGGAACACGATAGACGGCGATGGTGGTGTTAGAGGAAAGACAACGGTGGTGGTGGAGGCTCGAAACATGTGGGTCTTGTAAAGGATAGAGCGTTGGTGGAAGAGAAAGACCAAATGACTACTACAAGTAGTGGTGGAAGACGATAGCCCGCGGTGCTAGTGGTAGGGTGGTAGTGGTGGAAGAGGATAGATTGGTGGGAAAGCAATTTCAATTTTGGAAGAGAGATTTGATTTAGGGGAATGCGTGAAATTTTTGAGAGAGATTTTTGATTCCGGGAAAGGAGGGAATTTAATTTAATTGTTTTTTTTTTTAGTTTTTTAGGGGACTGATGTGGCGTGAACCTGACGTGACAGATGAGATGGCATCTGCCACGTCAGTCGGAATGTGAGTCAACTTTTCAATTGGTCAATGTAGTCTTATTGTTTTTCAGAACACATGATATCACCTTCCATGTAAAACAACACTTGCAAACGCCCATTAGTTCCAACTTCCAACTACACATGGGGCTCTGCGGCTTATTCAATGTTTTTGAAATAGATTGTAAATAAACTTACTTTAACAAATAAACTAATTAGATTAAGACATAATAATTGTTAAATTATATAAATTTTAAAGTAAATATAAATTTTATATATATACAAAGTTGTGTTAAGATAAAATTAATAATTGTATCTGTATAATTATTAATATCAATTATAGATAGATGTCATTAAATCATTCATCCAACTTGAGAAGATCATCTGAATATTATATGATTTAATTATATTTTCAAGATTATCACCTTGTACATTTAATATTATTTTTGCAGACATGTCTTTGATATTCGATGTCAGTATTTTGTAGTGAATCGTGTATGATATTTAAGATCACCTGAATATTATCAAGATCAACTATTTAAACTTAAAATTTATACTGACCTTCTGCAATTTCTGTAACTTATATTCATTTTCAAGTTGCTTTGCGCTGGTATATTTATTTTATATATATATATATATATATATATATATATATATATATATATTGGTTTTTTGTGTTTTAAATATATATCTTCTATATTGAAGTTCATTTTATATTGAATTGATAATTAAAAAATATATAAATAAAATATCCATAAATTAAACTCAAAGTCTATATCATATGGTTCTTCTCAAATATGTCACCATTTGAAATCTATAACCAAAGTGTAAAACTTTGTTAAGAAAAGCAAAAAAAAATTGCAGAATAACCCATTGGGTATTATTGATAAGTCTATAAATTAATCAGAGAAAGAGAAACCTTGTTGAAAAATGTGAATTTTTAAGCAAGAGACTTGCAGAGCCAAAGAAAAAAATTGATTTTGATTGTTGAGAAGAGAAAATGAATTATTATTATTATTATTTTAGAAATTAAAAAAAAATTAAGAATTTTGAGAAAAGAACTCACATGGAAAGCAATAATAACTCCAACAGTATAATCTGAAGGCAACTTAATTGAAGTATTAAAGAAGCCATGAAGATAAAGGTCCTTTGACACAAATCTATTTGCTGCAATTAGAATTGACCACCACCTATAGCAGAAAAAGCATTTGATGGTAATATCCTAAAGAAAGACGATAATTGTAAAACCCACAAATCAAACAACAAAATCAATCCAAAAATTAACAAAAAGAGATGAAACAAATACAATTAAAACTACATATCATATTTGTTTTCCTTTGTCATTACTAAAATTGAATTTGTTTTATGTGTGTGATGATGAAATGAATGGTTCGGTAGTAACTAATTCATCGTATAATATATCAAATTAAATTCCTATTTTTCTAGTTTCCAAATATTCAAACCGCTCATCAATTGGACTTTTATTGAGCAAGTTGTGGCTAATTTACTACTGATTGTTCAGTGGAAATCGAGAAACAGGAGACACCGAAATGTGTGTGATAATAAAATGAATGGTTTGATAGTGGAGCTACAGTCATCCAAATTAAGCGTATAATATATAAAATTAAAGCCATGTTTATCTAGTTTCTAAAGATTCAAACCTCTCATTAATTGGATTTTTATTGAGCAAGTTATGGTCAATTTACTATGATTGTTCAATGAAAACTGAAATATGTGTGATGATAAAATGAATGGTTCGACAGTGGGGCTACAATTATCAAAATTAAACATATAATATGTCAAATTAATTTTCTATCTGTCTAGTTTCTAAGAATTCAAACCTCTCGGTCAATTCGATTTTTATTGAGAAAGTTATGGTCAATTTACTACTAACTGTTTAGTGGAAACCGAAATATGTGTAATGATAAAATGAATTGTTTGACAGTGGGGCTATAGTTATCCAAATTAAGCATATAATATATCAAATTAAAGCCCTTTTTGTCTAGTTTCTAAATATTCAAACGTCCCATCAATTGGAGTTTTATTGAGCAAGTTATAGTCAATTTACTATTGATTGTTCAGTGAAAACCTAAATGTGAATGATGATAAAATGAATGGTTTACTAAAACTACATGGTTCAGCATTAAACATCAATTGATATTTGTTATATAAATGAAACTAGTTATATTCAACAACAACCTCTTTTCATGATATATGTATGTAACATAAAAAGATATCAATAAAAAGAGATAGAACAATTACAATTAAAACTACATATCAATATTTGTTTTCCTTTAAGGATAATAATAATGGTTTGGCATATTATAAATAGTTTACTAAAGCTACATGGTTCGGCAACAAACATCAAATGATATTTGTGATACAAATAAACTTTGTTATATTAAGCAACAACCTGTTTTCGATAAATGTATGTAACATAAAAAAATATCAACAAAAAGAGATAGAATAAATACAATTAAAACTGCATATCAATATTTGTTTTCCTTTGCCGTCACTAAAATTGAATTAGTTTTATGTGTGTGATGATAAAATGAATGGTTCGACCGTAGGTCTATAGTTATCCAAATCCATCATATAAAATTAAAGCTCTATTTTTCTAGTTTCTAAAGATTCAAACCGCTCATCAATTGGATTTTTATTGAGTAAATTATGGTCAATTTACTACTAGTTGTTTAGTGGAAATCAAGAAATAGGGGAAACCAAAATGTGTGTGATGATAAAAAGAATGATTTGGAAGTGGGGCTACATTTATCCA
Source organism: Pistacia integerrima (assembly GCA_026225825.1). NCBI lineage: Eukaryota > Viridiplantae > Streptophyta > Magnoliopsida > Sapindales > Anacardiaceae > Pistacia > Pistacia integerrima. The sequence continues at coordinate 6,643,621 of CM047739.1, read as the reverse complement.
AATTGAGTGTATAATATATAAATTAAAGATCTATCTGTCTAGTTTCTAAATATTCAAACCTCTCATCAATTGGAGTTTTATTGAGCAAGTTATGGTCAATTTACAACTGATTGTTCAGTGGAAACCGAAATGCGTGTGTTAAATAAATGAAATTAGTTATATTTAGCAACAACCTCTTTTCATGATACATATATGTAACATAAAAAGAAATCAACAAAAAGAGATATAACAATTACAATTAAAACTACATATCAATATTTGTTTTCCTTTAAGGATAATAATAATGGTTCGGCATATTATAAATGGTTTACTAAAGCTACATGGTTAGGCAACAAACATCAGATGATATTAATCATACAAATAAAATTTGTTATATCCAGCAACAACTTATTTTTGATATAGATATATATATATATATATATATATATATATATACGTATGTAACATAAAAAAATATCAACAAAAAGAGATAGAACAAATACAATTAAAACTACATATCAATATTTGTTTTCCTTTGTCATCACTAAAATTGAATTGGTTTTAAGTGTGTGATGATAAAATAAATGGTTCGGCCATAGGTCTATAGTTATCAAAATTCATCATATAATATATCAAATTAAAGCTCTATCTTTCTAGTTTCCAAAGATTCAAACGGCTCATCAATTGAATTTTTATTGAGTAAGTTATGACCAATTTATTACTGATTGTTGAGTGGAAAACGAGAAACAGGGGAAACCAAAAGGTGTATGATGATAAAAAGAATGGTTTGAAAGTGGGACTAAAGTTATCCAAATTGAGTGTATAATATATCAAATTAAAGCCCTATCTATCTAGTTTTAAATATTCAAACCTCTTATCAATTGGAGTTTTATTGAGAAAGTTATGGTCAATTTACTACTGACTATTTAGTGGAAATTGAAATATGTGTGATGATAAAAGGAATGGTTTGGCAGCGGGGCTACAGTTATCCAAATTAAGTGTATAATATATCAAATTAAAGCCCTATCTATTGAGTTTTCAAATATTCAAACTGCTCATCAATTGGATTTTTATTGAGCAAGTTATGGGTAATTTACTACTAACTGTTCATAAGCATATAATATATCAATTTAAAGCCCTATCTGCCTAGTTTTTAAAGATACAAACCTCTCATCAATTGGACTTTTATTAAGAAAGTTATGGTCAATTTACTACTGACTATTTAGTGGAAGCAGAAATGTGTGTGATAATGAAAGGAATGGTTCGACAGTGGGGCTACAGCCTACGGTTATCCAAATTAAGCATATAATATATCAAATTAAAGCACCATCTGCTTAGTTTCTAAAGATTCAATCCTCCCATCAATTGGATTTTTACTGAGCAAGTTATGGTCAATTTACTACTGGTTGTTTAGTGGAAACCTAAATGCATGTGATGATAAAACGAATGGTTTACTTGACCCAAATTTAAGGGATTATCATATTATGACTAATAAAAAATATTTCAAATAACTCCTATTAATTAAAAAATGGAATCAGCCAAAATTAATTCATTTAACATATATACTTGTGTTAGTAAACGGTCCCGTATACGCATCGGAAACAAAAAATGATATAACTCAGGGATCGTTTACATGAGCCAAGATCAAGGGTATGATTTTACAATTTTATCATAATAAAGCAAGAATCTGCAGAAATTAATAATCTGTGTTTAGAAACCATACGCACGTTTGGAGGCTCCACCATGATTGTTTTTGAACGTTTTGCTACCGATTCCAAGTGTAGGATCGAACCCACGTAGTCCACACGAAGACAATCTCAAAAGAACCAAAGAGGGATTTGCTAGATCCTCTTTGGCTTCAAGATTAAGAAGAAGAAAAGAAATCAAATTGAATTGATTTAGGCCAAAGAAAGGTTTATGCCGTGGGAGTGATTGAGAGGGTTGCTGTGTGTTTCAATTTTTTTTTAAAAGAAATCAATTAAAAATCAATAATTAACACACACACTTTTCCTTTTATAGTTAATCAATTTGCCCTAATCCCATACGAAATAGGCTTGGGCTCCAACCCAAATGCCCTATGTTGCCAAACACTCCCAATTTGATTTATTTTATTTTCCATCATTATCTCAATTAAAATCAATTAATATATATTTAAATATATATATATATTAACATTTAACAATAATGATAATATATTTAAATATGTGCGAACACACATTTAAACGTAATTTCACTTATTTAATTTTTCTAACAAATTAAATAAAGGCTACGACCTCAGCAAATTTAATTGCACTGTGAAATTACCAAAATACCCTTTCGCCTTAAAAGACGAAAACGCCCTTTTTTCTTCTTGGATCTTAAATTGTCTTCTATGTGTGTGACCCATAGGCTCCTCATCATATCGGCGGTGCATAGTATCGCGATTAACACCAATTAATCGTCTCACTAATACACAGACCAAGATTGGCCCCTAGCAAGGCATCATGGCCGCCCGATAGATTCGGATTCAGCAAAGTAGCTACCTGTCAACGATATGGTTACCGTACAATTCGATCCTTTCATCATACGTTATTTCGACGAGACGAAGGCATAGAAATAATGTCAACCTTCAGTTACTCTCGATATTATTTATTCAGTTTCTGGACCAATGACTCGTATTATAAACTGGATAGAGTAATAACTTAATCCCATTGTGGCCACAGTTTTAGTGTCATTGCCATATACTGAATTACGCCGTGAGATAACTTTCTCCCATACCCGGGGGTGATGAATCCTTTGTCAATCCACCATAGTCTTGATATACTCCTTGATGCAGCCAATCACCACCGTATTGACAGCTCTGAAAAGAATTGCATTAGGCTAGTGTCAAACTACAGCAATCGGTGCACAAGGCGCTCCGGTGATCTCAAGTCTAAGGATCACATGCACCACCATTCATTAGAGGATTTGTTCCATAGACACTGGGTTTACCATCCATATGAAATCCTTTGGTGGGATCGAGTCCGGATGAACTTGCTTTGCGGTGTAATCGCCTCAGCCAACACCCATGTGTTGCACCAGTTGTCACCAAACAACCTTGACAAGTGAGATCGCCACCGCCTTTCGAGAGGTCGTTCAACATTATGATAGCCTTACCGTATTATCTGTGCCCTTACTTCAGAAAATACTAGGGCTACGGGACGTTTCTAGAATGGCCACCATATGTGCTCATAGGGTTCTCACTATCAATATTTGAAACACTTGATACCCTCGTCACGGTTCTACCATTCTAAGGATATATATCAATACATATTGTAGTAATAATGATTTACGTGATATAGAATAAGATGCCTTTTATTATTGATTAATGAACATTATTACAAAGAGTCAATTCTACAATAATTGATTGGCTCTAGGGCACCTACTCCAACAACTTGCACATCAGTAGGACATAAACAATTAATCATTTATATAACAAATTAAAAAATGAATGTTTTTACAAAAAACATATTCAACAGAAATGAACCGTTTTTACTAATATAGATATGACACATACTCACAGTTCGCCTGACAATAGGATCATCCTCGATTTGATCTTATTAAAGTACATAACATTTCCTTGAAAACAAACATAACAAAATTTAATTGATTTTTATGTTAAGATTATTAAGGAACAATTATTCATTTGTACAACAATGGTTACCTGAAAATGAAATCAACAAAAGTTAATTAATCGTCATATTAAAATTGTTAAGAATACACTGATTGTTCGGTAGGACTAACACAATTGATCATTCAAATAAATTGATCGAACAAAAACAATTATTTAACCGAATAATAACAGTTAAAAATGTTAGGAGATATACTTACAATTTCGTATTAAAACAGTTAGAAGATATACTTACAGTTCAGAAGAACAAATCAAAATAACAACTCATTTGACAATGTCAATCGGATATCCTTCCTTTATTCCATGCCAATTCATGAATCTTTGACTTGTAAACAAAAACAAAAACATAAATAAATAAAAAATCATTGACTAACAAAATCATGAAGAACAAAAGTATTATTGACACAAACTAACATGACCTATAAAGTATTAACAAAAGACCAAACGTGTTGTTGATACCAACTAATATATTCCGATAATACACAACTAAATATATGCCCCTTTTATAACCCCTTATTTAGACCTTTCGAATGCAAACACAATTAAATGCGAATTGAATATGAAGAAATGTTTGCAATGTCAATACAATGCACCTATATAATTATTAATAAACATGTATGCTTTTACTACCAATGCAATGCACCTATGTAATCCAATCTTTATGCCTATTTATTTAGACTTTGGAATACCAATGCAACAATTAATATCTATCAGACATTCTACATTGGTCCACATTGATGGGCTCTGAATGAAATTTCCAACGGTATCTTACAGGCCCCGTAAATCTTCCCAGATAAAAAGTTATGGCCGTCTGAATAGGACATGCTCATTTAAGCCCTTTGGGTTTTATGCACGGACTTCTGACGTTCAGCTTGCTCTATGAATTCATCCTCTAGACATTCTACATTAGTCCACATTGATAGACTTCTAACAGGCTCTAAATGAGCTTTCCAATAGCATCTTACAGGCCCTGTAACTCTTCTCGGATCAAAAGTTATGGTTGTCTGAATGGGGTATGCTCATTTAATCCCTTTGGGCTTTATGCACGGAGTTCTGACATTCAGCCTGCTCCATGAATTCATCTGTTAAACATTTTACATTAGTCCACATCGGTGAGATCCGAATGAGATTTCCAACGGTATCTTATAAACCCCGTAACTCTTCCTGGATAAAAAGTTATGGCTGTCTGAATGGGACATGCTCATTTAAGCCAATTGGGCTTTACGCACAGACTTCGCGTTCAGCCCATTACATGAATTCATCTGCCAGACATTCTACATTAGTCCACATTGATAGACTTTTGACAAGCTCTAAATGATATTTCTAACGATATCTTACAAGCCTCATAACTCTTCCCGGATCAAAAGTTATGGCAGTCTGAATTGGGCATGCTTATTTAAGCCCTTTGACTTTACACACAGAGTTCTAACGTTCAGCCCACTCCATGAATTCATCTGTCAAACATTCTACATTACTCCATGTTGACAAGGTCTGAATTAGATTTCCAACGACATCTGACAAGCCTCGTAACTCTTCCCAGATAAAAAGTTATAGCCGTTTGAATGAGACATGCTTATTTAAGCCCTTTGGGCTTTATGCATGGAGTTCGGATGTTCAGCCCGCTCCATGAATTCATCCATCAAACATTCTACATTTTTCCATGTCAACAGACTCTGAATGAGATTTTGAACAGTATCCTATAGGCCCCGTAACTCTTCCTGGATCAAAAGGTGTGGCCGGCTGAATGGGCCATGCTCATTTAAGCCCTTTGGGCTTTACGCACGAAGTTTTGACGTTCAACCTGCTCCATAAATACCTCCGTTAGACATTCTACATAAGTCCACATCAACTGGCTCTCAATGAGATTTCCAACGGTATCTCACAGGCCCCGTAAGTCTTCCCGGATAAAAAGTTATGGCCGTCTGAATAGGACATGCTCATTTAGCCCTTTGGCTTTACGCACGGACTTCTGACGTTCAGCCTGCTCTATGAATTCATTTGCTAGACCTTCTACATTAGTCCATGTTGATAGAATTCTGACAGGATCTGAATGAGCTTTCCAATGGTATCTTACAAGCCTCGTAACTCTTCCCAGATCAAAAGTTATGGCCGTCTTAATAAGGTATGCTCATTTAAGCCCTTTAGGCTTTACGCATGGAGTTCTGACATTCAACCTACACCATGAATTAAACTATTAGACATCCTACATAAGTCCGTATTGATGGGCTCTGAATTAGATTTCCAACGATATCTTACAGGCCCCGTAACTCTTCTCGGATCAAAAGTTATGGCCGTCTGAATGGGGCATGCTCATTTAAGCCCTTTGGGCTTTATGTACAGAGTTCTGATGTTCAGCCCGCTCCATGAATTCATCTGCTAGACCTTCTACATTAGTCCACAGATAGACTTCTGACTGGCTCTGAATGAGCTTTCCAACGGTATCTTACAAGCCCCGTAACTCTTCCTGGATCAAAAGTTATGGCCATCTTAATGGGGCATGCTCATTTAAGCCCTTTAGGCTTTACGCATGGAGTTCTGACGTTCAACCTGCACCATGAATTCAATTGTTAGACATCCTACATAAGTCCACATTCCAACGATATCTTACATGCCCTGTAACTCTTCTTAGATCAAAAGTTATGGCCGTCTAAATGGGACATGCTCATTTAAGCCATTTGGGCTTTATGTACAGAGTTCTGACATTCAACCCGCTTCATGAATTCATCCACTAGACATTCTATATCAGTCCATATCAACGGACTCTGAATGAGGTTTTCAACGATATCTTACAGGCCTTGTAACTCATCCCGGATAAAAAGTTATGGTCGTTTGAATGGGACATGCTCATTTAAGCCATTTGGGCTTTACTCATGGATTTCTCATGTTCAACCCGCTCCATGAATTCATCCGCCAGACTTTCTAAGTTAGTCCACATTGATAGACTTTTGACAAGCTCTGAATAAGCTTTCCAACGGTATCTTACAGGCCCCATGTTAGTATGCCAAATGCTCCAAATTAATAACCTTACTAACCTAACTACTAAATTGCATATAGGTGTTGGGTTCATGCATTTTGGACATGGAAATGGAGAGAAAATGACGATCAAGATGATGGATGCAAGGTAGAGCACAAGCATAACACATAAGCCCAAAAAATTTCAAGGTAAGGATAAAATATTACCTACTCCTTTGCTTTTCAACACTTGAATCTTCTTTCTTGGAATCTTACTTCTTCAAGTGAAGTTGAAGAACCTCAAAATGTGATCCACACAAGTCAAGGAAGAGAGAACCATGAGAGTGAGAGAGAAAACGAGAGAGTGATTTTGCTTTAATTGATTCAATTCAATTAAAATGGCATAAAACTTAATTTATATACCATGGGCACAAAGTGTAATTTTAAATTGTTTTGGGAAGGCCTCAAACAATTTAAAATTAACTTGAGAATAAACATTTATGTCAAGTCCTTGGTTTTATGGTTAATTCATAATTAGACCAAATTTTAATTCCATTAAATATTCTAACCCTTTAAAATAAAACCAATGCACTTCTGCCCCCATCATTGAATCCAATTCAATAATAATATTTAATAAATCCTTATTACCCTTGGTAAGTGCTAGCTATTCATGGATAATCATTTCTCACCAGTACATTAATTCGGATGCAACCGTTTACGTCCAAACATCATTAACCTGATTAATGATATGTATTACTCTCTCTCCTTGAGCTTGGTTTTATGTGTGACCATTTTGGTTCTCTGTGATCTAGTCGTGGGCCCAATATCAGATTTTGATATGCTTCATTATAATTCTTTATAATCGAAACTCCCACTGATTATGGTAGACGTCTAGCAATGTTCTATAACCCCTAAACCACAATGAAGTGTAAACTCCAATGAATCTATTCTGATCGTACGTACCGTGTAGTCAAATCCCTCAGTTATCTAATCCCGATTAAGAATGGTTTATGGTATGTCAAAACTTTTAACTTAATCTTTAATCGAATTGTCAAGCGATACAATGGAACTCGTCAACATGAAACTACTTTTTATCTGACATTCATTATACTCTGGCCAAAGATTTCCCTTTTCCAATGTTTATTGACATTCGTCTGGGAACTCGAGATTGGACTATTTTGAGTTAACGGATCCCATCTTGACCATCACTTGTCCTCGCACATGAATAACATATGACCAAACTGGCTTATTACACAAGACATGACTAGTCTCGTGCTTATACACCATATGAACCATATGCATCCTATGTTGAATCCAACCGTGATGTCTTATGTTTAAGGATCAATGGTACACTAGCACGATCCTACGATGCATCATTGACCATATTCATACGATTCATCGTAATCGGTCGTATTCGATAAACAGTTCACTAACCGTTTATCCATGCTAATGCCTTTATGACATGTCTCTTATAATCACCTACACTAATACCATCACATGATATTCAATGGAGACATTCAGCATGCCTACTATGCAATGTTATTGCCCAATTAACATTACTTGCGTAGGGAATTCTTTGATGATTTGATCTTCCGAAGATTCGTGTCATCCGAACATTTCACATGCAATATTAAATATAATATAATATAAATGAAGCAGAAAATCAACATGTGAAATAAGAACACTTTCTTTTATTCATAATACATTTACAAGATATAATGTCCTGGAACCGACAACACGATTGGTTCCTAGGGCATACACTAACAAAACTCCCATTTGCACTAGAGCCTAATCGCTATGGTATCTAACACTCATCTTCTCAAGATGATAGTCTAACTGCTTTTATGTCATCGCTTTAGTGAGTGGGTCAGCTGTTAGAGTAAATGCCTTAGAGCCAATCAATTATTGTAGATTGACTCTTTGTAATAATGTTCATTAATCAATAATAAAAGGTATTTTTATTCTATATCGCGTAAATCATTATTATTGCAATATGTATTGATATATGTCCTTAGAATGGTAGAACCGTGACGAGGGTATCAAGTGTTTCAAATCTTGATAGTGAGAACCCTATGAGCACATATGGTGGCCATTCTAGAAACGTCCGTAGCCCTAGTATTATTCTGAAGTAAGGGCACAGATAATACGGTAAGGCTATCATAGTGTTGAATGACCTTGTCGAAAGGCAATGACTGATCTCACTTGTCAAGGTTGTTTAGTGACAACCTAGTGCAACACATGGGTGTTTGCTGTAGGCGATTATACCGTAGCAAGTTCACTGGATTGACCCACCAGAGGATTCCATATGGATGGTAACCCCAGTGTCTATGGAACAAATCCTCTAACGAATGATGGTGCATGTGATCCTTAGACTTGAGATCACCGGAGCGCCTTGTGCACCGATGGTGCAGTTTGACACTAGCCTAACGCAGTTCTTTTTAGAGTTGTCAATACGGTGGTGATTGGTGCATCAAGGAGTGTATCAAGACTATGGTGGATTGACAGAGGATTCATCACTCCTGGGTACGGGAGAAGTTATCTCACGGCACAATTCAGTATATGGCAATGACACTAAAACTGTGGCCACAGTGGGATTGAGTTGTTGCTCTATCCGGATTATAATATAGGTCATTGGTCCAGGCCTGAATACATAATATCGAGTAACCGAAGGTTGACACTATTTCTATGCCTTCGTCTCGTCGAGATAACGAATGATGAAAGGATCGAATTGTACGGTAACCATATCGTTGACAAGTAGCTACTTTGCTGAATCCGAATCTATCGTGTGGCCATAATGCCTTGCTAGGGGCCAATCTTGGTATGTGTATAAGTGAGACAATTAATTGGTGTTAATTACGATACTATACACTACCGGTATGATGAGAAGCCTATGGGTCACACATATAGAAGATAATTTAAGACTCAGGAAGAAAGAAGGGCGTTTTCGTCTTTTTGGACGAAAGGGTATTTTGGTAATTTCATAGTGCAATTAAATTTGCTGAGGTCGTAGCCTTTATTTAATTTGTTAGAAAAATTAAATAAGTGAAATTACGTTTAAATATATGTTCGCATATATTTAAATAAATTATTATTATTGTTAAATGTTAATATATATATATATATATATATATATATATATATATATATATATATATATATATATATATATATATATATATATATATATATATATATATATATTAATTGTTTTTAATTGAAATAATGATGAATTAAATTAAAATATCTAAATGGGAGTGTTTGGCAAATTTGGGGGTGTTTATGGAATAGGGCAACTTAAATTGGACTATAAAAGAAAAAGTGTTAATTGAAGAAGTGTGTGTTATTTTATTATTTCATTCTTCATTTGAAAAAGATAGAAAACCTCCAGCCTCAAAACTCTCCCACGCCACTTTTACTGTTCCATTGAAAACAAACACTTTTTGTTTTTTTCTTCTTGATTTCTTAAAGCCAAGGAGGATCTAGCAAATCCCTCCTTGGTTCTTGTTGATTGTCTTCGTGTGGACCTCTATGGTTCGATCCTGCACTTGGATCGGTAGCAAACACGTTCAGAGACAATATTGGTGGAGCCTCCAAACGTGGGTATGGTTTCTTAAACCTTGAACTGATTTTTGCAGATTTGATTATTTTATATAAACTGTGATTTTTGTACCCGGATCTTGGTTCTAAGGAACGATCCATAGAGTTTATGTTTTTGTTTTTCCGCTGCGCAACTGGGTCGTTTACTAACATCAGCTACATTCTCTGTCGAAGGTGTTTTCTGTACCAAAATTTCTCCAGCTCCAATGAATTCTCTCAAAATGTGATATTGACGCTGAATATGTTTTGACTTTTAGTGTGCTCTTGGCTCATTTGCCTATGCAATAGCACCAGTATTGTCATAGTACAAGGTTATCAGATAAACCATGTTTGGAACCACACCAAGTTTAGTCATGAACTTGCGCATCTAGACAGCTTCCTTTGCTGCTTTTGAAGTGGCAATGTATTCAGCTTCAGTTGTGGAATCGACAGTAGTTGATTGTTTAGAACTCTTCCAACTGACTGCTCCTCCATTGCATGTGAAAATGAACCTGGATGTAGACTTTCTATCATTCACATCTGATTGGAAATCAGAATCAGAGTATCCTTCAATTTTCAACTCTAAACTTCCATAACTTAGTATTAGATCCTTAGTTCTTCTTAAGTACTTAAGGATCGTCTTAACAGCTGACCAGTGTTTTTCCCTTGGGTCGAACTGATATCTGCTTGTAACACTCACAACATATGCAATATCAGGCCTAGTACATAGCATAGCGTACATGAGACTACCTACGGCTGAAGCATAGGGTATTCTACGCATCCGCTCACGCTCCTGATCAGTCTTTGGACTCATATCTTTTGAAAGATGAATTCTGTGACTACAAGACAAAATTCCCCTTTTGGAGTCTTGCATGCCAACCGTTTCAACATCTTTTCTATGTATATCTTCTGGGATATGAGCCTATTAATCCTTTCGTTCTATCTCTATAGATACGAATTCCTAGGATGTAGGTCGCTTCTCCTAAGTCTTTCATGGAGAAAGTTTCGGATAACCACAACTTAACTTCAGTCATCATCCCATTGTCATTTCCTATCAACAGTATGTCATCTACATACAGTATGAGAAATATGATTGCATGATCCTTTGTCCATTTATAAACACAGGGTTCATCCGGATTCTTTATAAAACCAAACGTTTTGATTATTTCATCAAACTGAATGTTCCAACTTCTTGAAGCTTGTTTTAACCCGTAAATGGATTTATGCAACTTGCACACTTTATTTCTTTTAGCACTGGATACAAAACCTATAGGTTGTTGCATGTAGATATTTTCCTCAATAAATCCATTGAGGAATGTTGTTTTGACATCCATTTGCCATATCTCATAATCATAGTGTGCAGCTATGGCTAGCATAATTCTGATGGATTTAAGCATAACGACTGGTGAGAAAGTTTCCTCATAATCCAACCCTTGTTTTTGAGTATAACCTTTCGTAACTAGTCTTGCTTTATAGATCTCTACATTTCCATCTTTGCCAATCTTTCTCTTTAAGATCCATTTACATCCAATAGGAACTATTCCTTCTAGAGGATCAACGAGAGTCCATACTTGATTAGCATGCATGGATTCTATCTCAGAATTCATAGCTTCTAGCCATTTTCCAGAATCAATATCTAATATCGCTTCTTCATAACTTCTAGGATCATCCCTATGATTAGCTTCTCCAATCATAATAGATTCAAAAATCTCTTCATGAAGTAACCCATATCTTTTTGGAGGTCAAGATACTCTAGATGATTTACGAATCGAAACCGTTTTAGGTATTAATGTTTCTTGAGAGGGACCACCCATTTGAGTATTTTCGGTCTGAGGCTCCCCGGACTCTTCCTGGAGCACAATTTTTCTTCATGCACCACTCTCTTCTAAGAACTCTTTCTCAAGAAAATGTGCATTCCTACTGATCGAAATTCGTTGATCAGTGTGGAAGTAAAAATAATATCCCAAACTATTTTTGGGATACCCTATAAACCGACCTTTCTCAAATTTAACGTCCAACTTTTCTGTCTTGACAATCTTGACATAAGCTGGACAACCCTAAATTCTCATATATTTGAGACTGGGAGGTTTACCATACCATATCTTATATGGTATCATCTCAATAGATTTAGATGGTACCCTATTCAGAATATGCACAGCGGATTCAAGGGCAAATCCCCGTCCGTAAAACTTACCATTGATCGTACCATATCCAATAAAGTAAGGTTCCTCCTTTTAGACACACAGTTATGTTACGACGTATACGAAGGAGTCAACTGGGATATTATACCATTCTCCTTTAGAAAATCTCGAAATTCTGTACTTAAGTATTCACCACCACGATCTGATCGCAGAGTCTTAATACTCTTTCCAGTCTGTTTCTCTACTTCATTCTTAAACTCTTTGAACTTTTCAAAGGATTCAGATTTGTATTTCATTAAATACAAATATCCGTACCTAGAATAATCGTCGGTAAAGGTAATGGAGTATTGAAAACCTCCTCGAGCCATTTCATTAAATGGTCCGCATACATCTGAATGTCCAACCTCTACTAATTCTTTGGATCTTTCCCCTTTACCCTTAAAGGGCGATTTGGTCATTTTTCCTTGAAGACAAGATTCACAAATTGGATAGGGTTCTGAACCCAATAGGCTTAAAAGCCCATTTGCTTTTAACCTGATTAACCTTTTATCTCCTATATGACCTAATCGATGATGCCAAAGTAATTTTGGATTAATTTCATTTCGAGATCTCTTATTTGTAATGGTATTAATTATGTCATAATCATTCATTACCAAAACATACAAACCATTTGTATCAATTGCTTTGCCAACTAATTCATTTCCAAAATAAATTAGACATTCATTTCCATTAAATTGTATTTTGTAACCAGATTTACATAAAACATAAATAGAAATGAGATTTCTAGTTGCTTTGGCAAAATACAAAGTTCTGTACAAATACAAAATGTGCCCTGATGGCAATGTCAAATGGCAAGTCCCCACTGCATCGGCCGCAACTTTTACTCCATTTGCCATCTTCAAAATTATTTCACCTTTTAACAGTGCAGAACTATTCTGCAATGCCTGCAATGAAACACAAATGTGAGATGTAGCATCTGAATCTAATATCCAGGAATGATCATTTGAACTGACATTTAATTCAAATTCTATAACATAAGAATGGAACATACCTACTGGAGCTTTCTTCAAGCTCTTCAGATAAAGAGGACAATTCCTCTTCCAATGTCCATCTTTCTTGCAGTGGAAACACTGGCCTTTATCATTGACCTTTTCTTTGCCCTTCTCAGTCTTAGAAGCATCCTTCTTAAAAGGCCTTTTCTGTGGTCCAACTTTTGGACCTTTCTTTTGCTTCCATTGCTTCTTCTTAGTCTTACTAGAAGAAGCTGCAAAAACATCCTCTTGCCCCTTTTCCTTTCTTCCCTGCTTATAGAACTATTGAATCTCATTCGACAGTTCTGCAAGAGTGCGTTCAATCCTATTGAGATTATAATTTGTGATGAAGGGCTTGAAACTTGGTGGAAAGGATTGTAGAATCAAATTCACCTTAAGACTGTGTGGCATCACAATCTCAAGTGTACGCAATTGCCCTGTAATATTACTCATTTTCATAACATGATCATCTGGGGCAACTCCCGCCCTAAGCCTTATTGTGAATAGTGTCAAACACAATTCGTATTGCTTCACCACTGAGTTCTCACCATACAACTCTTGTAAATGGATCATTATCTCATTCGCACTTTCCATCTTTTCATGCTCAACTTGGAGCTCAACATTCATTGATGCTAGCATGAAGGTTCGAGCTCGTAAGTCATCCTCCTGCCACTTATTGAAAATTTCCTTTTCTTGCGGTGTGGCATTAGGAGACAAAGAAAGTGGAAGGGGTGCTTCCAAGACATACCCGACTTTTTCAGAATTGAGAATAATTCTCAAATTCTTTAACCAATTATTAAAATTAGGTCCGATCAGCATATTGTTATCGAGAATCCTCAAAAGCAAGTTATTGCTCATTTTTGTTAACTAAATATCGCAAAATACCGAAAGAGACTGCAAGGAAAAATATAAGTTTTATTAGTGTCTTGTAAATTCAAACCCTTTAATGCTAATCTTATTAGCTCCCACTATTTTATTCAAATCCCATTCTCCCCTAAATGATGATTTGGAAATTTCGTTGGAATAAATTTCTAGTGGGGAATCAAATTCTTATTAAATTTAATTAAACCTCACATAATAGAAATATTGGTCAATTAAATTTAACAAGTAGGAAACTATTTCCTTTTATATCACTATATAAGGTATGATTCAATCCTTGCCTCTAGTTTTGGATACCTCACATAATGGAAATCTTGGTACGCTAGACTAGTTAAATCCAACCCATTATGCTTTCTTAAAATAGAATTCCCATTATACCCTCACATAATAGAAATCTTAGGTATTATGAAATTTTTTATCCAAGAACTAAGACAATTAATTCCATGTCATAAAATTAGCATCCCTCACATAATAGAAATCTTGGGATCTCTAATTTTATGCCAAATAATTAATTGGCCCATAATGGAAGGCTTGGATCTAATATTGTTTGTTAGGGAGATTATTAGGTTTAACCTTCGATTAAAAAATGTTTTACATTTATCACATTCATTAATTCAAATGCATCCATATAAATATAAAACATGGTGGGATGATCATGGGGTTTTGGAAAATACATCCTAATTAGGTAAACTATATATTCACCTAATTCTATTACTCCCTGCGGATCTTCATCCGGTGATTGATCAGATCTCCATCCTCCGTCCGGTCGTACGATTACATAAACCAATTTAGGACACGTAGGCCTGGATAACAAACTAATAATAAAATTAATTATTAATTACAATCCATTGAAAGAATATTACATGCCCAAATATCAAATATTTTTGGGAAAAATAAATATACACCTATGATCATCCTCTAATTAATATTCATCCATCACATTAATAAATATTGATTCAATCAAGGGCATATAAATAAATATTTATGCAAATTGCAATATTTATAAATAAAGGACTTCATGTAATTAATACATAAAAATATGCCATGATTGAACAAAGGGTACATGCATAATTTTACTACCCTTAAACTTATAATATCATTATATTATGCATCATATAATAAATACTCTCACATCATGTCTTATCCAATTAAGAGCCATATGACAAAACACAACAACTATGCATTATAAAAACCATTTGTGATTTACGGATATATACAAATTCATCAAATTAATGCCATTCACTTAACCTTCATCCAATAACTATGATATGGCCGAATGTGATACTAATTTGCATCAATCATGCATTCAATTCTCACATGATTTTTCAAGCAAAATTCATAAGGAAACACATATTAATCACCATTAAAACATGCCTCTTTCACATATACAATTTATGCATGGAACAAGCTTAAACACTAACCTTAATCAACATGCAAACATTTGCATTCACAATACAATCCAACCCAAATGCATTTATACTCCATTATATCACATATAACTTCTTAAAAATGCATTCAAAGTACATTATGCATCCAAATAATGTTTGGCTGAATTCATCCCTCTTCAAAGTCATCAAACTTGCATCAAATATGCCTATATTACACATGCATGTATCATATGAATGTGATATATTCATATTTAGTCAAAAATGCACAAAAAAAAAAAAAAAAAAAAGAAAGAAAAAAGAAAAGAAAAGAAAAGAAAAAAGAAAAATGATGCATGCGACTTTAAGAACAAGAAATTTTGTATTCAAAATATCAAAATTTCAACAAGCATGTCAATAAGCATGCATGTCATATATCCATCATCAAATGTATTCCAAATACACAAGCTCAACATGCACTCAAAACCGAGAGATACCCATGTCCAAACCAAGCCATTTTTCACCAAAAATGCTACATGCATGCATGAATTTAAACATGCTCTGATACCATTGTTTGGGTTCATGCATTTTGGACATGGAAATGGAGAGAAAATGGTGATCAAGATGATAGATGCAAGGTAGAACACAAACATTTCACATAAGCCCAAAAAATTTCAAGATAAGGATGGAATATTACCTACTCCTTTGTTATTCAACAGTTGAATCTTCTTTCTTGGAATCTTACTTCTTCAAGTGAAGTTGAAGAACCTCAAAATGTGATCCACACAAGTCAAGGAAGAGAGAACCGTGAGAGTGAGAGAGAAAATGAGAGAGTGATTTTGCTTTAATTGATTCAATTCAATTAAAATGGCATAAAACTTAATTTATATACCATGGGCACAAAGTGTAATTTTAAATTGTTTTGGGAAAGCCTCAAACAATTCAAAATTAACTTGAGAATAAACATTTATGTCAAGTCCTTGGTTTTATGGTTAATTCATAATTAGACCAAATTTTAATTCCATTAAATATTCTAACCCTTTAGAATAAAACCAATGCACTTTTGCCCCCATCATTGAATCCAATTCAATAATAATATTTAATAAATCCTTATTACCCTTGGTTAGTGCTAGCTATTCATGGATAATCATTTCTCACTAGTACATTAATTCTGATGCAACCGTTTACGTCCAAACATCATTAATCTGATTAATGATATGTATTACTCTCTCTCCTTGAGCTTGGTCTTATGTGTGACCATTTTGGTTCACTGTGATCTAGCCATGGGCCCAATATCAGATTTTGATATGCTTCGTTATAATTCTTTATAATCGAAACTCCCACTGATTATGGTAGACGTCTAGCAATGTTCCATAACCCCTAAACCACAATGAAGTGTAAACTACAATGAACCTATTCTGATCGTACGTACCGTGTAGTCAAATCCCTCTGTTATCTAATCCCGATTAGAATGGTTCATGGTATGTCAAAACCTTTAAGTTAATCTTTAATCGAATTGTCAATCGATACAATGGAACTCGTCAACATGAAACTACTTTTCATCTGACATTCATTATACTCTGGCCAAAGATTTCTCTTTTTCCAATGTTTATTAACATTCGTCTAGGAACTTGAGATTGGACTATTTTGAGTTAACGGATCCCATCTTGACCATCACTTGTCCTAGTACATGAATAACATAAGACCAAACTAGCTTATTACACAAGACATGACTAGTCTCGTGCTTATACACCATATGAACCATATGCATCCTATGTTGAATCCAACCGTGATGTCTTACGTTTAAGGATCAATGGTACACTAGCACGATCCTACGATGCATCATTGACCATATCCCTGCGATTCATTGTAATCGGTCGTACTCGATAAATAGTTCACTAACCGTTTATCCATGCTAATGCCTTAATGACATACCTCTTATAATCAGCCACACTAATACCATCACATGATATTCAATGGAGACATTCAGAATGCCTACTATGCAATGTTATTGCCCAATTAACATTACTTGCATAGGGAATTCTTTGCTGATTTGATCTTCTGAAGATCCGTGTCATCCGGACATTTCACATGCAATATTAAATATAATATAATATAAATGAAGCAGAAAATCAACATGTGATTCGATTAAATCCTATATTCTGACCAATAACCACAACGAAAACAACAGAAAAATAAAATAAAATAAAATCCTAAACAGCAAACATGACAACAGAATAATGAAAAGGGTTGTAGTCAATGCAATCTAAAGTGAAACGAATAAATCTCCAATGGAAGAAAAAATCAAATAAAAAACAACCAGTTCTCGATTCTAGATCCACCTACACATGCATTAGACATGAGCTAACCGTAACATTATTCTATCCCGTTATTATGGAATTATTGACCCTAGGAAACAAAAAGCTCAGTTACCTGAATTTTCCCTTAATAGTCACTACTGGAATAAGCTTTTCAATTAGATCCTAACCCTTGAACAACTTAGAATAAGCTCTCTAAATTTAATTCAATGGCAGCCTTAAGCATTAGGAAAATAGATCAGTCTAAACAACAATCACGCAAGATCGGATTGTTAAACTTAGGTTATGTTATTCAAGGTGATAGATTGAGAACTTGTCCATAATCATCTATCATCATGTGTTACTCATTGAATAGAAAGAGGACAATTACGTATCACAATTCCTAATTCTAACAGATAAAATTCCGATTAAACAATTTAGCAAGCCATTACTAAATCACCCAAACAAAAACCATAAACAATTAAAACAGAATAACATAAACAATTCCAATAAGAAAGAGATTAAAAACAATGTTATTGAAGTTAAGTTACACCAATGACATGAATTCAGGCTTCAAAATCCCCTTGAACTGAAGAAGAAAGATCAGCCGCCCATATTGACGTAGAAAGTAAAAAAACAAAAAAAAAAGCATCCCATGTCGTTTTCTCTCCCCCATTTAACCTAAAAACTCATAAATAAATAACGTGATTTTCCTCCATCTTACCCCAGGAAAAACAAAAATTACTTTCCTAGACCTTTCCTAAACGATAGACTTCCAAAACTGTCAATTCCTTATCAGATATGGAAAACAGAATTCGTAATCCAGCTTGCACCAGGATTCTCACAATGTAAAAGAACTTTTCTGGGCTTGGTCACTTCATAAAAATTGTAGTCCTGGATGTGTAGATGAATTTGGGCTTTCGAATCACCTGCTTTCGATATCTGAAGCTCCAGTTAGGCCCATTCGAAGACTCAATACTCAGCCAAGAAATCTTTCCGCAAATAGGATTCCAGGTCCGGTTTTGCAACAACTAATGAGGGCCCAAACGAACTCGGATTCTCACCCATAATACCTTCTTGGAAGCTTTGATTTGTCTACTTTAATTTTTCTGAAGAACACTTTTGCAATCGAGAAATCTAACGCCATGAAAAACTTGAAAAACGCAGCACTGGTCAGAATAACAAAAAAATATGGAATTTCCTAATCTTTTCTCAATTGTTTCATGAAGTCTATCCAAATATGCCAGACTTACAAAATAAACTCTAATCAACTCAACTAGACATAAAACATAACAAAAAACATAATATGGAAGGAATAAAAAAAATATATAAATTACACTCTTATCACGGAGTCTGTAAGATACCGTTGGAAATCTCATTCAAAGCCCGTCGACGTAGACTAATGTAGAATGTCTGATGGATAAATTCATGGAGCAAGCTGAACATCAGAACTTCGTGCATAAAGCCAAAAGGGATGAAATGAGCATGCCCTATTCAGGTGCCATAACTTTTCATCTAGGGAAGAGTTATGGGACTTGTAAGATACCGTTGCAAAGCTCATTCAGAGCCCGTTAGAAGTTTTGTTGACATATACTAACGTAGAACATCTGGCGGATGAATTAATGGAGTGGGCTAAATGTCTGAACTCCATGCGTAAAGCCCTAAGGGCTTAAATGAGCATGTCCAATTCAGACGGCCATAACTTCTCATCCGGTAAAACTTACTTGGCCTGTAAGATACCGTTGGAAATCTCATTCAGAGCTTGTCGACGTAGACTAATGTAGAATATCTGACAGATGAATTCATGGAGCCGAATGAACGTCAAAACTCTATGCGTAAAGCCCAAAGGGATTAAATGAGCATGTCCCATTTAGAGGGCCATACCTTTTCATCCGGAAAAAGTTACAAGGCCTGTAAGATATCGTTAGAAATTGCATTCAGAGCCCGTCGATGTGGACTAACGTAGAATGTTTGATGGATGAATTCATGGAGCAATCTGAACATCAGAACTCCATGCGTAAAGCCTAAAGGGCTTAAATGAGCATGCCCCATTCAGACGGCCATAACTTTTCATCCGGGAAGAGTTACGGGGCCTGTAAGATACCGTTAGAATCTCATTCAGAGCCTGTCAATGTGGAGTAATGTAGAATATCTGACGGATGAACTCATGGAGCCGATTGAACATCAGAACTCCGTGCGTAAAGCCCAAAGGGCTTAAATGAAAGCATGTCCCATTCAGACGACAATAACTTTTCATTCGGGAAGAGCTACAGGGCCTATAAGATACCGTTGGAAATCTCAATCAGAGTTCGTCGACATGGACTAATGTAGAATATCTGACAGATGAACTCATGGAGTGGGCTGAACATCAGAATTTAGTGCGTAAAGCCCAAAAGGCTTAAATGAGCATGTCCCATTCAAACGACCATAACTTTTCATCCGGGAAGAGTTACGGGGCCTGTAAGATACAGTTCAAAATCTCATTCAGAGCCTCTCAATGTGGAAGTAATGTAGAATATCGGACAGATGAACTCATGGAGCAGGCTGAATGTCAGAACTCTGTGCGTAAAGCCCAAAGGGCTTAACTAAGTATATCCCATTCAGACAGCCATAACTTTTCATCTGGGAAGAGTTATGGGGCCTCTAAGATACCGTTGAAAATCTCATTCCGAGACCGTCAATGTGGACTAATGTAGAATATCTGACAGATGAATTTATGGAGCGAGATGAACATCAGAACCCCGTGCGTAAAGCCCAAAGGGCATAATTGAGCATGCCCCATGCAGCCGACCATAACATTTCGTCCAGGAAGAGTTATGAGGCCTGTAAGATACTGTTGGAAAGCTCATTCAGAGCCTTTCAAAAGACCACTAATGTGGAATAATGTAGAACATCTGGCAAAAGAATTCATGGAGCGGGCTAAACGTCTGAACTTTGTGCGTAAAGCCCAAAGTGCTTAAATGAGCATGTCCCATTCAGACGGCCATAACTTTTCATATGGGAAGAGTTACGGGGCTTGTAAGATATCGTTGGAAATCTCATTTAGAGCCTGTCAATGTGGACTAATGTATAATGTCTAATAGATGAATTCATGGAGCATTCTAAACATCAGAACTTCGTACGTAAAGCCCAAAGGGCTTAAATGAGCATGCCCGATTCAGACGGCCATAACTTTTCATTCAGGAAGAGTTACGGGCCTGTAAGATACCGTTGGAAAGTTCATTCAGAGCCTGCCAGAAGTCCATCAACGTGGAATAATGTAGAATGTCTGGAAGATGAATTCATGGAGCGGGCTGAACATTAGAACTCCATGCGTAAAGCCAAAAAGGCTTAAATGAGCATGTCCCATTCACACAACCATAATTTTTCATTCGGGAAGAGTTACGATGTCTGTAAGATATCGTTCAAAATCTCATTTAGAGCCCATCAATGTGGACTAATGTAGAATATCCGACAGATGAATTCATGGAGCGGGCTGAACGTCAGAACTCCGTGCGTAAAGCCTAAAGGGCTTAAATGAGCATGTCCCATTCAGATGGCCATAACTTTTCATCTAGGAAGAGTTACGGGGCTTGTAAGATACCGTTTGAAATATCATTCAGAGCCAGTCATCATAGACTAATGTTGAATGTTTGATAGATGAATTCATGGAGCAGGCTAAATGTCAGAACTCCATGCGTAAAGCCTAAAGGGCTTAAATAAGCATGCCCCATTTAGAGGACCATAACTTTTCATCCAGGAAGTGTTATGGGGCCTGTAAGATATCGTTGGAAAGCTTATTCAGAGCCTGTCAGAAGTTTATCCATGTGGACTAATGTAGAATGCCTGGTGGATGAATTCATGGAGCGGGCAGAATGTTAGAACTCCATGTGTAAAGCCTAAAGGGCTTAAATGAGCATGTCCCATTTAGACGGCCATAACTTTTAATTCGTGAAGAGTTACAAGACCTGTAAGATTCCGTTGGAAATCTCATTCAGAGCCCGTTGAGTGGACTAATGTAGAATGTTTGACAGATGAATTCATGGAGCAGGCTAAACTTCAAAACTCTGTGCATAAAGCCCAAAGGCCTTAAATAAGCGTGTCTCATTCAGATGACTATAACTTTTCATTTGAGAAGATTTACGGGGCCTGTAAGATACCACTGGAAATATCATTCAGAGGACGTCAATGTGAAATAATGTAGAATATCTGACGAATGAACTAATGGAGCGGGTTGAATGTCAAAACTTTGTGCGTAAAGCCCAAAAGGCTTAAATGAGCATGTCCTATTCAGACGGCCATAACTTTTCATCCGGGAAGAGTTATGGGGCCTGTAAGATACCGTTGGAAATCTCATTCAGAGCACTTCAAGGTGGACTAATGTAGAATATCTAATGGATGAATTCATGGAGCACGCTGAATGTCAGAACTCTATGCGTAAAGCCCAAAGGGCTTAAATGAGCATGTCCCATTTAGACGGTCATAACTTTTCATCCGAGAAGAGTTACAAGGCTTGTAAGATATTGTTTGGTAGCTTATTCAAAGCTCGTTAGAAGTCCATCGATGTGGAATAATGAAGGACATCTGGTAGATGAATTCATGGAGCAGGCTAAACGTCAAAACTTCGTGCGTAAAGGCCAATGGGCTTAAATGAGCATGTCCCATTCAAATGTCCATAACTTTTCATCTAAGAAGAGTTACAGGGCTTGTAAGATACCTTTGGAAATCTCATTCACAGCACATCGATGTTGACTAATGTAGAATTTTTTTGGGTGAACTCATGGCGCATGCTGAACATCAGAACTTCATGCGTAAAGTCCAAAAGGCTTAAATGAACATGCCTCATTCGGACGGCCATAACTTTTCATCCGGGAAGAGTTACGGGGCAATTAAGATACTGTTGGAAAGCTCATTGAGAGCCCGTCAGAAGTTCATCAATGTGGACTAATGTAGAACCTCTGGTGAATGAATTCATGGAGCGGGCTGAACGTCAGAACTTCATGCATAAAGCCCAAAGGGCTTAAATGAGCATGCCCCATTCAGACAGCCATAACTTTTCATCTGGGAAGAGTTACAAGGCCTGTAAGATACCATTGGAAAGCTAATGCAGAGCCCATCAGAAGTCCATTGATGTGGTCTAAAGTAGAACATCTGGTGGATGAATTCATGGAGTGAGCTGAACGTCAGAAATTCATGCATAAAGCCCAAAGGTCTTAAATGAGCATGTCCCATTAAGAAGACCATAACTTTTCATTTGAAAAGAGCTACGAAGCCTGTAAGATACCGTTAGAATTCTCATTCAAAGCCTGTCAATGTGGTCTTATGTAAAATGTCTAATGGATGAATTCATGGAACAGGCTAAACATCAGAACTCCATGTGTAAAGCCAAAAGGGCTTATATGAGCATACCCCATTCAGACGGCCATAACTTTTCATCCGGGAAGCGTTACGGGCTCTATAAGACACTGTTAGAAATCTCATTTTGAGCGTATCAAGGTAGTCTTATGTAGAATGTCTGATGGATGAATTCATTGAGTGGGCTGAGTGTTTGAACTCCGTGCGTAAAGCCCAAAGGGCTTAAATGAGCATGCCCCATTCAGACCGCCATAACTTTTCATCCGGGAAGAGTTGCGGGCCCTATAAGATACCGTTGGAAAGCTCATTCAGAGATTGTCAGAAGTTTGTCAATGAAGAGTAATATAAAAAGTCTATGGATGAATTCATGGAGTGGGTAGAATGTCCAAACTCCATGCGTAAAGCCCAAAGGGCTTAAATAAGCATGTCTAATTTAGACGGGCATAACGTTTCATCCAAGAAGAGTTACGCGGCCTGTAAGATACCATTGGAAATCTAATTCAGAGACCATCAACATTGACTAATGTAGAATGTCTTACGATGAATTCATGGAGCGGGTTGAGCGTCATAACTCCAAGTGTAAAGCCCAAATAGCTTAAATGAGCATTCCCCATTCAGACGACCATAACTTTTCATCCGAGAAGAGTTACGGGGCTTGTAAGATACCATTAGGAAAGCTCATTCAGAGTCTGTCAGATATCCATTGATGTGGACTAATGTAGAACATCTAGTAAAAGAATTCATTAAGCAGGCAGAACGTTAGAACTCCGTGCGTAAAGCCCAATGGGCTTAAATGAGAAGGTCCCATTCAGACGGCCATAACTAGTCATCCCGATAGAGTTACGGGGCCTGTAAGATACTGTTAGAAATATAATTTAGTGTTAGAGAAGATGCCCTAACTCTTTGTAATAATGTTCATTAATCAATAAAAGGCATTTTATTCTATATCGCGTAAATCATTATTATTGCAATATGTATTGATATATGTCCTTAGAATGGTAGAACCGTGACGAGGGTATCAAGTGTTTCAAATCTTGATAGTGAGAACCCTATGAGCATATATGGTGGCCATTCTAGCGTCCAGTAGCCCCAGTATTATTCCGAAGTAAGGGCACAGATAATACGTAAGGCTTATCATAGTTGTTGAACGACCACTGTCAAAGGTAATGCGATCTCACTTGTCAAGGTTGTTTGGTGACAACCTGGGTGCAACATATGGGTGCTTGTTGAAGCAGAATATACCGTAGCAAGTTCACTGAGACCCACCGAGGATTCCATATGGATGGTAACCCCAGTGTCTATGGAATAAATCCTCTAACGAATGGTGGTACATGTGATCCTTAGACTTGAGATCACCAGAGCGCCTTGTGCATCGATTGGTGCAGTTTGACACTAGCCTAACGCAGTTCTATTCAGAGCTGTCAGTACGGTGGTAATTGGCTACATTAAGGAGTGTATTAAGACTATGGTGGATTGATAGAGGATTCGTCACTCTCGGGTACGGGATAAGTTATCTCATGGCACAATTCAGTATGTGGCAATGACACTAAAACTGTGGCCACAGTGGGATTGAGTTGTTGCTTTATCCGGATTATAATATAGGTCATTGGTCTAGAAACCGAATACATAATATAGAGAGTAACCGAAGGTTGACACTATTTCTATGCCTTCGTCTTGTCGAGATAACGAATGATGAAAGGATCAAATTGTACGATAACCATGTCGTCGATAGGTAGCTACTTTGCTGAATCCGAATCTATCAGGTGGCCATGATGTCTTGTTAGGGGCCAATCTTGGTCTATGTATTAGTGAGACGATTAATTGGTGTTAATCGCGATACTATACACTGCCGGTATAATGAGGAGCCTATGGGTCACACTCATAGAAGATAATTTAAGAGCCAAGAAGAAAGAAGAGCGTTTTCGTCTTTTTAGGTGAAAGGGTATTTTGGTAATTTTACAGTACAATTAAATTTGCTGAGGTCGTAGCCTTTATTTAATTTATTAGAAAAATTAAATAAGTGAAATTACGTTTAAATATGTGTTCGCATATATTTAAATAAATTATCATTATTGTTAAATGTTAATATATATATTAATTGATTTTAATTGAAGATAATGATGAATTAAAATAAATATCTAATTAGGGGGTGTTTGGAAACATGGGGTGTTTGGGTTGGAACCTAAGCCCATTCCATATGGGAATAGGGCAAGTAAAATAACAATATAAAAGAAAAGTGTTAATTGAAAAATAAAGAGAGTTTTTTTATTCATTCACTATTCATTGAAAAGTGCAAAACCATACAGCCCCATTTTCTCTCCCATGCCAGATTTTGATTTAGCCAAAATCAAATACTCATTTTCTTCTTTGTTTCTTAAGGCTAAGGAGGATCTAGCAAATCCCTCCTTAGTTCCTTGCGATTATCTTCGTGTGGACTATGTCGGTTCGATCCTACACTTGGGTCGATAGCAAAACGCTCAAGGAGAAAGTTGGAGGAGCCTCCAAACGTGCGTAAGATTATTGAACCTTGAATCTGATTTTCTGCAAATTTAATTTATATACTGTATAAACTGTGATATTATACCCGGATCTTGGTTCTAAGGAACGATCCATGTCATTTATGTTTTTTTGTTTTCCATTGCGTAAGTGGGTCGTTCACTAACAGTGGTATCAGAGCCTCGGGTATTAATTTCTACAGTTTGTTGTATGATTTATAACATGTATTTGGTTGATAACATGTCATTTTTGAAAAATCTGCAAAAACTACAAAATCAGAAAAATCTGTTTTTGGATGAATGATTCAAATGATAAAATGGTTTATAATGTGTTGATGGATGTTATACTGGTTGGTTGATATCCTGGTTGAACGTGTGTGCGTTCGATTTGATTTAGATTGGTGTTATTACACAAAAATTGCAAAATAACGCGAACTGTTCATATTAGGGATTTCCAAGTTTCGCCGCGGCCAGTGTTCTCTGGAATTTTTTGCCCCGGTGAAGATAAAACCTTCATCGCGGCGAAGTCTGTAGCTTTCCCAATTCTGTATTTTTTGCAAAGGGACTAATCTACAGTTTTTAATAACCTATAAAGCCAATAATCATTCTACACATAAAAGAGGGTAATTAATTAATAAACCCACCCAATTCAAAAATTGATTGTTTTTGAAATGTATGCAATGTATTTGTTTGTATATCGCATGGTGTCCGGTACGTGAGCCTTAGAACTAAGGGTGAATGTTTTAAATTTTTGGGTATGTATGGTTGTAAATTTATTAAATAAGGCCTACGTGTCCTGCCTTTCTCTTCTTCTCAATGTACATTCTCTTCTCATCTCATTCCCCTCGAATGTAAATCGAGGTTTCTAAATTTATTGATGTAAATAATTTTTATAATTATTCTTATTGTAAATTTAAATGATATTTTTGTAATGTACTTGAAGACGGACCAAAGGATGAGGCAACCATACTCGAAGACTCAAGATATTTATTATAGGACCCTTAGGTGACCCACCAATTCCTCTAGGCTCAAGGAAATCAGTTTAGTTGGGCCATGTACCGGCACGTTTTATATTGTGTTTAGAATGCATGCTAAGGTTGAATGTTGAATAACATGCCAAACAATGTCATTCTAACAAAGATAATAATCTGGTGAGACATTAAATAACAAACCCTCAATTAAAGTATATTAAGTCACGTAAGTCTTCCATCACCATGGTTTTAATCAAACCATTGTTCGTCGAAACCTTGTTCGCCAAAGCAAATGGTACACTTCTACCAGTGGGAGGTTAAAATGCATTGGAGTTTTCCTTAATGGTGATGGGTCGACTTAAAATGATGGTTTTGCTTGTTCGCTGAAGCAAAGGTTGATAAACACGTCATAGGCATAGTAGAGCAGTACACAAATTGTGTGTACATGGTGACATGTATTGTCCACTCTATTGATACTGAGAATCACACTTGAGGGCAACGGTTGGAGCCATTGGATTGTGTGATTGGCTTGCTGGCTTTTTTGCATTTGAGGTTGATAGTGGGAGCTATCAACTGGTGTGGATTAAGTTTGTTGTCCTACCAAATCAACTCATTTTGGCTTGTTCGCCAAAGCGAAGGTTTGAAATGGGCCGGATGGGATCTCAGTCCACTAGGAAAGTCAACGGCCTTTCCCGAGTTAATAGTGAGGGCTATTGGCTTGAGTAAAATAGTTAGAGTATCGTTTAATAAAAGACCATATTAAATAATAATGAACTTTATAATAACTTTATCTTTCTGCAATTATAGATTCACCAAAATGAGCATTATGAACCTGCGATGAAAGAAAACAGGTTGGATGGATCCAATTTCTCAGACTGGTATCGTAATCTTCGGATTATACTCAAGTCGTAAAAGAAATTGTATGTCCTTGAAAAGCCATACATGGTCGAGCCCGATCCCGATGCCACTCAGAAGTTAAGGATACTTATCAAAAGTTCCTTGATGATGCTGATAGCGTTCAATGCTTGATGTTAGCATCGATGACACCTATGCTGCAAAAGCAGCGTGTGAATATGGATGCTTCTTCCATTATTCTACACCTCAGGGAGCTTTTTGAACAAATGCTCGACATGAGAGGTACAAGGTGTCAAAAGCACTGTTTGGGAGTTGTCTGACTAAGGGTGCCTAAGTTGGCCCTTATATGCTCAAGATGATCGAGCACATAGAGAGGCTTGAGACTTTGGGATGTGGCTTGGATGCAGAATTAAAAATGGATTTAATTCCGCAATCCTTGCGACTCTTTATGCTCCGCTTCATAATGAATTTCAATATGAACACGATGGAGAAAAACCTTGTCGTAACTTTTGAACATGCCGAGGATTGCGAGAAAGGGACTTGAAAAAAGTCCAAGCATCTTTAAGGTTGTTCGCTAGTAAAACGCAGGAACCAAGGCGGAACGGCAAGGGTAAGGCCAAAGCCCAAACCCAAGCCCAAGCCCAAGCCGAAAGGACAGTTACTCTTCGGGCTCCCGAGAGTGGCATAGGGAAGGGCAAGGTAGTTCCGTTCTTTTGTGGCAAGTCGGCCCAGGACGGAGGAAACATTGCGAGGTTTCTTTCCGCAAGCAAGAAGAAGTCGAGGCTACGACTTCAGTATTTTTATGATTGAGATTAATTTCTCTCCTCAACATCTTGGGTCATTGACACAAGATGTGGTACTCACATTTGTACTGATGTGCAGGGACTAAGGCAGAGTAGAGTGCTTGCCAAGGGAGAGGTGGACCTACCGATCCGTGTTTCCTACAACATGCAAATGTAGCAAGTATACTAGTCGCACAAGTAATAGAGTGATGAGTGAGTATCGTTCCCACGAGGATTGTTGCTAAGCACTAAGTTTTCACCGCCCCTTTTGTGGTTAAAGCAATTGAATTCTTTTGGATTAAAGGGAACAATTTAAACTATAACTAAAAAAAATTTACTAAACTAAAAGTAAACTATGAAGGCAAGAATTAAAATATGGATAAAATCAATTCAAACAAACGGGTAGGGTTTTGACTTCATTCGGACTCTATGGGTTCTTTCTAAAGAATTAAACTAAATTCATATTCACATGCATTGATTGTAAATCGAACTCTCTAAAGTGTCAAACATACCTTCTCAGGCTATGTTTTCCTACTCTTCCCTATTAACCTTCCACACCCAACAAGTTGAAGGTTAATAAATCTAAGCTCATTAAGCACAAGAATCCTAGATTGATTTCATTGGTTCTTGAATCTATCTCTAGCATCCAATACTACAATGGTGATTACCCAGAAGCCTAACATGATTCATTTCTCAATCTCATCATGTTCATCACATATAAATAGTAAATTCAGAGTAATCACATAATCAAAGAAAAATCATATGAAAAGAAGAACAATCTATTACTTAACCCATGAAATTATGAATTACAATCAAAACCCTAACCCAAAATAGGTTAGTTCATGGTTGAATCAACAATACAATCAAAAGAAATGAAAATACCAAAATTCAACATAATGCAAACAAGAGAAAAGACAAGAAATCTCCCCAAATGACGAATGCACTGGTTTAATCTCGAATCTTCACCCTTTTTAAATCTAAATTCGCCCAAAAATGAACCTAAGAAAATGTAAATAGCTCCAAACCCTACTTGAAGATGAACCCCTCGGAAAAAAAGACTAAGTTTTTCTTTATACCTTGCCCAAAATCCTAAGAAAACACTAAAAAGAAAAGGGGTAAAAATTCGTGCGTTTACAAAAGCGGAGAATGCGAGACTTCGCGCGCGAAGAAGGAATCTTCAGGTAGGGCGTCGAAAAGAAAGCTGAATGCGTGCATAGTAGGCTCATTTCGTGGCCGAAAAACTGAACAACCTTCACCGCGAAGCTTCTGAAGAATTCGAAATTACGAGATTGCCTTCCGCTTGCTTCTTTGCTTGAATCTTCGATCTTCTGCTCTCCCTTGGGAACAAGCTTCATCGTGCTTGATTCTCGCCTCTTAACTCCTTCCAACTTCGAGATCCGCTTGCTTTTGAGTCCGTAAACTCCAAATCTCTTTTATTCACTCAAAATGTCCATTTTAACTCCGAAACACGAAATTCAAGGAATTAAGTAGCAATTCAGGCATAAATGAACTAAGAAGTATCTAAAATCCGGCCTAAAAGCTTAAATAAACTAGTATAATCCTCGGATTATCAAGGACCCCCAAACTAGGGACATGCTCGTCCCCGAGCATCAGGTACAAAACAAGATAAAAGAAAAACACAAATGTTCAAAAACACAAAATAGCAAATGACAAAAATTGAATAAGAGAAACAAGAGACGCGACTTACAAAACAACTGCCTAGAATTTATACCAATTTCAAAAGTTGTTGCAAAATTATTAATAGAAAAATTTTTAACACTCCAAGAAGTTATAAGTTGCATCGACTTTCTTTCTCAATTGGTCCCCCGAGTAGGTAATCTCCATTTCAATCCACCTTCCGACTTCCCGGATTATTTTATACAGGAATGCAAAGTTTATCAAATAGTGGCAGACTTCATAAGCCTAAATATCGAACTACTCTCCACTAATGAGGACTAGACAAAGATAAGAATCAAAAGGTCTTTATAAGCTTGTAATGCTAAGCTCGGCTAATGGGTTCCAAGAAAAAGGATAGGAATAACCAAGTAAGAGAACTCGGTTTTCCTCATGCAAATACTCAAATCAAATCGAACTCCACTTCTTTTCAACCACAAATCCACGTGTCCACTAATTTACAACTCTCAAACTTGTATCTTTCTTATTTCTGATACCATATATTCGGCAAGGGAAGTGCATCTAAGGTGTACGTGGCGTTGTTATACCAGAGGTCGCCAAGTCCTGCTTAGGCGCTTTTTTAGGCTAATTAATGGTTTCAAACCGAGATACCCCTTAAACTTGGCAAAAGACTGGGGTGAATGGGATCGCTATAAGGGTGGCCGCCCGTTCAAGGTTTTTTTTTTTTTTTTTTTTTTTTTGAAAAGAAAAACAAATCAATTGACTTGAGGTGAACTACCTCTCTTGTTTTTATTGCCCTTCTCATAACCCCCAAACTATTCTTTTAGTTTATTCGTACAACTCTTCCCGTTCTTTGTGTTTGCATTAGGATCGAATTCTCCTACGGGTATGACAGAGTGTTCAGGGTATAAGGATCGACAATTTTTGGGCTGCCAATGATTCATATGGCTCAAATGGGTGACTAGGGACAATTTCATTCATGGGTCGGCTAGAAAGGTTCAAACGTTCCAAAAAGAATGTCTAAATCATCTCTTCAACCATGCCTAATCCTAGAATTTCGCCTCAAGCACTTCTCTACTAGGTTCTAAAGTCCACCAACATTATCAAGGCTTTACCTAAGTACATAAAATGAATCTAAGCATGCCGAAAAAGTGAAAATGGTGGTTGAACCACTCAACAAACCTCAATCAAAATCCAATCAATAAACATAAACTTGAAGCAATGCTTAACATTTCTCAACAATAAAATTGCAACAATCCTATTCTCATCATTGATTTATACAATTCATCATCGGCAAAAACAATCAAACTAAGGAAAAATAAACGAAAGTTCAAAAAATTTCCAATTTTCGCATTTCAACAAAAGGTGACATTGTCCCCAATGTCCCATTACGCATAAATTAGGAATAGAAAATTAAAAATAACAAAGGTACGAGATAGTTCCTTGCTTAATCCGTGAAGTTTCGCTCCACAGTGCACACTCGGTCTTTGACTTTTTCATCACCTAACATCTGTCAAAACAATTTAAACTGTGGTGTCCATTGTGTTAGCAAAAATTCATCAACCAAATTGAAAATATTACAACCTAATCTCGTCCTTGCAACAACTACAAATTAAAAGAAAATGAAACAACGAAAACAACTACAACAATCCAAAACAAAAATATAAACTGAGTTTAGTTTTTGAAATGAAAAACAAAATCAACTAAAAACAAAGAAAAACAAAACAGGTGTTTTGGTGCTCATTCTTCGCCTCCCTCGTCTTTCTCTTCCGACTGAGTTCCCATCCACTATCCGAATCCCTTACCACCCATTGGAATTCCGTAGTGTCAACGCTGGAGCTTGTTGAAACTACTCTTCGCATATCATACATCATCCTGGGTCCGATTAGCCAACCAATCCCCGACGCTTTGCCATAACGCTTCATCATACCCATCATCCGTTGTATCATCTCCTTCCGTAGTCGTGGGAGCCAGAGGATGTGACAGGCCTTGTGTGGTTCTCTCCGTTGTTCCCCGGCTCTTGGTTGCTCAACCGGACGCTCAAGATGTTTTTGAAAATAATATGAATCGAGGATGGGGGACAGCACGAATACGTTGCTCATCATCATACACCCCTCGCCCCAAAGGGGCCTTTAATGCACAAGGTCGAATGAGATGTGGGAAAGAGTAACTTGATCGCCCTAGTTTGGCTTTGGCATGATGAATGTTGTTCAAGATAATTCGGCCCCACATTTATACTCTTTTCGTGGCAATAGAATAAAGCAATAATGCCTTCTTGTAAGTTACCGTGATATATAAGCGTAAGCCCCATCAACCTCGCACTAACAAAATCACCACAATGAGCTTTACCTGTCAAATAAGTTTCCTTAATGGTCTTCTTTTGTTTCTTCGACATAGTCCAAGTTGCATCCGGTTTTGCAATGATTGGAAGAATGATACTATCTTGAAACTATGACATCCTAAACCTTGCGTACTCATCCCGATCAATCCTAGGCAGGGTATAAAACTCATTGATCACGCCTTCGTAAATGGCACATCAACCCCTCTCACAAATGCGCACCCTCCTCACAATCCGGGAGGTTGGCATAAAAACTCCCTTACTAAATGGCCTCTGCCAAAGCCTTATGTAGAGCACTCATAAATAGTTCCCATTGCCTCCCCTCCCCGACTCCGGGTCCCAAAGCCTCCGACTCGCGGTCAATCCATGCTCAGAATAAAGTCCTTATCTTTTCTTTGATAAAAGGGCCTGATATCGCTTTCGGGCCTCTCACTCATGAAGCGGTTGTCCACTTTCTTTCCTTTTCCCTTGCCCTTGGATGGAACCTTAACTTTGAGCGGCATGTTTCCAAAAACTATACTTTAACTCAACAATGCAAACCCACAAATTCAAACCTAGGTGGCCTATGACAAATAATCCAATCCTGCAAAAATTTACAACACTTCCAAAAATTCGCACTTAGATCCCCAAACTACGATTTCTCCAAATTCAACAAAACATTCCAAAACTCAAAACCCACACTCCTCAATATCACAACATGCACAATCAACCCTTCCTTAACAAAATGGAACTCACAAGCACCCAAAAATTCACAACTCAACCAACAATCAACTTTTTCAGATCTACAAATCAAAAACCTCGAAACCCCGTGCGAAAAAAAAGTTTAGGAACTTGAGATCTTATCAATACAAAGGATTATTCGCCACCAATTTACCCTGAATCAGCCCAAATTGGAAAGCCCCAAATTTCTTGAACTTAAAAATCTCGTGCAATTTTTCGCAAATTTTTTTGTTGAAATGAGTTGTTTTGGTGTTTAGGAGGGTTAAGGAGTGAGAACTTTGGTTGGGAAAACACTTGGAAGGCAAAGGATTGAAATTGGAAAATTTTTCTCTCAAATGGATTTGAAAAGTTGCATGAAGAATGAAGGAAGAAAGTGGGTATTTATATAAAACAATTGTCGTCGTGGTGAAGTTCTTTGTTCGAAAACCCTAAATTTAAACTCCAGCTCGCCGGCGAAGATAAATTCTTCAGGGCTAAACTTACCATGGCTAACGCCCTTGGTGAGGAAAAAAATCTTTGTCGCGCGAACTTGCCTTGATGAAATTTCGTCCCAACCCTGCCCTTCCAGGACTGATGAAGACAAATTCTTCGCCGAGGGCGAAAAGCTTTCTTCGAATAGCTGAACATATTTTTCAGGTTGCTTCACCCCGGTGAAGAACAATCTTAATCGTGGCGAAGTCTGGGACTTTTCAAAACTCATTTTCACACAATGTACTTCGCCCCGGCGAAGTCTGAAGCATTTTCTTTCCTTGCATTAGCTGAAAACTTCACCCAAACAAACACCCAAAAACACACAAATTAAAAAAATCATTCAAACTCATAAGAAAATCTAACACATTCAAACACAATGAAATGAAAAAATAGAAAAAATTAAAAACACTTGGGTTGCCTCCCAAGAAGCTCTTGTTTATAGTTGGTAAGCTCTACTCTCTCAATTTTTCACGTCAGTCCTGATTATCCAAGTACATCACATCCCGGAATTTTCCCTTGTGCTCGAGCTACTTTTGCTGATGATCTTTTTCAGCGGTTCTGTGGGAGAGTTTCACCACCCCATTTCCATCCCTTGGTCATTACTTGGTGGTTCAACCCCTCTTCTCTGATGCTAAGTTTTTTTGACTTTCCTTCACCCTTTTGTTGAGAGATCTGTTCCTTTGTGAAAACACATCTCCCGACCGTGGGCTTATCTTAGAATTTTGTGCAACCCTTTCCGCCATGATCCTCACTCTTGAACTGATTCGTGACAATACACCTTTAATTTCCACCTTAGGATTGTTCGTGGAAGGTTTCATTTGCCTGGTCCACACATCGATTTTTAAACATGTTTAGGTGGGAGCTTCCTCATTGATTCAAGGGACATTAAATGTTATTTCTTCATCTTGCATCCTCATGATCAACCTTCCTTCTTGAACGTCGATTAAAGCTCTTCCGGTAGCCAGAAATGGTCGTCCCAAGATAAAAGGAATTTCTTTGTCTTCTTCCATATCCAACACAAAGAAATATGTAGGAAAAATAAACTTGTCCACCTTAATCAACACATCCTCCACAATGCCCCTCAGATGCTTTATTGATCGATCTGCAAGTTGCAAGCATATGGTTGTCGGCTTCACTTCACTAATTCCTAATTTCCTGAAAACTAAAAAAGGCATAAGGTTAATGCTAGCACCTAGGTCACATAAAACTCGATCCCAAAGTGATATCTCATATAGTGCAAGGAATAGTAAAACTCCCTAGATCTTTGAGTTTCGGGGGCAGCTTCTTTTGTAAAATGGCACTGCATTCCTCCGTGAGCATCACCGTTTCCTCATCTTCTAACTTTCCCTCTTGTTTGATAAGATTTCCTTAAGAAATTTTTGGGTAGCTTCCGGCATTCTGTGCAATGCATCGCAAAAGGAATGTTAATATGTAGTTTCTTAAACGGGCAATAAGAAATTTAATAAAGCTTTTTATTTATCCCTGATTCTTTTCTTTTAAAACCGAGTCTTTGAGGAAAAGGTATGGGTGGTGTGTGATGCGCTAACTCTGTTGGTATCTCTGGGAATGACAATTTCTCTTTTCCTTTCTTTTTCCCCTCTCCCGCTCGCTCATCTTTCCTGCTGGTGGTTTCTCTTCAAGCCAATGATTTCTTCATCAACTTCCCCTCATCGATTCTTCATTTTTCTTCGATGGATTTTCCTTCCTTTCCTTGGTTTTTCCACCTCTTTCTAAAAACTGCCCCACTTCTCAACGAAATTGCATTTACTTGCTCACGTGGGTTAGTCACCGTGTTGCTTTTTGGCAGAGATCCCCTCCCCATTTCTCATTTAACTTCTCACCAATTGCCCCATCTCGTACCTCAAGATTCCGAATAGACGCCCTGATTTTTGAAATTGCCCTCATCTCATTCATAAAACCTATGGTCTCCCTGCATGAATTTCCCCAAACATGTCCTCCAACTTTGTCACTTCTTGATCTCCCGGTTGATTATTAACCCTAGTTGGTTATTTGGCAATGTCCCTTGGTTCCATTGATTATTTTGTTGGTTCCGATTGTCCCCTGCCGATTTGGATGATGCTCTACCCTGGATTGTATGTGTTGGAGTACGGGTTGTTTGGGCTGCTCGATTTCTTGCCAAGTAGTTCACTTGCTTCCGATGATTGAGATGACAAAGCAAAATGTGTTCCCCACTTGACACTCGCCTTGCTCACATGGTTTCCCTTTGCACAAAAATCACAAGTTAAAGTTGAGGTGCTTGAATAGAGTTTACCCGCATACTTCCCAATTATTTTTGAAGTGCCGTGAGTGGGCCTGAGATGGCTGAAGGCATCAACTTCATGAAGACCCTGTAGATTTTCTTGATATCACCTCTCTCATTTGGTCTTTTGATAGTTGTTGCTTGCCAAAACTCAAGCAACCTCATAAGCCTCCTCTCGGTGTCTTATTCTCAAAGTTCCTCCCGATGCGCATCCACTATGGTTTGCATGTTACCCACCCATCGATCCATTGTAGAATGTTTGGACAGAAGCCAAAGCGGCAACCCATGTGTAGACATTTCCTCATCAATTCCTTGTACCTCTCCCAAGCCCTCATACAATGACTCCGGATTCATCTGTAGAAATGATGTAATATCATTTCTTTCGATCCTTGATTTTCTGAGGAAAGAACTTGTCGAACTGCTGCTAGATCATGCCATGTGTGATAGTTCCCGATGGTAGTGCCATTAACCATCCCTTTGCTTTATCCCCTAATGAGAATGGGAATAACCTCAACCTAATGGCGTCATCTGACACTCCGTTCGACTTGAAGGTGTCACAAATTTCAAGAAGTTCGCAATATGCCTGATTCGGATCTTCCTTCAAATCACCATTAAACCTTACCGACTGCTGGATCATCTGGATGATTGTTGACTTTTTTTCAAATGTGTTGGCTTGGATAGCTGGTCTCGTAATGCTTGAACCACTGCCATTAACTGTGGGAACTGAGAATTCCCTTAGTGTCCTGTTTTTTGGTTAACCCGCCATTTCAATCGACCTATTTCTTCCGATTCAAACCACTATATCCTCTTTCTTTCTTCTCTCTCTGTTAAGTTCGTCCTAGCAATTCTCTCAATCTCGATCAACGAAACCTGGCTAACGTCCTCGCTCTTCACATAAAGCCGCAAAACAAAATAAAAAGGGGGCGAAAGAAAGTGAGATCACAAACCAAGCTGAAAATTAAAAACAAGAGTAAAATAGACAATGATGAAATCAAAAATTAAAACTCCAATCTAGCTAGCTATAGAAAAACTCAATGTTAACATAAAACTCAATCCCCACAGGTAAGCAGGGCGCCAAAACTTGATGCGTGTTTCCTACAACATGCAAATGTAGCAGTATACTAGTCGCACAAGTAATAGAGTGATGAGGTGGAGTATCGTCCCACCGAGGATTGTTGCTAGCACTAAGTTTTCTACCGTTTTCAGTGAAGCAATTGAATTCTTTTGGATTAAAAGGAGCAATTTAAACTATAACTAAAACAAAATTTACTAAACTAAAAGTAAATTATGAAGGCAAGAATTAAAATATGGATAAAATCAATTCAAACAAACGGGTAGGGTTTTGACTTCATTCGGACTTCCCCTATGGGTTCTTTCTAAAGAATTAAACTAAATTCATATTCACATGCATTGATTGTAAATCGAACTCTCTAAAGTGTCAAACATACCTTCTCAGGCTATATTTTCCTACTCTTCCCTATTAATCTTCCACACCCAACAAATTGAAGGTTAATAAATCTAAGCTCATTAAGCACAAGAATCCTAGATTGATTTCATTGGTTCTTGAATCTATCTCTAGCATCCAATACTACAATGGTGATTACCCAAGAAGCCTAACATGATTCATTTCTCAATCTCATCATGTTCATCACATATAAATAGTAAATTCAGAGTAATCACACAATCAAAGCAAAATCATATGAAAAGAAGAAGCAGTTCTATTACTTAACCCATGAAATTCGAATTACAATCAAAACCCCTAACCCAAAATAGGTTAGTTCATGGCTAAATCAACAATACAATCAAAAGAAACGAAAATACCAAAATTCAACATAATGCAAACAAGAGAAAAGACAAGAAATCTCCCCAAATGACGAATGCACTGGTTTAATCTCGAATCTTCACCCTTTTTAAATCTAAATTCGCCCAAAAATGAACCTAAGAAAATGTAAATAGCTCCAAACCCTACTTGAAGATGAACCCCTGGAAAAAAGACTAAGTTTTTCTTTTATACCTTGCCCAAAATCCTAAGAAAACACTAAAAAGTAAAGGCCGTGTGTTTTACAAAAGCTGAGAATCGAGACTTTCGCCGCCTGGCGAAGGGGAAGGAATCTTGTCGCGGCGACAAAAGAAGCTGAATCTGGTGCATGACTGGCTCATTTCACCGCGGCAAAGAACAACCTTCGTAGCGGCGAAGCTTCCTGAAGAATTCTAAAATTAACTGATGCCCTCCGTGCTTCTTTGTTTGCTTGAATCTTCGATCTTCGGTGCCTCCCTCCCTAGGGGGAACAATCTTCATCGTGCTTTTGACTCGCTCTAACTCTCCCAACTTCGAGATTCGCTGCTTCCCGAGTCCGAAACTCCAACTGCCTTTATTCACTCAAAATGTCCATTTTAACCCTCCGAAAACACAAAATGTAAGGAATTAAGTAGCAATTCAGCATAAAATGAACTAAGAAGTATCTAAAAATCCGCCCTTAAAAGCTTAAATAAACTAGTATAATCCTCGATTATCACCTATGAGTTGGAAAATGGAGCACGTGTAGCCTTGCGTTAGGGTTGTAGGGGACTTCTGTTGTCTTTGCTTACGGGCTTGTTATTGGAACTACATCCTGTATCACGTACTATTTCTAGAAATATTATTTCAAATATCCAGCCTTTGATAATATAGGGTATCATTTGAGATATCTAATGGATTATTGTCCTTTAGTTTGAATGGTATTCTATTTGGAATTGCAAGGTTATATAATGGATTATATGTTCTGATTTAAACAATAAAGATATTCTCAATATTGAAACCAAGAAAGCTAAACATAGCGATCAAAACCGACATATCTCCTGTGTTGTAGATTGTGTCATGTTAACAAGACTTGCATTGCAAAAACTTCAAAGGTATAGAGTTTGGGACCCCTTTTGACTTTCAGTTCCATTTGAGGTATGCGAGTCCATGCCCACCCGTTAGGCAAAATGACCCAAGTTTCCTTTCACAAGACAAGGTGAAAGGGAACCTCTGTGATTAGGGCATCATCCATAGTGATGTATGTGATCCACTAACTGAAATGATGCGAGAGGTGGATATTCATACTTCATCACATTTCTTGATGATTTGAATTTGAGTAGTATAGGTTATGTCTACTTTATGAGACATAAATCTGAAGCCTTTGATAAATTCAAGGAATTCGAATGAAGTCTGAAGAATATGTTGGGAAAAAGTATTAAAGCTCTTGAATCGGATCGGATGAGGTGAATACTTAAGCTTAGGGTTTTCAAAGTACCTTGAGATGTGGGATAGTATCACAAGGCTCACCCCTTCTTATACACCCCCAACACAATGAAAGTGTTAAAAAGGAGGAATAGAATTCCTTACTTGGACATGGTTAGGGTCCATGATGAGTTTTAGTGATTTACCCATCGTTAGGGGTTATGCCCCACCCGAGCTGCGACTCACGTTTTGAAGGCCGGAAGTGTGGACCGGGTCAAAGTTCCTGTAGATAAGACTCCCATATGAGCTTATGGAGTTGGGCGAAAGCCCTTAACTTGTCGATCTAAGGATTTGGGGTTGCGAAACTTATGTTAAGAAATTGACTTGAACAGTTGGGCCCAAAATCGAGTAAATGTATATTTGTGGGGTATCCAAAGGATACTATTTCTACCACCCAGAAGAGTGCAAAAATTTTTGTTGCTTCGATCCGTGTCCTTCCTAGAAAAGGAATATTTTCTAAGAAGTACTAGTGGGGAGAAAACTAGAACTCGATGAAGTTCTAGAACCACAAAATATACTAGCGAGAAGGACGGAATGATGTGCCATAGGGAAGTGGTTGAACATCATGGGGAGGAGGTTACTACACAACTTGTGGATCAAAGTGAACCACCTCGTAGCACAGAGCTACGAGATCTAGGGGGAGAGTATGCCAGAGCCCAGAGATATGGTTATCTCGTGACTCATCATGGTGATGTACTAGTCTACCAAGCAGTGAACCCGAAGAACCTATGAAGATGCTATATTGGATCTAGATTTACATTAAATGGCTTGAAGCCATGAAATGCGAGATGGACTCCATGTACCGAGAACCAAGTGTAGGTGCAGTGATGGAACCATTTGAAGGGGTAAAACCCATTAGGGTGTAACTAGGTCTTCAAGAAAAAAGAATGACATGGATGGCAACGTGCATACTTATAAACCACGGTGGTTGCCAAAGGTTTCAAACAAATTCATGGCATTGACTATGAAGAAACCTTTTCGCCGGTTGCCATGATTAAATCCATCCGATTATGCTTGCAATTGCCTTGCATATCATGACTATGAGACTTGGCAAATGGATGTCAAAGGGCCGCTTCCCCTGAACGAGAAACCTTGAGGAGGATGTGTAACCTGATGGTTTCATTCTTGATAGTCAAGCTAATAAGGTATGCAAGTTACAGAGATCTATTTATAGACTCAAGCAAGCTTCAAGGAGCTGGAACATTCGCTTTGACGAAGCCGTAAAAGAATTCTTGGGCCTTTTATCAAGAACGAAGATTTGGAGCCCCGTGTTTACAAGAAAGTGAGTAGGAACGTAGTAGCATTCCTAGTATTGTATGTCGATAACATACTTCTGATTAGGAATTATATACCGAACTTGCAGTCGGTAAAGACTTGGTTATCCAAGTGCTTCTTCCATTAAGGACTTGAAGAAGCGCCCTACATCCTTGGAATAAAGATCTATCGTGATAGATCGCGTAGGTTGCTTAGCCTAAGTCAGAGTGCATATATTGACAAAGTACTGAAAAGATTCAGTATGGAAGAATCCAAGAAGGGATTTTTCCGATGTCACATGGTGTTTATCTCTCTAAGGAATTGTGTCCTAAAACACAAGATGAGAGAGATATAGATGAAGATTCTCCCATATG
The DNA here is from genome assembly GCA_026225825.1 of Pistacia integerrima. Lineage (NCBI taxonomy): Eukaryota > Viridiplantae > Streptophyta > Magnoliopsida > Sapindales > Anacardiaceae > Pistacia > Pistacia integerrima. The sequence goes on along the minus strand of CM047739.1, from coordinate 6,603,002 downwards.
CATCGCAATTGGATCCATCATGTATGCCATGCTATGTACTCGGATTGATGTCTCATGTGCTTTGAGCACTTGTAGTAGATATCAATCGGATCCAGGTGAGAGTCACTAGATGGCTGTCAAGAATATTCTTAAGTACCTGAAGAGGACTAAGGATATGTTCTTGGTTTATGAAGGGGAAGATGAGCTCACTGTAACAAGATACAGTGATGCTAGTTTCCAAGCGGACAAAGATGATTATCGATTGCAATAAAGGTTTGTATTTTGTCTCAATGGCGATGCAATGAGCTGGAAGAGCTCCAAGCAAAGCACCGTGAGCAGCACTTCTGCAATGCAGGCCGAGTATATTGCACTGTCAAATGCGGCCAAAGAGGCAGTCTGGATTAAGAAGTTCATTACTGAACTTGGTGTGGTTCCTACAATTATTGATCCTATAGACATCTATTGTGACAACAATGGAGCAATTGCTCAAGCCAGGGAACCACGGTCTCATCAAAAGTCCAGACACATACTCAGACGATTCCATCTTATCATGGAGATAGTTGAGAGGAAAGACGGTGCGAGATTAGTAAAGTGCATACTGATGACAATCTCGCAGATCCACTGACAAATCCTTTGTCGCAGCAGAAGCATGAAAGGCACTTGAGATCATTTGGTATTAAATACATGAATGATTGGCTATAGTGCAAGTGGAAGATTGTTAGAGTAAATGCCCTAAAGCCAATCAATTATTGTAGAATTGACTCTTTGTAATAATGTTCATTAATCAATAAAAGGAATTTTATTCTATATTGCGTAAATCATTATTATTGCAATATGTATTGATATATGTCCTTAGAATGGTAGAACCGTGATGAGGGTATCAAGTGTTTCAAATCTTGATAGTGAGAACCCTATGAGCACATATGGTGGCCATTCCGAGAAATGTCCAAGTAGCCCCGTTATTATTGCGAAGTAAAGGGCACGAGATAATACGTAAGGCTATCATAAGGTGGTTGAATGACCCCACCCTGTCCAAAAAGGCGGTTGATTGATCTCACTTGTCAAGGTTGTTTGGTGACAACCTGGTGCAACACATGGGTGCTTGTTGAAGGTGGATATACCGCAGCAAGTTCACTAGATTGACCCACCAGAGGATTCCATATGGATGGTAACCCCGGAAAGTTGTCTATGGAATAAATCCTCTAACGAATGGTGGTACATGTGATCCTTAGACTTGAGATCACCAGGAGGCGCCTTGTGCGCCGATTAGGTGCGGTTGACACTAGCCCTAAGCGAGTTCTATTGAGTGTCAATCTTGTGGTGATTGGCTGCATCAAGGAGTGTATCAAGACTATGGTGGATTGATAGAGGATTCATCACTCCCGCGTACGGGATAAGTTATCTCATGGCGCAATTCAGTATATGGACAATGACACTAAAACTATGGTCACAGTGGGATTGTGTTGTTGCTTTATTCGGATTATAATATAGGTCATTAGGTCCAGAAACTGAATACATAATATCAAGAATAACCGAAGGTTGACACTATTTATATGCCTTCGTCTCGGCGAGATAACAAATGATGAAAAGATCGAATTGTACGGTAACCATAGCGTTGACAGGTAGCTACTTTGTTGAATCTGAATCTATTGGGTGGCCATGATGTCTTGCTAGGGGCCAATCTTGGTCTGTGTATTAGTGAGAAGATTAATTGGTGTTAATCGCGATACTATACACTGTCGGTATGATGAGGAGCCTATGAGTCACACATATAAAAGATAATTTATGAGCCAAGAAGAAAGAAGGGTATTTTTGTCTTTTTAGGCGAAAGGGTATTTTGGTAATTTTATAGTGCAATTAAATTTGCTGAGGTCATAGCCTTTATTTAATTTATTAGAAAAATTAAATAAGTGAAATTACGTTTAAATATATGTTCGCATATATTTAAATAAATTATCATTATTGTTAAATGTTAATATATAAATATTAAATATATATTAATTGATTTTAATTGAAGATAATGATGAATTAAAATAAATATCTAATTAGGGGGTGTTTGGAAACATGGGGTGTTTGGGTTGGAGCCCAAGCCCATTCCATATGGGAATAGAGCAAGTAAAATAACACTATAAAAGAAAAGTGTTAATTGAAAAATAAAGAGAGTTTTTTTATTCATTCACTATTCATTGAAAAGTGCAAAACCCTTATGAACTGTTTTTCTTCTCTCCCACGCCAGATTTTGGTTTAGCCAAAATCAAATACTCATTTTCTTCTTTGTTTCTTAAGGCTAAGGAGGATCTAGCAAATCCCTCCTTAGTTCCTTGCGATTATCTTCGTGTGACTACGTTCGGTTCCGATCCTACACTTGGGTCGGTTAGCAAAAGCGCTTAAGGGACAAAGTTGGAGAAGCCTCCAAACATGCATAAGATTAATTGAACCTTGAATCGATTTTACGCATATTTAATTTATATACTGTATAAACTGTGATATTATACCTGGATCTTGGTTTTAAGGAACGATCCATGTCATTTATGTTTTTTTTGTTTTTTGCTGCGTAATTGGGTCATTCACTAACATTTAGAGGCCATCAACATGGACTAATGTAGAATGTCTTACGGATGAATTCATGGAGCGGGCTAATCGTCATAACTCCATGCGTAAAGCCCAAAGGGCTTAAATGTGCATGCCCCATTCAGACGGCCATAACTTTTCATTCGAGAAGAATTACGGGGCTTATAAGATACTGTTGGGAGGGTTATTCTGAGTTCTGCGTAAATCCATCGATGTGTAACTAACGTAGAACATCGCGGATGAATTCATGGAGGTCCCAATAAGGTCAACTCGCGCGTAAAGCCCAAAGGGCTTAAATGAGCATGTCCTATTCAGACAACCATAACTTTTCATCTAGGAAAATTTACAGGGCCTGTAAGATACTGTTGGAAATCTCATTCAGAGCTCGTTGATATGGACCAATGTAGAATGTCTAATGGATTGAATTCATGGAGCAGAATGTCGGTAACCCAAAGAGGCATGCCCCTTTTATTCTGATTGCCTAACTTTTCATCCGGGAAGAAAGGTTACGAGGCCTGTGAAAATACCGTTTGGAAAGCTCATTCGAGCTGCCGGAAGTCTATCAATGGGAACCAACATAGAATGTCTAGCAGATGAAATCATGGATGGGGCTGAATGTCAGAACTCCGTGCGTGAAGCCTAAAGGGCTTAATGAGCATGTGCTATTCAGACGACCATAACTTTTCATCTATGAAGGAGTTACTTGTCGTAAAATGCCAGTTGAAATCTTATTCGGAGAAGTCTGGCCAATGTGGACTAATACAAAATATCTTACAAATGAATTCATAGAGTGGGCTGAACATCAGAACTCCGTATGTAAAACCCAAAGGGCTTAAATGAGCATGCCCCATTCAGACATCCATAACTTTTCATCTAGGAAGAGTTACGGGACCTGTAAGATACTATTGGAAAGCTCATTAAGAGCCTGTCAGAAGTCCAGTGATGTGGACTCATGTGGAATGTTTGGCAGATAAATTCATGGAGCGGGCGGAACCGTTCCAGGAACTCCGTGCATAAAGACGAAAGCTTAAGGCAGGCATGTCCCAATCGGGAGGAACGGCTATAACTTTTCATCCAGGAAGAGTTACGGGGCTTGCAAGATACCGTTGGAAACCTCATTCAAGGCCCGTCCGAAGTCCATATCGTGGACTAACATAGAACATCTAGTGGATGAATTCATGGAGTGGACTGAACGTCAGTAGTCCGTGCATAATCCCCAAAGTGCTTAAATGAGCATTCCCCATTCAAACGGCCATAACTTTTGATCCGGGAAGAGTTTTGGGGCTTGTAAGACATCGTTCGAAACCTCATTCAGAGCCCGTCAGAAGTCCATTAAGGTGGACTAACGTAGAATGTCTAACGGATGAATTCATGGAGCGGGCTGAATGTCAGAAGTTTGTGCATAATGCCTAAAGGGCTTAAATGAGCATGTCCCATTCAGATGGCATTAACTTTTGATCCTAGAAGAGTTATGAGGCACCGTTTAAGACCTTGTTGAGCTCATTCCGAGGCCAAGTTAGGAAGTCCATCAACGTGGACTAATGTAGAATTTCAAGCGGATACATTCTTGGAACGGGCTGAACATCAGAAGTCCGTGCGTACAACCCAAGGGGAAAGGGCTTAAATGAGCATGGCCATTAAGACGGCCATAACTTTTGATCCGAAAAGAGTTACGGGGCGTGTAAGATATCGTTGGAAACCTCATTCAGAGCTCGTCAGAATTCCATCAATGTGGACTAACATAGAACGTCTAATAGATGAATTCATGCAGCAGGCTGAACATTAGAAGTCTATGTGTAAAGCCCAAATGGCTTAAATGATCATGCCCATTTCGGACGGCCATAATTTTTATCCAAGAAGAGTTACGGGGCCTATAAGATACCATTGGAAAACTCATTCAGAGCGTGTCGGAAGTCCATCAATGTGGACTAATATAGAATGTCTGGCGGATGAATTCATAGAGTAGGCTGAACATCATAAGTTCGTGCGTAATGCCCAAAGGGCTTAAATGAGCATGTCCCATTCAGACGGCCATAACTTTTTATTCGGGAAGAGGTTACGGGGCCTATAAGATACTGATGGAAATCTCATTCAAAGCCCGTCAATACGAACTCATGTAGAGTGTCCAGTAGATGAATTCATGGAGCAAGCTGAACATCAGAACTCCGTGCGTAAAGCCCAAAGGGCTTAAATGAGTATGCCCTATTCAGACGGCCATAACTTTTGATCCGGGAAGAGTTATAAGGCTTGTAAGACACCGTTGGAAACCTGATTCAAAACCTGCTCGAAGTCCATATCGTGGACTAACATAGAATGCCCTAGCATAAAATTCCCTTTCAGAGGCGGAATCGAACGCGGCCAATCCGTGCGTAAACCCTAAAGAGCTTAAATGAGCATGCCTCATTCAAACGACCATAACTTTTGATCCGGGAAGGAGCCCCCGGGGCCTCGTAAGGCACCGCTTTGAAACCTCATTCAGAGCCTGTCAGAAGTCCGTTGAGGTGGGACTAATGTAGAACATCTAGCAAATGAATTCATGGAGCGCGCTGAACATCAGAAGTTTGTGCATAAAGCCCAAAGGGCTTAAATGAGCATGTCCCATTCAGAGGGCCATAACTTTTTATCCGGGAAGAGATACGGGGCCTAAATGATACCATTGGAAGCCTAATTAAGAGCTTGTTAGAATTCTATCGATGTGGACTAACGTAAATGTCTAGCAGATGAAAGATGAATTCATGGAGTGGGCTAAACGTCAGAAGTCCGTGCGTAAAGCCCAAAGAGCTTAAATGAGCATGTCTCATTCAAATGGCCATAACTTTTTATCCGGGAAGAGTTATGGGGCCTGTAAGATACCGTTGGAAATCTCCTTCAGAGCCCGTAAGTGTGGAATTATGTAGAATGTTTGATGGATGAATTCATGGAGCGAGATGAACATCAGAAATCCATGCGTAAAGCCCAAAGGGCTTCAATGAGGATGCCCCATTTAGACGACCATAACTTTTGATCCGGGAAGAGTTACGGGGCCTGTAAGATACTATTAGAAACCTCATTCAGAGCCCGTCAGAATTCCATTAACATGGACTAATGTAGAATGTCTAGCGGATGAATCATGGAGTGGGCTGAACGTTAGAAAGTACGTGTGAAGCCGCCCAAAGGGCTTAAATGAGCATGTCCCATTCAGACGGTCATAACTTTTATCTGGGAAAAGATACGGGGCCTATAAGATACCATTGGAAATCTAATTCAGAGCCTGTCAACATGGACTTATGTAGAATGTCTGATGGATGAATTCATGGAGTGGGCTGAATGTCATAATTGTCTCATTTAATTACTAAGAGGCCTACTAGTTTATTATTTGTTGCAATTTATTGCTAAATTAGATATCAAATCCGTAATTGTTTGATCCCTCTAATTTGTGAGTAACTAAGAGTTAAGAATTTGTTGCGTCATGAATTATTAAATCTTAAGAAGAACACTCAACTAAATTAAATACAACCGCTTTTGTTTGTGTTGTTTCAAACCTTACTCGATCTCTCTAGTTCTTAAAAGGTTGCTTACTAGATTAAACCTTTAGCGCTTGTCTTGGGTTTATTTAGTAGTAAGATTAATTAGAGCGGTTGTTTCCTAATTAACTACAACTAAGGAGAGATAGGAAAATAGTTCCAATGGTGAATATCCAACGTATGAATTGATATATACTTGCATCGATGATAAGTTGTAAAATTCCGATGGTGGATGTTGACTTAGACCAAGGCTTGTTCTTTTGATTGATTTTGATAATTTGATTTGAATTGTCCCTTAGTTGTTTTTTTTTTTTCCTGAAATTGTTTTCGTTATACTCAAATTCCCCATCCTTGTTCACGTAGCATAAAACTAGGCTAGACACTCTCGTTGGGAATGATCCTTACATGACTCTTTTGCATGTATTCTTAGACTTTAATTTTGGTTGCTGCTTGAACGACTACAGTTTTGGCGTCGGTTTAAGGGAGTGATTCTAATTGATTTTTTTTTTTTGTTGTGCTTCTTGTGATTCTTATTTCGTTCTTTTTATTTTTAATTTTTCAGAGAAAAAAAAAATTTGGCAATACTGTTCACGACAGGATTTTTGGTGGAATTAGGAGCGGTGCGAGTACTCGTTTCGAAGAAAATGAAATTCTACATAGGACTAGTGAATCCACCCACCCTCTTGAGGCCAAAAAACAACGTTTGATAGGGTTTTTGGCCATAAAAAAAAAAAATTAAATTTTTTTTTTATTTTCTAGTCAGTTTTCATTATTTGTCATTTAATTCTATTTCTTTAATGAGATTTTTTGTTTTATGACCAGGTCCTCTCATCTTGGTGATTTAACATTCAACCTAGAAATAGAGAGCACTTTGCGCAGGTTAAGGAAGGAAGCTCGAAGAAATTTGTAGGAAAACAATTTGGCTCTTGATTCTCGATTTGCTAGCAACTTTGATTTAGAAGGGGGAGAGGACGCATGGCCGGAAATCGAACTTTGAAAGAGCTTGCTGCCCATGATTTGAATCAACCACCTTTATGCATAACGTTCCTTATTTTAGGTGCTATTATTACTTTTGAATTAAAATCTGGACTAATACATCTCTTGCCCACTTTTCATGGCCTTGCAGGTGAAGATCCTCACAAGCATTTAAAGGAGCTTCATGTGGTTTGTTTACTGAGTATGAAACCCTATGGGGTGACTAAAAAGCAAATTAAATTAAGAGCCTTCCCATTTTCTTTGAAGGATTCGCTAAGGATTGGACTTCCTATTATCTACCCTCCAAGGGAAGTATAACCACATGGAACGAGATAAAGAGGTTGTTTTTGGAGAAATATTTCCCAGCTTCGAGGGCAGCCAACATTCGAAAAGAAATTTGTGGTGTGAGGCAGCACAACGGACCTACACGAATATTGGAAACGTTTTAAGAAATTATGTGCAAGCTGCCTCCATCATCAAATTAGTGAGCAGCTACTTATCTAGTATTTCTATGAGGGCCTTCTATACACTGATAGGAGCATGATGTAGCAAGTATACTAGTTGCACAAGTAGTAAGTATACTAGTCGCACAAGTAATAGAGTGATAAGTGAGTATCGTTCCCACGAGGATAGTGTTACTAAGTACCGATTTCCCTAGTTTAAGTCCTAATTAAAGCAACAATAAATTGGATTGATGGAAAATTAACAACTAAATACAAATTAACAAAAATATAAATGAATGATAATGAAATTAAAGCAAAACCCAACAACTTAACTAATTAAACAATGCTTAAAAAAATGCTAGGGTGTTGATTTCACCTAGATACGCAACCCAAATCATAGAATCTATTACCCAAGTTCTAATTCCTTCATTGAAAATCAAATTCCCTAAGTTGTAAAACATACCTTCTCAGGCTACATTTCCCTACTTATCCCTATCAAGCTTCCGCACCCAACAAAATGAAGATTAATAGTTCAAAGTCTTTTAAGCTTTATGGAATTCTATCTAGATTTCATAGATCACTAAACCTATCTCTAGCGTTTGCTAATCTATGGTATTTATCCCAAGAGGCATAATTACAAATCACTTCTCAGTGTAATTATGAACAACACACAATTGAATAGTGATCACACAATTGAATAGTGATCAAGCATCCAAAAGTCATTAAGCAAAGAGATAAATACTCAATCATGAAATTAAAACTCAAAGTAAATCAATTCATATAAATTTGAATCATTGTATCAAGGTTACATCAAACCCTAGCTAAATAACTCAGTTCATACACAAAAATGAAATAAAATAACAAAAACCAACTGAATCAAGATTCATCATTGAAAAACAAGCAAAAGATGGAGAAATCTTCTCTAATTTGAAGCCCAAATCTTCAATAATCTTCTCCTTCCATGAGCTGCCTCCCAAATGATGAACCAAGACCCCTTTTCTCTTCCTTTTCACTCTAATTTATACCTCTCTCACTTAAGGATCAAGCCTTAGCAAGCCAAAACGCGTTGTTTTATTTTTTAAATCGCGCTTGAGGTTCGCCGCGGCAAAGACTTTCGGGCCAAATATGAGCATGATAGAGTCTGAATCTGGAAAAGTGTTAAACATATGAATTGTAGCCCTTTAAATGAATTGTAGCCCTTTAAATTATATTTTTGGTAGTTTAAGAATCAGCACAATCCGAGGTCTACATCTCAAGTTATGACAAAAATACTGAAGCACATCCAAAGACGTTTTTCTTCGGGTTCCGGGGCATACTTTTCACGACTTCAAGCCAAGTTTTCACCATTGTCCAGTCAGAATTAGGAAAAACCCAAAACATGAAAGTTGTAGCTCTTCTTATTAGCTTTCCAAAACTTCTTAATTCAGGTCATTCCAAGTTTCCAAGCTCAATTTACACAATTTACGCTCAAAACTATCATTTATGCTCAAAATCATCGTTTAGGCTTGCAAAGACAAATTAATAGAATTAGGTATCAATTATGGCCCAAATTTGAATGAAAAGTATCATAAATCCTATCAAAATTCAATACAAAATCATAGTGTAAAATATGATTATTAGTAGTGCCAATCGGTAGGCCACTTTTCCCACTCGTTGTAATACCTCAAATGGACCTATGTATCTCGGTGCTAACTTCCCTTTGTTACCGAAGCGCATCACTTGCTTGTAGGGGGAAACTCTCAGAAACACTTTGTTGCCCACTTGGAATTCAACCTCTTTCCTCTTCAAGTCGGCATAACTTTTCTGTCGATCTTGGGCTTGCTTCATTCTATTTCTGATTAATCTTACATCTTCTATCATTTTTTGAGTCACTCCTGGCCTAAGAGCGGTACTCAACTCATCCTTTTCACCTATCTCATCCCAATGTAGTGGAGACCTACATCGTCTACAATACAAAGCCTCGTAAGGTGTCATCTTAATTGTAGACTGGTAACTATTATTGTAGGCAAACTCCACCAAGGGTAACATCTCATGCCATGAAACTCTATAATCCATACAACAGGCTCTCAACATATCCTCAAGCACTTGATTCGTTCTCTCGGTTTGCCATACATGCGAGGATGATAGGCGGATCTTGAATGCCAAAGCAGGGTACCCAAATTCCTCTGTAAACTCATCCAGAAAGCTGAAACAAATTTGGAATCTCTATCCGACACTATTGTCTTGGGCACTCCATGCAACCTGAGTATCTCTTTAATATAAACCTGAGCCAACTAATCCGTAGTGGTGCTCTCATTTACTGGAAGGAAATGGGCTGACTTAGTTAATTTATCCTATCCACAATCACCCATATAGCATTATACCCTTTCTGTACTCTGGGGAGGCCTGTGATAAAATCCATCGAGATGCTCTCCCATTTCCACTCCGGAACACTAAGTGGCTGAAGCAACCCTGATGGCCTTTGATGTTCTGCTTTCACCTACTAACAAACCAAGCATTTAGCTACAAATTCTACAATATCTTTTTTCATACCTGGCCACCAATAGCCTTTCTTTACATGTTGATACATCTTGGTTGCTCTAGGATGAGTAGTGTATGGTGTATCATGAGCCTCCATAAGAATTCTCTTTCGCAACTCATTAATTCGAGGGATACACAATCAATTTCTGAAATAAAGGACACTATCTGCTAAGTGGAACTCTGTTATCTTGCCTTCATACACCTGCTAAACAAATCTCTGACACCACTCATCGGCCACTTGTTTTTCTTTAACTTCTTCTAACAAAGTAGATTGAACCTCTAATCTGGCAATCCTTCTCAGGATCACTTCAATCTGCTCTCTATACAACTTTTCTATTAACTCTTTCTGCTTAGTGAGCCGGGACAAATAGGCTTTTCTACTCAAGGCATCGGCTACTACATTGGCTTTCCCCGGTTGGTACTTGATCTCACACTCATAATCCTTAACTAGCTCTAACCACCTTCTCTGTCTCATATTCAGCTCCTTCTGAGTGAAGAAGTACTTTAAACTCTTATGTTCGGTGTAGATATTACTCTTTGCACCATAAAGGTAATGCCTCCAAATCTTTAAGGCAAAGACCACGGCTACCAATTCTAGATCATGCGTAGGGTATCTTGTCTCATACTCTTTCAATTGCTGAGAGGCATATGCTATCACCCTACCTAACTGCATCAACACAGCACCAAGTCCTTATAGCAAGGCATCAGTAAAAATGTCATAATCTACACCCTCTAGTGGTAACACTAACACGGGAGTTGTCGTTAACCTCTTCTTCAATTCTCGAAAACTCTCCTCACATACTTCTGACCAAGCAAAAAGAGTTCTCTGTTTGGTAAGATTGTGAAGGCAGTTTGACCAATGGTGAACCCTCATATAAATCGGTAGTAACCTTTCTAGGCCTAAGAAACTTTTTGACCTCTTTTCTTGTTTTTCGGAACCTCGCCATTCAAGGATTGCCTCCCGCACTTTACTGCATCTCCCAAATTCCTTCCTTAGACATCGTATAGCCTAGAAATATCACTTGATCAAGCCAAAACTCACACTTGGAAAATTTGGCATACAACTTCTTTTCTCTCAATAGTTGCAACACTATTCTCAAGTGTTCCTCATGCTCTTCCCTCAACTTAGAATAAACCAGGATATCATCAATGAAAACCAACTATAAACTGATCCAAATAATCATGAAATACCCGGTTCATCAAGTCCATAAAAACTGCTGGGGCATTAGCCAAGCCAAACGGCATCACTACAAACTCATAATGCCCATACCTTGTACGAAAGGCAGTCTTAGCTACATCTTGCTCGGCCACTCTTACTTGATGGTACCCTGGCCTCAAATCAATTTTAGAGAACACTGCGGCTCCTTTCAACTGATCGAACAAATCATCAATACGAGGTAACGAGTACTTATTCTTCACTATCACTTTATTTAACTCTCTATAATCAATACACATCCGTAGTGACCCATCTTTCTTCTTCACGAACAAAATTGGAGCTCCCCAGGGAGAATGACTTGGTCGAATAAAGCCTTTATCTAAAAGTTCTTGGAGCTGCTTCTTTAATTCCTGAAGCTCAGTTGGGGCCGCTATCCCGGGTGCTAGTTCAATACTAAACTCAACCTCCCTTTTTGGAGGTAAACTAGGTAACTCTTCTGGAAACACATCTAGAAAATCTCAAACTACTGGCACCCTCTAAATCTCTGGCTGTGGAACATCACCACTTTGTACTACATAGGCAATATCATCTTTCTAGCCTTCACACTACTAATCAACATGCTCAACTGATGGCCCTTTCCAAAACTAAACTTGTCTCCAGTATCGAGATTGAATCTTGCTTTCTTCTTCCGACAATCAATTTCTACTCCATACCTCCCTAGGAAATCCATGCCCCATATCACATCAAAGTCGAGCATATAAAAAACTATTAAATCAACTGTTAACTCTCTACCCTGGATCACCACGGACTCTCCTGACAACATCTCTTGCGTTAGGACACTAATCCCATCAGGTAACTCTATCTTAATGGGTTGCGTTCCTCTAGTAGGTTTTAAACCTAACCTCTTTATCATCCCATAAGATATGAAAGAATGAGTGGCTCCTGAATCAATTAAAGCATACAAAGGCACAACATGAAATAATAACTCATCCAAGAATCGCTTATGGGACTCGGCTCTCGCTTCACCCCCGTGCCATCCCAGAAACACTCTGGCATTAGTAGTACCTCTAGAACTTTGTGTTGGTGGTGGAAGAGGAGCTTTACAATCCCTCATCAAGTGCCCTGGTTGTCGGCACCTATAACACACCTTCTGGTCTCGTAAACACTCTCTTGGGTGATTCCTCCCACATTTAGAACAAGGGAGAAACCCTTCTGTCCGAGGCCGCTTACTTCGCCAATCTTTTCTATTCTGTTTAGGCTGAAACTTCTTCTTATTATTCTTCATTTCTTTGCTCTTCCCACTCTCAAATTTTTCTCTCTGCGAGACGGAAGATGGCTCACTTGATCCTCCTGTCGAGGAACCTACTAGGGGAATTTTATTCTCAAATATCTCCATCCTTTATTGCTCGCCTCAAGGCCTCACTATAGGTTGGCGGAGGATCAGCACCCGTCATTATATCCCGAGCTATCTCCGGCTTCAACCCATGAACAAACTTGTCTCTTCTCAATGCCAGAGTACTAACTATCTCGGGTGCAAACCTAGCAAGGGAATTAAATTTCACTTAGTACTCTTTCACGGTATTAGACTCCTGTTGTAAATCGATAAATTCTTGGACCTTCACTATGTGTAAAGCCCAAAGTGTTAAATGAGCATGTCTCATTCAGACGGCCATAACTTTTCATCCGGGAAGAGTTACAAGGCACATGAATCTGTTGCAAATCTCATTTAGAGGCGTCCGAGTGAACATGGACTAGCTCTAGAAGTTTTTGGTTAGGCGAATGAATTCATGGAGGCGTGCCATGAATGCTCAGAACTTCCGTGCGTAAAGCCCCGAAGGGCTTAAGCGAGCATGCCTCGTTAGGGGATGGCCATAACTTTTCATTTGGGAAGAGTCACGGGGCCTGTAAGGTACCGTTGGAAAGCTCATTCAGTGCCCGTCAGAATTTTGTCAATGTGGAATATTGTAGAATGTCTGACGGATGAATTCATGGAGCATACTAAATGTTAGAACTCCATGCATGAAGCCCAAAGGGCTTAACTGAGCATGTCCCATTCAGACGGCCATAACTTTTCATCCGAAGAGTTACAAGGCTTCGTAAGATAATACAGTGAAATCCCTTCCCATTTAGAGACCGTTCCAACATGGACTACTCTAGAAGTTTTGACGAATGGATAGGAGCGTTGAATGTCGTAACTCGGCGAAGCCCAAAGGGTTAAACGAAGCATGCCTCATTCCCGATGGCCTATAACCTTTTCATTTGGGAAGAGCATTCCTGTAAGGTACCGTTGAAAGCCTGTTCAAGGTCAGGGAATTTTGTCAATGGGTGGAATATTGTAGTCTGATATGAATTCATGGAGCATACTTAAATGTTGGGAATCATGAAGCCCAAAGGGCTTAACTGAGCATGTCCCATTCAGACGGCCATAACTTTTCATCCGATAAGAGTTACGGGGCTTGTAAGATACCGTTGGAAGTCTTATTCGGAGCCCGTTGATGTGGATTAGTGTAGATTATCTGACAGATGAATTCATGGGGTGGGCTGAACATCAGAACTCTGTCCGTAAAGCCCAAAGGGCTTAAATGAGCATGCTCCATTCAGACGGCCCTAACTTTTCATCCAGGAAGAGTTAAGGGGCCTGTATTCAGAAGAAACTATTAGAAAGCTCATTTAGAGCCTATCAGATGTTTATTGATTTGGACTAACATAGAATGTCTGGCAGATGAATTCATGGAGTGGGCTGAAAGTCAGAAATCCATGTGTAAATCCCAAAGTGTTAAATGAGCATGCCTCATTCAGACGGCCATAACTTTTCATCCGGGAAGAGTTACAGGGCCTGCAAGATACCGTTGCAAATCTCATTTAGAGACCTTCAACATGGACTACTTTAGAAGTTTTGACAAATTAATTCATGGAGCGTACTGAATGTCAGAACTCCATGCGTAAAGCCCAAAGGGCTTAAACGAGCATGCCCCATTCAGATGGCCATAACTTTTCATCCGGGAAGAGTCACGGGGCCTGTAAGGTACTGTTGAAAAGCTCATTTAATGCCTGTCAGAATTTTGTCAATGTGGAATATTGTAGAATGTCTGACGGATGAATTCATGGAGCGTACTGAACGTTAGAGCTCTGTGTGTGAAGCCTAAATGACTTAAATGAGTATGTCCCATGCAGACGGCCATAACTTTTCATCTGACAAGAGTTACGGGGCTTGTAAGATACTGTTGGAACTCTTATTCAGAGCCTGTTGATGTTGATTAGTGTAGACTGTCTGACAGATGAATTCATGGAGCAGGTTGAACGTCAGTACTCTATGCATAAAGCCCAAAGGGCTTAAATGAGCATGCTCCATTCAGACGGCCCTAACTTTTCATCCGGGAAGAGTTACGGGGCCTGTAAGATACTGTTGGAAAGCTTATTCAAAGCCTATCAGATGTCTATTAATGTGGACTAACATAGTGTAATATCCCACTTAAGGTACGTACTTAAGATTTGCTGTATTAGTTAAAAGTTTACTGTTTCAGTTTCAATTGAATTTGTTTGTTGTTATGTTGAGTTGGTTGAATGGTTGCCTTGAAATTGGTTAAATTTTGGTGAAGTTTGGAAATCCAATCTTCGCCGGGGCGAAGAAGAAGCTTTGCCGCGGCGAGGAGGAGTTGCACCCACGGGTAGGTTCTGCCCTGCTTCGCCGGCGAGGGCGACGGAAAGTGCTTCGCCGCGGTGACGAGCCTAATACAAAGTTTCTTGAGTTTTCTAGAGAATTCTTCTTTTGGGGCATAATGACCATTCTACCCCAAATTAGTAGGAAAAGTGGGGAGTAAAATGTAAGGAAATTGAGTAGAGATTGTGTTTGGATGGGGGTGTATTTGAAAAGAATCAAAGGATGTAGATGGAATTTCTAAGGAAGGGCAAGGGCAAAATGGGAAGTGATGCTTATAATATGAGCTAAAAAAAGAGTTAAGTGTAGAGAAACCCTTTAGTCCATCCATTCCACCGCCTCTTCCATTTGCCTAATTTCTCTCAATTTCTCCATCCAATCTTCCAAGATTTCTAAGGGATTTAAGAGAGCTTTTGAGTAATTTTGAGTAGAGATTTCATCTAAAGCATCCTAAGATAAGGATTCATGCTTTAGATGTGAGTTTTCTTGTGGTTATAGTGAAGTCTTATTTGGTTGTTATTGTTCTTGTTGTTGTTTTGAGTTGTAGAGAAGAGACAAGACAACAAAGGAAAGGAAAAGTGCTAAAGAAGTCACCTTTTCACAAGATAAGTAAATCCAACCAAGTTGAGTTTTGAATAAGCTTTGAGTAGAGATTTATTTTAACTATGTATGTATATGTTATACCTACTGAAAATTGAGATGAGATGTGTGATTAGTCCTAGTTGTTGGGTATGATTAAATTATGAGAAGTGTTTTTTGATGTGTGATGAGAAATGGAGTTTGAGATGGAGTTTGAGGGATGTTGTGTAAACCTTTTTGGAAGTGCTTTTCTTGACAGGGATTATGGTTATATGAGGGAGTTTTCTCCCATTTTGGATGGCTAGAGAATGAAGTATAGTAGTAATTTTAGTAGAGTGTTTATATGCACATGAGTTGTTTGATGAAATGCCTAAGTGAAAATCTGCCCTGTCACTGTCGTGACTTTCTAAGTAATTTTTGGGCATCTTACGGATTGAACTGGGCTGAGACCAAAACATAGAAGTTATAGCCCTGTTTCTAAGCTTTGAAACGAGACCAAAACTGTAGCAATCCGAGGTGTATAACGCAAGTTATGGCCTTTTTAGTGTGACTTGTGCAGAATGACTGTTTTGAGGAAATCTTGTATTTGGCATTTCATAAGTGCATTAGTGAGTATGAGCTAGCTGTACACAATTGTTTATACACTTAAGAAGTAGCTTGAGACATAGTAAAGAATTTGAGTATAAGATACTTTAAGATTTAAGAGAAAGAGAATAGAGTAGGTTGTGCGATGGGGAACCCGTGAGTAATGGGTAGAGTATTCCCGCATGTACGCCGCATTGGGAGAGTGGCATGAGTATGAGATAGAGAAGTGGTGTAGCCCGTGAGAGTGCATGTGGATGAGGGCTATACCCGAGTACCCGAGAGAGAGATTATACACTCACATGGCCAAGGGTTCCGAATCCATGCATAACCGAGGTCCGATCGGCTAGAATGAGTAGAGGTCACGTAGAGTGGGAGCGAGTCCCGGCCGTGCCCCCGGTAAGATGGGGTCGTGACTTACTAAAGAGAGGTAACAGAAAAGAGTTATGAGAGAGAGAGTTACAGGGATAGATGAGTAGAGGATTTACTTACTGAGCATTATTTTAGTGCTCACCCCGTTGTTTTTCCTATGTTTTACAGGGGATCCGGTGTGAGGACGCAATGTGGATGGGACGTCGACACGCGAGGGGAAGCGGTTACACTATCCACCATGTTTTAATATCTTTTGTATACATTATAAGTTTGTGTAAAAATGTATATGTTTGTAAAGAATATATATATATATATATATATATATATATATATATATATATATATATATATATATATATATATATATATATATATATATATATATATATATATATATATAATAAAAAGAAAATTTTGGGCCCAATTTCTTTATATTATTTTATATGTATTTCATTATGAGTATGTGAGTAGAAAGTGGCTATTACACATAGAATGTCTGGCAGATGAATTCATGTAGTGGGTTGAAAGTCGGAAATCCGTGTGTAAAGTCCAAAGGGTTAAATAAGCATGTCCCATTCAGACGGCCATAACTTTTCATCCGGGAAGAGTTACAGGGCTTGTAAGATACCGTTGCAAATCTCATTTAGAGCCTGTTGACATGGAATATTCTAAAATGTCTAACAGATGAATTCATGTAGCGTACTAAATGTCAAAACTTCATGTGTAAAGCCCAAAGGGCTTAAACGAGCATGCCCCATTCAGACGACCATAACTTTTCATCTAGGAAGAGTTACGGGGCCTGTAAGGTACCGTTGGAAAGCTAATTCAGTGCCTGTCAGAACTCCATCAATGTGGAATAATGTAGAATGTCTGACGGATGAATTCAAGGAGCGTACTACACATTAGAACTGTTAGTGTATATTAGTGTATGCCCTAGAAACCATTCGTGTTGTCGGTTTCAGAGCATTTTGTCTTGTATGTATATATCATAAATAATAGAAGAAAGAGTTCTTCAATTCATATATATAAATTGCTTCCTTTATTCAGTCATGCATTTAAAATAAATTATATATATGAATTGTCCAGATGATTCATTTAATCGGTAAATGAATTATCGAAAAGGGTTCCCTATGGAAGCAATATAATTTCGGCAACTATATTGCACAGTAGGCATATCGGATGCTTTCGAAAGATATCATGAGTTGATATAAGTACGGATGATGATGATAGGCTTTAGGTGTTTGTTTATGTTAAGAAAAAAAAAAAAAAGAGTTTTTGTTTTTAGGAAGGTTTATGCTTTAAGTCATGTCTTTGAACGTCTAGTGATGCATGAAATAGTAACTTGACTTTGTTATTGAGCATATTCCTTGACTTAGGATGTTAGCAATATTTCATAAAATAGAGTTAATCATATTTGAATCTTTGTAGTTTAGAAACAATATGTCTTGATAAGTTGTGTGAACTTGGTGACAAAGCATGATTGAGGAGTGTATAACAACCCTTAAAAAAAAAAAAAAAAAAAAAAATTTGTTTCTCTTAAGCTAGTCCTAAATTTGGGTTTAAGCAAATAGGAAAAAAAAAAAAAAAAAAAAGGTATGTGATGAGTTGAAATGGAGCGTAAAATGCACTCACTCATAAACACAATCATGAAATGAGATGGAGCATAGAATGCACTCATTTTTTTTCAAAAAAAACCAGAACAGAAAAAAAAAAAAAAGAACAAAATTTCTAGTTTGCTACCTAGTTTGTAGTAGTAAAGAGAAACAGTTGAGGAAAAAGTTGAGAGGGGAGTTGTGCATGAATTGGTTGTGATCAGTTTCCTTGTTTGCATTGACTGATTGAGAGTAATTGTGGAAAATAATGAAGAGAGATGAATGTCCTTAACTCTACTTTATTTTATTTTGTTGCTTCCTAAGTTAGGTATGAATATGCATGGATTAAATATTGTTGCTTATGCATCATGATGGTGTTCTTGATATGACTTGAGTGTAGATTGTTTTAGTGTTTGAATTAGTTTGCCCGAGGACGTGCAAAAGCTAAGTGTGGGGGAATTTGATAAAAGTGTAATTTACATATTTTTATTCCTTCCATATTATGTTTTTTGTTATGTTTTATGCCTATTTGGGTTGATTAGAGTTTATTTTGTGAGTTTGGCATAGTTGGATAGACTTTAGGAAATAAGTGATAAAAGATTAGGAAATTCCAGATTTTTGTTATTCGACCCTATCTTGTGTTTTTCAGGTTTTTTATGGAGTCAGATTTCGATTGCAAAAGTGTTCTTCAGAAAAAGTAAAGTTGATGAATCAAACTTTCCAGGAAGGTATTATGGGGGAGAATCCGAGTTCGTTTGGGTCTTCATTAGTTGTTGCAAAATCGAACTTGGAATCCTAGTCGCGGAAGCATTTCTTGGCTGAGTATTGAATCTTCGAACGGGCCTAACTGGAGCGTTAGATATCAAAATGTTAGTAAACGGTCCCATATACGCAGCGGAAACAAAAACAAATAATTTAGGGATCGTTTACATGAGCCAAGATCAAGGGTATAATTTTACAATTTTATCATAATAAGAATCTGCAGAAATATTAAACATGAGTTAAGAGAAACAAACGCACGTTGGAGGCTCCACCAAATTTGTTAACGAATGTTTTTGCTACCGATCTAAGTGTAGGATCGAACCCACATAATCCACACGAAGACAATCTCAAAAGAACCAAAGAGGGATTTGCTAGATCCTCTTTGGCTTCAAGATTAAGAAGAAAGTAAAATCAATTGAATTGATTTTAGGCCAAACAAATTTTCCCTGGTCGGGGA
Source organism: Pistacia integerrima (assembly GCA_026225825.1). Classification (NCBI taxonomy): domain Eukaryota; kingdom Viridiplantae; phylum Streptophyta; class Magnoliopsida; order Sapindales; family Anacardiaceae; genus Pistacia; species Pistacia integerrima. Next base: position 6,583,853 of record CM047739.1, on the reverse strand, counting down.
GTGTATTCAAAAGGGGGTCAAGGCAGGTGTGTTTTTCTTTTAGAAAGAAATCAATTCCTCAATTAATTAACACACACACTTTTCTTTTTATAGTTAATCAATTTGCCCTAATCCCATACGGAATAGGCTTGGGCTCCAACCCAAACACTCCTACTTTGATTTATTTTATTTTCCATCATTATCTCAATTAAAATCAATTAATATATATATTTAAATATATATTAACATTTAACAATAATGATAATGTATTTAAATATGTGCGAACACACATTTAAACGTAATTTCACTTATTTAATTTTTCTAACAAATTAAATAAAGGCTACGACCTCAGCAAATTTAATTGTACTGTGAAATTACCAAAATACCCTTTCGCCTTAAAAGACGAAAACGCCCTTCTTTCTTCTTGGATCTTAAATTATCTTCTATGTCTGTGACCCATAGGCTCCTCATCATATCGGCAGTGTATAGTATCGCGATTAACACCAATTAATCGTCTCACTAATACACAGACCAAGATTGGCCCCTAGCAAGGCATCATGGCCACCCGATAGATTCGATTCAAAGAAAGTAGCTACTTGTCAACGATATGGTTACCGTACACCCGATCCTTTCATCATACATTATCTCGACGAGACGAAGGCATAGAAATAGTGTCAACCTTCGGTTACTCTCGATATTATTTATTCAGTTTTTGGACCAATGACCCGTATTATAAACTAGATAGAGCAACAACTCAATCCCACTGTGGCCACAGTTTTAGTGTCATTGCCATATACTGAATTGCGCCATGAGATAACTTTCTCCCATACCCAGGGAGTGATGAATCCTCTGTCCAATCCACCATAGTCTTGATACACTCCTTGATGCGCCCAATCACTACCGTATTGACACTTCTCGAAAAGAACTGCGTTAGGCTAGTGTCAAACTACACCAATTGGTGCACAAGGCATTCCGGTGATCTCAAGTCTAAGGATCACATGCACCACCATTCATTAGAGGATTTGTTCCATAGACACTAGGGTTACCATCCATATGGAATCCTCGGTAGGTCACCCAGTCCGAACTTGCCTTTGCGGTGTAATCGCCACAAAGAAACACCCATGTGTTGCACCAGTTGTCACCAAACAACCTTGGACAAGTGAGATCACACTACCTTTCGAGTGGTCATTCAACATTATGATAGCCTTACCGTGTTATATCGTGCCCTTAGTTCGAGAATAACATCAGAGCTACGAACGTTTCTAGAATGGCCACCATATGTGCTCATAGGGGTTCTCACTATCAAGATTTGAAACACTTGATACCCTCGTCACGGCTCTACCATTCTAAGGACATATATCAATACATATTGCAATAATAATGATTTACACGATATAGAATAAAATGCCTTTTATTGATTAATGAACATTATTACAAACAGTCAATTCTACAATAATTGATTGGCTCTAGGGCATCTACTCTAACACAAAAGCAGGTGACTCAAAAGTCCAAATTCATCTACACATCCAGGACTACAATTTTTATGAAGTGACCGAGCCTTAAAAGATCTTTTACATTGCAAGAATCCCGATAACCAAGGCCGGAGATGAATTCTCGTTTTTCCATATCTGATAAGATTTTGACAAATCTGGAAGTCTATCTTCTAGGAAACGTCTAGGAAAGAATTTTCGTGATTCTTGGGGTAGAATTAAGGAAAACAAATGTTATTTATTGATGAGTTGTTAGGTTAAAAAGGGGGGAGGGGGAAGAAAGAGACAGTAGTTTTTTAGTTTTTTCGATTTTCTTTTACTTTCTACGTCAAGATGTGAGGCTGATCTTTCTTCTTTAGTTCAAGGGGATTTTGAATCCTAAATTCATGTCATTGGTGAACCTAACTTCAGTAACATTGTTCTTAATCTCGTTTTTATTGGAATTGCTTATGTTATTCTGTTTTAATTGTTTATAATTTTCTGTTTGGGTGATTTAGTAATGGCCTGCTGAATTATTTTATCGGAATTTTATCTATTAGAATTAGGAATTGAGATCCATAATTGTCCTTTTTCTATTCAATGGGTAACACATGATGATAGATGTTATGGACAAGTTTTCATTCTGTCATCTTGAATAACATAACCTAAGTTAAATAATCCGAGCTTGTGTGATTGTTGCTTAGATTGATCTATTTTCCTAATTCTTAAGGCTGCCATTGAATTAAACTTAGAGAGCTTATTCTAGGTTGTTCGAGGGCTAGGATCTACTTGAAGAGCTTATTTCAATAGTGACGATTAAGGGAGAATTCGAGTAATAGAGCTTGTTGTTTCCTAAGGTCAGTAGTTCCATAATAACGAGATAGAATAGTGTTACGGTTAGTTCGTGTCCAATGCATGTTTAGGTGGATCTTGAACAGAGAACTGATTGTTTTTAACTTGATTTTTTCTTCCATTAGAGACTTCTTTGTTTTACTTTAGTTTGCCTTGATTACAAACCCCTTTCATTACTCTGTTGTGTTGTCTTGTTCACTGTTTAGGGTTTTATTGTGTTGTTTTCATTGTGGCTATTGGCATAGAATATAGGATTTAATCGAATCATTCCACGTGGGATCGACCTTTGCTCACCCTATATACAATTTAGTAGTTAGGTTAGTAAGGTTAATTAATTTGGTGCATTCGGCACGCTACCAATAGTCATGTCACTGGGGCATTGGTATGGATTAGCGGTTGGTGAACTGTTTTTCAAACGTGACCGAATATCGACAAATCACTTGGAAAAGCATGTAGTCAATGATTTATCGTTTGGTTATATCAGTGCACAATGTAGTCCTTTGACCCGAGACATTGTAGTCGGATCCGATACGGATGTGTATGGTTCATACGGTGTATAAGTACAAGACTAATCATGTTTCATATAATAAAGCCTATTTGGTCATGCATTGTTTGTATGCAGAAACGAACGATGGTCAAGAGGGGATCCATTGACTCGAAAATATAGGATCGGGAGTATGTTGACTCCATCTGGATTCGAGTTCCTAGACGAACGTCGATAAATGTCGGAAAACAGAATCTCTGGCCAGAGTCTATTATTAGTCATACAAAAGCAAGTTTGTGATGACGAGGTTCGGACATATTGATCGACGATTCGGTAGAAGATCGAGTTTAGGATTTTGACGTTCCATGAATCCGTGCTTGATCAGGATATTTCAATGGAAGGACTTTCCTTGCATGATACGTATGATCTGAAATGGGTTCGATGAAGTATTTCTTCATCGTGGTTTAGGGACTATGGTACATTGCTAGATGTTTACCATAGTCATTGGGCCTCCGGACAGGTTTTCGGATTCATCTAGAATCGGCTCACGGCTAATCCACAGTGGACCTACATGGTCACACCAATAGCCTTGAGAAGTTAGAGAATGATGAGAGAGAGAAATGATTATCCGAAGAGGGCTAGCACCTTCCAAGGGTAATGCCGGGATTTCTATGGTAATAGTTACGTAGAAAATTGTTTGTGACATTTTAAGGGTTAAAATGGTCAAGCAATAATTAGTTATATTTAATTATTATATCTTAAAGTGTTAAGATTAATGAGATGAACGAAAATAACCTTTTAATAGTTAAAGGGTAAAAGGGTAAGTTTATGGGTTGTTAATGTAAACTAGTTTAGTTTACATGGACCCTTGAATAATATTGATTATTCAAAGGGTGACATAATAAATTTAATAAATACTTGGGCTCCCTTTCTAAAATAAGATTTTATTGGGCTTGGAAGTTAAAACCAAATAATTGTAAAATTGCCCAACTATATATAAATGCAAAAGGTTGCATTTTAGTTCATAACACACATTGTTCACTCAAAGCAAAACTAAAACTCTCTCTCAAAGCCACGACCACTCTCTAAACCTCTCAAGGTGGTGTTAAAGTGTAGAGGTCTCATTACTTTGAGGCTAATCTTCATCAATCCAAAGCAAAGGAGTAGGTATAATCTCTTTTCCAAGCTTTGTTTGAAAACCGGTTTTTGAAATCCATCCTTTTATGCTTTCACTCTTCATCTCCACCACTCTTCATGCATGCTGGTCTTTCAAATGGCATCAGAGCTAAAATGCTCCACGCATGTCGTTTTTGAGCAAAAATCAGGTTATAACATTTGTTCATGTGTTCATCATACTTGGTTGAGTTTGCATGTTGGTGATTTGGTTCAAAAATGATTTTTTCATCTTAGATCTCTACATGCATGTCTCGGCCATACTTAGATCAGAGGTAGATGTTCATTTTTCTTCTCATTCTCATATGTTTTGAATGATGGTGATGGTTATAATGAGCATGCCTTTGTAATAAATGAGTTATTTGATGTAATGAGCATGTTTGATGCATGTGTGTGTCTCGGCCATTCTTTGTTTTAGGGAAACATGTTTTTCTTCTTGCTCTAATATGTTTGGATATGTTAGAATGTGATTTAAAGCATGTTTGGATTATGGTTATAGCATGTTTAGATGATGGTTGTTGCATGAGATGTGTTGAGAACTACATGCATGCATATATGTCATTTTCCGCCATGACTAGTTTTGCCATAAGAATATGTCATTTCATTCATGTATTGATGAATGATGTTTTAGGAAATGTTGCATGATGATTTATTTAGAAAAATGTTCATGCATGTTCATTTCCATGACTTTGATTAAATGATTTATGCTTTGACATGCTAAATGTGTTATCTTTAATTTGATTAAAGTATATTTTTGCATGAAGTGTATGCAAATGTTGCAAGTGTTTAGTGGTGGAATTTGATGTTAGCATAAAGTTATGGATTATTAATTCATATGATGAATATTGATATTATATATGATGGTGGTAATTTTAATGTAGGATATTTAATTTGATTAAATTATCTTATAATGCATCATTGCATGACATAAATTATTATATTTTTGAAATGTAATAATTTGGTTGTTTGAATGGTTTCAAAAATTGATGATGCAAGATGACATGATTGTCTTTGAGAAGGTAAATGTGTCATAAAAAGTATTACTTTAGTTAAAAGTAACTTGTGTCATAGAATGATTACTCTTGGAGTAATATAATCAATTTATCTATGCCATGCATGACTTTTGTGAAAAGTATTGAAATGATGATAATAGTTATATAAATAATATATCTTTGGGTGGAATATGACAAAAGTGTTTGTGTAATGATTCCTATGAAATGTGTAATTGTTGCATGACCCAAAGTTATAATTAAATTATCACATGAATATATATATATATATATATATATATATATATATATATTAAATAATTGTTTATATTCATGCCTTTAAATAATTGTTTATTGTTTATTGTATTTTGTATGAATGTTTAATATTTATTTATGTGATGAATGAATATTAGATTAGAGGGTTGATCATGGGCGCCATTTAGTTTTCAAAATATTCAAAAGTGTGTGTAATATTCTTTTATTAAATGGTATGTAATAATTAAATTTTATTTATTTATTTTAATCGGGCCTATGGGTCTAAGATCCAATATGTAATGGAATCGGCTAGACGGGAACCAAAAGCATCCGGATGACGATCCAATCGAAGATATAGTATTAGGGTAAATAGTTTGCCTTTAGGATGTATTTTCGAAAAGCCCCATGGTCAACCCACATGCTTTAATTTATGCATATATGTGATATGTATGAATGGTTGATTAAACATGGCATGCTAAAAATGAATTAAATAAGGTTAAACCTAAATCTCCCCAATTTAAAATTATTAAATCCAAGTCTCCCATTGTGGGATACCTAAATTCTTTGATATAAATTTTAAGATCCCAAGATTTCTATCATGTGAGGGATATAATCTTTATATCATAGAATTAAGTTGATCTTGTTCTTGGACGGATATTTTCACCATGACCAAGAATTCTATTATGTGAGGACATGATGAAAATGCCATCCTAAGAAAACACAATGGTTCGGATTTAACTAGCCTAGGGTACCAAGAATTCTATTATGTGAGGTATCCGAAGCTAGGACAAGGAATATGAATCAAACCTTATATAGTGATATAAAAGGAAAAGAGTTTCCTACTTATTAGACTTAATTAACCAAGAATTCTATTATGTAAGGTTAATTGAATTTGATAAGAAATTGATTCCCTACTAAGAAATTTAATCCAATGAAAATTTCAGGATCCAATTTAAGGGAGTGTAGGACTCGAATAAAATAGTCGGAGCTAATTTGATTATGCATTAAAAGGTTTAAAAGATTACAAGACACTAATAAAATTACTTTTCTTTGCGCTTTCATCTTTGTGATAAATAATCGAAAAAATGGCCAACAATGTTCTCCTAAGGATAATGGACAATAACATGTTAACCTGGACCCAACCTAAAAGATTGGCTAAGAAATCTTAGAATTGTTCTAGATTTTGAAAGAATTGCTTATGTCCTGGAAGCACCTCTTCCACTTGATATTGGACCGGATGCTCCACAAGCTGAGCTTGATGCTCTTGAAAAGTGGAGAGAGGATAGTAGGAGGGCTAAAAATTACATGCTAGCCTCCATGAATAGAGAACTTCAAACTAAGCATAAAGAGGTTTCAAATGCTTATGATATCCTCATAGCTCTACAAGAGTTGTACAGCGAAAATCCAAGAGTGGTTGAATATGAGTTATGTGCATCCCTCTTTAGCATGAAGTTGAGGGAAGGGGTACCTCCATATGATCATACTCTTAAAATGATCAATGGATTAGGTCGACTGGATGGATATGGGGTGGTCATGCCAGACCACCTCAAAGTGAATTTGATTCTATAATCCCTTCCTCCAAGTTATAAACCGTTTATAACTAACTACAATCTCAATAGGATTGAGAGAAACCTTTCTGAATTGCTAAATGAGCTTAAAGAATTTCACAGGCAGAATGTGAAAGGGAAAGGACATGAGGATGTCTTTGCCGCCTCCACCAGCAGGGCCAATAAAAGGCCTAAAAAGCTACCAAAGAGAGGTCCAAAATTTGGACCCAAGAATAAGAGTTTCAAGAAGCTAGCGACAAAGGTAGAGAAGGCCAATGCAAAGGGAAAATGTTTCCTCTGTGGAGAAGATAGTCACTGGAAGAGGAACTGTCCTCAATACCTGCAATGTACAAGAAATGCAAAGGAAAAGCAGGTACGAACCAATGTCTTATGATTGAATATGAATTAAGTGTTAATTCAAATAGTCATTCCTAGATATTAGATTCAGCAGCAACATCTCATGTTTGTATGTCTTTGTAGGTACTCCAGAATAGTTCTGAGGTGACAAAGGGCGAGATCATTTTGAGGATGGCAAATGGGGCACGAGTTGCAGCCAAGGCCATAAGGACTTGCCCACTAAGACTACCTTCAGGACATGTTTTGAATTTGTTTAAAGTATTGTACTTTGAAAAAGCCACTAGAAACGTCATTTCTATTTCTGCTTTGTGTAAAGCAGGTTATTACGTACTGTTTAATGGAAATGAATGTTTATTTCATTTTGGAAATGTTTTAGTTGGTAAAGCTGTGAATACAAATGGTTTGTATGTCTTAGAATTGAATGACTATGCTTTAAGCAATACCATTTCTAATAAAAGAACTCGATCTGAATCAAATCCTAAAATTCTATGGCATCATAGATTGGGTCATATAGGAGAGAGAAGATTGGTACAGCTTGGAGAAAGTGGGATCCTAAACTCATTGGGTTCTGAACCCTATCCAACCTATGAATCATGTCTCCAAGGAAAGATGACCAAGTCTCCTTTTAAGAGTAAAGGAGAGCGAGCTAAAGAACTATTAGAACTTATACATACAGATGTGTGTGGACCATTCAGTACTTTAGCCTGGGGAGGATTTGAATACTTCATTACCTTTACAGATGACATGTCACGATATGGGTGTTTGTATTTGATAAAATACAAATCTGAATCCTTTGAAAAATTCAAAGAATTCAAGAATGAAGTAGAAAATCAAACTGGAAAGAGTATTAAAATACTACGATCGGTCGTTGGGGTGAATACTTAAGTACGAGTTTTCAAGAGTTCTTAAAAGAAAATGGGATCATCTCACAATTGACTCCTCCTTATACACCCCACCTAACGGAGTGTCGAGAGAAATCGTACCTTATTGGATATGGTACGATCGATGGTGAGTTTTACAAACTTACCAATGTCTCTGTGGGGGTACGCTCTCCAGACCACTGTGTGCATCCTTAATAGGGTCCCGTCTAAAACTGTCCAGAAAACACCGTATGAGATATGGTATGGAAAACGCCCAAGTCTGAATTATATGAAGATTTAGGGCTGCCTGACCTTATGTTAAATTGGTTAAATCGATAAGTGGATGTTAAATCGAGAAGGTCGGTTAATTGGATATCCTAAAGAAAGTTTAGGATATTACTTTTACTTCCCAAGTGATCAAAGAGTTTGGATCAGTAGAAATGCGCACTTCCTCGAGAACGAGTTCTTGGAGGAAGGCGGTGTTGGAAGAAATATTGAACTCAAGGAAGAGTTCGAAAAGCCAAGAACCGAGATTGTTGATGATGGAACGTCCACTTAGCGAACCTCAGTATCAGATACTATGGTTCCGGGTCATGAAAGTCTTCTAGAATATCAAAACCTCCAGAGAGATATGGGTTCCTACATGAGCAAGATTTTGAATCTTACCTAGTGGGAGTAGATGATCATGGTGATGACCCTAGAAGCTATGAAGAAGCAATACTAGATAGAGATTCAGGAAAATGGCTGGAAGCGATGGATTCTGAGATAGAATCAATGCATGCCAATCAAGTATGGTCGCTTGTGGATCCACCAAAGGGAATAGTTCCTATAGGTTGCAAATGGGTCCACAAGAGAAAAGTTAGCAAGGATGGGGAGGTAGAGACCTTCAAAGCTAGACTGGTGGCGAAAGGTTATACTCAGAAACAAGGATTGGATTATGAGGAAACCTTCTCTCCTGTAGCTATGATTAAATCCATCCATATAATGCTAGCCATCGCAGCATACCATGATTATGAAATTTGGTATATGGATGTCAAAATAACTTGCCTCAATAGGTTTATTGAGGAAAACATCTACATGGAACAACTGATAGGTTTTGTATCCTCTATTGAAAGACATAAGGTATGCAAATTGCATCAATCCATTTATGGATTGAAGCAAGCTTTAAGAAGCTAGAACATTCGATATGACGAAATAATCAAATCATTTGGTTTTATCAAGAATCCGGATGAGCCCTGTGTATACAAATGGGTTAAAGATCATGCCATCACATTTCTCATATTATATGTAGATGACATACTTTTGATGGGAAATGATATAGGCATGATGACAGAGGCTAAGGTTTGGTTGTCCAAAACCTTCTCAGTGAAAGACTTAGGAGAAGTGACCTATGTCCTTGGCATTCGTGTCTGTAGAGATAGAACGAAAAGGGTAATTGGATTATCCCAAAAATTGTACATAGAGAAAATGCTAAAAAGATTTAGCATGGAGAACTTTAAGAGTGGTCTCTTGCCCTTCACTCACGGTCTTCATCTTTCTAAGGAGATGGGTCCAAAGACCGATGAAAAGCGGCAACGGATACGTAATGTGCCTTATGCGTCTGCCGTAGGCAGCTTAATGTATGCAATGCTATGTACAAGACCTGATATAGCTTATGTTGTAAGTGTTACGAGCAGATATCAGTCAAACCCAAGGGAGAAACATTGGTTGGTTGTAAAATCGATCCTTAAGTACTTGAGAAGAACTAAGGATCTAGTTCTGAGTTATGGATGTTCAGAGTTAAACATTCAAGGATACTCAGATTCTGATTTCCAAATCAGATATTGATGATAGAAAGTCTACGTCAGGGTACAGTTTTATATGTAATGGAGGTGCTGTTAGTTGGAAAAGTTTCAAACAGACAACCACAGCTAACTCCACTACAGAAGCTGAATACATTGCTCCTTCGGAAGTAGCGAAGGAGGCTGTTTGGATGCAAAAGTTCGTAATTGAACTTAGTGTGGTTCCGAACATGGCTTACCCGATTGTAACAACTACTTTCTTTCTACCAAATTCGTAATATAGATTAATAAAAAGATAGCATATTTGTCAAAACAGTTGGGCCCAAAAATTTTCTTTACGTAATAATTACATTCTTTACAAAACAAAACATCATGTGTACAAGGACTTAAAAAAAACTAAACAGATTGGGCGGTGCGGCCAAGTCTCCTCGCTTGCCGACGTCCATCAGATCAAGTCCTCACTTATTTCCTGTACAACAAAGGAAACAACGGAGTGAGCACAAAGATGCCCAGTAAGTAAAAAGTCTCTTACGCTATCATCCCCGTGCATTACTCATCAATTCTCTTTGTATTCTTATCAATTTTCTAGTTCAAATTCTCATTTTTCTTTTTTTTTTCAATCTCATTCCGCTTTCTCATGGCGGAGACCGCTCTCTCTCTCTTAGCGGTTTACATGTATTCCGCTCTCTCATGGCGGAGTCCGTCTTTCTCATAACGGATCACATGCATTCCGCTCTCTCATGGCGGAGATCGCTCTTTCTTATAGCGATTTACATGCATTCCGCTCTCTCATGGCGGAGACCGTTCTTTCTCATAACGGTTTACATGAGGGTAACTCTAAACTCACGAGTTCCCCATCACTCAACTATTTTCTTTTCTCTTATGTAGCACTTGATAATCATTTTATTTTCTAGTGCTAGTTCTTTCTTTCTCTTTACTCTAAGAGAATTGATTCTTTTCTTCATCTCTATTCATAGAGTATTCCTTTCTCATTTTCGATATATTCTTCTCATGTGATTACTCAATTAAACATAAGCATATGGATGGCACATGCCTAAAATCTTTCTTATATGCATTCATGACATGCAAATATGCTATGTTGCATAAAGTAAGGTTCTCTACTTCTACTCATGCTTCTTTTAGACATTTCATCAAGCAACATGTGTGCATACATAAACTCTATTCTAACTTTAATTATACTTCTTTCTTAATCATCCAAAGTAGGAGTTCAACTCCTTTAAAACCTCATACAACCTGCAAGGAAAAATACACTTCAAATAATCTTCTCAAATCCTTCTAATTCTATTCACATTTCTTCCCAACTTTAACAACACAATCCACCCTTCTCATGGTGGGAAGTCTTTCTTATTACAACCTTGAATTCATTAACTCATTTTAAACATAGAAATTCAAGCATCAAGCATAGATCTAAAAATCTCTGCACATCATTCAATCAAGTAAATCACAACTTAGGTGAATTTACTTACCTTGGACACAAGTAGAAAACACTTAAACTCTCCACTCTTGATGGCTTGACACTTTCTCTCAACCTTCAATACACAACTTAATAAGGATCCCACTCTTTCAACAAATAAAAATTACTTCTAGAGTAAGGATTCTCACCTTTTTGTGCTTAGGATCAACTTGGAACACTTTCTAGTCAAAAGCTCTTCAAAGATCCTTAGAATCTTGAATGAAAAATTGAGAGAAATAAGGGATGAAAGAGGCGGTGGTGAAGAAACAAAATGAAAGGGTTTCTAAAGCTAACCCTTAATATCACATATTTTTCTCCACTCTTTCCCAAAATACCCTTACTCTCTCTTTGAAATCCCATTTAAGACTTTTCATTCTTTGCAAACACAACCTCAAACAAACTACTCTCCATGGAATTTCCTTACAATTCACTCCCCACTTTTCCTACTAAAAATGGGTAGAATGGTCATTGAGTCTCAAAAGAAAGAAATCTCAAAAACTCATGGGGAACATTCAGCTGGGTCTTCGCCGCACTTCCTCATCGCCGCGGCGACAAATCTTCTTCGCCCCGGCGAAGACTGTAACCCTAATATTTCACCAAGTCTTACAAAATTTCAGGAAAAAACACTCAACGAAACCAAGACACCTTTTCATCCAAGGATAAATCAAACAATATTAACAACATGCAGACTCAAATAAGGATAAATCGATAAACATTCAAACCATTCATCAAATCTTAACTACGTACCTCAAGTAGGGTGTTACAACGATAAGCATGATCTATGACAATACTGGAGCTATTGCACAGGCAAAAGAACCAAGGGCATACCAAAAATCCAAACACATTCAGCGTAAGTATCACATTTTGAGAGAATTCGTTGGAGTTGGAGAGATTATGATTCTAAAGACCCATTCAGCAGAAAATGTAGCTGATCCACTGACTAAGGCGATGACACTGAATCAATTAGACCATCATCTTGAGTAGATGGGTATGAGATACAACATCGAATGGCTTTAGTGCAAGTGGGAGTTTGTTAGTGTATATTAGTGTATGCCCTAGAAACCATTCGTGTTGTTGGTTTCAGAGCATTTTGTCTTGTATGTATATATCATAAATAATAGAAGAAAGAGTTCTTCGATTCATATATATAAATTGCTTCCTTTATTCAGTCATGCATTTAAAATAAAGTATGTATATGAATTTTCCAGATGATTCATTTAATCGGTAAATGAATTATCGAAAAGGGTTCCCGATGGAAGCAATATAATTTGGGCAACTATATTGCACAGTAGGCATATCGGATGCTTCCGAAAGATATCATGAGTTGATATAAGGACGGATGACGATGATAATCATGTCAGCAGGGCATTGGTATGGATTAGCAAGGCCAAGAATTCTGCTTTTTTTGAACGTGACCAAATAACGACAAATCACTTGGAAAAGCATGTAGTCAATGATTTATCGTTTGGTTATATCAGTGCATAATGTAGTCCTTTTGTAAGTAAACGGTCCTGTATACGCAGCGGAAACAACAAATCATAATATAACAGGATCGTTTACATGAGCCAAGATCAAGGGTATAATTTTACAATTTTATCATAATAAGAATCTGCAGAAATATTAATCATGAGTTAAGAGAAAACAAACACACGTTGGAGGCTCCTCCACATTTGTCGACGAATGTTTTGCTACCGATCCAAGTGTAGGATTGAACCCACGTAGTCCACACGAAGACAATCTCAAAAGAACTAAGGAGGGATTTGCTAGATCCTCCTTAGCCTTAAGAATCAAGAAGACAAATCAAATGAATTGATTTTGGGCCAAAATTGGATTCTGCAGCGGGAGTGTAAAATGGGGGCTATGTGTTTTTGTTTTCAAAGAAAAAATCTTGATGAAAAATCACACACTTTTCTTTTTATAGTAAGAACAATTTGCCCTAATCCCATACGGAATAGGCTTGGGCTCCAACCCAAACGCCCCATGTTGCCAAACACTCTCAATTTGATTTATTTTAATTTCCATCATTATCTCAATTAATATATATTTAAATATATATTAACATTTAACAATAATGATAATATATTTAAATATGTGCGAACACACATTTAAACGTAATTTCACTTATTTAATTTTTCTAACAAATTAAATAAAGGCTACGACCTCAGCAAATTTAATTGCACTGTGAAATTACCAAAATACCCTTTCGCCTTAAATGACGAAAACGCCCTTCTTGCTTCTTGGATCTTAAATTATCTTCTATGTGTGTGACCCATAGGCTCCTCATCATATCAACAGTGTATAGTATCGCGATTAACACCAATTAATCATCTCACTAATACACAGACCGAGATTGGCCCCTAGCAAGGCATCATGGCCACCCGATATATTCTGGATTCAAACAAAGTAACTACCCTCTCAACGATATGGTTACCGTACAATTCGATCCTTTCATCATACGTTATCTCGATGAGACGAAGGTATAGAAATAGTGTCAACCTTCGGTTACTCTCGATATTATGTATTTAGTTTCTGGACCAATAACCTGTATTATAAACTGGATAGAGCAACAACTCAATCCCACTATGGCCACAGTTTTAGTGTCATTGCCATATATTGAATTGCGCCGTGAGATAACTCTCTCCCATACCTGGGAGTGATGAATCCTCTGTCAATCCACCATAGTCTTGATACACTCCTTGATGCAGCCAATCACCACCGTATTGACAGTTCTGAAAAGAACTGCGTTAGGCTAGTGTCAAAACTACACCAATCGGTGCACAAAGGCGCTCCGGTGATCTCAAGTCTAAGGATCACATGCACCACCATTAGTTAGAGGATTTGTTCCACGGACTGGGGTTACCATCCATATGGAATCCTCCGGTGGGTCAGGGTGAACTTCTTTGCGGTGTAATCGCCTACAGCAAGCACCCACGTGTTACACCAGGTTGTCACCAAACAACCTTGACAAGTGAGATCAGTCACTGCCTTTTGACAAGGTCGTTCAACACTATGATAGCCTTACCGTATTATCTGTGCCTCTACTTGTAATAATACTCAGGGGCTACGGGACGTTTCTAGATTGGCCACCATATGTGCTCATAGGGTTCTCACTATCAAGATTTGAAACACTTGATACCCTCGTCACGGTTCTACCATTCTAAGGACATATATCAATACATGTTGCAATAATAATGATTTACGCAATATAGAATAAAATGCATTTTATTGATTTAATGAACATTATTACAAAGAGTCAATTCTACAATAATTGATTGGCTCTAGGGCATCTACTCTAACACTTTTGATCCGAGACATTGTAGTCGGATCCGATACGGATGCGTATGGTTCATACGGTGTATAAGTACAAGACTAATCATGTTTTGTATAATAAAGCCTATTTGGTCATGCATTGTTTGTATGCGGAAACGAACGATGGTCAAGAGGGGATCCATTGACTCGAAAATATAGGATCGGGAGTATCGTTGACTCCATCCGGATTCGAGTTCCTAGACGAACGTCGATAAATGTTAGAAAACATAATCTCTGGCCAGAGTCTATTATTAGTCATACAAAAGCAAGTTTGTGATGACGAGTTTCGGACATATTGATCGACGATTCGGTAGAAGATCGAGTTTAGGATTTTGACGTTCCATGAATCCGTGCTTGATCAGGATATTTCGATAAAGGGACTTTACTTGCATGATACGTATGATCTGAAATGGGTTCGATGAAGTATTTCTTCATCGTGGTTTAGGGACTATGGCACATTGCTAGATGTTTACCATAGTCGTTGGGCCTCCAGACAGGTTTTCGGATTCATCTAGAATCGGCTCACGGCTAATCCACGGTGGACCTACATGGTCACACCAATAGCCTTGAGAAGTTAGAGAATGATGAGAGAGAGAAATGATTATCCGAAGAGGGCTAGCACCTTCCGAGGGTAATGACGGGATTTCTATGGTAATAGTTACATAGAAAATTATTTGTGACATTTTAAGCGTCAAAATGGTCAAGCAATAATTAATTATATTTATTATTATATCTTAAAGTGTTAAGATTAATGAGATGAACGAAAATAACATTTTAATAGTTAAAGGGTAAAAGGGTAAGTTTATGGGTTGTTAATGTAAACTAGTTTAGTTTACATGGACCCTTGAATAATATTGATTATTCAAAGGGTGACATAATAAATTTAATAAATACTTGGGCTCCCTTTCTAAAATAAGATTTTATTGGGCTTGGAAGTGAAAACCAAATAATTGCAAAATTGCCCAAGTATATATAAATGCAAAAGGTTACATTTTAGTTCATAACACACATTGCTCACTCAAAGCAAAACTAAAACTCTCTCTCAAAGCCACGACCACTCTCTAAACCTCTCAAGGTGGTGTTAAAGTGTGGAGGTCTCATTACTTTGAGGGTAATCTTCATCAATCCAAAGCAAATGAGTAGGTATAATCTCTTTTCTAAGCTTTGTTTGAAAACCGGTTTCTGAAATCCATCCTTTTATGATTTCACTCTTCATCTCCACCACTCTTCATGCATGCTGATCTTTCAAGAACTCCGTGCGTGAAGCCGAAAGGGCTTAAATGAGCATGCCGCATTCAGGCGGCCATAGCTTTTAATCCTAGAAGAGTTACGAGGCCTGTAAGATACCGTTGGAAACCTCATTCAGAGCCCGTCAGAAGTCTATCGATGTTTACTAATGTACAACATCTGGTGGATGAGTTCATGGAACGGGCTGAACATTAGAACTCTGTGCGTGAAGCCCAAAGGGTTTAAATGCGCATGTCCCATTCAGACGACCATAACTTTTCATCCGGGAAGAGTTACGGGGCCTGTAAGATACCGTTGGAAAGCTCATTCAGAGCCATCGATAATGGAGAATGTCTGAGGATGAATTCATGGAGAGGGCTGAACATCAGAACTCCTTGCATGAAGCCCAAAGAGCTTAAATGAGCATGTCCCATTCAAACCGCCATAACTTTTCATCCGGGAACAGTTACGAGGCCTGTAAGATACCATTGGAAATCTCAATCAGAACCCATCAACGTGGGCTAATGTAAAATGTCTGGTAGATAAATTCATAGAGTGGGTTGAATGTCAGAACTCCCTGCGTAAAGCCCAAAGGGCTTAAATGAGCATGCCCCATTCATAAGGCCATAACTTTTCATCCAGGAAGTGTTACGGGGCCTGTAAGATACCGTTGGAAAGCTTATTCATAGCCCGTCAGAAGTTTGTCGATGTAGAATATCATAGAATGTTTGGCGGATGAATTAATGGAGCTGGCTGAACGTTAGAACTCCGTGCGTAAAGTCCAAAGATCTCAAATGAGCACGTCCCATTCAGATGGCTATAACCATTCATCCAAGAGGAGTTACGGGGCCTATAAGATACCGTTGGAAATCTCATTCTGTCGATGTGGACTCATGTAGAATGTCTGATGAATGAATTCATGGAGTGGACTGAACGTCAGAACTCTGTGCGTAAAGCCAAAAGGGCTTAAATGCCCCATTCAGACGGCTATAACTTTTGATCCGGGAAGAGTTATGGGGTCTGTAAGATACCGTTGGAAACCTCATTTAGAGCCCATCAGAAGTTCATCAATGTGGACTAATGTAGAAGGTCTAGCGAAGTGGGTTGAACATCAGAATTCAGTGCGTAAAGCCCAAAGGGCTTAAATGAGCATGTCCCATTCAGACAACCATAACTTTTGATTCGGGAAGAGTTACGGGGCCTATAAGTTACCATTGAAACCTCATTTAGAGCCTGTCCGAAGTCCATTAACGTGGACTAATGTAGAAGGTTTGGAAAATGAAGTCATGGAGTAGGCTGAACATCAGAAGTCCGTATGTAAAGCCCAAAGGGCTTAAATAAGCATGTCCCATTCAGACAACCATAACTTTTCATCCGGGAAGAGTTACGAGGCCTGTAAGATACCGTTGGAAAACTCATTCAGAGCCCATCATCATGGAATAATGTAGAATGTCTAGCGGGTGAATTCATGGAGCAGGAGGAACGTTAGAAGTCCATGCATAAAGCCCAAAGGGCTTAAATGAGCATGTCCCATTCAGACGGCCATAACTTTTTATCCGAGAAGAGTTACGGGGTCTGTAAGATAACGTTGGAAATCTCATTCAAAGCCCATTAGAAGTCTGATGTGTTGTTTCTACAGCATGCATAAATAGCAAGTGCACTAGTCGCATAAAGTAATAAAGTGATGAGTGAGTATCATTCCCACGAGGATTGGTTGCTAAGCACTAAGTTTTCTACTGTTTTCAAGTTGGAGCAATCGAATTTGTTTGGATTAATTGAAGAAAATTAAACTTAAAGCTAAAACAAAAAATTGCTAAATATTCAAAGCTAAATTATGAAAGCAAGATTCAAAACAAGGTAATATCAATTCAAACAAACGGGTAGGGTTTTGACTTCATTCGGGCTCTATGGATTAAACCCACGGATTATGCTATTTCCATATTCGCATGCATTGATTGTAAATCGAATTCTCTAAATTGTAAAACATACCTTCTCAGGCTATGTTTTCCTACTTTTCCCTATTAAACTTCCGCACCCAACAATTTGAAGATTAATAGTTCTAAGCTCATTAAGCGTAGGGAATCCTAGATTGATTTCATTGATTCTCAAATCTATCTCTAGCATTCAATACTACAATGGTGATTATCCAAGAAGCTTAACATAATTCATTTCTCAATCTCATCATGTTCATCAAATAAAAGCAATAAAATCATAATAACCACACAAACCATGCAATAGCATATGAAAATAACAAAAATCAATTACTCAATCCATGGAAATCCGAATTACATCAAAACCCTAAACCAAAATGGGTTAGTTCATAGCTAAATCAAAATACATAGCAAGAAAAACAATAAACACAAGTTTGAACATATTGAAATGAGAGAAAAGGCAAGAGATCTCCCCTGGTTGAAGAATCCACAAGATTTAACCCCAAATCTTCTCATGTTTCAACCCAAAATTCATCAAATCTAAACTAAGCAAAATGAAAATAAGCTGCTCTAGACTCAAAACAACAGACCTCTCAAAATGGCAAAATTTTCTTTTTATAGTTCACCCAAAAACCTAAGACTTTACCTAAAATGAAACTGTGCGTTTTAGAGAAAACTGGAATTCGCAGACTTCGTCGTGGCGATACGAAGTAAAAATTGACTCTCATGCGTACTCCTTTCGCCACGGCGAAGAACAAACTTCGCCGTGGCGAATCTTCATGAAGAATTCTAAAATTACAGAATTGCCCTCCGCTTACTTCTTTACTTGATTCTTCGATCTTCGATGCTCTCCCATGGGAACAAGCTTCATAGTGCTTTACTCTGCTTCAGAACTCTCCCAACTTCTGAGATCCGCTCACTTCTAGGTCCAGAAACTCCAAATCGCTCATTATTTGCTCAAAATGTCCATTTTTGCCTGAAACACAAAATGTATAGAAGTAGCAATTCAGTTCAAAATGAACTAAGAAGTATCTAAAATCGAACCAAAAAGCCTAATAAAAACAGTTTAATCCTCGGATTATCAGATACCCCCAAACTAAAGACATGCTTGTCCCCGAGCATCAAGTACCAAACTCAAAGAAAGAAAACAATAAACAACCAAAACACAACACAATAAAAATGGAAATGAACAAACAAAAATTAGACTCAACTCAACATATGAATTGCCTAGAATTTATACAAGTCTCAAAGGTTGTTGAAAAATTATTACTAGAAAAATGTTCAACACTCCAAGAAGTTATAAGTTGCATCGACTATTTTTCTCTATTGGTCCCCCGAGTAGGTGATCCCCACTTCAATCCACCTTCCGACTCCCCAGATTATTTTATGCAGAAATGCAAAGTTTATCAAATGGCGGCAGACTCCATAAGCCTAAATATCGAACTACTTTCCATTAATGAAGATTAGACATCGCTAAGAATCAAAAGGTCTTTGCAAGCTTGTAACATTAGGCTTGGGTAGTGGGCTCCAAAGGAGAGGAAAAGATAAACAAACAAGAGAACTTGGTTTCCTTAAAGCAAACACTAAGACTTAATCCAACTCCCACTTCCTTTCTCAACCATCACTCACAATGTCAACCATTTAACAACCTTCAACCATGAAAAATTCTTATTTTTGCTATTATAATGCATTTTTCGAAATAATTTTAATTTAATTTTTTTAAATTTTTAAATTTTTTTTATATAAATAACAACAGTCTCAAATTGAGGTTAATTACCTCTCTTATTCTTCTTGCCCTTCTCACAACCCCTAAACTATTCTTTTAGTTCATTCACACAACTCTTTTCTTTGTGTTTGCATTAGGTCCAACATTCTCCTAAAGGGTATGATAAAGTGTTTAGGGTAATTGGATTGGACAATTTTTGGTTTACAAGGAAAAATAAAGCAACGATGATCTCATAAGGCTCAAATGGGTGACTAGGGAAAGATTCATTCATGGGTCGGCTGGAAAGGCTCAAATGTTCCAAAAAATGCCTAAATCATTTCCTCAACAATGTCTATTCCTAGAATTTCGCCTCAAGCATTTCTCTACTAAGTTCTAGAGTCCACCAACATTATCAAAACTTTACCTAACCACATAAAATGAATCTAAGCATGCCGAAATAAATGGAAATGGTGGTTGAACCACTCAACAAACCTTAATCAAAATTTAGTCAATCAACATAACTTGAAGCAATGCTTAACATTTTTCAATAATAAAATCCCAACAACCCTATTCTCATCATCGATTTATACAATTCATCATTGGAATACACAACAAAACATAAAAATAAAATAAACGCAAAAATTTGAAAATTTTCTTACCCCCAGACTAAAGATGACATTGTCCCCAATGTCACATTATGCGCAATTTAAGAATATAAAAACAGAAATCTACAAAGGTACGAGATAGTTCCTTGATTAATCCGTGAAATTGAAGTTCCGCTTAATAGCATGCACACCCGATCCTTGGCTTTTTCATCACCAAATTCTGAAAAACAATTGCAAAACTGTGGTGGCCACTATGTTAGAAAAGTTCACTGACTAATGTGAAAATATTACAACCCTAATCTCACCTTTTCAACTACTAGGAAACTAAAACAAAATTTAAACAATCCAAAACAAAAAGCAAATTAGTTCACTGTTCAAAATGAAAATACAAAAACAACTAAAACAAATAAAAGTAAAATACAAAAAGCACTGTTCAGGTTCATTCTTCGGCCTCCTCATCTCCCTTAATGTCTTCCTCTTCTGAGTCGGAACCTATCCATTCATCTGAATCCCAGTCAGCCTATTGGAATTCGAAGTATCAATGTTGAGCTTGGTGAAGCTACTTTTCTGCATGTCATACATCATCTGGGTCTGCTCTGCCAGCCAATCCTGACGTTTTGCCATCCGTTTCATCTGACCTCATCTGCTGCATCATTTCCCTCATAGTGGCTGTGGAACTGGATGATGTGGCAATGCCTTGTGTGGTTCTCTGTCATTTTGTCCCGACGTTGGGTTGCTCACTGTCTAGACGTTCAAGATGCTTGTGATAATAGTCTGAGTCGAGAACTAAGGCAGCATGGATAAGTGGCTCATCATCAGCTGCCTCGACGCCTGTCAAGTGCACAACTCTGTAATGAGATGTGGGAAAGGGTAACTCCCTCGCCCTAGTTTAGCTGCATGCTGAATGTTTTTCAGGATAATTTGTCCGACATCTATTCTCTTTGCTGTGGCAATAGAATAGAGCAATAATGCCTTCTCATAAGTCACTGTACTATAATGCGTCTCCGGCATCATCCTTGCACAAATAAAGTACTACCACAACCGAGCTACCGGTGTCAAATTAGTCCCCCTTGATGCACTTCCTGCCCTTCTTTGAAATCTCCCAAGTGGTATTCGGTTTTGTAATGACCGGAAGAATAATATCATCCTCAAACTGAGTCTTCCTAAAATCCTCATAATCATTGATGACATTTGCATTAAATGCCACATCAGTACCCCTCACAAACACAGGACTAGATTCACACTCTGAGAGGTTGGCATAAAACTCTCTCACTATTGGCTCAAGGCCACATGTGTAGGTGCACTCATAAATAATTCCCAACGTCTCCCTCAACTCCAATCCGTAGCCTGGCTCGCTATCAATCCACGCTAAGGAATAAATCCTTTATCTTTCCTTTGGATTGCCCCTTCATATCATTTCCAAGCCTTGTCATTCACAAATCGGTTGTCCACTTTTTTTCCTTTTCCTTTCCTCTTGGACAACACTTTGAGCGGCATTTTTTTTCCACACTACCAATCAACTCAACAATTCAACCCAAAAATTCAACCCTAAATGCCCTACAAACAACCACAATTAATCTTGCAATAAAAACAACACTTCCAAAATTTTGCAACTAGACCCCCAAACTTCGATTCTTCCAGACTCAACCAAACACTCCAAAGTTCAAAACCCAAACTCCTCAATATCACACAATTCACGATCCACACTTCCTTAATCACAATCAAAACATAAACTTCACGAAAATCCCAAAACTCAACTCAATAATCAAATCTCAGATTCAACTCTAAAAATCGAAATTGGTTAATTTAAAGTTTGGAGGGCTTGAAATCTTACCAATCCCAAGATGCTTTCACCACCAATTTCATCGATTTCGGCCCAGATTGCAAGATCCCCAAATTTTGTAAACCAAGGGTTTCCAAAATTTTGCGCAATTTTTCGTAGAAATCCTCACTAAAATGAGTTGATTTTGTGTTTAGGAGAGTTTAGGAGTTAGAAGAAGTGATGGAAGTTGATTGGAAAGGCTCAAGATTGAAGGTGGGAAAATTTGCTCTCAAATGTGTTTGAAGTTTTTGCGTTGAAAATGAAAAGTCGCGTGGGTATTTATAAAAAGCAGACTTCGCAGCGGTGAAGTTCTTAAATTCAAAACAAAAATTTCA
Source organism: Pistacia integerrima (assembly GCA_026225825.1). Lineage (NCBI taxonomy): Eukaryota > Viridiplantae > Streptophyta > Magnoliopsida > Sapindales > Anacardiaceae > Pistacia > Pistacia integerrima. The sequence continues at coordinate 6,561,699 of CM047739.1, read as the reverse complement.
AAAACCCAGTCGATGCCGTGGCGAAAAATTACAGAAGCTTATCGCCTTAGCGAAGAACAATCTTCGCCGCGGTGAATTTTCTCGTAGTGAATTTTGCCCAACTTGCTTTGCCGCGGTGAAACCAAATTCTTCACCACGGCAGAAAAATACAGAGGCTCATCACCTCGGCGAAGTCTGGGACTTTCTAATTCCAAATTTTGCAAAATGTTCTTCGCCGCGTCGAAAACTGGAAAAATTCCATTTTCCGCCTTGATTCGATAATTCACCTGAAACACCCAAAAACACACAAATTAGATTTCATCTAAAAATCATAAGAAAACTAAACAACTTCAAAATAATAAATAAACAACAACAAATGAAAACACTTAGGTTGACTCCCAAGGAGCGCTTGTTTATAGTCGGAAAGCTCGACACTCTCAAGTTCTCATGTCGGAATGTCAAACCGGAGGGGAATTGACTTGCAACTCATCACTCAGTCAATGTATGGCTTCAACCTCTGGCCATTGACCTTAAATGTGCCTTTTTCTTCATGTAACACCTCCACTACTCCGAATGGGTAAACTTTTGTAACTATGAAGGGTCTGGACCATCTAGACCTAAGTGTTCCAGGGAAAAGCCTAAGTCTAGAATTAAACAACAACACTTTTTGACCCACTTCAAAGTTCTTCTTCCTGATATGCTTGTCATGCCACTTCTTGGTCTTTTCCTTGTACATCCTAGCATTCTCATAAGCTTGTGGATGGAACCGGGACGAGTTCATTCAAAGTCAGCATCCTTTCATCCCCAGCAGCTTGTAAATCCACGTTGAGCTGCTTCACTGCCCAGTAGGCCTTATGCTCGAGTTCTACCATGTAACAACTACTTTCTTTCTACCAGATTCGTAATATGGATTAATAAAAAGATAGCATATTTATCAAAACAAGTTGGGCCCAAAAAAAAATTTCTTTACTTAGTAATCACATTCGTTACAAAACAAAACATCATATGTACAAGGACTTTCAAAACAAAACAAAACAAGGGACAAGTAGCCCAAATCTCCACGCTTGCCGACGTCCATCCGACCAAGTCCTCACCTATTTCCTGTACAACAAAGAAAACAACGGAGTGAGCACAAAGATGCTCAGTAATTAAAACAGGCTCTTACGCTATCGCCCCTGCATTACTCATCAATTCTCTTTGTATTTTTATCAAATTTCTAATTCAAATTCTAGTTTTTCTTTCTTTTCTTTTCTTTCTATTCTTTTCTTTTTTTTCTCAATCTCATACCGCCTTTCTCATGGCGGAAACCGCCTCTCTCTCATAGCGGTTTACGTGGTATTCCGCTTCTCTCATGGCGGAGTCCGCTTTCTCATAACGGATCACATGCATTTCCGCCTTCTCATGGCGGAGATCGCTTCCTTATCATAGCGATTTACACGCTGCCTCCGCCTCATGGCGAGACCGTTCTTTCTTTCATAATCTTATACGAGGGTAACTCTATACTCACGAAGTTCCCATCGCACGATCTAGTTTCTTTTTCTTTTCTATAGCACTTAAGAATCCTTTTATCTTCTAGTGCTAGTTCTTTCTTTCTCTTTACTCTAAGAGAATTTGTTCCTTTCTTTATCTCTATTCATGAGAGTTTCTTTTCATTTCTCATATTTCTTTCTTATGTCATTACTCAATTAAACATATGCATATGGATGACTCATGCCTAAAATCTTCCTTATATGCATTCATGACATGCAAATATGCTACATTGCATAAGGTAAAGTTCTCTAATTCTACTTATGCTTCTTTTAGGCATTTCATCAAACAAAATGTGTGCATACATAAACTCTATTCTAACTTTAATCGTATTTCTTTCTTAACCATCCAAAATTGGAGTTCAACTCCTTTGAATCATCACACATCCCGCAAAGAGAAACACACTTCAAAAAAATTCCTCCCAATTACTTCTAATTCTACCCATAATTCTACCCAAATTTCCCACAACACAATCCACCCTCCTCATGGTGGAAAAATCCTTCATATAACAACATTGAACCCATTCATGAATTCATCAACTTATTTCAACATAAACAATTCAAGCATTAATTATAGATCTAAAACTCTACACATCATTCAATCAAGTAAATCACAACTTAGATGATTTTACTTACCTTGGACACAAGTAGAACCCACTTAAACTCTCCACTCTTGATGGCTCGACACTTTCTCTTAGCCTTCAATACAAAACTTAAATAAGGATCCCCTTCTTTCAACAAATGAAAATTTGCTTCTAGAGTAAGGAATCTTACCTTTTAGTACTTAGGATCAATTTTGTAACAAATTCTAGTCAAAAGCTCTTCAAGAATCCTTGGAATCTTTGGATGAAAAATTGAGAGAAATAGGGGGATGAAAGAGGCGGTGGTGAAAAAACAAAATGAAGGGGTTTCTAAAGCTAACCCCTTAATATCACATATTTTTTCTCCACTCTTTCCCAAAATACCCTTTACACTCTTTGAAATTCCATTTAAGACCTTTCATTCTTTGCAAACACAACCCCAATCAAAGTATTCTCCATGAATTTTCCTTACAATTCACTCCCCACTTTTCCCCGCTAAAAAGGGGTAGAAAGGTCAAATTGCCCTTAAGGAAGAAAATATCTAAAACTCAATCAACATTTTATTCGGGTTGTCGCCGCGCGAAGAAACTGCCGCCGCGGCGAAACCTTCCCAGCCAGCCTTCCCCGTGGCCTTCAACCTCTTCGCCGCGCGAAGATTCTTCGCCCTGCACGGGGCAGATTCAAATTTCTTCTCGTTTTCAACCAATTTTCAGGGCAAACATTCAACACAACACTCAATCAAACAATCATAACAAAAACCAACTCGATTAAGGGCAAAAGAGGAAACGATAACAACGTACCTTCAAGCTGCCATAATTCTCCCTCCTTAAAAGAATTTCGTCTCGAAATTCGCACAAACAACTCCTAACGCTTTGCATGTCTTGCTCTGCTCCCAAGTAGCTTCCCGACCTTATGGTTTCTCCAAAGGACTTTCACCAAAGGAATACTCTTATTCCGAGTCTTTAACCTTCCTGGCCCAAAAACTGGACTGGACGCTTCGTACACAAGATTCCCTTCCACAATTACATTCTCTCGTATTCAACACATGGGAGGGATCACTTACATATTTCGTAACATCGAGATATGGAAAACATCATGCACTTTGTCCATGCTAGGTGGTAGTGCCAATCTGAGGCTACCTTCCCCCACTCGTTGCAACACTTCAAATGGACCAACAAATCTCTGCTAGCTTCCTTTATTTCCAAAAACCGCATTACCCGCTTAAAGGGGGAAACTTTCAAGAAAACTTTATCGCCCACCTTGAATTCAACTTCCTTTCTCTTCAAATCGGCATAACTTTTCGTCTATCTTGGGCTTGTTGCATTCGCTTCTAATCGCCTTCACATCTTCAATCAATTTCGAGTCATCTCGGCCCAATGGCTAAATTCACTCATCCTTCTCACCTATCTCATCCCAATGTAGTGAGACCTACATCGCCTACCATACAAGGCCTCATACGGTGCCATCTTAATCGCCGATCGATAACCCTATTGTAAGCAAACCCTCCACTAAGGGCAGATCTCATGCCAGATACTCTATAATCCATACAAAGAAACCTCGCAACATATCCTCAAGCACTTGATTTGTTCTTCTGTTTGTCCATCCGTTTGAGGATGGTAAGCGTGCTAAAAGCCAATCTAGTACCCAGTATTCCTCTCGTAAGCTCAGCCTTAAAGTTTCTGAGACAAATCTAGAATCTCTGCCTCGAGATTATCGCCTTGGGTACTCCATGAAGTTTCACTATCTCTCCGATATAAATCAAGCTGATCCGGCAGTGCTTTCTTTCACCGGGAAGGAAATGGGCTGATTTTGTTAATCTATCCACAATCACCCAAATGGCATTAAAACCCCTCTCGAACTCTAGGGAGACCTACAATAAAATCCATGAGATACTCTCCCATTTCCACTAGGAATACTAAGTGGTTGAAGCAATCCCGATGGCCGTTGATGTTTTGCTTTTACTTGTTGACAAAACCAGCATTTAGCTACAAACTCCGCAATATCATTCTTCATACCGCCACCGGCAGCCTTTCTATAGATCTTGATACATCTTGGTTGCTCCCGGATGAGCAAAGGTAGGGTGTGTCATGAGCTTCCATAAGAATTCCTCCTCCTCAACTCCTTATCCCGAGGGATGCATAACCGATCCTTAAAACGGAGGACACCCTCGGCCAGTGGGAACTCGTCTCTCATTCTTATGCACTCTTTGCGATAACTCCCCGGCACCACTTATCAACCATTTGCTTTTCTCTAATTTCGTCCAATAGGGTGGACTGAATTTCTAACCTGGCAACCCCTCCTTGAACCACTTCAATTTGTTCCTTACACAACTCATCTATTAGCTCTCCCGACTAAAGTGAGTCGGGATAAATGAGCCTTTCTACTCAACGATCGGCCTACGACATTAGCCTTCCCTGCTGATATTTAATCTCACATTCATAGTCTTTAACTAGCTCTAGCCACCTCCTCTGCCTCATATTCAGCTCCTTCTGAGTAAAGAAATATTTCAAGCTCTTATGGTCGGTGTAGATATGACTCTTCGCACCATACGTATAATGCCTCCGCATTTTCAAAGCAAAGACTACCGCCGCCAACTCTAAATCATGCATAGGGTATCTTGTCTCGTACTCTTTCAATTGGCGAGAAGCATAAGCTATCACCCTACCTAATCGCATCAATACAAAGACCTTCCCCTGCAATGAGGCATCCGTAAAAATATCATAATCTACCCCCTCCCCGAGGCAACACTAACACAAGGGGAGCCGATGTCAACTTTTTCTTTAACTCGTGGAAAACTCCTTTCACAAGCCGTTGACCATATAAAAGGAATTCTCTCGCTTGGTAAGAGCTGTCAATGGCTTAGCCAACTGGCAAACCTCGCACGAATCGCCGGTAGTAACCTAGCAGCCCTGCCCCAAGAAACTTCTCACTTCTTTTACCGATTTCGCCTTTGCCACTCAAGGATTGCCTCTACCTTACTAGTGGTCCACCTAAATCCCTTCACCTCCAGAGACAAGATGGCCTAGAAACAATACTTGATTCAACCAGAACCACACTTGGAAAACTTAGCATACAACTTCTTTTCTCTCAATCGTTGTAGTGCAAGTCTTAAATGCTCCTCATGCTCTTCTCTCGACCTAGAGTAAACTAGGATATCATCAATGAAAACCACAATGAATTGATCCAAGTAATCATGAAAGACCCGGCTCATCAAGCCCATAAACACCGATGGGGCGTTCACCAACCCAAAAGGCATCACTACAAACTCATAATGCCCATACCTTGTACTTAAGGCGGTCTTAGCTATCTTGCTCAACCACTCTCACTTGATGGTACCCGACCTTAAATCAATTTTCGAGAACACCTGTCGCTTCCCTTTAATTGATCAAATAAATCATCTATCCGAGGTAGGGTATTTATTCTTCAACCTTGTCACCTTATTCAAAGGGCCTCTCAGTCTATACACATCCGTAACGATCCATCTTTCTTCTTCACAAAAAAGAATCGAGCTCCCTGCGGGAATGACTTGGTCGGATAAAACCTTTATCTAAAAGCTTCGAGCTGCTTCAATTCTCGCCTCTACCGGGGCCATTCGATAAGGGGCTCTTGATATTGGTGCTTTGTCCCAGTGCTAGTTCAATACTAAACTCAACCTCTCTCGGGAAGTAGACCCGGTAACTCTTTCGGGAAATACATCCGTAAACTCTCGAAACTATAGGCACTTTCAATTTCGCCGAGACACATCACCACTCGCACTACATGTGCAATATATCCCTAAATACTCTTTCTCAAAGATTCTTCCTAGCTTTCAAGCTACCGATCAACATACTTAATTGACGGCCTTCACCGAAGCTAAACTTATCTCCACTATCAAGATTAAACCTTGCTTTCTTCTTCCGACAAATAATTTCTACTCCATACTTCCCTAGAAAATCCATCCCCAATATCACATCAAAATCGGCATGTCAAACACTATTAGATCGACTATCGCCCTTCTTCTTCCATGAATCATTACAGACTCTCCCGAGCATCTCACGGGTCAAAACACTAATCCCATCTAACTTCTATCCCAATGGGTTGATCTACCACTACAAAGCCTTCACTCCAATCTTTCTATCATCCCATGAGACATAAAGGAATGTGTGGCTCCGTAATCTATTAAAGCATAAAGAGGAACCGTATGAAAGAATAACTACTGGGCATTACCTGGACCTGGATCGCCTCGCTTCACCCCCTGTGCCTACGGTAAACACTCCCGCATTCGTGCCTCTGTGGCCTGTCTTGCAGGGTGAGGGGGAGCTTTACAATCTCTCATTAGGTGCCCCTCCGACGGACACCTATAGCAGATATTCGACCGAACTCTTTTAGGGACACTCCCCGAATGATTCTTCCCACACTTAGGGCACGGAGTGACTCCACTGCTCTAGGCCGTTTACTCCGCCAATCGCCCCTGCTCTTCTTTTGCCGGAATCTCTTCTTGTTTCTCATGTCTCTACCTCTTCCGATCTCCACTCTTTCTTTCGCTGGGTAGGGGCGGTTTCATTCTGCACTACCATGGATGGCCCTTCTCAACTCATCTTGTTCACATAAATTTCGCCCTCAAAGCCCGATCTAATGCCTCCATATAGGTATGCGGGCTCGCTCCTATCATAACATCGTGGGCTATTTCACCTCAACCCGAGGACAAATTTCTCTTCTCACCCGTGTACTCACTATCCCAGTGCAAACCTCGCGAGAGTTGAACCGAATGAATACTCCTTCACCGTGCTCATTCCTTGCCTCGCATTAATAAACTCTTGTATTTTCTCATGGACCCTTGGCCAACCGCTCGATACTCTTGCCTCAAACACTTTCTAAAATCTCCCCCAAGTCATGGTTGCCGTGGTCGAGTCTCTTCCATCACCTCCCCACAAATTCTGGGCATCTACTCCCGAAATAGAAAACTGGCATAGCTAATCCTCTCTCTATCATTCATGGGAAACAGGCCACCTGTCCGCTCAATGTACTTAAACCACTCTTCAGCTTCTAACGGCCCTAGTACCCCCGACCTCCGGTGGGCCGATGCCGACTTGCAAGGGGGTCCCCGAATTCGATCCACTCGATCCCTGTACTATCGAGGTACCGGCCTCCTTCGGCTCTTGCCTTACGGGCGGTACACTTCTGGGGTGGTCATTTTCTCCCAAGACAACCCTCCCCCGACTTTCGCTAACACCTCGTACAATGGTTCGAATCATTGTTTCGCATCAAGGCAAGGGAGTTTGTTCCTTGTGGTTAGAGGGTTCTCCCTCATTCATCACACCCTTACCCTTCTTTCTATTACTAATGCCTCATCTACAAAATAACCATTTTCACATCAACTTCAAATAATTCATTAATAGGAAAAGGATTTAACTTACAAAGGGTCCTGATAAGACCCGTCCGTAGCGGCGAGAATGACTCACCCGTCCCATCCTAAAACCATTGCTCGATACCAAAAAATGTAACAACTACTTTCTTTTCTACTAGATTCGTAATATCGATTAATAAAAAGATAGCATATTTATCAAAACAAGTTGGGCCCAAAAAAATTTCTTTACTTAGTAATCACATTCGTACAAAACAAAACATCATATGTACAAGGACTTTCAAAACAAAACAAAACAAGGGACAAGTACGGGGCCAAATCCCTCCACGCTTGCCGACGTCCCATCCGACCAAGTCCTCACCTATTTCCCGCACAACAAAGAAAACAACGGAGTGAGCACAAAGATGCTCATAAGCAAAATGTGCTCTTACGCCTTATCGTCCCCATGGCATTACTCATCAATTTTTCTTTGTATTTTTATCAAATTTCTAATTCAAATTCTAGTTTTTCTTTTCTTTTCTTTTCTTTCTATTCTTTTTTTTCTTTTTTTCAATCTCATACCGCCTTCTCATGGCGAAACCGCCTCCTCTCTCTCATGGGGCTTACGTGTATTCCGCTCTCTCATGGCGGAGTCCGCCTTTCTCATAACGGATCACATGCATTCCGCTTCTCTCATGGCGGAGATCGCCTTATCATAGCGATTTACACGCGTCCTCCGCCTCTCATGGCGGAGACCGTTCTTTCTCATAACGGTTACATGAGGGTAACTCTATACTCACGAGTTCCCCCATCGCACGATCTAGTTTCTTTTTCTTTTCTATAGCACTTAAGAATCCTTTTTATCTTCTAGTGCTAGTTCTTTCTTTCTCTTTACTCTAAGAGAATTTGTTCCTTTCTTTATCTCTATTCATAGAGAGTTTCTTTCTCATTTCTCATTTCTTTCTTATGTCATTACTCAATTAAACATATGCATATGGATGACTCATGCCTAAAATCTTCCTTATATGCATTCATGACATGCAAATATGCTACATTGCATAAGGTAAAGTTCTCTAATTCTACTTATGCTTCTTTTAGGCATTTCATCAAACAAAATGTGTGCATACATAAACTCTATTCTAACTTTAATCGTATTTCTTTCTTAACCATCCAAAATTGGAGTTCAACTCCTTTGAATCATCACACATCCTGCAAAGAGAAACACACTTCAAAAATTCCTCCCAATTACTTCTAATTCTACCCATAATTCTACCGAAATTTCACAACACAATCCACCCTCCTCATGGTGGAAAAATCCTTCATATAACAACATTGAACCCATTCATGAATTCATCAACTTATTTCAACATAAACAATTCAAGCATTAATTATAGATCTAAAACTCTACACATCATTCAATCAAGTAAATCACAACTTAGATGATTTTACTTACCTTGGACACAAGTAGAACCCACTTAAACTCTCCACTCTGATGGCTCGACACTTTCTCTTAGCCTTCAATACAAAACTTAAATAAGGATCCCCTTCTTTCAACAAATGAAAATTTGCTTCTAGAGTAAGGAATCTTACCTTTTAGTACTTAGGATCAATTTTGTAACAAATTCTAGTCAAAAGCTCTTCAAGAATCCTTGGAATCTTGGATGAAAAATTGAGAGAAATAGGATGAAAGAGGCGGTGGTGAAAAAACAAAATGAAGGGGTTTCTAAAGCTAACCCTTAATATCACATATTTTTCTCCACTCTTTCCCAAAATACCCTTTACTCACTCTTTGAAATTCCATTTAAGACCTTTCATTCTTTGCAAACACAACCCCAATCAAAGTATTCCATGAATTTTTCCTTACACCACTCCCCACTTTTCCCGCTAAAAAGGGGTAGAAAGGTCAAATTGCCCTTAAGGAAGAAAATATCTAAAACTCAATCAACATTTTATTCGGGTTGTCGCCTGCGGCGAAGAAACTGCCGCCGCTAAACGTCCTGCCCTAGCCTTCCCCCGTGGTTTCAATCCCTCTTCGCCGCGCGTAAGATTCTTCTTCCCTTGCCCCGTTAAGCGCGTGCATGAAATTTCTTCTCGCTTTTCAACCAATTTTCGTAGGGCAAACATTCAACACAACACTCAATCAAACAATCATAACAAAAACCAACTCGATTAAGGGCAAAAGAGGAAACGATAACAACGTACCTCAAGCGGGCGTTACATACCAAGGAAATGACATGCCTTCCCATAGACCATCCTAAATGGAGACATACCAATCGGAGTCTTAAATGCAGTGCGGTAGGCCCATAATGCATCATCTAACTTCTGTGACCAATCCTTCCTCGATGCATTGACTATCTTCTCTAAGATTCCCTTTAGTTCTCAATTTGACAGCTCCACTTGTCCATTAGTTCTGTGGATGGTAGGGTGTCATAACTCTATGTTTCACCCCATATTTCCCCAAAAGTGCATCCAATTGCCTGTTGCAAAAATGCGATCCTCCATCACTAATGATTGCTCGTGGTACTCCAAACCTTGAGAAAATATTCATTCTCATAAAATTAACCACCACCCGAGCATCATTGGATGGCAATGCAACTGCTTCCACCCATTTTGATACGTAGTCCACCGCTACCAAAATGTACACATTCCTGTAAGAATTTGGGAAAAGACCCATGAAGTCAATTCCCCATACATTGAACAGCTTAACAACTAGGATATTGTTCATTGGCATCTCATCTTGCTTTGAAATAGTCCCACTTCGTTGACATTGGTCGCATTCCTAAACCATCTGAAAAGAATCCTTGAAAAGGGTGGGCCAGTAAAACCTAGATCGAAGAACCTTGGCTGCTGTCCTAGCTCCTCCAAAATGGCCACCTACTTCCCTCTCATGACAATGCCTTAGAATACTCTCCATTTCCTCTTCCGGAACACACATACATATCATCTGATCAGCACAGTGTCTATAAAGAAATGGCTCTTCCCAGAAGTAGTATTTCAAATCTGAGAAAAACTTCCTCTTTTGTTGGAAGGACATGTCGATGGGGAGTACTCTCGCTAACAAGTAGTTTGCAAAATTTGCATACCACGGTGCTTCCTCCACTCTGATCAATTTCTCAACCGAGAAAGTTTCTCTAATTTGGGTTTCTTCTTCATTTCCCTGAATTGGTTGTTCAATCCTTGACAAATGGTCTGCCACCACATTTTCTGACCTTTTCTTATCTCGTATCTCCAACTCAAACTCTTGTAGCAATAGGATCCATCTTATCAGTCAAGGTTTCGCTTCTTGCTTTGCCAATATGTGCTTGAGTGCTGAATGGTCTGTGTAGACTATCACCTTTGCACCTAGCAAATATGAACGAAATTTATCAAAAGCGAAAACCACAGCCAACAATTCTTTTTCAGTGGTGGTGTAATTCAATTGTGCATCAGTGAGTGTTTTGCTAGCATACTGAATTACATGTAACACTTTGTTTTTCCTCTTTCCTAACACTACTCCTAGTGCAAAATTACTAGCATCACACATCAATTCAAATGGTAGTCCCCAATCGGGAACTGCAATAATAGGTGCAAACACTAATAACTTTTTTAGAGTTTGAAAGGCATGCATGCATTCATCATTAAAATCAAAAGCAACATCTTTAATCAATAAATTGCAAAAGGGTTTAGAGATCTTAGAAAAATCCTTGATAAAACGTCTATAAAACCTCGCATGCCCCAAGAAAATTGAACCGCTTTAACATTGGAGGGTAGTGGTAGCTTCTCAATCACGTCCGTCTTTGCTCGATCCACTTCTATTCTGTCCTTTGAAATTCTATGACCAAGCACTATTCCTTCCTAAACCATGAAGTGGCACTTCTCCCAATTGAGCACCAAGTTCATCTCCTGACATCGCCGCAAAACAAAAGAGAGATTAGATAAGCAATTATCGAAGGAGGAACCAAAAACAGAGAAGTCATCCATGAAGACTTCTATAAACCGCTCCACCATATCTCCAAAGATCGACATCATGCATCTCTGAAATGTGGCTGGTGCATTACACAACCCAAAGGGCATCCTTCGATAAGCAAAGGTGCCATAGGGACAAGTGAATGTCGTCTTCTCTTGATCGTCAAGAGTGATGGCAATTTGATTATATCTTGAATAACCATCCAGGAAACAGTAATAAGCATGCCCTGCCAATCTCTCCAACATCTGATCAATGAGAGGAAGTGGAAAATGATCCTTCCTTGTCACTTCATTTAATTTTCAATAGTCAATGCACACTCTCCAGCCCGTGACCATCCTAGTTGGTATCAATTCATTGCCCTCATTCTTTACCATTGTGATACCTCCCTTTTTCTGAACCACTTGCACCGGACTCACCCATGGACTATCAGAAATGGGATAAATTATTTTGGCATCTAGAAGTTTCACCACCTCCTTTCTCACCACTTCCTTCATCGGAAGGATTCAATCCTTCATTGTGGTTGAACTCTAGGCTTGATATCATCCTCCATGAGTATCTTATGCATGCAAAAAGATGGAGAGATGCCTCTAATATCCAAAATAGTCCATCCAATTGTCGATCTATGTTCCCTCAACACCCGAATTAATCAATCTTCTTCCAATTTTCTCAACCTTGAACTGATGATTACTGGGAAGGTTTCTAATTCCCCAAGATACACATATTTGAGGTGGGAAGGTAAGGGTTTCAACTCAAGCTTTGGAGGTTCTTCCTTTCTTTCCTTTTCCTTCTCTTTTTCAAAATCAAATTCCTCAAATTCTAGATCTTGGCTCTCATCAATCGACTAAAGTGCTTCCAACAATCTAGCACATTCGTTCCTTGCCGACGCATCTACCTCTATTGTTGCACATCAACACTAAAGCACGAATCCGACTCGGATGGAAACTTCATAGCTTCAAACACATTGAACTTTACTGTTTCATCTTGAACTCTTAGCAGTAACTTTCCTTCTTGCACATCAATGAGTGCTCTTCCCGTGGCAAAAAATGGTTGGCCCAAAATAAGAGGCATTTCCTTATCCTCTTCCATGTCCAATACAACAAAATCTGCAAGAAAGATAATCTTGTCCACCTTCACCAACACATCTTCGACTATACCCCTTAGATGTTTGATGGATCTGTCTGCGAGTTGCAACAACATGGTCATTGGCTTAACTTCACCAATTCCCAATCTCTTGAAAACAGAAAAAGGCATTAAATTGATGCTAGCACCTAAATTACATAACACTCGATCAAAGGTAATGTCTCCTATAATGCAAGCAATAGTAAAACTCCCTGGATCTTTGAGTTCCGGGGGTAGCTTCTTCTAGAGAATGGCGCTACACTCCTCCGTGAGTATCACTGTTTCCTCATCCTCTAACTTCCTTTTGTTGGATAAAATCTCCTTGAGAAATTTCGCGTAGCTCGGTATCTGTTGCAATGCATCTGCAAAAGGAATGTTAATATGCAATTTTCTAAATATTTCAATGAATTTTGAAACCTGCTTATCCTAATTCTTTTTCTTCAGTCTTTGAGGAAACGGCACAAGAGGAGTGTGATGTGCCAATTCTGGTAGTATCTCGAGACATGGCAATTTCTCTTTCCTTTGTCTTTGCCTCACTTCCCATTTTTGTTCTTCTTCCCTAGAACTAGATGGTTTCTCTTCAGCAACTATCTCTTCATCAACCTCCTCATCAGAGTCTTCCTTTTTTCTCTCCCTTTGATGGACTTTCTTTTTCCTTTGATTTTTCCACCTCTTCCAACACTGTCCCACTTCTCAGAGTTATCGCATTTGCTTGCTCACGTGGGTTAATCACTGTGTTGCTCGGTAATGAGCCATGTGGTCTCATATTTAACTTATCAGCCAATTGACCCACTTGTACCTCCAAGTTTCGAATGGATGTTGATAATCCATGGATTATACTATTTTTATTAGACTTTTTAGTCAGATTTTAGATACTTCTTAGTTCATTTATGCCTGAATTGCTACTTAATTCTTTACATTTCGTGTTTCAGGTTAAAATGGACATTTTGAGCGAATAAAGACAGAATTGGAAACTCTGGACTCAGAAGTTGGGAGAGTCTAAAACAGAGTAAAGCACTATGAAGCTTGTTCCCAAGGGAGAGCACCGAAGAGCGAAGATTCAAGCAAAGAAGCAAGCGGAGGGCAATTTTGTAATTTTAGAATTCTTCATGAAGCTTCGCCGTGGAGAAGGTTGTTCTTCGCCGCAACGAAATGAGTCACTCACGCACCAGATTTAGCTTGTTTTGTCACCGCAGTGAAGTCTGCATTTTCCAATTTTTGTAAAAATGCACAGTTTCGTTTTTAGGCTAAGTTTTAGGATTTTGGGCGAGGTATAAAAGAAATACTTAGTCTTTTTGTCAGGGAGTTCGTTTTTGAGAGAGAGCAGCTGTTTACATTTTCTTAGATTCATTTTGAGCGAACTGAGATTGAAAAAGGGTGAAGATTCGAGATTAAACCAGTGGATTTGTCATTTGGGGAGATTTCTTTTCTTTTCTGTTGTTTACATTATGTTGAACTTTGGTATTTTCATTTCTTTTGTTTGTATTGTTGATTTAGCCATGAACTAACCTATTTTGGGTTAGGGTTTTGATTGTAATTCGGAATTTCATGGGTTAAGTAATAGATTGTTTTTCTTTTCATATGATTTTGCTTGATTGTGTGATTACTCGGAATTTACTGTTTTTATGTGATGAACATGATGAGATTGAGAAATGAATCATGTTAGGCTTCTTGGGTAATCACCATTGTAGTATTGGATGCTAGAGATATATTCAAGAACCAATGAAATCAATCTAGGATTCTTGTGCTTAATGAGCTTAGACTTATTAACCTTCAATTTGTTGGGTGCGGAAGGTTAATAGGGAAGAGTAGGAAAACATAGCTGTAAAACCCTTCCCTAGCCGGGTATTTCCTAAGTATCCCTTGGCCATTGAGAACCTAGAAAACGCACGCCTAGAAAAGAAGTTTATTTTAAAATCCTATTTAAAGAATAAACTTGTAGTTTATAAACATATTTATTTATTAATTCAATTTCTAAACTATAATAAGTTCATTGTATAAGTCAAAAAAGAAATATAGTTTCCTTTCTTGGAGTAAATTATGAAATCCATTGTAATACTTACTAGAACATATATACTTTTACAAAATTTACTAGTAATTTGATTTCCTTTATTAATACAACATATTTACTCCATTATAGAACATGGACATATTTACTACATTATGAAATATGAACATAATTACTACACTAAATATTAGCAAAACTATTCAATAGTCATCATTAAAACATCCCTTCATGCTCATAGCGTCCCCTCGGGAATCCTCTCCCAGCTTCATGCCTTAATCCTTACTTGCAAAATATTTTAAAACATTTCGTGGGGTGAGCGCTAATCACTCAGTAAGGAATATGGCCATTCATAAACTATTAAGGTTCATTATACAAGTATATTACTTAGGACCTTACCTACCTACAAAACATGACCTTCATTCTTTGACACAACAAGTTCATAAAACATATCATATACTTTGGACTTTTCTCATAAACATAAGTCATAACATAACCATACATAATATAACATAGAACATATATGACTTATGAAATATTCATGTACATGGCATGCTTATTTCTTTTGTCTTTATACTTGATGGTTTCATTAGTCTTTGTTATCCGATCGGATTCATTTGAACCATTACCTTGTTCTTGGTCGTCACCTCAAAGGACTCATGGTTTCCATAAGAATTCCATTCCTCTGATCTTGGTTTATACCTCAAGAGACTCATGGAATTCATTCTTTAACATTTCATCAATTTTTCATAAGACAACTACATAAGCTATATGCATTACCATTATGAATGAAAACATATGGACTAACATCTCCCATGCTCAATCATACTGTATTCTCCTACTAAACTTCTTAACTTAATTCATTCAATTTCTGATACAATACAAGGAATTTCAGTAGTAAGATTATTCAGGGGTTTATTAGAATTAGAAACAAATGGGAATTTCCATGAAGAAGGTGGATGCCATATAGTTTGTCACTTTTCAAGCAATTTTTCCCTTATCTTCCAATTCGAATTGATTTTTGGCTAAAACATAAAAGTTTTAGGTATATTTCTCCACTTTTTAACACTTCAAGAATCAACTCAATCTGAATTCTATAACTTCAGTTATGACCGATTCAATGAAGCATGTACAGTATAAGTCCTAAAAAGCCAAATGCGAATTCTATTCATTTTAACCATGTCACCTTCATTTGCACATTCACATCATTTGCCATGTCATTATAGGTATAAAAGGCCATAAAAACCTCCCTTTTTACAGAACCAAAAAGTGCCAAAACATCGTCCAACTACAAATCTCTTAATTGGCATAATCATCCCTCCATATGCACACACACCAATCAACACACCCATTTAAACAATCCATAACCAAAACATAGCATCACACTCATATTAACATAAATAAATGTAAGTTCCATAAACCCTAGGTGTTATCAATTGTATTCATAAGGGAGATTTTTTCCTTACCTTAGTATTCAAAGCACAAGGACACTCCTCCTTAGCTCTAAAGGTTCCCCCTTTCTACCTTACACAAATAACCACTTATGAATTTCTCTTTTAACTAAAAGATCAGAAAAACTAGGGTTTTGAAACTCACCTCAAACCCTGAAATTGAAGGTCTTTAAGTGTGGATGGTGATCTCCTTTGAAAATCAACTTGAAATCCTATGAAAATTTGAGAATAAAATGCTTGGATTAGTGGCTTTTATGGTGGATTTGAGAGATGAAGAAGAAGATGATATGTTTGGGGTGTACGAGGCTGACTACTCTCTCTTTAAACATTGTAAATATTTATTCCCTTGTTGCCCTAATGTGATTGGTCAATAAAAGTTAGATATAAGGGTCATTTGGCATGAATTTTTCATATAAGGGTGTTTTGGTCATTTCTACCACAACATAAAGATTAGCACTCATTTAATGCCATTTGACTTCTTTAAAACACTTAACAATTAAGAAATCCCATTAGGTAAATGACTAACTTACCCTTGGTGCACTTTTATGGATACTTATTACATATGGATTCGTATGAAAAGAGCATTATACCCTTGGTTACCGTTTACGCCATTTAACCATATCAATCAACTTTATGACCATTCTACCCTTATTTCTCTTCAATGACATCACCCCTTACACTTTATAATGGCCACATCTCGAAATACATGTAAATTGACCATTTTACCCTTCCATTCAAAAAAAAGAAAATTACTTGAAAGGTAAATTTCATACCTTAGGGCATCGGAATAATAACGCGGGGTTTACAATAGCCTGAGAAGGTATGTTTGACACTTTAGAGAGTTCGATTTACAATCAATGCATGTGAATATGAATTTAGTTTAATTCTTTATAAAGAACCCATAGAGTCCGAATGAAGTCAAAACCCTACCCGTTTGTTTGAATTGATTTTATCCATATTTTAAATCTTGCTTTCAAGTTTACTTTTATTTTAGTAAATTTTGTTTTAGTCTTAGTTTTAATTGCTCCCTTGAATCCAAAAGAATTCATTGCTTCAACTTGAAAACGGTAGAAAACTTAGTGCTTAGCAACAATCCTCGTGGGAACGATACTCACTCATCACTCTATTACTTGTGCGACTAGTATACTTGCTACATTTGCATGTTGTAGGAAACACGCATCAGACGCCCCTTGATTTCTAAAATTTGTTCTTGTCTCATTCATAAAACCTGTGGTCTCTTGCATAAACTTTCCAAACATGTCCTCCAATTTTTTCACTCTTTGCTCTCCTGATTGATTATTCACCCCTGTTTGGTTGTTTGGCAATGCTCTTTGGTTCTATTGATTGTTTTGCTGATTCTGTTGGTTTTGATTGCCCCAAGACAGGTTCAGATGATTCCTCCAACTAGGATTATATGTGTTGGAGTACGGATTGTTGGTTGCCTTTGATTTCCTGCCAAGTAGTTAACCTGCTCCGATGATGATGCTAAAGCAAAAGTGTTCCCCACTTGACATTCGCTGCTCACGTGATTACCTGCACAAAATTCACAAGTTAGTTAAGGTGCTTGAATGGAATTTACCTGTATACTTCCCAACTATTTCTGAAGTGCTGTTAGTTGGGCTGAAATGACTGTGTATGCATCAACTTCATGAAGACCCATAGATTTCTTTGGTTGCACCCTCTCATTAGGTCTTTGATAATTGTTGCTTGCCAGAACTTCAAGCAACCCGTGAGCTTCTTCCGAAGTCTTATTTTGCAGTGCTCCTCCCGATACTGCATCCACCATAGTTTGCACATTCACCATCAATCAGTTATAAAATGTTTGAACTTGCATCCAAACTGGCAACCCATGATGTGGACACCTTCTCATTAATTCTTTGTATCTCTCCCAAGCCTCATACAATGATTTTGACTCTTCATGTAGAAACGATGTGATATCATTTCTCAGCTTTGCCGATTTTGTTGAAGGAAAGAATTTGGTTAGGAACTGTTAGTAAACGGTCCCGTATACGCAGCGGAAACAAAAAAAATAATAATAATATAACAGGATCGTTTACATGAGCCAAGATCAAGGGTATAATTTTACAATTTTATCATAATAAGAATCTGCAGAAATATTAAACATGAGTTAAAAGAAACAAATGCACGTTGGAGGCTCCTTCTAATTTGTCGACGAATGTTTTACTACCGATCCAAGTGTAGGATCGAACCTGCGTAGTCCACACGAAGACAATCTCAAAAGAACCAAAGAGGGATTTGCTAGATCCTCTTTGGCTTCAAGATTAAGAAGAAAATCAAATCAATTGAAATTGATTTTTGGCAATCTTGTTTCTGCTTTGTGGGAGTGTATGAGAGGGAAAGCATTTTGTGTGTTTTCTTTTAAAAGATAAATCAAAGATTAATTGAATAATCACACATTTTTCTTTTTATAGTAAAAACAATTTGCCCTAATCCCATACGGAATAGGCTTGGGCTCCAACCCAAACGCCCCATGTTGCCAAACACTCCCAATTTAATATTTTTATTTTTTCCATAATTATCTCAATTAAAATCAATTAATATATATTAACATTAAACAATAATGATAATATATTTAAATATGTGCGAACACACATTTAAACGTAATTTCACTTATTTAATTTTTCTAACAAATTAAATAAAGGCTACGACCTCCAGCAAATTTAATTGCTCATGAAATTACTAAAATACCCTTTTGCCTTAAAAGACGAAAACGCCCTTCTTTCTTCTTGGATCTTAAATTGTCTTCTATGTGTGTGACCCATAGGCTCCTCATCATATTGGCAGTGTATAGTATCGCGATTAACACCAATTAATCGTCTCACTAATACACAAACCAAGATTGGCCCCTAGCAAGGCATTATGGCCACCCGATAGATTCAGAGTTCAAAGAAAGTACTGTCAACGATATGGTTACCGTGCAATTGGTTCCTTTCATCATTCGTTATCTCAACGAGGACGAAGGTATAGAAATAGTGTCAACCTTCTCCTTACTCTTCCGATATTAGGTATTCAGCCCTGACCAATGACCCATATTATAAACCTGGATAGAGCAACAACTCAATCCCATTGTGGCCACAGTTTTAACGTCATTGCCATATACTGAATTACGCCGTGAGATAACTTCCCCCATACCCGGGAGTGATGAATCCTCTGTCAATCCACCATAGTCTTGATACACTCCTTGATGCAGCCAATCACCACCGTATTGACAGTTCTGAAGAGAACTGCATTAGGCTAGTGTCAAACTACACCAATCGGTGCACAAGGCGCTCCGGTGATCTCAAGTCTAAGGATCACATGCACCACTTTATTCGTTAGGAGGATTTGTTCCATAGACAACTGGGGTTACCATCCATATGGAATCCTCCCTGGGTGGGTCGGGCCCAAGGAACTTGCCTGTGGTGTAATCGCCTACGTAAGCACCCATGTGTTGCACCATGTTGTCACCAAACAACCTTGACAAGTTAGATCAGGGGTCACTACCTTCGATGCCAGTCGCTCAACACTATGATAGCCTTACCGCATTATGCTACGTGCCCTTACTGAGAATAATATTGGGGCTACGACGTTCTATAATGGCCACCATATGTGCTCATAAGGTTCTCACTATCAAGATTTGAAACACTTGATACCCTCGTCATGGTTCTACCATTCTAAGGACATATATCAATACATATTGCAATAATAATGATTTACGCGATATAGAATAAAATGCCTTTTATTGATTAATGAACATTATTACAAAGAGTCAATTCTATAATAATTGATTGGCTTTAGGGCATCTACTCTAACAGGAACTTCTATGCTAAATCGTTCCATGTTGTAATTGTTCCTGTTGGTAATGCCATTAACCATCCCTTAGCTTTATCCTTCAATGAAAACAGGAATAGTCTCAATCTGATGGCGTCATCTGACACTCTGTTCGATTTGAAAGTATCACAAATCTCCAAAAAATTAGCAATGTATAGATTTGGATCTTCCTTCAAATATCCCCTGAGCTGTACCAACTGCTGGATCATCTGGATGATTGCCGGCTTTATCTCAAAGTTGTTGGCTTGTACTATTGGTCTAGTAATACTCGACCTGCCATCAACTGAAGGAATGGAAAACTCCTTTAGTGTTCTATTTTCTGCCATCTCAACAGCTATAACCTCTAGTTCCACTATAGCCTCTCTTTCTCTTCTTTCTCTGTTAAGTCTTCTAGTGGTTCTTTCAATCTAAGGATCAATAGGAACCACTGGCTGACGTCTTGCTCTTCGCATAAACTACACAGAAAAATAGAAAGAGTGAGATTACAAACCAACCTAAAAGAATAACAAAAATTAAACAAACAACAATTAAGTGAAAAATAAAAGCTCCAATCTAGCTAACACAAGAAAAATTTAATGTTAACACAAAACTCAATCCCCGGCAATGGCGCCAAAAACTTGATGCGTTGTTACTACAACATGCATAAATAGCAAGTGCACTAGTCGCACAAAGTAATAAAGTGATGACTGAGTATCGTTCCCACGAGGATTGGTTGCTAAGCACTAAGTTTTCTACTGTTTTCAAGTTGGAGCAATCGAATTTGTTTGGATTAAACTTAGAACTAAAACAAAAAATTGCTAAATATTCAATGCTAAATTATGAAAGCAAGATTAAAAACATGGTAATATCAATTCAAACAAATGGGTAGGGTTTTGACTTCATTCAGACTCTATGGATTAAACCCACAGATTATGCTATTTCCATATTCGCATGCATTGAATGTAAATCGAATTCTCTAAATTGTAAAACATACCTTCTCAGGCTATGTTTTCCTACTTTTCCCTATTAAACTTCCGCACCCAACAATTTGAAGATTAATAGTTCTAAGCTCATTAAGCGTAAGGGGAATCCTAGATTGATTTCATTGATTCTCAAATCTATCTCTAGCATTCAATACTACAATGGTGATTATCCAAGAAGCTTAGCATAATTCATTTCTCAATCTCATCATGTTCATCAAATAAAAGCAATAAAATCAGAATAACCACACAAACCATGCAATAGCATATGAAAATAACAAAAATCAATTACTCAATCCATGGAAATTCGAATTCCATCAAAACCCTAACCCAAAATGGGTTAGTTCATAGCTAAATCAAAATACACAGCAAGAAAAACAATAAACACAAGGTTGAACATATTGAAATGAAAGAAAAGACAAGAGATCTCCCCTAGTTGAAGAATCCACAAGATTCAACCCCAAATCTTCTCACGTTTCAACCCAAAATTCATCAAATCTAAACTAAGCAAAATGAAAATAAGTTGCTCTAGACTCAAAAGAACCTACTTCTCAAAATGGCAAAGTTTTCCTTTTATAGTTCGCCCAAAAACCTAAGACTTTACCTAAAATGAAACTGTGCATTTTAGAGAAAACAAGAATTTGCAGACTTCACCGCGGCGACGAAGTAAAAATTGACTCTCATGCATACTCCTTTCGCTGCTGATAATCCGAGGATTATACTAGTTTATTTAAGCTTTTAGGCCGGATTTTAGATACTTCTTAGTCTATTTTTTGCCTGAATTGATACTTAATTCCTTACATTTCATGTTTCAGTTTAAAAATGGAAATTTGGAGCGAATAAAGGTGGATTTGGAGTTTTGGACTCGGGGAACAAGCACGGGGGCAAATGGGGGCATCGGGAATTTGAGAATTCTTTTCAGAAGCTTTACCTCGGTGGAAATGGGCCGATGACGCACCAGTTGTTCTTTCTTAGTGCGCGAGATTCCTTCTTGCGCGGTGAAGTCTGCGTACTCCACTTTTTGTAAAACGCACAGTTTCGTGTTTAGGCTAAGTTGTATTATTTTGGGTGAGGTATAAATTGGAGACTTAGTCTATTTTGTCTAGGGCGTTCGTGGAGAGATAGTGAGAGCTTTTACATTGTTTTTAGATTGATTTTTGAGTGATTTGTGGATTAACAAGGTTGGAAGATTCGAGGAAACCAGTGGATTCATCAAATTGGGGAGATTCTTTTCCTTTTCTTTTGTTTCCATTATGTTGAACTTGGAGTTTTTCATTTCTTTTAATTATTTTATTGATTTAGCTATGAACTAACCTATTTTGGGTTAGGGTTTTGATGTAGTTCGAATTCTAATGGGTTAGAAAGTTGATGATTATTAATTTCATATGATTTTGCTTTGATTGTGTGATTATTCTGTTTTTATTGGTTGTATGCGATGAACATGATGAGATCAAGAGATAATTTATGTTAAGCGTCTTGGGTAATCACCGTTGTATTATTGGATGCTAGAGATAGATTCAAGAACTGATGAAATCAATCTAGGATTCTTATGCTTAATGAACTTAGATTTATTAACTTTCATTTTGTTGGGTGCGGAAGGTTAATAGGGAAGACTAGGACAACATAGCCTAAGAAGGTATGTTGGACACTTTAGAGAGTTCGATTTACAATCAATGCATGAGAATTTGAATTTAGTTTAATTCTTAAAGTTTAACCCATAGAGTCCGAATGAAGTCAAAACCCCACGCTTTGTTTGAATTGATTGTATCCCGTTTTAAATCTTGCTTTCATAGTTAAAGTTTATTTTAGTAAAATTTTGTTTTAATTTTAGTTTAAATTGCTCATTTAAATCCAAAAGAATTCGATTGCTTCAACTTGATAACGTTAGGAAACTTAGTGCTTAGCAACAATCCTCGTGGGAACGATAGTCACTCATCATTGTATTACTTGTACGACTAGTATACTTCATACATATTGCATGTTGTAGGAAACACGCATCAAGTTTTTGGCCCGCAGATTCTGTCAAGGGATTGAGTTTTAAGTTAACATTGAGTTTTTCTATAGTTAGCTGGATTGAAGTTTTAATTTTTGTTTTAAATTTTAAGTTGGTTTGTGATCTCACTTTCTTTCCTTTATTCTGTGCAGTTTATGCGAAGAGCGAGACGTCAGCCAGTGGTTCCTGTTGATCTTGAGATTGAGAGAACCGCCAGATGACTTAATAGAGAGAGAAGAGAAAGAGAGGACAGAGTGGTTGAAATAGAAGAGATAGTTGTTGAAATGGCAGAACCAGAGAACATGACATTAAGGGGAATTCTCCCGTTCCCACCCGGTTAATGGCAATGGGTCGAGTATTACTAGGCCTACGGTGCAAGCCAACAACTTTGAGATTAAAGTCCGGCAATCATTCGGATGATCCAGTGAATCGGTAATGTTTAATGGAGATTTGAAAGAAGATCCGAATCAGCATATTGCGAACTTCTTGGAAATTTGTGACACCTTCAAGTCGAACGGAATGTCAGATAACGCCATTAGGTTGAGGTTATTCCCATTCTCATTGGGGGATAAAGCTAAGGGGTGGTTAATGGCACCACCAGCAGGGACTATCACAACTTGGAATGATCTAGCACAAAAGTTCTTGACTAAGTTCTTTCCTCCAGCAAAATCAGCAAAACTGAGAAATGATATCACAATGGCTTGGGAGAGGTACAAGGAATTGATGAGGAAATGCCCATACCATGGGCTTGCCGGGCTGGCCTTTCAAGTCCCAAACCCTTTCTATAATGCACTAATGGGTAACGTGCAAACCATGGCGGATACGCAGTCGGGGAGGGACTCGGAGGAATAAGACACCAGAGGAGGCTTATGAGTTGCTTGAGGTTTTGGCAAGCAATAACTATCAAAGACCAAATGAGAGAGCAATGCCAAGAAAATTTACGGGTCTTCATGAAGTTGATGCCTTCAGACCCATCTTAGGCCTAACTCACGGCCACTTCAAGTTAAGGGCTTGGGAAGTATGCAGTGAACTCCCCTATTCAAGCACCTCAACTAACTTGTGATTTTTTTGTGCAGGGGAACCATATGAGCAGCGAGTGTCAAGTGGGGAACACATTTGCTTCGTCATCTTCATCAACGGAGCAAGTGAACTACTTGGCAGGAAATCAAAGGCAACCAAACAACCCATATTCCAACACATACAATTCGGGGTGGAGAAATCATCTAAATCTGGCTTGGGGCAATCAAAACCAGCAAAATAATCAATGGAACCAAAGGATAGTGCCGAATAACCAACTAGGGGTGAATAATCAACCGGAGATCCAAGAGTGACAAAGTTTGAAGACATGTTTGGGAAATTTATGCAGGAGACCATGGGATTTATGAATGAGATGAGGACAAATTTTAGAAATCAAGGGCCATCCATTAGGAATCTTGAGGTACATATGGGCCAATTGGCCGAGAAGCTAAATGAGAGACCGCAGGGTTCCTTACCAAGCAATACAGCTACTAACCCACATGAGCAAGCAAATGCCATAATTTTGAGGAGTGGGACAGTTTTGGAAGAGGTTGAACAAGCTGGAAAGAAAGAAACTGAAAATGAGGAATCTGAAGAGGAAGTTGATGAAAAACCAAGCGGTTTGGAGGAAGAGAACAAGAAGAAGGATGAAAGGCAAAAGAGGAAAAAGAAATTGCCATTCCCCGAGATACCACCAGAGTTGGCACATCACACTCCACCCTTACCTTTTCCTTAGAGATTGAAGAAGAAAAATCAGGATAAGCAATTTTTAAAATTTATTGAAATTTTTAAAAAATTGCACATTAACATTCCTTTTGCCAATGCATTGCAGCAGATGCCGAGCTACGCGAAGTTCCTTAAGGAAATCCTTTCGAACAAAAGAAAGTTAGAAGATAAGGAAACAATGATGCTTACGGAGGAGTGCAGTGCCATTCTCCAGAAGAAGTTACCCCCGAAGCTCAAAGATCTAGGGAGTTTTACTATTCCTTGTATCATAGGAGATATTATGTTTGATTGGGTTTTATGTGATTTAGGTGCTAGTATTAATTTAATGCCCTTTTCTGTTTTCAGGAGATTGGGAATTGGTGAAGTGAAGCCAACGACCATGTCGTTGCAACTAGCGGATAGGTCCATAAAACACCCGAGGGGGATAGTGGAGGATGTGTTAGTGAAGGTGGATAAGATAATTTTTTTCCGGCTGATTTGTGATTACGGATATGGAAGAGGATAAGGAAATTCCTCTCATTTTTGGGCCGACCATTCTTGGCCACGGGAGAGCACTAATAGATGGTGCGGGGAAGAAAAGAAAATTCTTGTTGAGAGTTCAAGATGAAACAATAACTTTCAATGTCTTTGAGGCGATGAAGTTTCCATCCAAAACGGATTCGTGTTTTAGTGTTGATGTGGTGGATAAATTGGTTGTGGAATCCATTGAAGAAAACACCCCACAATTACCTCTAGAAGCATGTATAGCCAAATCCAAAACAGTAGAGGTAGATGATTCGACGATTAATGAATGTGCTAGGTTGTTAGAAGCACTTCAACCGATTGATGAGAGTCGGGATTTAGAATTTGAGGAGTTTGATTTCGAAAAAGAGAAGGAAAAGGAAAAAAATGAAGAACCTCTAAAGCTTGAGTTGAAACCTTTACCTTCCCACCTCAAATATGTATATCTTAGGGACTCAGAAACCTTCCTAGTGATCATTAGTTCAGGATTGAGTAAATTGGAGGAAGAGCGGTTGATTAAGGGTGTTAAGGGAACATAGACTAGCAATTGGATGGACAATTTCGGACATTAGAGGCATCTCGCCATCATTTTGCATGCATAAGATACTCATGAAGGATGATATTAAGCCTAGGGTGCAACCACAACAAAGATTGAATCCTTCGATGAAGGAAGTGGTGAGAAAGCCCGGGAGGTGGTGAAACTTCTTAGATGCGGGGGTGGGATTATCTATCCTATTTCGGGGTATAGTCCATGGGTGAGCCCGTACAAGGGTGGTCTCGAAGAAGGGAAGGTATCACGGGTAGTAAGGAATGAGAGTAATGAATTGATACCAACTAGGGACGGTGACGGGTGGGAGAAGTGTGCATGATTACGATTGAAATTGTTAAGGGCGACAAGGAAGGATCATTTTCCTCCACCGAAGTTAATTGATCGAGATGTTTGGAGAGGTTAATTGGCGGGGGACATGCCTCAATGCTTACTTTTCTGGATGGGTATTCGAGGATACAAGGCTAGATTGCCATCGCCTCCCACCCTGAGGATCAAGGGGAGAAAAACGACTTACTTGCCCCTATGGCACCTTTGCTTACCGAAGGATGCCTTTTGGGTTTGCAATGCACCAGTAACATTCCAGAGATGCATGATGTCGATCTTTGGAGACATGGTGGAACAGTTCATAGAAGTCTTTATGGATGACTTCGCCCCTTTTGTTCGTCCTTTGACAATTGTCTAACAAATCTTTCTTGTTTGTTTTGGGCATGTAAAGAGACAAACCTGGTGCTCAATTGGGAGAAGTGTCATTTCATGGTCCAAGAGGGAATAATGCTCGGTCATAGGATTTCAAAGGACGGAATAAAAGTTCATCGAGCAAAGCTGGAAGTGATAGAGAACCGCCACCACCATCAAATGTCAAAGCGGGAAAGTCCCAAAGTTTCTTGGGGCATGCGGGGTTTTACAGACGATTCATCAAGGATTTTTCTAAGATTTCTAAACCCTTTTGCAATTTATTAAATAAAGATGTTTTGTTTGATTTTGATGGTGAATGCATGCATGCCTTTCTAACTCTTAAAAAATTATTAGTATTTGCACCTATTATTGCAGTTCCCGATTGGGGGCTGCCATTTGAATTAATGTGTAATGCTAGTGATTTTGCTTTAGGGGGTAGTGTTAGGGATAGCCGGAAGAACAAAATGTTGCATGTAAATCAATATGCTAGCAAAAACACCTCCATCCGATGCACAATTGAATTACACCACCAACCGAAAAAGAATTGTTGGCTATAGTTTTTTTGCTTTTGACAAGTGTCGTCGTATTTGTTAGGGGTGCAAAGGTGATCGTTCCTACAAGGACCATTCAGCACTTAGGCACTATTGGCAAAGCAAGAAGCGAAACCTTAGCTCATAAGATGGATCCTATTGCTTTAGGAGTTTGAGTTGGAAATTCGCGATAAGAAGGGGTCAGAAAATGTGGAGGAAATCCTCATTAGAGAAACCTTTCCAGATGAGAAGTTGATGAGAGTGGATGAAGCACCATGGTATGCAGACTTTGCAAATTATTTATCCCGTTCCAAGGGTTCTCTCAAGGGTGGTATGACGTCCAACAAAAAAGAAAATTTTTCTCGATTTGAAGTACTACTTTTAGGGAAGAACCATTTGCTGAGGAACTGTCCTTTGACCAAGTGATACGAGATGTGTCCCGGAGGAGAAGATGAAAAGCATTTTATGACATTGTCACGAGAGGGAAGTAGGTGGCCATTTTGGAGGAACTAGGGACAGCAGCCAAGGTTCTACAATCGGGATTTTATTGCCAACCCTCTTAAGGATTCATTACGGATGATTTAGAGTGCAACCAATGTCAAGCGGAAATGGTAATATTTCAAAAAGAGATGAGATCTTTGTTGACAACATCCCTGGTGGTTGAGCTTTTTTG
Source organism: Pistacia integerrima (assembly GCA_026225825.1). NCBI lineage: Eukaryota > Viridiplantae > Streptophyta > Magnoliopsida > Sapindales > Anacardiaceae > Pistacia > Pistacia integerrima. Next base: position 6,534,314 of record CM047739.1, on the reverse strand, counting down.
ATGTGTGGGGGATTGATTTCATGGGTCCCTTCCCCAAACTCTTTGGGAATACATTTATCTTGGGTAGCGGTGGATTACGTGTCGGAAGGTTGGGTTGGGAAGCGTTTGCATTGCGACTAATGATGTCGAGGGTAGTGATTGCGTTTGTGAGAAAGCATATTTTCTCAAGGTTTGGGGTACCACGGGCAATTATTAGTGATGGAGGTTCCCATTTTTGTAATAGGCAGTTGGATGCACTATTGGGTAAGTATGGAGTGACACATAGAGTTGTAACGCCTTTTTACCATCCACAAACGAAGCGGGTAAGTTGGAACCTTGGTTCTAATAGAGAGCTTAAAAGGCATTTTAGAAAAGCAGTAACGCATCCCAAGAAGGGATTGGTCACGAATTGGATGATGCATGTGGGCCTCAAGAACTACATTCAAGAATCCGATTGGTATGTCCCTATTTAGAATAGTTTATGGAAAGCATGTCACTTACGGGGTGGAACTCGAGCATAAAGCATCTTTGGGTAGTCAAGGCGCCTAAATATGGGATTTAAGAGCTGCTTGGGGAGGAAAGGATCTTGACTTTGAAAGCCGAACTCGTTGAGTTACGTCTCAAGCTATATGAAAATGCTCGAATTTACAAGGAGAAGAAAAAACAAAAATGTGGCATGATAAGCATATCAGGAAGAAAGATTTTGAAGTGGGGCAAAAAGTGATGTTGTTCAACTCTAGACTTAGGCTATTCCCCAGAAAACTTAAGTCTAGATGGTTCGGACCATTCACGATTACAAGAATTCACTCATCCCGGAAAGTAGGGGTGGAAGTTACACATGAAGAAAAAGGTACTTTACCATAATGGGACAGAGATTGAAGCCATACATTGATGGGGGTGATGAGTGCAAATCCATCCCAATACGGCTTGACATTTCGCGTGAAATTGAGAGAGTCGGGCTTACCCGACTATAACCAAGCGCTTCTTGGGAGGGAGGCAAACCCAAAATGTTTTAAATTTTTGTTCTTCTATTTTTATTTTAGTGTGTTGAATGTTTTGATTCTTTTTAATTTGTGTGTTTCAGGTGAAGTTTTCAGCTAATGCAAGGAAGGAAAATACTCCAGACTTCGCCGAGGCGAATCATACCTATAAAAAAATAAATTTTGAAGTCCCTGTGGGCTTCGCCACTAATGAAGATTGTTCTCGCGGGGCGAAGCAACCCTGGAAAATTTGTGATAGCTACGTATTTATCGCCCCTAATGAAGAATTTGTCTTGTGTGCGTAAGGTGGACGAAATTTTTCTAAGGAAATTTTTGCCACGGCGAAGTTTTTCTTTTTCGCGCGCGATTATGGCTTGTATTTTTCGCCCCCCGTGAAACCCTAGGGTTTAAATTCGTGTTCATAAATGAAGAACTTCGTCGCGGCAAAGTTTGTTCTTCACCGTGGCGAAACTTGGGTTTCCAATTAGGGTTCATAAACGAAGAACTTCGCTGCGGCGAAGCCAGTTTTCTATATAAACTCACTTTGGCTTTTCATTTTCCATGCTTTTTCAAATACATTTGAGAAAAAGGGGAAAAAAATTTTCCAATTTCCCCCAATCCTTTGCCTCCCAAGTGCTTTCCCAACCAAAGTTTTCACTCCCTTAACCCTCTTAAACACCAAAACAACTCCCATTTCAACAACAAATTTTTTGAAAATTTCACGAAAAAATTTCAAGTTCAAGAAATTTTGGGGCTTTCCAATCTAAGGCTGATTAGCAGAGTAAATTAGAGGGGCGAATAATCCTTCATATTGGTAAGATCTCAAATTCCCCTAAACCTCATTTTCGCAAAATTTCAAGTTTTTAAGTTGTAGATCTAAAAAATTTATGTTTGGTTGAGTTGCGAATTTGTGAGTTGGATTTGTTGAAGAAGGGTTTATTGTGCATGTTGTGATTTTTGAGGAGTGTGGGCGTTGAATTTTTTTGGAAAGTGTGTTGTTGAATTCGAAGAAAATCGGGGGTAGTTTGGGGAAGTCCGATTGTAGATTTTTGGAAAGTGTTTTCCATTTTCTTTTTTTAGGTTTGAATTGGTTGTTGTGGGGAACCTAGGCTTGAATTTTGTGCATTGTGAATTGATTATAAGAAAATGGCACCCAAAATTAAGTTGCCATACAAAGGAAAGGGAAAAGGAAATAAAGTGGGATAGCTTTTTTGTGAATGAAGAGGCCCTAAAACGATATCAAGGGTTGGGCTATCCAAGAAGAAGAGATAAAGCTTTATTCCTAGCGCGGATGGACCGCAAGATCGCGTTAAGTTGGAGTCGAGTGAGGCGATGGGAGGGCTATTTATAAGTGCTCCCTGCACAAGGCCAAGGTGATGCCGCTAGTAAGAGAGTTTTATGCCAATCTCCCGGATTGTGAAGGAGGGTTTTGGCATTTGTGAGAGGGGTTGATGTGCCGTCCATGTCAGATGTGATCAATGAGTTTTACAACCCTCCGCCTGGGATTTGATCAGGGATGAGTACGAAGGTTTAGGGGAACACGTTTGGAGGATAGTATTATTCTCTTTGGTCATTGCAAACCAGATGCAACTGTCGTTGTCGAAGAAACAAAAGAAGACCATTAAGGAGACTTCTTTGACACCGATTGCTCGAGTGTGGCAGTATTTTGTTAGTGGGCAAAGTTGATGCCCACAAAGCATGTCATAACACATAACCCTTACGAAAAAGCATTCTTGCTTTATTCCCATTACCACAGAAAGGGGAAAAGTATCGATGTGTGAAGAATTATCTTTAACAACATTCATCTTGCCGCCAAACCAGGGCGATCAAGTTATTCTTTCCCACATCTTATCACAACCTTGTGCATTTGAGCTGGAGCCAAGGTAGAGGGATGATGCAGCAACGTATTCATGCCTTTGCCCTATCCTCGATTGATTATTTTGAAGCATCTTGAACATCCAAGAAGGCCCATGGGAAAGCAACCAAGGGAAGGGCGGAACAAAGGGCAGCGAGAGAACCACACAATGCCCTGTCACATCCTCCAGCTCCAAAACTACATATAAGGAGATGATGCATCGAATGATGCAGCAGATGATGGGTTAGATGAAACGGATGACAAAACGTCAGGATTGGTTGGTTGAGCAGACCCACATGATGTAAGAGATGCAGAAGAGTAACTTTAACAAGCTCAACATTGACACTTCAGGATTCCAATGGACTGACTGGGATTCAGATGAGTGGATAGGCTCCAAAGAATTAGAAGAGGAAGAAGAAGAAGAGGAAGACGAGGGAGGCAAAAATGAGCACCGGAACACTTGTGTTGTTGTCTTTATTTTCATTTGTTTAGTTGAATTGGTTTTTCATTTCAAACATTAAACTTAACTCTTATTTCGGTTTTAGATTTGTGTAGTTGTTGCAAGGACAGATTAGGATGTAATATTTTCAATTTAGTTTGTGAATTTTTGCTAACACAATGGACACTATAGTTTCTATTGTTTTGATAGATGTTGGGTGATGACTATTAGTGTATATTAGTGTATGCCCTAGAAACCATTCGTTGTGTCGGGTGGGAGCATTTGTCTTGTCTCTATATTTATCATAAATAATAGAAGAAAGAGTTCTTCAATTCATATATGTAAATTGCTTCCTTTATTCAAGTCCATGCATTTAAAATAAAGATATGTATATGAACCTTGTCCGTGATGATTCATTTAATAGGTAAATGAATTATCGAAAAGGGTTCCCTCCCTTACGGAAGCAATATAAATTTGGGCAACTATATTGTACAGAGGTATACCTTGGATGCTTCCGAAAGATATCATGAGTTGATATAAAGTACGATGACGATGATAGTCATGGGTCACTAGGCATTGGTATGGATTAACGTTGTGAAGCTGTTTTTCCGAACATGACCAAAGAATAATGACAAATCACTTGGAAAAGCATGTAGTCAATGATTTATCATTTGGTTATATCGGTGCGATGTTAGTCCTTTAACACGAGACATTGTAGTCGGATCCGATATGGATGCGTATGGTTCATACGGTGTATAAAGGTACGACACTAATCATGTTTAGTACAATAAAGCCTATTTGGTCATGCGTTGTTCATATGCGGAAATGAAGCGATAGTCAAGAGGGGATCCATTGACTCGGGAAATATAGGATTGGGAGTATTGGCCGACTAACCATCCGGATTCCCGAAAGTTCCTAGACGAACATCGATAAATGTCGAAAACGAATCTCCCTAGCCGAGTTTCTATTATTAGTCATACAAAAGCAAGTTTTGTGATGACAAGTTCGACATATTGATCGACAATTCGTAGAAGATCGAGTTTAGGATTTTGACGTTCCCCATGAATCCATACTTTTCGATTAGGGATATCTCAATGGAGGGACTTTACCCGCATGGTACGTATGATCTGAAATGGGTTTGATGAAGTATTTCTTCATCGTGGTTTAGGGACTATGGCACATTGCTAGATGTTTAACATAGTCGTTTGGGCCTCCCAGACAGTTTGGATTCATCCAGATCGGGAAAGCTCACGGGGCTAATCCACGATGGACCTACATGGTCACACCATAGCCCTTTGGGAAGTTAGAGAAGGATGAGAGAGAGAAATGATTATCCGGAAGAGGGCTAGCCCTTACCTTCCGGAGGTAATAACGGGATTTCTATAGTAATAGTTACATAGAAATCATTTGTGACATTTTAAGGGTTAAAATGGTCAAGCAATAATTAATTATATTTAATTATTATATCTTAAAGTGTTAAGATTAATGAGATGAACAAAAATAACCTTTTAATAGTTAAAGGGTAAAAAGGGGTAAATTTTTTGGGTTGTTAATGTAAACTAGTTTAGTTTACATGGGCCCTTGAATAATATTGATTATTCAAAGGGTAGCATATTAAATTGGGTGGGGTCCCTTTATAAAATAAGATTTTATTGGGCTTGGAAGTGAAAAAAATAAATAATTGCAAAATTGCCCAAGTATATATAAATGCAAAAGGTTGCATTTTTGTTCATAACCACACATTGTTCACTCAAAGCAAAAACCAAACTCTCTCACCCCAAAAGCCAACCCGACCACTCTCTAAACCTCTCAAGGTGGTGTTAAAGTGTGGAGGTCTCATTACTTTGAGGCTGATCTTCATCAATCCAAAGCAAAGGAGTAGGTATAATCTCTTTTCCAAGCTTTGTTTGAAAACCGTTTTAGAATCCATGCTTTCATGTTTTCATTCTCCATCCCCACCACTCTTCATGCATGCTGAATCTTTCAATGACAAAGTCAAGGACCGGGTGTGCAATGTGGAGCGACACTTCACAGTTAACCGAGGGGAACTTTCTGTACCTTTATTATTTTTGATTTTCTATTCCAAATTTATTCATAATGGGACATTGGGGGACAATGTCATCTTTGTTCTGGGGGTAAAAAGGGAAAATTAGGAATTTTTGAACTTTTCGTTATTTTTTTTTTTTTAGTTTGATTGTTTTTGCAGATGATGAATTGTATAAATCAATGATACGAATTGGATTGTTGCATTTTTATTGTTGAGAAATGTTAAGCATTGCTTCAAGTTTAGGGTTTATTGGTGAATTTTGATTGAGGTTTGTGAGTGGTTCAACCACCATTTTCATTTTTTCGGGGCATGCTTAGATTCATTTTATGTACTTAGGTAAAGTTTGATAATGTGGACTCTAAGAACCTAGTAGAGAAGTGCTTGAGGCGAAATTCTAGGATTAGACATGGGCGAGGAGAAGATTTAGGCATTCCCCCTTTTGGGAACGCTTTGAGTTTCTTTCTAGCCAACCCAGGGAATGAAATTGTCCCTAGTCACCCCTTTGAGCCGTATGAATCATTATTGCTTCATTTTTCTTGGCTAACCAAAAATTGTCCGATCCTTGTACCCTAAACACTCTATCGTACCCTTAGGAGAATTCGATCCTAATGCAAACACAAAGAAAGGGAAGAGTTATGCAAGAATTGACTAAAAGAATAGTTGGGGGTGTGAGAAGGGCAATAAAAATAAAAGAGGTAGTTCACCTCAATTCAATGGATGTGTCTCGATTCCATGTGAAGAAAAAACAAAATTAATTTTATTTTGCCAAGTTGAAGGGTATCTCGGGTGAAACCAATGGTAGCCTTAAAAGCCGCCTAGTAAGTACTTGGCGACCTCTCGGTTTAACAACGCCACATACACCTTCGACCCGCGCATTTATGGTTTCAGAAATAAGAAAGACACAAGTTTGAGGGGTGTAAATTTGTGGATACGTTGATTTGTGGGTGAGAAGAAATGGAGTTCGATTTGATTTGAGTGTTTGCATGAGGAAAACCAAGTTCTCTTACTTTGTATTTCCATCCTTTTTCTTGGAACCCACTTCTTGAGCCTAACGCTACAAGCTTATAAAGACCCTCCCGCTGATTCTTATCTTTGTCTAGTCCTCATTAGTGGAGAGTAGTTTGATATTTGAACATTAGTTTGAACAATTGATAATTATTTTGTATTATTGAGTTTGGAGTTTGATAGTTTTGATACTATTGAAAGTGGAAGTAGTTTTGATATTTAGGCTTATGAAGTCTGGCCACCATTTGATAAACTTTGTATTCCCCGCATAAAATAATCTGGGGAAGTCGGAAGGTGGGATTGGGAAGTGGGGATTACCTACTCTGGGGGACCAATTGAGAAATAAAGTCGATGCAACATATAACTTCTTGGAGTTTTAAACATTTTTCTTTTAATAATTTTGCAACAACTTTTGAGATTGGTATAAATTCTAGGCAGTTGTTTTGTGAGTCGAGTCTTTTGTTTCTCTTATTTAATTTGTGTCATTTCTACATTTGTGTTTTTGTACGTTGTGTTTATTTACATTGTCCGGGTTGTGTAACGATGCCTCGGAGACGAGCATCACCTTAGTTTGGAGGTATTTGATAATCCGAGGATTATACTAATTTATTTAAGCTTTTAGGCCGGATTTTAGATAATTCTTAGTCTATTTTTTGCTGAATTGATACTTAATTCCTTACATTTCGTGTTTCAGGGTTAAAAATGGAAATTTTGGAGCGAATAAAGGTGGATTTGGAGTTTTGGACTCGAAGCACGCGGAAGGGCAATTCTAGGAATTTCAAAAGAATTCTTGAGGAAGCTTCGCTGCGAGAAATGGGCCCGGGATGCACCACAGATTTAGATTCTTTCTTAGCTGCGGCGAGATTCCTTCTTCGCCGTGACGAAGTCTGCGTATTCCACTTTTTGTAAAACGCACAGTTTCGTGTTTAGGCTAAGTTGTATTATTTTGGGTGAGGTATAAATTGGAGACTTAGTCTATTTTGTCTAGGGCGTTCGTGGAGAGATAGTGAGAGCCCCTTTTACATTGTTTTTAGATTGATTTTGGAGTGATTTTTGGATTAACAAGGTTGGAAGATTCGAAACCTAGTGGATTCATCAAATTGGGGGAGATTCTTTTCCTTTTCTTTTGTTTCCATATGTTGAACTGGAGTTTTTCATTTCTTTTAATTGTTTTATTGATTTAGCCGTTGAACTAACCTATTTTTGGTTAGGGTTTTGATGTAGTTGATTCTAATGGGTTAGAAAGTTGATGATTATTAATTTCATATGATTTTGCTTTGATTGTGTGATTATTCTATATTTATTGGTTGTATGCGATGAACATGATGAGATCGAGAGATAATTAATGTTAAGCGTCTTGGGTAATCACCATTGCATTATTGGATGGTAGAGATAGATTCAAGGGAACCGATGAAATCAATCTAGATTCTTGGCGCTTAGAACTTAGATTTATTAACTTTCAATTTTGTTGGAGTGCGGAAGGTTAATTAAGGAAGAGTAGGACAACATAGCCCTTGAGAAGGTATGTTGGACACTTTAGAGTTCGATTTACAATCAATGCATGAGAATTTGAATTTAGTTTAATTCTTAAAGTTTAACCCATAGAGTCCCGAATGAAGTCAAAACCCTACCCCGTTTGTTTGAATTGATTGTATCCCGTTTTAAATCTTGCTTTCATAGTTCAAGTTTATTTTAGTAAAATTTTGTTTTAATTTTAGTTTAAATTGCTCCCTTAAATCCAAAAGAATTCGATTGCTTCAACTTGATAACGTTAGGAAACTTAGTGCTTAGCAACAATCCTCGTGGGAACGATAGTCACTCATCATTGTATTACTTGTGCGACTAGTATACTTGCTACATATTGCATGTTGTAGGAAACACGCATCAGCTATGGTGAAGAACAAACTTCGCCGCGGTGAATCTTTATGAAGAATTCTGAAATTACGGAATTGCCCTCTGCTTGCTTCTTTGCTTGATTTTCGATCTTCGATGCTCTCCCATAGGAATAAGCTTCATAGTGCTTTACTCTACTTCAAAACTCTCCCAACTTCTGAGATCCGCTCACTTCTGGGTCTAGAAACTCCAAATCGCTCATTATTTGCTCAAAATGTCCATTTTTACCCGAAACACAAAATGTATAGAATTAAGTAACAATTCAGGTCAAAATGAACTAAGAAGTATCTAAAATCTGGCCAAAAAGACTAATAAAAACAATATAATCCTCGCATTATCAATTGACATGGACTAACATAGAAGGTCTGGCGGATGAATTCATGGAGCGGGCTGAACATTGGAACTCTGTGCGTAAAGCCCAAAGGTCTTAAATTAGCATGTCCCATTCAGACAGCCATAACTTTTCATCTGGGAAGAGTTACGGGGCCTGTAAGATACCGTTGGAAATGTCATTCAGAGCCCATTGATGTGGAATAATATAGAATGTCTAATAGATGAACTCATTAAGTGGGCTAGACGTCAGAAGTTCATGCGTAAAGCCCAAAGGGCTTAAATGAGCAAGTCTAATTCAGACGGCCATAACTTTGTATCCGGGAAGAGTTACGGGGCCTGTAAGATACAGTTGGAAATCTCATTAAGAGCTTGTCAACGTGGACTTAAGTAGAATGCCTGATGGATGAATCCATGCATTGGGCTGAAACATCAGAACTCCGTGCGTCAAGCCAAATAGCTTAAATGAGCATGCTTCATTTAGATGGCCATAACTTTTGATCTGGGAAGAGTTTTGGGGCCTGTAAGATACAATTGGAAACCTCATGCAGAGCCTATCAGAATTCTATTGATGTGGACTAATGTAGAACGTCTAGTGAATGAATTCATCGAGAGGGCTGAACGTTAAAAGTCCGTGCGTGAAGCCCAAAGGGCTTAAATGAGCATGTCCCATTCAGATGGCCATAACTTTTTATCAGGGAAGCGTTACAGGGCCTGTAAAATACCGTTGGAAATCTCAATCAGAGGCCATCGGCATGTACTTATGTAGAATGTCTGATGGATGAAATGATGGAGTGGGCTGAACGTCAGAACTCCATACGTAAAACACAAAGGGCTTAAATGAGCATGCCCCAATCAAACAGCCATAACTTTTTATCCAAGAAGAGTTACGAGGGCCTGTAAGATACGGTTGGAAACCTCTTTCAGAGCCTGCCAAAAGTCCATGACATGGATGAACATAGAATGTCTGGTGGATGAATTCATGGAGCGGGTTGAACGTTAGAAGTCTGTGCGTAAAGCCAAAAGGGCTTAAATGAGCATGTCCCATTCAGGCGGCCATAACTTTTTATCCAGGAAGAGTTACGGGGCTTGTAAGATACCGTTGGAAATCTAATTTCAGAGCCTCTTGACGTGGACTAATGTATAACATTTGACGAATGAATTCTGGAGTGGGCTGAACGTCAGAACTCTATGCATAAAGCCCAAAGGGCTTAAATGAGCATGTCTAATTCAAACGGCCATAACGTTTTATTTGGGAAGAGTTACGGGGCCTGTAAGATACCATTGGAAATCTCATTGAGAGCCCATGGATGTGGACTTGATGTAGAATGTCTAATGGATGAATCCATGGAGCGGGTTGAATGTCATAACTTCATGCGTAAAGCGCAAAGGGCTTAAATGAGCATGCCCCATTCAGACGGCCATAACTTTTGATCCGGGAAGAATTACAGAACCCATAAGATACTGTTGTAAACCTCATTCAGAGCCCATCAAAAGTCCATCAACATGGACTAATGTACAATGTCTGGCTAATGAATTCATGGAGCGGGCTGAACGTCAGAAGTCCAGTGCGTAAAGCCCAAAGTGCTTAAATAAGCATGTCTCATTCAGATGACCATAACTTTTTATCCAGGAACTATTACAGGACCTGTAAGATACCGTTGGAAATCTCATTCAGAGCCTGTCGATGTGGACTTATGTTGAATGTTTGATGGATGAATTCATTGAGTGGGTAGGACATAAGAACTCCATGCGTAAAGCCCGGGAGGGCAAATAAATGAGCATGCCCTAATTAGAACCGCATACCCTGGATTTTGAGAAGTACCATATCAGAACAGGCCAGTAACTTTTGATCCAAGAGAATTAAGAATTAGGGGCCTGCAAGATACCGTTGGAAATGTCATTCAAAGCCCGTTGGAAGTCCATTGATATGGACTAATGTAGGACATCTGGCAAATGAATTCGTGGAGTAGGCTGAAGGTTAGAAGTCCATCCGTAAAGCCCAAAAGGCTTAAATGAGCATGTCCCATTCAGACGGCCATAACTTTTTATCCGGGAAGAGTTACGGGGCCTATAAGATACCGTTGGAAATCTCATTCAAGGCCCATCGATGTGGAGTTATGCAAAATGTTTGATGGATGAATTCATGGAGCAGGCTGAACGTCAGAACGTTGTGCATAAAGCCCAAAGGGCTTAAATGATCATGCCCCATTTAGACGGCCGTAACTTTGATCCGGGAAGAGTTACGGGGCCTATAAGACACCGTTGAAAACATCATTCAGAGCCCATCAAAAGTCTTTAGATGTGGAGTAATGTAGAATGTTTGGCGGATGAATTCATGGAGTGGGCGGAACATCAAAAGTCCGTGCGTAAAGCCCAAAGGGCTTAAATGAGCATGTCCCATTCAGACGGCCATAACTTTTTATCCGGGAAGAGTTACGGGGCCTGTAAGATACCGTTGAATAGCTCATTTAGAGCCATCAATGTGGACTAATTTAGAATGTCCCATGGATGAAATGATGGAGCGTCCTGAATGTCAAAACTCCATGCGTAAAGCCCAAAGGGCTTAAATGAGCATGCGCTATTCAAACGGCCATAACTTTTGATACTATTGGAAATCTCATTCAGAGCCTGTTAGAATTCTATCAACATGGACTAACATAGATTGTCTAGTAGATGAATTCATGGAGCGGACTGAATGTTAGAACTCAGTGCGTAAAGCCCAAAGGGCTTAAATGAGCATGTCCCATTTAGACGGCCATAACTTTTCATCCGAGAATAGTTACGAGGCCTGTAAGATATCGTTGAAATCTCATTCAGAGCTCGTTGACATGGAATAATATAGAATGTCTAACAGATGAATTCATAGAGCGGACTGAACATCAAGTTTGTACGCAAAGCCCAAAGGGCTCAAATGAGCATGCCCCATACAAACGGCCATAACTTTTGATCCGGGAAGAGTTATGAGGCCTATTAGATACTGTTAGAAATCTTATTCAGAGTTCATGGATGTGGACTAATGTAGAATGTCTAATGGATGAATTCATGGAGTGGGCTGAACGTTATAACTCCGTACGTAAAGCCCTAAGGGCTTAAATGAGCATGCCCGATTCAGACAGCCATAACTTTTCATCCGGGAAGAGTTACGAGGTCTGCAGACACTTTTGGAAAGCTTATTCAGAGCCAGTCAGAAGTTCCATTGACATGGCCTAATGTAGAACATCCAGCAGATGAATTCATTGAGTAGGCTGAACGTCAGAACTCCATGTGTAATGCCCAAAGGGTTTAAATGAGCATGTCCTATTCAGACGACCATAACTTTTCATCCAAGAAAAGTTATGGGGCCTGTAAGATGCCGTTGGAAATATTATTCAGAGACCTTCAACGTGGACTAATGTAGAATGTCTAATAGACGAATTCATGGAGCAGGCCGAATGTTAGAACTCCATGCGTAAAGCCAAAAGGGCTTAAATGGGCATGCCCCATTCAGACGGCCATAACATTTCATCCGAGAAGAGTTACGGGCCCACAGCAAGATACCTGTTGCAAAGCCTCATTTAAAAGAAAGGCTGTCCAAAAGTTAGTCAATGTGGACTAAGGAGAATGTCTGGCGGATGAATTCATGGAGTAGGTTGAATGTTAGAACTTCATGCGTAAAGCCCAAAGGGCTTAAATGAGCATGCCCTATTCAGATGACCATAACTTTTCATCTGGGAAGAGTTATGGGGCCTGTAAGATACCGTTGGAAAGCTCATTCAGAGCCCATCAAAAGTCCATCCATGTAGACTAATGTAGAACTTCTAGCGGATGAATTCATTGAGTGAGCTGAACGTTAGAACTCCATGCATAAAGCCCAAAGGGCTTAAATGAGCATGTCCCATTCTGACGGCCATAACTTTTCATTCCGAGAAGAGTTACGGGGCCTATAAGATACTGTTGGAAATCTCATTCAGAGCCCCTTGACATGGACAAATATAAAATGTCTAATGGATAAATTCAATGAGTGGGTTGAACATCAAAACTCTGTGCGTAAAGCCCAAAGGGCTTTAATGAGCGTGTCCCATTCAAATGGCCATAACTTTCATCTGGGAAGAGTTACGGAGCCTGTATGATACCATTGGAAATCTCATTCAGAGCTCATCAACATGGACTAATGTAGAATGTCTGACGAATGAATTCATGGAGTGGTGAACGTTAGAACTCTGTGCGTAAAGCCCAAAGGGCTTAAATGAGCATGCCCAATTTAGATGGCCATAACCTTTCATCTAGGAAGAGTTACGGGGCCTGTAAGATACTGTTGGAAAGCTCACTCAGAGCCCATTAGAATTTAGTTGATGTGGACTAACATAGAATGTCTGGTGGAGGAATTCATAGAGCGGGCTGAGCGGTTTAAACTCTCTGTAAAGCCCAAAGGGCTAAAATGAGCATGCCTTATTGAGACAGCCATAACTTTTCATCCGGGAAGTGTTACGGGGCCTGTAAGATACCAGTAGGAAAGCTCATTTAGAGCCCGTTAGAAGTCTATTGATGTGGAGTGATGTAAAAACATCTAAAGCGAGATGAATTCCCATGGGAGCGAGGGCTGAAGCGTGAGAACTCGTCTAAAAAGCCCGTAGGGCTTAAATGAGCATGCCGCATTCAAACGACCATAACTTTTCATTCGGGAAGAGTAACGGGGCCTGTAAGATACCGTTGGAAATTTCTCATTCAGAGCTTGTCAAATGGACTAATGTAGAATGTCTGATAAATGAATTCTTGGAGTGCATTGAACGTCAGAACTTTGTGCGTAAAGCCCAAAGGGTTAAATGAGCATGCACCATTCAAACGACCATAACTTTTCATCCGGGAAGAGTTACAGGGCCTGAAAAATACCGTTGGAAATCTCATTTAGAGGCATCGATGTTGACTAACATAGAATTTTTGAAAAATGAATTCATGGAGCGGGTTGAACATCAAAACTCCATACATAAAGCCAAAAGAGCTTAAATGAGCATCCCCGATTCAGACAGCCATAACTTTTCATCCAGGAAGAGTTACGGGGCCTGTAAGATACCATTGGAAAACTCATTCAGAGCTGTTAGAAGTCCATTGATTTGGACAAAGGTAGAATGTCTAGCAAATGAATTCATGGAGTGGGCTTAAACATCAGAACTCCGTGCGTAAAGCCCAAAGCGCTTAAATGAGCATATCCCTTTCAGACGGCCATAACTTTTTATTCGGGATGAGATACGGGGCCTGTAAGATACCTTTGGAAATCTCATTCAGAGCTTGTCAACATGGACTAATGTAGAATGTCTGACGGATGAATTCATAGAGTGGGCTAAACGTCAGAACTCCGTAAGTAAAGCCCAAAGGGCTTAAATGTGCATGGGGCCCCAGTTGAGATGGCCATAACTTTTCATAAGAAGGGCAGTACGGGCCTATAAGATATTATTGGAAAGCTCATTTAGAGCCCGCTTCCATGCATTGATATGTCAAACATTCTACATACTTTATTTGATTGGCTCTGAATGAGATTTCCAATAGTATCTTACAGGCCTTGTAACTCTTCTTGGATGAAAAGTTATGGCCATCTGAATGGGACATCCTCATTTAAGCCCTTTGGGCTTTATGTAAGAGTTCTGACGTTCAGTCTACTCCATGAATTCATCTATCAGACATTCTATATCAGTCCACCTCGACGGGCCTTGAATGAGATTTCTAATGGTATCTTACAGGCCCCGTAACTCTTCTCGGATAAAAAAGTTATGGTCATCTGAATGGGACATGCTCATTTAAGACCTTTGGGCTTTACGCACGGAGTTTTGGCATTCAGCCTGCTCCATGAATTCATTGTCAGACATTCTACGTTAGTCCAAGTCAATGGACTTCTGACGGGCTTTTAATGAGCTCTCCAACGGTATCTTACAGGCCCTGAAACTTGATGCGTTGTAACTACAACATGCAAAATAGCAAGTGCACTAATCACAAAAGTAATAAAGTGATGAATGGGTATCGTTCCCACGAGGATTAGTTGTTAAGCATTGACTTTCCTATTTGTTTTCAAGTTGGAGAAACCGAAAGTGTTTGGATTTATGGGAGAATCTAAAACTAAACTGAAAGCAAAATCTACTAAGTATTAAAAAGCTAATTAATGAAAGCAAGTTTAAAATAGGAGTAAATTAAAGTAAAGCAAACGGTTAGGGTTTTGACTTCATTATGACTCTATGGATTAATTCTACAAATTATGCTACTTCTACACTCACATGCATGGATTGTAAATCGAACTCCCTAAGTTGTAAAACATACCTTCTCAGGCTATGAATTCCTAGTTTTCGCTATTAAGCTTCCGCACCAAAAAAATTGAAGATTAATAAATCCAAGTAATCCTAGATTGATTTCATTGATTCTCAAACCTATCTCTAGCGTTCAATACAACAATGGTGATTACCCAAGAAGCTCAACACGATTCATTTCTCAATCTCATCATGTTCAACAAATAAAATCAATAAAAATCAGAATAATCACATAATGTTAGTAAACGGTCCCGTATACGCAGCGGAAACAACAAAAATAATATAACATGATCGTTTACATGAGCCAAGATCAAAGGGTATAATTTTACAATTTTAATATAATAAGAATCTGCAGAAATATTAAACATGAGTTAAGAGAAAACAAACGCACGTTGGAGGCTTCTCCAAATTTGTCGACGATGTTATGCTACCGATCCAAGTGCAGGATCGAACTCACGTAGTCCACACGAAGACAATCTCAAAAGAACCAAAGAGGGATTTGCTAGATCCTCTTTGGCTTCAAGATTCAGAAGAAAGGAAAATCAATTAAATTGATTTTCTAGGCAAAATGAATCTGCCGTGGGAGAGTCAATATTGGGGCTGTTGTGTTTTTGTTTTTCAAAGAAAAAATCCCTCTCTAAAAAAAATCACACACTTTTCTTTTTATATTAAAAACAATTTGCCCTAATCCCATACGGAATAGGCTTGGTCTCCAACCCAAACGCCCCATGTTGCCAAACACTCCCAATTTGATTTATTTTTATTTTCCATCATTATCTCAATTAAAATCAATTAATATATATTTAAATATATATTAACATTTAACAATAATGATAATATATTTAAATATGTGCAAACACACATTTAAACGTAATTTCCCACTTATTTAATTTTTCTAACAAATTAAATAAAGGCTACGACCTCAAAGAAATTTAATTGCACCGTGAAATTACTAAAATACACTTTCACCTTTAAAAGACGAAAACGCCCTCTTTCTTCTTCGGATCTTAAATTATCTTCTATGTGTGTGACCCATAGGCTCCTCATCATATTGGCGTATAGTATCGTGATTAACACCAATTAATCGCCTCACTAATACATGTCAAGATTGGCCCCCTAGCAAGGTATCATGGCCACCCGATAGATTCGTATTCGTAAAATAGCTACCGCAACGATATGGTTACCGCATAACCCGATCCTTTCATCATAATGCTATCTCGACGAGACGAAGGCATAGAAATAGTGTCAACCTTCGGTTACTTCGATATTATGTATTCAGGGCCTTAGACCAATGACCCGTATTATAAACCGGATAGAGCAACAACTCAATCCCACCTGGCCACAATTTTAGTGTCATTGCCATATACTGAATTGCGCCGTGAGATAGCTTTCTTCCATACCCGGGAGTGATGAATCCTCCGTCAATCCACCATAATCTTGATACACCTTGACGCAGCCAATCACCACCGTATTAATACTTTTGAAAAGAACCTGCGTTAGGGGCTAGTGTCAAACTACACCATCCCGGTGCACAAGGCGTCCTGATGTCAAGTCTAAGGATCACATGCACCACCATTCGTTAGAGGATTTGTTCCATAGACACCAGGTTACCATCCATATGGAATCCTCGGGTGGGTCGGGATCCTAGTGAACTTGCTGCGTGTAATCGCCACAAACAAGCACCCATGTGTTGCACTAGGTTGTCACCAAACAACCTTGACAAGTGAGATCAATCACGCTTTTGACAAAAGGTCGTTCAACACTATGATAGCCTTACCAGATTATTCTGTGCCCTTATTTCTAATAATACTAGGGCTACGGACGTTTCTAGAATGGCCACCATATGTGCTCATAGGGTTCTCACTATCAAGATTTGAAACACTTGATACCCTCGTCATGGTTCTACCATTCTAAGGACATATATCAATACATATTGCAATAATAATGATTTACGTGATATAGAATAAAATGCCTTTTATTGATTAATGAACATTATTACAAAGAGTCAATTCTACAATAATTGATTGGCTCTAGGGCATCTACTCTAACACACAATCCATGCAATAGAATGTAAAAGCAACAATAATCTATTTATTAACCATATAAATCCGAATTACATCAAAACCCTAATCCAAAGTGAGTTAGTTCATAACGAAATTAACACAAATCGCAAGAAAAACAGTAAATATAGCAGTCAACATGTTGAAACAAAGAGAAAAGAGTAAAGATCTCCCCTAATTGATGAATCCACAAGGTTAAATCTCAAATCTTCACTTCCTTTCTCCGAAAATGTCAAAGTGCCGTAAACCCAGACGAACTCAGACACACCCTCTCAAAATGGAAAAGTTTTTCTTAAATAGTCCGCCCAAAAACCTAAAAACTTTCCTACAATAAAACTGTGCATTTTGAAGAAAACTAAAAATCGCAGACTTCGCCACAGCGAAGAAAAAGCTTCGCCGCGGCAACGAATTCCCAAGAGTTTATCGCTGTGGTGAAGAAAGAACTTCGCCGCGGTGAACCTTGCTGAACAATTCAGAAATTATGGAATTGCCCTCTGCTTGCTTCCTTGCTTGAATCTTCAATCTTCGATTCTTTCCAATGGAAACAAGCTTCATAGTGCTTCAAATCCGCTTCAAAACATCTTCGAATTCTGAGATTTGCTCGCTTTTGGGTCTAGAAACTCGATTCTGCTCATTATTTGCTCAAAGTGCACGTTTTGGCCTGAAACATAAAATATGTGAAATTAAGTTGCAATTTAGGCAAAAACGACATAAGAAGTATCCAAAATCCGACCAAAAAAACCTCAATAAAACAGTATAATCCTCGGATTATCAAATACCCCCAAACTAAAGACATGCTCGCCCCGAGCATCAGTACAAAACACAACAAAAAGAAAAAACACCAAACAAACAAAAAACACAAAACAACAAAATTGAAAATGAAATGAGAAAAACTTAAAATAAAAAAATCACACACAAAGAACTGCCTAGAATTTATACAAGTCTAAAAAATTGTTGAAAAATTATTACTGGAAAATGCTCAACACTCCAAGAAGTTATAAGATAAACTAACTATCTTTCTCTATTGGTCTCCTGAGTAGGTAATCCCCACTTCAGTCCACATTCCAACTTCCCAGATTATTTTATGCAGCAATACGAAGTTTATCAAATGGTGGCAGACTCTATAAGCCTAAGTATCGAACTACTCTCCACTAATGAGGATTAGACATCACTAAGGATCGAAAGGTCTTTACAGGTTTGTAACGTTAGGCTTAGTTAGTGGGCTCCAAAGAAAAGGAAAAGATAAACAAAGCAAGAGAACTCGGTTTCCTTTAAGCAAACACTAAGACTTACATCAACTTCTACTTTCATTCTCAACCACCACTCAAGGTGTCAACCATTTTATAACCCTTAAACATGTGCACTTCTTATTTTTGCTTCTGAAATGCAATTCTCAAATTCTAATTTTTTTTTTTAAAAAAAAAAAACAATGATCTTATTGAGGTTAATTACCCCTCTTATTCTTCTTGCCCTTCTCACGACCCCTAAACTAATCTTTTAGTTCATTAGCATCTCACACAACTCTCCAAGCTCTTTGTGTTTGCATTAGGTTCAGAATTCTCTTAAGGGTTGTGAAACCTGTTTAGGGTGAAGGGTTTGGGCATTATTGGTTGCACAAGAAAAATAGGACAACGATAATTTCATAAGGCTCAAATGGGTGACTAGGGATAAATTTCATGGTCGGTTGGAAAGGCTCAAACGTTTCGAAAAATGCCTAAATCACTTGCTTAATAATGTCTATTCCTAGAATTTCACCTCAAGCACTTCTCAACTAGGTTCTAGAATCCACCAACATAATCAAGACTTCACCTAACCACATAAAATGAATCTAAGCATGCCGAAATAATGAAAATGGTGGTTGAACCACTAAACAAACCTCAAGCTAAATCAAGTCAACAAATCGAAACTTGAAGCAAAGCTTAACATTTTTCAACAATAAATCCCAACGATCTTATTCTCATCATAGACTTATGTAATTCATCATTGGCACAACACAACAAAACATGAAAACAACTAAACACAAATCAAAAATTTGTTCAAATTTTTCCTACCCCTAAACTAAAGATGACATTGTCCCCAATGTCACATTATGCGCAATTTAGGAATAGAAAAAAAACGAATTTACAAAGGTATGAGATAGTTCCCTGATTAATCCGTGAAGTCGGAGTTTCGCTCAACAGCATGCACACCCGTTCCTTGGCTTTCTCATCACCATAATCTGTAAAACAATTGAAATTCTGTGGTGTCCACTGTGTTACAAAATTTCACTGACTAATATGAAAATATTGCAACCTAATCTCGCTTTTACAACTACTAGGATGTTCAAACAAAAATTAACAATCAAAAACAAAAAGAAAATTAGGTTTAATGTACAATAAAAAAATAAAAGACAATGACAATTAAAACAAAAAAATAAACTACAAAAAACAACAGGTGCTCGGGTTTCATTCTTCGGCCTCCTCCTCTCCTTCTGTCGCTATCTTCTCGCGGAGCCCATCCATTCCTCTGAATCCTAGTCTTCCTATTGGAAGCTCGAAGTATCAATGTCTAGCTTGGTGCAACAGCTGTGTTGCATATCATACAACATCCGAGTCTGCTTTACCAGCCAACCTTGATGTCGTTCCATCCGTTTCATCTTGCCCAAAATCTACCGCAAAGCAGCCTTCCTTTGTCGCGGGATGTTGAATCGATGATGTGGTAAGGTTGCCTTCGTGGGTTCTTTGTCTTTTTGTTCCGGATCTAGGTCCTTCACTGGGTGGACGCTCCAGATGCTTGTTATAGTAATTGGTGTCGAGGATTGGGGGCAGTGATGGAGTTGGCTGGTTCATCATCCGCCTTCTCGACTCTCGCTCGAGTGCACAGCTCTATGATGAGATGTGGGAAGGGGAAGCTCCCTCGCCCTGGTTTGGTTGCATGCTGTATATTAGTCATGATAATATTCCCCACATCCATTTTCTTTTCGGTGGCAATGGAATAAAGCAACACCGCCTTCTCAAAAGTCACTGAACTATAATACGTCTCTAGAACCATCCTCGCACATACAAAGTATTGCCACAACCTAGCCATAGGTATCAAATTAGTTCCCTTAATGCTTTTCCTTCCCTTCTTCAAAATCTCCCAAGGGGTATCTAGTTTTGCTATAACCTTAAGTATCTCCTCATCCTTAAACTGTCTCTTCCTAAATTCCTGATACTCATCACGGTCAATTTGAGGTAAGATGTAGAAATCATTGATAACCTTCGCATTGATTGGCACATCAATACCCCTCACAAATACATGCTCAGGATTACACTCAAGGAAGTTGGCATAAAACTCTCTCACTATCGGTTCTATGGCTACATGTTCAGGGTCACTCATGAATCTATCCCACTTTCTCCCCCGACTCCACTCTTCTGCATGGATAGTGGTCAATCCACGCTCGGAAATAAACCCATTATCTTTTCTTTTGATTGCTCCTTCATACCGTTGCCGAGCCTTTTCACTTACAAACCTATTGTTTACTTGTTTCCCTTTTCCCTTACCCTTGGAAGCTATTTTGATCGGCATGTTTGATTTTCACTGTCAATATCCAAATGTAACCCCAAACTAAGGGTTCAACCAGACAATTCAATGCTAAGTGCCCTTACTACTGACCACAATCACTCCTGCAAAAACACCAAAGTTTCAAAATATTACACCTAGACCCCCAAACTCACTATTCTTCCAAACTCAACAAAACACTCCCAAATCGAAAACCCAACCTCCTCAACACCACACAAATCAAAATCCACACTTCTTTAATCAATATCAACCCACAAACAATCCCAAAAAATCCACAAATCAACTCATTTAAGCAATATCTCAAACTTAAGGCACTACAATTGAAATTGAGCAATTTAGATGTTGGAGAACTCAAAATCTTACCTTTCTCACGATGAATGCACCACCAATTTCACTAATTTCAGTCCAGATTGCAAGATCCCCAATTTTTTAAAACCAAGGGTTTCCAAAATTTTCTTCAATTTTTCGCAAAAATCTTTGCTAAAATGAGTTGTTTTAGTGTTTGTGAGGGTTAAGGAGTGAGGTATAGGGATGGAAATTCACTGGAGAGACTCTGGATTGAAGGTGGAAGTGTTTGGCTCTTGGATGTGTTTTGATATTTTTTGCAAAAAATGAAGAGTCGCATGGGCTTTTATATAAAATAGTTTTCACCGCGGCGAAGAATTCTCGCCACGGCGAAAAATTCTAGACAAAACGTCACCGCAACGAAATTTCCTTAGCACAATTCCGCAATCCCTTCTATGCTGCGGCGAAGAAAATTTCCCACCACGACAAAAAATTCCAACGAAAACAAAGCTGCAGCGAAGTCTTGACTTTTCGACTTCCATTTTGTGCAAAGCGTACATCGCCGCGGCGAAAACTGGAAAATTCCCTTTTTCGCCTTAATTTGATAATTCACCTACAACACCCAAAAACACACAAAATTTCAGTTATTCTAAACCATAAAACAACTAAACAAATTAAAAAATAATACACAAAAAATGAAAATGAAAACACTTGGGTTACCTCCCAAGAAGCGCTTGTTTATAGTTGGAAGCTCGACTTTCTCAAGTCTTTATGTCGGGATGTCTAGTTGGATGGGAAATGACTTGCAACTCATCACCCCATCAATGTATGGCTTCAATCTCTGTCCATTGACCTTAAATGTGCCATTTTCTTCATGTGACACCTCCACCGCCTCATATGGGTAAACTCTTGTAACTATGAAGGGTCTGGACCATCTAGACTTAAGTTTTCCAGGGAAGAGCCTAAGTCTAGAATTATACAACAACACTTTCTGACCCACTTCAAAGTTCTTCTTCCTGATATACTTGTCATGCCACTTCTTGGTATTTTCTTTGTAAATCTGAGCATTCTCATACGCTTCATGACAGAACTCATCGAGTTAATTCAAATTCAGAATCCTTTCCTCCCCAGTAGCTCATAAATCCATGTTTAGCTGCTTGACTGCCCAGTATGCCTTATGCTCGAGTTCTACCGGCAAGTGACATGTCTTCCCATATACTAACCTAAATGGAGACATACCAATTAGAGTCTTAAATGCAATGCGGTATGCCCATAATGCATCATCTAACTTCCGTGACCAATCCTTCCTAGATGCATTAACTATCTTTTCTAAAATTCCCTTAAGTTCTCTATTTGACAATTCCACTTGCCTGCTAGTCTAAGGATGGTATGGTGTAGCCACTCTATGTTTCACTCCATATTTTCCCAATAGCGCATCTAATTGCCTATTGCAAAAATGAGACCCTCCATCACTGATGATTGCTCGTGGTACCCCAAATCTTGAGAAAATGTTCTTTCTCACAAAGTTAACCACCACTCTGGCATCATTTGATGGCAATGCAACTGCTTCCACCCATTTTGAAACATAATTCCATCGCTACCAAAATGTACATGTTCCCATAAGAATTTGGGAAAAGACCCATGAAGTCAATTCCCCACACATCAAACAACTCAACAACTAGGATATTATTCAACGGCATCTCATCTCTCCTTGAAATATTTCCACTCCATTGACATTGGTCACATTTCTGAACTACCCTGAAGGCATCCTTAAATAGGGTTGGCCAATAAAATCCAGATTGAATGACCTTGGCTCCTGTCCCAGTTCCTCCAAAATGACCACCCACTTCCCTCTCATGGCAATGCTGTAGAATACTTTCCATCTCCTCTTCCGGGACACACCTACGTATCATCTGATCAGCATAGTGTCTATACAGAAATGGCTCTTCCCAGAAATAATACTTCAAGTCCGAGAAAACTTCCTTTTGTCGGGAAGGTCATGCCAATTGGGAGCACTCTCGATGACAAGTAGTTTGCAATATATGCATACCAAGGTGCTTCCTCAATTCTCATCAATTTCTCATCCGAGAAGGTTTCCTTGATTTGGGTTTCCTCTTCACTTCCCTGGGTTGGTTGTTCAATCCTTGACAAATGATCTGCCACCACATTTTCTGACCCCTTTTTAACTCGGATCTCTAACTCAAATTCTTGTAGTAATAGGATCCATCTTATCAGCTTAGGTTTTGCTTCTTGTTTTGCCAATACGTGCTTGAGTGTCGAATGATCCATGTAGACTATCACCTTAGCACCTAGCAAATAAGAATGAAATTTGTCAAATGCAAAAACCACAGCTAACAACTCATTTTCAGTACTGATGTAATTCAAATGTGCATTAGTGAGTGTTTTGCTAGCATACTGAATTACATGCAACACTTTGTTCTTTCTTTGTCCTAAAACTACTCCTACTGCAAAATCACTAGCATCACACATCAATTCAAATGGTAGTTCCCAATCAGGAACTGCAATAATAGGTGCAAACACTAACAATTTCTTAAGAGTTTGAAAAGCATGCATGCATTCATCTTTAAAATCAAAAGGAACATCTTTAATCAGTAAATTGCAAAGGGGTTTAGAGATTTTAGAAAAATCTTTGATAAACTGTCTATAAAACCTTGCATGCCCTAAGAAACTCTGAACTGCCTTAACATTTACCGGTGGTGGCAGCTTCTCAATAACTTTTGTTTTTGCTCAATCCACTTCTATGCCATCCTTTGAAATTCTGTGACCGAGTACTATTCCTTCCTAAACCATGAAATGGCATTTCTCCCAGTTGAGCACCAAATTCGTCTCCTAACATCGCTGCAAAATAAATGAAAGATTAGATAAACAATTGTCAAAAGAAGAACCAAAAACAGAGAAGTCATCCATGAAGACTTCTATAAACCGCTCTACCATGTCACCAAAGATTGACATCATGCATTGCTGAAATATGGCCGGTGCATTGCACAACCCGAAGGGCATCCTTCTATAGGCAAAGGTGCCATAAGGACAAGTGAATGTCGTCTTCTCTTGATCTTCAGGAGCAATGGCGATCTGATTATAACCTGAAAAACCATCAAAGAAACAATAGTAAGCATGCCCTGCGAATCTCTCCAACATTTGATCGATGAAAGGAAGTGGGAAATGATCCTTCCTTGTCACTTCATTCAATTTCTGGTAGTCAATACACACCCTTCAACCCGTGACTGTCCTAGTTGGTATCAATTCATTGCTTTCATTCTTTATCACTATGATACCTCTCTTCTTTGGAACCACTTGCACCGTGCTCACCCATGGACTACAGAAATAGGATAAATTATACTCGCATCTAAAAGTTTCACCACCTCTTTTCTCACCACTTCCTTCATCGAAGGATTCAATCTCCATTGTGGTTGTACCCTAGGCTTGACATCATCTTCCATGAGTATCCTATGCATACAAAAGGATTGAGATATGCCTCTAATGTCCA
Source organism: Pistacia integerrima (assembly GCA_026225825.1). Classification (NCBI taxonomy): domain Eukaryota; kingdom Viridiplantae; phylum Streptophyta; class Magnoliopsida; order Sapindales; family Anacardiaceae; genus Pistacia; species Pistacia integerrima. The sequence continues at coordinate 6,510,118 of CM047739.1, read as the reverse complement.
AAATAGTCCATCCAATTGTTGATCCATGTTCCCTTAGCACCCGAATCAACCGCTCTTCTTCCAACTTACTCAACCTTGAATTGATGATCACTGGGAAGGTTTCTACTTCACCAAGATACACATATTTGAGGTGAAAAGGTAGAGGCTTTAGTTCAAGTTTTGGAGGTTCTTCCGTTCTTGCCTTTTCCTTCTCTTTCTCAATATCAAATTCTTCAAATTCTAGATCTTGGCTCGTATTATGGCTGAAGTGCTTCCAAAAATCTAGCACTGATGAGAATGAAAAATGACATATTTACCCCCCTTAATGTCTAGTCTTTTATACTTATTTGTTGCCTAAATGTACTCATTATTATTCTATTTTGATTTAGGATGCAAATGGAGGCGTCAAATGCGAAACAAAACTAATTAGGTGAATTCGGACAGTTTCGACATTGCTTTGTAATCTAGGCATAACTCTCTCATCCGAGCTCCGATTGAGATGATTCAAAATGTTATGGAACCCTAAGAAAGAGATCTACAACCTTCATGTTTTGAGTAAGGAGAGATAGGAAAATAGTTCTAACGGTGAATACTCAAAGTATGAATTTATATATATTTGCATCGATGATCAGTTGTAAAATTCCGATGGTGGATGTTGACTTAGACCAAGGTTTGTTATTTTGATTGATTAATTTGAATTGTTTTTCTTGATATTGTTTCCGTTTTACTCAAATTCCCCCAGCCTTGTTCACGTAACATAAAACTCAGCTAGACACTATCCGTGGGAATGATCCTTACTCACACTACTACATGTGTTTTTAGGTTTTAATTTTGGTTGCCTGCGACAACACACCAGATTTTGGTGCCATTGCCGAGGACTGATTCTAGTTGATTTTTTTTGTTTTTGTGATTCTTATTTCGTTCTTCTTGTTTTTTTTTTTATTTTCTCAGAAAAAAAATTGTGAACAACAGTACTATTAATAAGAGCAATTTTGGTTGAATTAGGAGTGCAGCGAGTACCTGTTTCAAAGAAAACAAAATTTTTAGCAAGACTAGAAATTGACTTTCTAGCCCCACCCTCTTGAGGCCAAAAAACAACGTTTTGATAGGGTTTTTGGCATTTTTGTGTTTCTGGTCATTAAAAAAATATATATTAGTTTTTTATTATTATTATTATTTTATTTTCCAGTTAGTCAGTTTTCATTATTTGTCATTTATTCTATTTATTTAATGAGATTTTTTGTTTTATGACCAGGTCCTCTCATCTTAGTGATTTAACATTTGACCTAGAAATTGAGAGCACTTTGCACAGGTTAAGGAGGGAAGCTCTGAGAAATTCTAAGGAAAGCAATTTGGCTCTTGATTCTCAATTTGGTAGCAACTTTGATTTAGAAGAGGAGGACGTCATGGCTGGAAATCGAACTTTGAAAGAGCTTGCTGCCCCTGATTTGAATCAAACACCTTTATGCATAACGTTCCCTGTTTTAGATGCTACTACTACTTTTGAATTAAAATCTAGACTAATACATCTCTTGCCCACTTTTCATGGCCTTGCAGGTGAAGATCCTCACAAGCATTTAAAGGAGCTTCAAGTGGTTTGCACGAGTATGAAACCTACGGGGGTGACGGAAGAGCAAATTAAATTAAGAGCCTTCTCGTTTTCTTTGAAGGATTGGCTTTATTATCCACCTTCCGGGAGTATAACCACATGGAACGAGATGAAGAGGTTGTTTCTAGAGAAATATTTCCTAGCTTCAAGGGCAGCCAACATTTGAAAAGAAATTTGTGGTGTTAGGCAAAGACCCAGGAGAGTCCCACACATGAATCTGGGAAGGGAACGTTTTAAGAAATTATGTGCAAGCTGCCCCCATCATCAAATTAGTGAGTAACTACTTATCCAATACTTCTATGAGGACCTTCTACACACTGATAGGAGCATGATTGATGCTGTTAGTGGAGGAACTTTGGTGGATAAAACTCCCGAGGCCGCGAGAAACTTGATTGCAAATATGGTGGCCAATTCTCAACAATTTGGCACTAGGCTTGACCTTCCATCTAGGCATGATAATGAGGTAAATATTTCCTCCCTTGAACAACGAATCTGGAGTCTAACTTCTCTTGTTCGTCAAATGGCTGTAGGTAATATGCAAACTGTGAAGGCTTGTGGGATTTGTTCGGTAGTAGGGCATGTAACGACTCGATTCATTTAAAAAAAAATGCACAATGAAAGCACACGTAACCATAATATAAAAAGTTGGGCCCAAAATTTTTCTTTCATTAAACACATGCATTCTTTATACAAATTTATACAATGTTTGTGACATATGCAAAACTATCAAAAAAGGGTGGTGGACAAAGGTAGCCATTTCTCTTCGGTGCCGATGTCCATCCAACGGTGTCCTCATCTAGAACTCGCAAAAACATAGGAACAAACTGGATGAGCACAAACAAGGCTCAAGAAGTAAACCCCTAAACTCGATTATTCCCGTAACCTCTTTCTTTACTCACCGTCTAATTACTCTTTCGTAGCTCCTCTATACTAACTTTCTTTCTAGTAAGTCACGGCCCCATCCGACCAGAAGGCACGGCTGGACTCGCCTCCCACTCCCTGACTTCTACTCATTCTAGCCGATCGGACTTGGTTATGCATGGATTCGAACCTTGGCCATGTGAGTGCATAGAATCTCTCGGTAAACTTGGGTATAGCCCTCATCCGCATGTACACTACGGGCTACACCACTACTCTTTTACGATATTACGGCCATTTTCTGCGATGCGGCGTACATGCGGGAATACTCTACCCGTACTCACGTTCCCCATCGACAAGCTCATTCTGCTTACTACTTCTCTTATTAAGCACTACTCTAGCTTTACTCTATAGTGCTCATTCTCTTTTTCTTTCTACTCTTAGAGTAGTCTAAACTCATAAGTCTCTACTCTCTTTTCTAATGCATAAGTAAAGCATAATTAATGCACATCAATGACTCATACTCATTAATGCATTTATGAAAGGGAACTATAACATATAGCAACAATTAAGGCTTTCTACTCTTACTTATTGTTCTCTTGAGCATTTCATCATACAACTCATGTGCATGAATAACTCTACTCTAATTCTAACTTTTCTGCTTTTCTTTAATCAACCAAATGGGAGAAAACTCCCTCATAAACCCTAAATTCCCCTATCAAAAGAGAAACACTTCCATAATCTTGCTCAAAACCTCCTCCAACTCCAATCAAACTCAACCTAACATCAAGCAAATAACACACTTCTCATAACTCATAACTCAAACATAATTACTACTCTCAATCAACAATTTAAAAGAAAAACACATATGTATATCAATCCACTCCAAAGAGTTCTTAGATCTCAACTTAGGTTGAGTTTACTTACCTTATGAGAAATTGGCTTCTTTTAACACTTCTCCTTTCCTTGAAGCTTGCTTTTCCTCTACAACTTAACCAACAATCACAACATGAGATTCTAATCAAAACATAAGAAAACTCCCATCTAAAGTACAAATCCTTACCTTAGGGGAAGCTTTAGGTTAAAACCCCACAAAAAGTTACTCAAAAAGGCTCTTGGAAATCCTTGAAAGATTGAAGGAAATTTGAGAGAGTTTAGAAGAATGAAGGAGGCGGTGGAATTGGAAAAATGAAGAACATTCAAAGGCTAAACCCTTTTTAATACCTCTTAAAACTCGTTCTTCCCAATTTGTCCCTTGCTCTTTTATGAAAATTCCATCCATATCCTTTGATTCCTTACTAACACACCCCCCATACTAACATATTCTCCTTGAAATTTCCTTACAATTTACTCCCACTTTTCCCGCTAATTAGGGGTAGAATGGTCAAATTGCCCTTAGGGAAGAAAAATATCTAAAACTTAACAAACATTTTAAACGGCCTGTCGCCGCGGCCGAAACTCGTCACCGCGGGTGCCCGTCCAAAGACCTTTCCTTCCCCAGTGGCTTCAACACCTCTTGTCCGCGCGAAGATTATTCTTCGCCCGTCAAGCAGTGACATGAACTTCTTACGTCCTTTTTCAACCAATTTCCCCAAGGCAAGTATTCAACACAACACTCGTACTAATGTTAATCAAACAATAATACCACGATACCATCTCAACTAAGAGCAAGCGAAAGAACAAGAATTACGCACCTCAAGTGGGCGTACAATTCTCCCTCTTTAAAAGAATTTTTGTCCCCAAAATTCAAACAAATAACTCGGGAAGCGATTCTACATGTCCCGCTTCTACCTCCCAAGTGGCCTCTTCCACTTTGTGATTCCTCCAAAGGATCTTCACTAACGGAACACTCTTGTTCAAGCTCTTAACCCTTCGATCTAAAAATCAAGCAAGCGGACGCTTCTTCATATACTAGGTTCTCTGTCACTTCAACGCCCTCTACACTCAAGATATGGGAGGGGATCACTTACATATTTTCGCAGCATCGAGACATGAAAGACATCATGCACCCTATCCATACTAGGCGGTAGTGGGGCCAATCAGAGGCCACCTTTCCTACCCATTGCAAGACTTCAAATGGACCTACGTATCGCGGTGCTAACTTCCCTTGCTTCCGGCGCATTACTCGCTTGAAGGGGGAAACTTTCAAAAACACTTTATCACCCACTTGAAATTCCACTTCTTTTCTCTTCAAGTCGGCATAGCTCTTTTGTCGATCTTGGGGCTTGCTTCATCCTGTTTCTAATCAGGTCCCCCACATCTTCTATCAATTTTTGAGTCACCTCGGCCCAAGAGCTGTACTTAGCTCATCCTTTTCACCTACTTCATCCCAATGTAGCGGAGACCTACATCGTCGCCATACAAAGCCTCGTAAGGCGCCATCTTAATTGTAGACTGATAACTATTGTTGTAGGCAAACTCCACCAGGGGGTAACATTTCGTGCCAATAAGCTCTATAATCCATACAAGAGTTTCAACATATCCTCAAGCACCCTGATTTGTCCTCTCGGTTTGGCCATCCGTCCTCCGAGGATGATAGGCGGGAATGCTGAACGCCAATCTAGTACCCAAGTTCTCTGTAAACTCATCCGTAAGGCCGAGACAAACTGAATTTCTCTATCGGACACTATTGTTTTGGGCACACCATGTAACCTCCGACGATTTCCTTAATGTAGATCCGAGCCACCTGATCCGTAGTAGTGCTTTCCTTATCGGAAGAAAATGGGCTGATTTGGTTAACCTATCCACAATCACCCATAAAGCATTATACCCTCTCTCGAACTCTAGGGAGACCGGTGATGAAATCCATTGAAATACTCTCCCATTTCCACTGAACACTCAATGGTCAAGAACCCCGACACGCCGCGTTGATGTTACGCTTTACTTGTTTGACAAGTTAGACATTTAACTACTTAACTCGCAATGTCTTTCTTCATACCTGTCCACCAATAGCTTTTCTTTACGTCCCTGATACATCTTAGTTGCTCCAGGATGAGCGGTTGGTATGGTGTGTCATGAGCCTCCAAAGAATTTTCTGCTTCAACTCACCGTCGGAGGAATACACAACCGATTCCTCAAGTAAAGAGCACCATCTCTCACAAAACTCGTTGTCTTACCTTCAAGTACTCGTTGAACTATTTTGACACCACCTCCATCGCCATTTGTTTTTCTTTCACTTCCCCTAGTAAAGTAGTCTCAATTTCTAACCTTGCAATCCCTCCCGAATCACCTTAATTTGCTCTCTACACAACTCTTCTATCAATTCTCTTTGCTTAGTGAGTCGGGACAAATAGGCTTTTCTACTAAGGCATCGGGCTACTACGTTGGCTTTCCCCGCTGATATTTGATCTCGCACTCATAATCTTTAACCAGCTTCTAACCATCTCCTCTCGCCTCATATTCAACTCCCTTCGAGTAAAGAAATACTTCAAACTCTTATGATCGGTATAGATGTTGCTCTTTGCACCATGTAGGTAGTGCCTCCAAATCTTCAAGGCAAAGACCACCTCGCCAACTCTAAATCATGCATAGGGTATCTCATTTCATGATCTTTCAATTGCCGAGAGGCATAAGCTATCACCCTACCTAATTGCATTAACACCGAACCAAGTCCTGCAAAGAGGCATCCGTATAAATGTCATAATCTACACCCTCCGCGGCAACACTAACACTGGGGCCGTTGTTAACCTCTTCTCGTAATTCTTGGAAACATTCCTCACAAGCTTCACCATATAAAAGGAGTCTTCTGTTTGGTAAGGGTTGTCAAAGGTTTGGCTAATCGAGCAACCCTTCCACGAATCGCCTCGTAGGTAACCCGCCAAGCCTAAGAAACTCATGACCTCCTTTATTGTCCTCGGTCTCGCCACTCGAGGATTGCTTGCACTTTACTGGTCTACAAAGATCCCTTCCCTTCGATACCGTATGGCCCAAGAATATTACTCGATCGAGCCAAAACTCACATTTCAAAACTTGGCATACAATCTTTCTCTCAACCGCTGCAAAGACAATTCTCAAATGTCCCTCATGCTCTTCTCTTGACTTAGAATAAACCAGATATCGTCTATGAAAAACCACTATGAACCGATCTAAACAATCATGGAACACCCGGTTCATCAAGTCCATAAAAACCGCCGGGGCATTGGTCAAACCAAACGGCATCACTACAAACTCATAATGCCCATACCTTGAACGGAAAGTAGTCTTAACTACATCTTGCCCACCACTCTAACTCGATGGTACCCCGACTCAGTCAATCTTAGAGATCACCGCCTCCCCTTCAATCGATCAAACAAATCATCTATTCAGGTAGCGGGTACTTATTCTTCACAATACCTTATTCAACTCTCTATAATCGATACACATCCAAGGCGATCCGTCCCTTCTTTTTGACAAACAAAATCGGGGGCTCCCCAGTGGAGAATGACTCGGTCGGATAAACCCCTTGTCCAAAAGCTCTGGAGTTGCTTCTTCAACTCCCTGAAGCTCACTGGGGCCATTCGATAAGGGGGCTTTAGATATTGGTGCTGTCCCCGTGCTAGTTCGATACTAAATTCGACCTCTCTCCGGTGGCAAACCCAAACCCAGGTAAATCTTCCGAAAACACATCCTGAAACTTTCTCTCGAACTATAGGCACCTTCTCGATCCTCCGCCGTGGGACATCACCACTCGCACTACGCGCAACATATCCAGAACACCCCCTTTCTTAACATCTTTCTAGCCTTCACACTACTAATTAACATACTCAACCGATGGCCCTCTCCAAAGCTAAATTTATCCCCATTATCGAGATTAAATCTCGCTTTCTTCTTTCGACAATCGATCTACTCCATACCTCCCTAGGAAATCCATGCCCAAAATCACATCAAAGTCGGGCATATCAAAGACTATTAAATCGATCGCTAGCTCTCGACCATGGATCACTATAGATTCTCCTAACAACATTTCTTGAGTCAACACACTCACCCCATCGTAACTCAATCTTAATAGGTTGACTCACTCGCTAGGTTTCAAACCTAATCTCCCGATCATCCCATGCGATATAAAAAGAATGGGTAGCCCTAATCAATTAAAGCATATAAAGAACGAAAGATGGAATAGCTTCGACCGATCCTGTGATGGTAGGCCTCGGCCTTCACCACCCCCTGACCACCGTAAAACACCCCGGGCATTAGCACCTCTCGACTCGAGTGCGAGTGGAAACGAGCTTTACAATCCTTCTTCGATGCCCCGCGACGGCACCAGAACACACATTTCTATCCCTTAAACATTCCCTCCCCCGAATGGTTCCTTCCGCATTTAGTACAAAGGGGCAACCTTCGGTTCCTGGGGCCGCTTGTTCGCTAATCCCTCTTGTTATTCTTGGGTTGGAACTTCTTCTAACCCTTACTTCTCTATTCCTTGATGCATCCAACCTCCTCTCCTCCGCAACGCCAGGGGATGGTTCACCTGAGTACCCGTAACGATGACTCGTTGGCGATGTGCTTATTCACATAAATCTCCGCCCTTAACGCCCTTGTTAAAGCCTCACTATAGGTATGGGGAGGCTCAGCCTCCCCGCCATCACATCTCGGGCATATCGGATTTCAACCCCCTGTACAAACTTGTCCCTCCTCAACACCGGAGTGCACTATCCCGGTGCAAATCGGGCGAGGGAATTGAATTTTACCGAATACTCCTTCACCGTACTAGTCCCCCTGCTTTCAAATTAATGAACTCTTGACTTTCTCATGTACTCGGTCTTCCGCTCGATATTCGCTTCAAACAGTCTTTTGAATTCGCCTTTAAGTCATTAAAACCGAAGTCGTGAGTCTCTTCCATTCGCTCCCACCAAATTTGGGCATCTCCCGAAATAGGAAACTAGCATATCTAATTCTCTCTCGGTCGCTCATGGGAAACAAGGCCACTATCCGCCTACGGACTTAAACCACTCTTCTGCTTCCGGGGCCGATCCCTTGTGCCCTTAAACTCGACGGCCGGTGTTGACTTGCAACCGCCCCCGAACCGATCAACTCGATGCGGTACTACTGAGGTACCCGCCCTCACGCTTCTTGTCTTGCGGGCCGCCCTTGTCCGGGGGTGGGTCGCTCTTTCTTTTCGTGCAACTCCCCCGACTTCGCTAACACCTCTTGAACAATATTCAATCAATGTCACATCAAGAGTAGGGGGGTTTGGTTCGGGGGGTTAGAGGATTCTCCCTCATTCATCACCCTCTTACCCTTATTACGGTTACTACGCCTCATCTACAAAACGATCATATGGGATCAATTTAAAAGAACACTCTACATAAGGAAATAATTTAACTTACACGCTTGCCATTGGACATCGTAGCGATGAATGGTACAATCGGTCAAATCCCAAAATCTTTGCTCGATACCATAAATGTAACCCACTGACCATTTAAAAAAATGCACAATGAAAGCACACGTAACCATAATATAAAAAGTTGGGCCCAAAATTTTTCTTTCATTAAACACATGCATTCTTTATACAAATTTATACAATGTTTGTGACATATGCAAAACTATCAAAAAGGGTGGATGGTGTAGCCATTTCTCTTCGTGTGCCGATGTCCATCCGACTGTCCTCATCTAGAACTCCCGCAAAAACATAGGGAACAACTGGATGAGCACAAACAAGGCTCATGAAGTAAAACCCCTAAACTCGATTATTCCTGCAACTCTTTCTTTACTCACCGTCCTAATTACTCTTTCTCGTAGCTCCTCTATACTAACTTTCTTTCTAGTAAGTCACGGCCCCATCTCGACCGAGGCACGGCCGGGACTCGCTCCCACTCCTATGACTTCTTACATTCTAGCCGATCGGACTTGTTATGCATGGATTCGGAACCTTTGGCCATGTGAGTGCATAGAATCTCTCGGTAAAACTTGGGTATAGCCCTCATCCGCATGTACACTACGGGCTACACCACTACTCTTTCGATATTCTCGCCGCTTTACGATGCGGCGCACATGCGGAATACTCTACCCGTACTCACAGGTTCCCCATCGCACAACCTACTCTATTCTCTTATTAAGCACTACTTCTTATTAAGACTACTCTAGCTTTACTATAGTGCTCATTCTCTTTTTCTTTCTACTCTTAGAGTAGTCTAAACTCATAAGTCTCTACTCTTTTCTAATGCATAAGTAAAGCATAATTAATGCACATCAATGACTCATACTCATTAATGCATTTATGAAAGGGAACTATAACATATAGCAACAATTAAGGCTTTCTACTCTTACTTATTGTTCTCGAGCATTTCATCATACAACTCATGTGCATGAATAACTCTACTCTAATTCTAACTTTTCTGTTTTCTTTAATCAACCAAATGGGAGAAAACTCCCTCATAAACCCTAAATTCCCTATCAAAAGAGAAACACTTCCATAATCTTGCTCAAAACCTCCTCCAACTCCAATCAAACTCAACCCAACATCAAGCAAATAACACACTTCTCATAACTCATAACTCAAACATAATTACTACTCTCAATCAACAATTTAAAAGAAAACACATATGTATATCAATCAACTCCAAAGAGTTCTTAGATCTCAACTTAGGTTGAGTTTACTTACCTTATGAAAAATTGGCTTCTTTAACACTTCTCCTTTCCTTTGGAAGCTTGCTTTTCCTCTACAACTTAACCAACAATCACAACATGAGATTCTAATCAAAAACATAAGAAAACTCCCATCTAAAGTACAAATCCTTACCTTAGGAAGCTTTAGGTTAAAACCCCATAAAAGTTACTCAAAAAGGCTCTTGGAAATCCTTTTTTTGAAAGATTGAAGGAAATTTGAGAGAGTTTAGAAGAATGAAGGAGGCGGTGGAATTGGAAAAATGAAGAACATTCAAAGGCTAAACCCTTTTTAATACCTCTTAAAACTCATTCTTCCCAATTTGTCCCTTGCTCTTTTATGGAAATTCCATCCATATCCTTTGATTCCTTACTAACACACCCCCATACTAACATATTCTCCTTGAAATTTCCTTACAATTTACTCCCCACTTTTCCTGCTAATTAGGGGTAGAATGGTCAAATTGCCCTTAGGGAAGAAAATATCTAAAACTTAACAAACATTTTAAACGGCCACTGTGCCGCGTAAGAAACAAATCCGCCGCGCGAAATCTTCCCGCCAGAAACCTTCCCGTGGCTTCAACACCCTTCTTTTGCCGCGCAAAGATTATTCTTTCGCCCGGTGGAAGTCGGAACAAGCGAACTTCTTCTGTCTTTTCAACCAATTTCAAGGCAAGTATTCAACACAACACTCGTACTAATGTTAATCAAACAATAATACCACGATACCATCTCAACTAAGAGCAAGCGAAAGAATAGTAACTACGTACCTCAAGTGGGGCGTTACAAGGCATCCAACTGATATATGCCCAACTCTTCAAGATGATGAAAGATTCAGCATGCATGAAGAGTGGTGGAGATGGAGAATGAAAGCATGAAAGCATGGATTAAAAAAAACGGTTTACATGCAAAGCTTGGATATGAGATTATACCTACTCCTTTGCTTTGGATTGATGAAGATTAGCTTCAAAAGGATGAAACCTCCACACTTTAACACCACCTTGAGAGGATTAGAGAGTGGCCTTGGCTAGGGAGAGAGAGTTTTTAGTTTGTGTTTGAGTGAACAAGTGAATAATGAACAAAAATGCAACCTTTTGCACTTATATATACTTGGGCTATTTTGCAATTATTTATTTTTCACTTCCAAGCCCAATAAAATCTTAGTTTTATAAAGGGACCCCACGAATTTAATATGCTACCCTTTGAATAATCAATATTATTCAAGGGCCCATGTAAACTAAACTAGTTTACATTAACAACCCATAAATTTACCCTTTTTACCCTTTAACTATTAAAAGGTTATTTTTGTTCATCTCATTAATCTTAACACTTTAAGATATAATAATTAAATATAATTAATTATTGTTTGACCATTTTAACCCTTAAAATGTCACAAATTGTTTCTATGTAACTATTACTATAGAAATCCCGTTATTACCCTCTAAGGTGCTAGCCCTCTTCGGATAATCATTTCTCTCTCTCATCATTCTCTAACTTCTCAAGGCTATTGGTGTGACCATGTAGGTCCACCGCGGATTAGCCGTGAGCCGGCTCGGATGAATCGAAACCCGTCCAGAGGCCCAACGACTATGGTAAACATCTAGCAATGTGCCATAGTCCTAAACCACGATGAAGAAATACTTCATCGAACCCATTTCATATCATACGTACCATGCGGTAAAGTCCCTCCATTGAGATATCCTAATCGAGTATGGATTCATGGAACGTCCAAAATCCTAAACTCGATCTTCTACCGAATTGTCGATCAATATGTCCGAACTTGTCATCACAAACTTACTTTTTGTATGACTAATAATAGACTCGGCCGAGATTCAGTTTTCCGACATTTATCGATGTTCGCCTAGGAACTCGAATCCGAATGGAGTCGGGCCGGTACTCCCGATCCTATATTTCCGAGTCAATGGATCCCCTCTGACCATCGCTCGCTTCCGCATATGAATAACGCATGACCAAATAGGCTTTATTGTACGAAACATGATTAGTCTCGTACTTATACACCGTATGAACCATATGCATCCATATCGGATCCGACTACAATGTCTCAGGTCAAAGGACTACATCGTGCACTGATATAACCAAACGATAAATCATTGACTACATGCTTTTCCAAGTGATTTGTCGTTATTCGGTCACGTTTCAAAAGTTCATTAACCGTAATCCATACCAATGCCCTAGTGACATGACTATCATCGTCATCCGTACTTATATCAACTCATGATATCTTTCGGAAGCATCCGGTATGCCTACTGTACAATATAGTTGCCCAAATTTATATTGCTTCCGCAGGGAACCTTTTTCGATAATTCATTTACCTATTAAATGGATCATCTGGACAATTCATATACATACTTTATTTTAAATGCATGACTGAATAAAGGAAGCAATTTACATATATGAATTGAAGAACTCTTTCTTCTATTATTTATGATATATATAGATACAAGACAAAATACTCTGAAACCGACAACACGAATGGTTTCTAGGGCATACACTAATATACACTAACAGATGAGCCCATTGAGCAAGTGAATGCAGGTGGCTTTCCTGGACAATCGCAAAGGAAGTATGATCCCTATTCGAGCACATATAATTCGGGATGGAGGGATCACCCCAATCTTAGCTATGGGAATCCACAAGTGAATCAACCCGTGACTCAAAACCACCCAAGTTACCAGCAATATAAGCAGCCATATCCCCTTAGACAACAACTGGGCCAAACTTCTAATTCTGGTATGTCTTTAGAAGATATTGTTAAGTCTCTTGCCACTAATACTTTGTAATTTCAACAGGAAACGAGGGCCAGTGTTCAAAGTTTGGAGAATCAAATGGGACAGATGGCAACCGCAATAAGTAAGCTGGAGGCGCAAAGTTTGGGGAAATTACCCTCTAAACGGTGGTAAATCCAAGAGAAAATGTAAGTGCGATCATCTTGAGAAGTGGTAAAGAGGTTGAGATTCCAATATAGGCAGCCCATGTATCGTCGAAGGAAGAAAAGGAGAAAAATGTCATTGCAGACAGGAACGTTCTCAACGACGATAGTGTTCCTAAGCGTAAGTTTCTGCCTCTGTCTGATTATAAACCAATACCTCCTTTTCCTCAAGCTTTAGCAGAATCTAGAAAAGATGAGCAGAACAGAAATTTGTATGAGACTTTTCGTAGATGCGAGGTAAATATTCCACTTTTAGATGCTATTAAACAAGTTCCTCGTTATGCTAAATTCTTGAAAGAACTGTGTACAATTAAGAGGAAACAGAAACTTAAAGGGTGTGAAAAGGTAAGTGTAGGAGAGAATGTTTCTGCAATTATTCAGAGAAAACTCCCAACGAAGGGCAAAGATCCGGGTATGTTTACTGTTAGTAAACGGTCCCGTATACATAGCGGAAACAAAAATAAATGATATAACAGGATCGTTTACATGAGCCAAGATCAAGGGTATAATTTTACAATTCATATTAAATAAAATCTGTAGAAAAATAAATCTGAGTTTAAAGAAAACAAACGCAAGTTGGAGGCTCCTCCAAATTTGTCGACAAATGTTTTGCTACCGATCCAAGTGTAGGATCGAACCTGCGTAGTCCACACGAAGACAATCTCAAAAGAACCAAAGAGGGATTTTCTAGATTCCTCTTTGGCTTCAAGATTAAGAAGAAAGCAAATCAATTGAAATTGATTTTAGGCTAAAACCCAAACCTGGCGTGGGAGGAGATGGGGGTCATTGTGTGTGTTTTTAATTTCAAGAGAAATCAATTCATTAAATTAATTAACACACACTTTTCCTTTTATAGTTAATAAAGTTGCCCTAATCCCATATGGAATAGGCTTGGGCTCCAACCCAAACGCCCCATGTTGCCAAACACTCCCAATTTGATTTATTTTATTTTCCATCATTATCTCAATTAAAATCAATTAATATATATTTAAATATATATTAACATTTAACAATAATGATAATATATTTAAATATGTGCGAACACACATTTAAACGTAATTTCACTTATTTAATTTTTCTAACAAATTAAATAAAGGCTACGACCTTAGCAAATTTAATTGCACTGTGAAATTACCAAAATACCCTTTTGCCTTAAAAGATGAAAACGCTCTTCTTTCTTCTTGGATCTTAAATTATCTTCTATGTGTGTGACCCATAGGCTCCTCATCATATCGGCAATGTATAGTATCGCGATTAACACCAATTAATCGTCTCACTAATACAAAGACCAAGATTAGCCCTTAGCAAGGCATCATGGCCACCCGATAGATTCGGATTCAGCAAAGTAGCTACTTGTCAACGATATGGTTACTATGCAATTCGATCCTTTCATCATACGTTATCTCAATGAGACGAAGGCATAGAAATAGTGTCAACCTTCGGTTACTCTCGATATTATTTATTCGTTCTTAGACCAATGACCCGTATTATAAACTGGATAGAGCAACAACTCAATCCCACTGTGGCCACAGTTTTAGTGTCATTGCCATATACTGAATTGCGCCGTTAGATAACTTTCTCCCATACTCGGGAGTGATGAATCCTCTATCAATCCACCATAGTCTTGATACACTCCTTGATACAACCAATCACCACCGTATTACACTCAAAAGGAATCGCAAGTTAGGGCTAATGTCAAACTACACCAATCAGTGCACAAGGCTCTCCGATGATCTCAAGTCTAAGAATCACATGCACCACCATTCGTTAGAGGATTTGTTCCATAGACACTAGGGTTATCATCCATATGGAATCCTCTGGTGGGTCAGTCCAGTGAACTTGCTGCGGTGTAATCTCTTACAGCAAGCACCCATGTGTTGGACCAAAGTTGTCACCAAACAACCTTGACAAGTGAGATTAGTCACCGCTTTTGACAGGTCGTCAACACTATGATAGCCTTACCGTATTATTTGTGCCCTTACTTCAGAATACTACTGGGGCTACGGACGTTTCTAGAATGGCCACCATATGTGCTCATAGGGTTCTCACTATCAAGATTTGAAACACTTGATACCCTTGTCACGGTTAAGGACATATATCAATACATATTGCAATAATAATGATTTACGCGATATAGAATAAAATGTCTTTTATTGATTAATGAACATTATTACAATGAGTCAATTCTACAATAATTGATTGGCTCTAGGGCATCTACTCTAACATTTACTATCCCTTGTACGATAGGTAACACTATGTTTGAGAAAGCCATGATAGATTTAGGAGCTTCTATTAATGTCATGCCATATTCTATATATGCTTCTTTGAAACTTGGACCTTTGAATAAAACCGGTATTGTGATTCAATTAGCTGATAGATCTAATGCTTATCCTAAGGGTGTAGTTGAGGATATTCTGGTACAAGTTAATGACTTAGTTTTCCCTACTGATTTCTATGTGCTTAGTTTTCCCTACTGATTTCTATGTGCTTGATATGGAAACTGGTGATCAATCTACTTCTATTTTGTTAGGAAGACCCTTCTTAAAAACATTTAAGACTAAGATAGATGTTCATAGTGGCACACTTACCATGGAATTTGATGGTCAAATTGTTAAGTTTAATATTTATGATGCCATGAAATATCTTGATGATGATGATGATAATCCTGTTTATTTTATTGATGTGATTGATTCTTTAGCACAGGAAGTTTTTGAACTTGATGGAAAAGATGGATTGGAAGTTTCCATTGGTAAGCATCTTGAGAAAGAGAATGAGGAGTTAGCCTTGAGTACTGATTTGTAGGAAACTGTTGCAGCGTTGAATGATTCTCCAAAGTTACAACAATCAGGTAACGTTGCTTATATTGCATTACCAATTTCTAACGAAAGGCCTTTACCCTCTTTTATGAGCCCCCCATTCCGCATTTGAAGCCTCTCCCTAGTTACCTCAGTACGTGTTCCTTGGAGACGAAGGAACGTTACCTGTGATCACCTCCAGTAAACTCAGTGCATCGCATGAAGAAAAGCCTTGAGTCGAGCCAACTACAATAAACAAAGGCACTGCTTGGGAGGCAACCCAAGGGGAGTTTGTTTTCTTATTCTCGCATTTAAATTTTGGTTATTGTTGCCTTTTCTTTGCATTTCATCTTACATTGGGGACAATGTCAGTTTTAAGTGTGGGGAAGGGATTTAGGTTGTGTTTTAATTTGTTTAAAAAAAAGAGTTTTGCTTTCTGCTTTTTTTTTTTTTTGTGGTTTTCAATGATTTTTGGGTTGTGTACATCATGAGCAAGATTCAATTAAACTTGAAAAATTCATAACCTGATTGAATAAATAATCTTCCAACTTAGACTTAATTTGTCTAATGATTTTCCGTGAGAATGGTAATGACTAAAGTTGGTAGACAAAAGCCGGTGAGATTTTGAGCCTTTAGACTGGCACATCCATATCAGTCTCAATATTTTCTTTCATGTGAGATATTCTTCCATGGATTTATTTCTCTAGAACTTGCCTTGATTCTCTTCGAAGGTCATATGGACACATGCATGCATGAACATGATTAAGGCTCTCTTTGTTATGAGCTACATAAGCCAAATAGCCTACCTTGTAATTAATTTTTCCCTTTATTGAATCCCTTTGAGCTTTATTGTGAACCCACATCACAAGCTTTAAACCTGAAAAAAAATGTCTTTACCCAAGCTGTAGAGCTAGTGGAGCATTGTTCATCATTATGATATGTATGGTGTGCAAGAAACAAGTGTGGGGGTGTTTGGATTTGTGGTATGGCTATGACTGGTGAAATGGAATATATGTTATCATTCTCTATTCTGGAATTCCAGTAATTTGAAAAAAAAAAAAAGAAAAAAAAGAAGAAGAAGAAAGGAAGTGATAGAGGAAATTGCTTTTGATATTACAAACTATCCATGTTCATAATTTCTCCTGAAATTTCAGTAAAAGGGTATGTTTATACGGGATATATACAAGGAAGAAGCTACTGAAGGGAGTGAATGGTTTTGCGTGTTTTATATATTCGAGCTTGAGTTGATTCATTTTTGCTCTACTAGTTTCGATGGCTTTTGAGCTACACTCCAAACTATTTCCCACCTTGATCCTAAACCCCATTACAACCCTTGAAAAGTCCTTATGAGTTGTGTTATGCATGTGATTCTAGTGGTGGAGAATGAGAAGATATGCAAGCCTATGGTAGATTGTTTCCATTGGAATGAATTTGAGCAAAACACATACCCTTCAAACACATGAGAGTCGAGTGTTTAATTTCGTGAGGGTCTACGTATTTAGTTTACTACATCTTCGAGGGAAAATGCTTACTAAGCAATTGGAAGTTGTTTAAGAATGTACGTTCATGATATGTTATGAGTTTTGAAGAGCTTGATTATTCTTTATTGATGGTGTTGCAACCTGGTTGTTTTTTTTGTTTTTGGGAAAGTGAATTTGAGTTTTGCCCGGGGACGAGCAAAAGTTAAGTGTGGGGGAATTTGATGAGAATGCAAAATGAAATATTTACCCCCCTTAATGTCTAGTCTTTTATACTTATTTGTTGCCTAAATTTTCTCATTATTATTCTAATTTGATTTAGGATGCAAATGGAGGCGTTAAACGCAAAACGAAACCAATTAGGTGAATTCGGACAATTTCGACATTGCTTCATAATCTGGGCATAACTCTCTCATCCGAGCTCCGATTGAGATGATTCAAAATGCAGTGGAACCCTAAGAAAGAGGTCACAACCTTTATGTTTTGAGTAAGGAGAGATAGGAAAATAGTTCTAACGGTGAATTCTCAAAGTATGAATTGATATATATTTGCATCGATGATCAGTTGTAAAATTCTGATGGTGGATGTTGACTTAGACCAAGGTTTGTTATTTTGATTGATTAATTTGAATTGTTTTTCCTGAAATTGTTTTCGTTTTACTCAAATTCCCCCAGCCTTGTTCATGTAACATAAAACTCGGCTAGACACTCTCCGTGGGAACGATCCTTACTCACACTACTACATGTGTTTTTAGGTTTTAATTTTGGTTGCCTTCGACAGCACACCAAGCACACTAATTCTTCACCGGCTCATCTACCTATATTGTTTTTTATTGGGTAATACATGCTTCTAGAGGTAGTTGAGGGGTGTTCTCTTCAATAGCCTCTGCTACTAGTTTATCCAACATGTCTACACTAAAACATGAATCTGACTCTGATGGAAATTTCATGGCTTCAAAAGCATTGAACGTTATTGTTTCATCTTGGACCCTTAACAAATAATTTCCTTCTTGCACAGCAATGAGGGCTCTTCCGGTGGCCAGAAATGGTCGCCCCAAGATGAGTGCCATTTCCTTATCTTCTTCCATGTCCAACATAACAAAGTCTGCTGGAAAGATAACTTTGTCCACCTTCACCAAAACATCTTCAACTATTCCCCTCGGATGCTTGATAGATCTATCTGCAAGCTGCAAAGATATGGTCGTTGGCTTTACTTCACCAATCCTTAATTTCCTGAAAACAGAAAAAGGCATTAGATTTATGCTTGCACCAAAATCACATAAAACTCTATCAAAAGTAATGTCTCCTATAACACAAGGAATAGTAAAACTCCCTGGATCTTTGAGTTTTGGTGGCAGCTTCTTTTGTAGAATGGCGTTGCACTCCTCCGTAAGCATCACGGTTTCCTCATCTTCTAACTTTCTTTTGTTTGATAAAATCTCCTTGAGATATTTTGCGTAGCTCGGCATCTGCAAAAGGAATGTTAATATGCAGTTTTTTAAATATTTCAATGAATTTGGAAAACTGCTTATCCTGATTTTTCTTTCTGAGTCTCTAAGGAAAAGGCACAGGAGGGGTGTGATGTACCAATTCTGGTGGTATCTCAGGAAATGGCAATTTCTCTTTCTTTTGCCTTTGCTTCTCTTCCCGCTTTTGTTCATCTTCCCTAAGACTAGTTGGTTTCTCTTTAGTAATTATCTCTTCATCAACTTCCTTATCGGAATCTTCCTTTACTTTTGGTAGGCTTCCTTCTTTCCCTGATTGTTCCACCTCTTCCAAGACCGTCTCACTCTGTAGTGTTATAACATTTGCTTGTTCACTTGGGTTTGTCACTGTGTTACTCGGTAGGGAACCCTATGGTCTCTCATTTAGCTTATCGGCCAATTGACCCACTTGTACCTCCAAGTTCTGAGTGGATGCCCCTTGGTTTTTGAAATTTGTCCTCGTCTCATTCATGAAACCTGTGGTCTCTTGTATAAAATTTTCGAACATATCCTCCAGTTTTGTCAATCTTTGCTCTCCTGGTTGATTGTTCACCCTCGCTTGGTTGTTTGGCATCGTTCTTTGGTTCTATTGATTGTTCTGCTGATTTTGTTCATTGTGATTGTCCCAAGACAGGTTCAAATAATTCCTCTAACCAGGATTATATATGTTGGAGAACGGATTGTTTGGTTGCCTCTGATTTCCTACAAAGTAGTTAACCTGTTCTGATGATGAAGAAGCTAAAGCAAACGTGTTCCCTATTTGACATTCACTGTTCACATGACTACCTGCACAAAATTCACAAGTTAGTTGAGCTGCTTGAATAGAATTTACTTACATACTTCCCAACTGTTTCTGAAGTGCTGTAAGTTGGGTTGAAATGGCCGTGTATGCATCAACTTCATGAAGACCCATAGATTTCTTCGATTGTATCCTCTCATTAGGTCTTTGATAGTTGTTACTTGCCAAAACTTCAAGCAACTCATGAGCTTCTTCAGGTGTCTTATTTTGCAATGCTCCTCCCGATGCTACATCCACCATTGTTTGCACATTAACCATCAATCCATTATAAAATGTTTGGACTTGCATCCAAACTGGCAACCCATGGTGTGGACACCTCCTCAGTAGTTCCTTGTATCTTTCCACGCCTCATATAATGATTCAGACTCTTCCTGAAACGATGTGATATCATTTCTCATCTTCGCAGATTTTGCTGGAGGAAAGAATTTGGTCAGGAACTTCTGTGCTAATTCATTCCAAGTTGTGATCGTCCCTAGTGGTAGTGCCATTAACCATCCCTTTGTTTTATCCCTTAATGAAAAAGGGAACAATCTCAATCTGATGGCGTCATCTGACACTCTGTTTGACTTGATGGTATAACAAATCTCCAAAAAGTTTGCAATGTGCAGATTTGGATCTTCCTTCAAATCTCCCTTAAACTGTACCAACTACTGGATCATCTGGATGATTGTCGGCTTTATTTCAAAAGTGTTGGCTTGTACTGCTGGTCTAGTTATACTTGACCCACTACCATCAACCGTGGGAACTGAGAATTCCCTTAGTGTTCTATTCTTTGCCATCTCAACAACTATGGCCTCTCGTTCTCTTATTTCTCTGTTCAGTCTTCTTGCGGTTCTTTCAATCTCTAGATCTACAGGAACCACTAGCTGACGTCTAGCTCTTCGCATAAACTACACAGAAAAGAGAGAAAAAGTGAGATCACAAGCTAACAGAAAAGAACAACAAAAATTAACCAATAAACAATTAAAACAAAAATAAAAAACTCCAATCTAGCTAACACAAGAAAATTTCAATGTTAACACAAAAATCAATCCCCGACAACGGCGCCAAAAACTTGATGCGTTGTAACTACAACATGCAAAATAGCAAGTGCACTAATCGCAAAAGTAATAAAGTGATGAGTGAGTATCGTTCCCACGAGGATCGGTTGTTAAGCACTGATTTGCCTATTTGTTTTCAAGTTGGAGAATCTAAAACTAAACTAAAAGCAAAATCTACTAAGTATTAAAAAGCTAATTAATGAAAGCAAGATTAAAATATGAGTAAATTCAAGTAAAGCAAACGGTTAGGGTTTTGACTTCATTAGGACTCTATGGATTAATTCTACAAATTATGCTACTTCTACACTCATATGCACGGATTGTAAATCGAATTCCCTAAGTTGTAAAACATACCTTCTCAGGCTATGAATTCCTAGTTTTCCCTATTAAGCTTCCGCACCTAACAAATTGAAGATTAATAAATCCAAGTTCATTAAGCTAATGGAATCCTAGATTGATTCTCAAATCTATCTCTAGCGTTCAATACAACAATGGTGATTACCCAAGAAGCTCAACATGATTCATTTCTCAATCTCATCATGTTCAACAAATAAAATCAATAAAAATCAGAATAATCACACAATCCAATGCAATAAAATGTAAAAGCAACAATAATCCATTTATTAACCACAGAAATCCGAATTACATCAAAACCCTAACCCAAAGTGAGTTAGTTCGTAACGAAATTAACACAAATAGCAAGAAAAATAGTAAATACAGTAGTCAACATGTTGAAACAAAGAGAAAAGAGTAAAGATCTCCCCTAATTGATGAATCCACAAGGTTAAATCTCAAATCTTCTCTTCTTTTCTCCGAAAATGTCAAAGCTGCTCTAAACCCAGATGAAAACAAGACGAACTTAGACCCACCTACCCTTTCAAAATGGCAAAGTTTTTCTTAAATATTCCACCCAAAAACCTAAAAACTTTCCTAAAATAAAACTGTGCGTATTGAAGAAAACTAAAAATCGCAAACTTCGAATTCCCGAGAGTTTATCGCTGCGGTAAAGAAAGAACTTCGCTGCGGTGAACCTTGTTGAGCAATTCTGAAATTATGGAATTGCCCTCCGCTTGCTTCCTTACTTAAATCTTCAATCTTCGATGCTCTTCAATTGAAACAAGCTTCATAGTGCTTCAAATCCGCTTCAGAACTTCTCCGAATTCTAAGATTCGCTCACTTCTGGGTCTAAAAACTCGATTCTGCTCATTATTTGCTCAAAGTGCACGTTTTGGCCCTGAAACATAAAATATTTGAAATTAAGTTGCAATTCAGGCAAAAACGACATAAGAAGTATCCAAAATCCGGCCAAAAAGCCTCAATAAAATAGTATAATCCTTGGATTGTCAAATACCCCCAAACTAAAGACATGCTCGTCCCCAAGCATCAGGTACAAAACACAACAAAAAGAAAAACACCAAACAAACAAAAACACAAAACAACAAAATTGAAAATGAAATGAGAAAACTTAAAATCAAAAATCACACACAAAGAACTGCCTAGAATTTATACAAGTCTAAAAAATTGTTGAAAAATTATTACTGGAAAATGCTCAACACTCCAAGAAGTTATAAGTTAAACTGACTATCTTTCTCTATTGGACTTCTAAGTAGGTAATCCCCACTTCAGTCCACATTTCATAAGCCTAAGTATCAAACTACTCTTCACTAATAAGGATTAGACATCACTAAGGATCAAAAGGTCTTTACAGGCTTGTAACGTTAGGCTCAATTAGTGGGTTCCAAAGAAAATGAAAAGATAAACAAAGCAAGAGAACTCGGTTTCCTTTAAGCAAACACTAAGACTTACATCAACTTCTACTTTCTTTCTCAACCACCACTTGGGATGTCAACCATTTTATAACCCTCAAACATGTGCAATTCTTATTTTTGATTCTGAAATGCACTCTCAAATTTCTATAATATATATATATTTTTAAAACAGAAATAACACTGAATTTTTTAGGTTAAATACCCCTTTTTTTCTTGCCCTTCAAGCGACCCCTAAACTTATTCTTTTGGTTCATTAGCATCTCACACAACTCTCTAAGCTCTTTTGTGTCTGCATTAGGTTCAGAATTCTCTTAAAGGTTGTGAAACGTGTTTAGGGTGAAAGGGTTGGGCATTATTGGTTGCACAAGAAAAATAGGACAACGATAATTTCATAAGGCTCAAATGGGTGACTAAGGATAAATTTTCATGGTTGGCTGGAAAGGCTCAAACGTTTCGAAAAACTGCCTAAATAACTTCCTCAATAATGTCTATTCCTAGAATTTCGCCTCAAGCACTTCTTAACTAGGTTCTAGAGTCCACCAACATTATCAAGACTTTACCTAACCACATAAAATGAATCTGGGCATGCCGAAATAATGAAAATGGTGGTTGAACCACTCAACAAACCTCAAGCTAAATCAAGTCAACCAACCTAAACTTGAAGCAATGCTTAACATTTTTCAAAAATAAAATCCCAACAATCCTATTCTTATCATAGACTTATGCAATTCATCATTGGCACAACAATACAAAACATGAAAACCACTAAACACAAATCAAAATTTCGAATTTTCCTACCCCCAAGCTAAAGATGACATTGTCCCCAATGTCACATTATGCACAATTTAGGAATAGAAAAACAGTATTTAAAAAGGTGTGAGATAGTTCCCTGATTAGTCTGTGAAGTCTGAGTTTCGTTCAACAGCATCACCCATTCCTTGGCTCTCTCATAATCATCATCTGTAAAACAATTGAAATTATGTGGTGTCCACTGTGTCAGAAAATTTCACTAAATAATATGGAAATATTACAACCTAATCTCACCCTTACAACTACTAGAAAGTTCAAACAAAAATTAACAATTCTAAAACGAAAAGAAAATTAGTTCCAATGTTCAAAACAAAAAGAAACAATAACAAATGATAATATAAACTACAAAAACAAGTGCTCAGGTTTCATTCTTCGTCTTCCTCCTCTCCTTCGGTGTCATCATCTTCTGCTTCGGAATCATTCCATTCCTTGGAATCCCAATCTTCCTATTGGAAGCTCGAAACATCGACGCCCAGATTGGTTTAGCAACTATGTTGCATTTCATCAGCATTCGGGTTTGCTCTGCTATCCAATCTTGACGTTGTTCCATCCGTTTCATCTTACCCAAAATCTACTGCTGTAGCCGCTCCTTTGTTATGGATGTTGAACTGGATGTTGCGGTAGCTTTTAAGGTTCTTTGTCTTTTCGTTCCGGAGCCGGGTTCTTCTCTAGGAGGACGCCCAAGTAGCTTGCGATAGTAGGTGGCATCGAGGGGTGGGGCAAGATGAATAAGTCGTTCATCATTTACCGCCTTAACTCCTACTCGAGTGCACAGCTTTGTAATGAGATATGGGAAGGCGAAACTCCCTCGCCTTGGTTTGGCCGCATGCCGTATACTGTCCATGATAATGTTCCCCACATCCATTTTCTTTCCGGTGGCAATGCAGTAAAGTAACACTGCCCGATCAAAAACCACTATGTTATAATGCGTCTCCAGAACCATCCTGGCACACACAAAGTACTGCCACAATCTAGCCAGAAGAATCAGATTTGTTCCCTTAATGCTTCTTCTTCACTTCTTCGAAATATTCCAAGAGGCACCCAGCTTTGCTATGACCTTAAGTATCTCCTCCTCTTTAATCTACTTCTTCTTAAATTCCTGATACTCATCACGGTCAATGGGATCGATTCTGTAAAAATCATTAATAACCTTTGCATCGATTGGAACATCAATACCTCTCACATACACATGTTCGGGATCACACTCAGGGAAATTAGCATAGAATTCTCTCACTATTGGCTCTATGGGTAAATGTTCAGGTTCACTCATGAAGATATCCCAACCTCTTCCTTAATTCCAATCTTCTACATGGGTGGTGGTCAATCCACGTCGCAATAAACCCCTTATCTTTTCTTTTGATTGCACTTTCATAACGTTGCCGAGCCTTTTCACTAACAAACCTATTGTCTACTTGTTTCCCTTTCCCTTTACCTCTGGAAGCCATTTTGGGCGGCATTTTTGGTTTTCACCGTGAATACTCAAATCTACCCCCAAACTAAGAATTCAACTCGAGAATTCAACGTTAAGTACCCTTACTACTGACCAGAATCACTCCTGAATGTACACCAAAGTTTCAAAATGTTACACCTACACCCCTGAATTCACTACTCTTCCAAACTCAATCAAAACAACTCCAAATCTAAAACCCAACTTCCTCAACGACCCACAAATCAAACTCCACACTTCTTTAATCAATATCAAACCACAAACTTCACCAAAATTCACAACTCAACACATTCAATCAATATCTCAAATTCAAAACACTTACAATCAAAATTGATCAATTTAAAGGCTAGAGAACTCGAAATCTTACCAATCCCAAGATGAATGCACCACCAATCTCACCAATTTCGGCCCAGATTGCAAGATCCCCAATTTTTGAAAACCTAGGGTTTCCAAAATTTTCTTCACATTTTTGCAAAAATCTTTGGCAAAATGAGTTGATTTAGTGTTTGTGAGGGTTAAGGAGTTAGGTATAGGGATGGAAATTCACTGGAGAAACTCTGGATTGAAGGTGGAAATGTTTGGCTCTTGGATGTGTTTTGAAACTTTTCGCGAAAATGAAAAGTCACGTTGGATATTTATAGAAAGGAGTTTTCGCTGTGGCGAAGTTCTTCATTCAATATGCAAAACCCACTCAATGCCACGGTGAAAAATTCCAGTGTATACAGCGTCGTGGTGAAGAATGAACTTCACCATGGCAAAATTTCCTTAGCACAATTTTGCAATACCATTTATGCCGCGACGAAGAAAATTTTCTTGTTGTGGCGAAAAATTCCAGAGAGCACAACGCCTTGACGAAGTCTAGAACTTTTCGAATCTTTTTCTTGCACAGTGTACATCGCCGTGGCGAAAACTAGAAATTTTTGCTTTTTCGCCATAGTTCTACCATTCACCTTAAACACCCGGAAATACACAAAATTAAAATTATTCTAAATCATAAAACACCTAAACAAATTCAAAACAACAATAAACAAATGAAAACACTTGGGTTGCCTCCCAAGAAGCGCTTGTTTATAGTCGGAAGCTCGACTTTCTGAAGTCCTTTGTCAATCCGGACTGTCCAAATACACCATCTCTCGAACATTTTCCGTGCACTGAAGCTTCAATTGTTGATGATTTTTGTCACATCGAGCTTTGGTTGAGAGCTTAACCACCCATTTCCATCCTTTGGTCATTTCTTTTAGGGTTCGAACCTTCTCCTCAACAGCTTTCCGTTTTCTTGACCTTCCATCAACCTTTTTGAACTAAGAAATCCATCCCTTGTGAAGACACGTGCTCGATTGTGGCCCATCTCTGAATGTAGTGTAACCTTCTGGGTTATGGTCCTCATCCTCAAATTGCATTGACTTGACCATGCATCCCTTAATTGGCGAATTAGGATGGTCAAGTTGGGGAGTTTCAATTGTTGACTGATCCACCGAGTCAATTTTGAAACATGACTCTCGCTTCGGTGGAACTTTTAGAGACTCAAGGACACTGAATATCACTTCTTCCTCTTGCATCCTCATGATTAACTTCCCCTCTTATACATCAATTAAAGCTCTTTCGGTAGCCAGAAATGGTCGTCCCAAGATGAGAGGAATCTCTTTATCTTCTTCCATATCCAACACAAAGAAATCTGCCAAAAAAATAAATTTGTCCACCTTAACCAGCACATCTTCAACAATGTCCCTCGGATGCTTAATGGCCATCAGCTTTACTTCACCAATTCCCAGTTTTCTGAAAACAGAAAAAGGCATAAGATTTATACTTGCACCCAGATCACACAAAACTCTAGCAAAGGTAATATTTCCTATAACACAAGGGATAGTAAAACTCCCTGGATCCTTGAGTTTTAGTGGCAGCTTCTTCTGTAGAATGGCGCTGCACTCCTCCGTAAGCATCACTGTTTCCTCCTCTTCCAACTTCCTTTTATTTGACAGAAAGTCCTTGAGAAATTTCGTGTAGCTCGGCATCTGTTGTAATGCATCTGCAAAAGGAATGTTAATGTGCAGTTTTTTAAATACATCAAGAAACTTAATGAACTGCTTATCTTGATTTTCTTTTCTGAGCCTCTGAGGAAAAGGCACAGGAGGGGTGTGATATGCCAACTCTGTTGGTATCTTGGCAAATGGCAATTTCTCTTTCTTTTTCCTTTGCCTCTCTTTCTGCTTTGGTTCATCTTCCCTATGACTAGTTGGTTTCTCTTCAGCAATGATCTCTTCATCTACTTCTTCATCAGAATCTTCCTTAGCTTTACTTGGTAGACTCTTATCCTTCATTTCTTTCTCACCCTCTCCCAAGACTATTCTACTTTTTAAGGTTATTGCATTCACTTGTTCTCATGGATTTGTTACTGTGTTGCTTGGTAGGGAACCCTGTGGTCTCTCATTTAGCTATTCAGCTAATTGACCCACTTGTACCTCTATGTTTCGAATGGACGCCCTTTGGTTTCTGAAATTGCCCTCATCTTATTCATGAAACCTGTGGTCTCTTGCATAAATTTTTCGAACATATCCTCCAGTTTTGTCAATCTTTGATCCCCTGGTTGATTATTCACCCCTGCTTGATTATTTGGCATCGCTCTTTGGTTCCATTGGTTGTTCTATTGATTCTATTGATTCTGATTTCCCCAAGACAAGTTCAGATGATTCCTCCAACCAGGATTATACGTGTTGGAATAAGGATTGTTCTGTTGTCTTTGATTTCCTGCCAAGTAGTTGACTTGTTCTGATGATGATGAAGTTGAAGCAAAAGTGTTCCCCACTTGACATTCATTGCTCATGTGGTTACCTGCACAAAAATCACAAGTTAATTAAAGTGCTTGAATAGAATTCACTTGCATACCTCCCAATCGCTTCTAAAGTGCTGTAAGTTGGGCTGAAATGGTCGTGTATGCATCAACTTCATGAAGACCCATAGATTTCTTAGATAGTATCCTCTTATTCGGTTTTTGATAATTGTTGTTTCCCAAAACTTCAAGCAACTCATGAGCTTCTTCAGGTGTCTTGTTTTGCAATGCTCCTCCCGATGCTGCATCCACCATCGTTTGCACATTAACCATAAACCCATTATAGAACGTTTGGACTTGCATCCAAACTGGCAACCCATGGTGTGGACATCTCCTTAGTAATTCCTTGTATCTTTCCCAAGCCTCATATAATGATTCCGACTCTTCCTGTAGAAAAGATGTGATATCATTTCTCATCTTTGCAGATTTTGCTGGAGGAAAGAATTTGGTAAGGAACTTGTGTGCTAATTCATTCCAAGTTGTGATTGTTCCTGGTGGTAGTGCCATTAACCATCCCTTTGCCTTATCCCTTAATGAAAAAGGGAACAATCTCAATCGATGGCATCATCTAACATGCCATTTGATTTAAAGGTATTGCAGATCTCTAAAAAGTTTGCAATGTGCAGATTTGGATCTTCCTTCAAATCTCCCTTAAACTGTACCAGCTACTGGATCATCTGGATGATTGCCGGCTTTATTTCGAAAGTGTTAGCTTGTACTGCTGGTCTAGTTATACTTGAACCACTGCCATCAATCGTGGGAACTGAGAATTCCTTTTTAATGTTCTATTTTCGCCATCTCAACAACTATGGCCTCTCCTCTCTCTCTCTCGTAAGTCTTCTTGCAGTTCTTTCAATCTCTGGATCAACAGGAACCACTGGCTGACGTCTAGCTCTTCATATAAACTAAACAGAAAGAGAAAAAGCGTGAGATCATAGCTAACAGAAAATACAACAAAAATTAAACTATAAAACAATTAAAACAAAAATAAAACTCCAATCTAGCTAACACAAAAAAAGTTCAATGTTAACACAAAAATCAATCCCCGGCAACGGCGCCAAAAACTTGATGCATTGTAACTACAACATGCAATGTATAGCAAGTGCACTAGTTGCAAAAAGTAATAAAGTGATAAGTAAAGTATCGTTCCCATGAGGATTGGTTGTTAAGCACTAATTTTTCTTAATTGTTTTCAAGTTGGCGAAACCGAAAGGTGTTTGGATTTACGGGAGAAATTTAAACTAAGATGGAAACAAAATTTACTAAGTATTTAAAATGCTGATTAATGAAAGCAAGATTAAAACAAGAGTAATATCAAGTAAGGCAAACAGTTAGGGTTGTGACTTCATTAGGACTCTATGAATTAATCTACAAATTATGCCACTTCTACACTCACATGCACGGATTATAAATCGAACTCCCTACTGTGTAAAACATACCTTCTCAGGCTATGTTTTCCTACTTTTCCCTATTAAGCTTCCGCACCCAACAATTTGAAGATTAATAGATCCAAGTTCGTTAAGATAATGGAATCCTAAATTGATTTCATTGATTCTCAAACTTATCTCTAGCGTTCGATACAACAATGGTGATTACCCTAAGAAGCTCATACATGATTCATTTCTCAATCTCATCATGCTCAACAAATAAATTCAACAAAAACAAGAATAATCACACAATCCATGCAATAGAATGTAAAAGCAACAATAATCTATTGATTAACCATAGAAATCCTAATTACATCAAAACCCTAACCCAAAGTGAGTTAGTTCATAATGAAATTAACACAAATCGCAATAAAAACAGGAAACACAACATTCAACATGTTGAAACAAAGAAAAGTGGGCAAAGATCTTCCCTATTTGACGAATCCACAAGGTTTAATCTCAATTCTTCTCTCATTTTTCTCCCAAAATGTCAAACCTACTCTAAACAATGACCAACCTCTAAAAAATGGCTAAGTTTTTCTTATATAGTAGGTCTAAAAACCTAAAAACTTTCCTAAAATAAAACTATGCGTTTTGAATAAAATTGGAAATCGCAGACTTTGCCGCGGCAAAGAATATTCTTCGCCGCAACAACGAGTTAAGTTGAAATCTCATGCTGAGAGTCTATCGCTGCAGCGAAGAATGAACTTTGTCGCGACAAACCTTCCTAAGCAATTCTGAATTTATGGAATTGCCCTCCGCTTGCTTCCTTGCTTGAATCTTTGATCTTCTATGCTCTCCAATGGGAACAAGCTTCATAGTGCTTCAAATCCGCTTCAAAACTTCCCGGAATTCTGAGATTTGCCTGCTTGGGTCTAGAAACTCAATTCTACTCATTATTTGCTCAAAGTGCACGTTTTGGCTTGAAACATAAAATATGTGAAATTAAGTTGCAATTCAGGCACAAATGAAATAAGAAGTATCCAAAATCCGGCCAAAAAGCCTAAATGAAACAGTATAATCCTTGGATTATCACACCGTAACTCTTCCCGGATGAAAATTTATGGCCGTTTGAATGGGGCATGCTTATTTAAGCCCTTTGGGCTTTACACACGGAGTTCTAATGTTCAGCCTGCTCCACGAGTTCATTTGTCAGACATTCTACATTAGTCCACGTGGACAGCTGCTAATTGAGATTTCCAATGGTATCTTACAGGCCTCGTAACTCTTCCTAGAAGAAAAGTTATAGCTGTCTGAATAGGGCATGCTCATTTAAGCCCTTTGGGCTTTACACACGGAGTTCTGACGTTCAGCCCACTCCATGAGTTCATCTATCAGACATTCTACATTAGTCCACGTGGACGGGCTCTAATTGAGATTTCCAACAGTATCTTATAGGCCTTGTAACTCTTACCTGAAGAAAAGTTATAGCAGTCTGAATGGGACATGCTCATTCAAGTCCTTTAAGCTTTATGCACTAAATTCTGACTTTCAGCCCACTTTATCAATTCATCCGCCAAACATACGACATTAGCCCACGTTGATAGACATCAGACAGGCTTTGAATAAGCTTTCCAATGGTATCTTACAGGCCCCGTAACTCTTCCTGGATGAAAAGCTATGGCTGTCTGAATGGGGCATGCTCATTTAAGCCCTTTGGGCTTTACGCATGGAGTTCTGACGTTTATCTTGCTCCATGAATTCATCTATCAGACCATCTACATTAGTCCACATCGATATGCTCTGAATGAGATTTCCAACAGTATCTTACAAGCCCCGTAACTCTTCCCGGATGAAAAGTTATGGCCGTCTAAATGGGACATGCTCATTTAAGCCCTTTGGGCTTTACACATGGAGTTCTATCATTCAGCCTGCTCCATGAATTCATCTATTAGAAATTCTATGTAGCTCCACATTGATGGGCTCTGAATGAGATTTCCAACGATATTTTGCAGGTGTCGTAACTCTTCCCGGATTAAAAGTTATGACCGTCTGAATGGGGCATGCTCATTTCAGCCCTTTGTTCTTTACGCACGGAGTTCTGATGTTCAGCCTACTCCATGAATTCATCTGATAAGCGCATTTTACACTATGATTTTGCATTGAATTTTGATAGGATTTAGGATACTTTTCATACAATTTGGGCCATAATTGCTACCTAATTCTATTAATTTGTCTTTGTAGGCCTAAACGATGATTTTTAGCATAAATGACAGTTTTGAGCGTAAATTGTGTAACTTGAGCTTGAAAACTCGGAATAACCTGAATTTAGAAGCTTTGGAAAGCTAAGAAGAAGAGCTACAACGTTCATGTTTTGGGTTTTTCCTAATTCTGACTGGACAAAGGTGAAAACTTGGCTTGAAGTCGTGAAAAGGACGCTGGGAACTGAAGAAAAACGTCTTTGGACGTGCTTCAGTATTTCTGCCATAACTTGATCTGTAGACCTCGGATTGTGCTGATTCTTGAACGACCAGAAAGATAATTGAAAGGGCTACAATTCATATGTTTGACACTTTTCCAGATTCTAACTATATCATGCTCAAATTGGGTCTGTAAGTCTCGCCGCGGCGAAAAAGCCCCCTCGCCGCGGCGAAATCTCAGCAGATGCAAAAAATAAAACGACGCGTTTTGGCTTGCTAGGGCTTCGTCCTTAAGTGAGAGAGGTATAAATTAGAGCGAAAAGGAAGAGAAAAGGGGCTTGGTTCGTGATTTGGGAGGCAGCTCATGGAAGGAGAAGATTATTGAAGATTTGGGCTTCAAATTAGAGAAGATTTCTCCATCTTTTGCTTGCTTTTCAATGATGAATCTTGATTCAGTTTGTTTTTGTTGTTTTATTTCGTTTTTGAGTATGAACTGAGTTGTTTAGCTAGGGTTTGATGTAATCTTGATACAATGATTCAAATTTATATGGATTGAATTACTTTGAGTTTTAATTTCATGATTGAGTGTTTATCTCTTTGCTTAATGTCTTTTGGATGCTTGATCACCATTCAAATGTGTGTTGTTCACAATGAGACTGAGAAGTGATTTGTGATTGTGCCTCTTGGGGATAAATACCATAGATTAGCAAACGCTAGAGATAGGTTTAGCGATCTATGAAATCTAGATAGAATTCCACAAAGCTTAAAATCCTTTGAACTATTAATCTTCATTTTGTTGGGTGCGGAAGCTTAATAGGGATAAGTAGGGAAATGTAGCATGAGAATGTATGTTTTACAACTTAGGGAATTCGATTTTCAATCAAGGAATTAGAACTTGGATAATAGATTCTATGATTTGGGTTAGCGTATTTAGGTGAATTCAACACCCTAGCATTTGTTTTAGAATTGTTTAATTAGTTAAGTTGTTGGGTTTTGCATTTGTATTTAGTTTGTTAATCTTCTATCAATCCAATTTATTGTTGCTTCAATTAGGACTTAAAATAGAAAAAATCGGTAATTAGTAACACTATCCTCGTGGGACGATACTCACTCATCACTTTATTACTTTTTGCGACTAGTATACTTGCTATTTTTTGCATGTTGTATTAAACCACGCATCAAGTTTTTGGCGCCGTGTGGGGATAGTTGATTATTAATATTGATAGTATCTAGTGTAGTGCTAAATTGAAGCTTTTATTTCATTTTTGTAATTAATTGTAAATATTGTATAGTCTTAAGTATGAGAATTGACATTACCTCTTTCGCAAGGCAATGATGAATCACTATATGAAGCTTGGGAGAGGTACACGGAGTTGTTAAGGAATTGTCCACATAATGGTCTACCGCTTTGGAGACAAGTCCAAATATTTTACAATGGGTTGCTACCAAATATTCAAATGATGGTAGATGTGGCAGAAAGCGGAGCCTTAAATAACAAGACCCCTAAGATGCTTATGAATTGCTTGAGTTGATGGCCAACAATAACTACCAAAGACCTAATGAGAGAGCAATGCCGAAGAGAACAATGGGTCTACATGAAGTTGACGCTTCGACACATTATCTCGCACAAATTGCACCATGTCAAAGCCAATTGGGAGGTATGAATGTAAATTCTTTTCACTCACCATTTATAACTTGTGAATTTTGTGCAGAAACCATGAGAGTGTGGAATGCCAAGATGGGAACCAGTTATTCTTCTCAACAACCGAGCAAGTGAATTACATTGTTAGTTCACAAAGGCTGCAAAATGACCCCTTCGCCAATACCTACAATCTTGGTTGGGAGAATAACCCAAATTTGTCCTGGAGCGATCAAAGCAACAATCAAATCAAAGGACAATGCCAAACCATCAACCAAAGGGTGAATCATCAACCATGTGAGCAAAGAATGTCGAAATTGGAAGATATATTCAAGAGTTCATGCAAGAAACCACAAGTTTTATGAATGAGACACACTCAAACTTCATAAATCAAGGAGTGTCCATTCAAAATTTGGAGGTTCAAATGGGGCAATTGGTTGAACAACCGACGAGAGATCTCAAGGTTCTTTGCCGAGCACAATGGTCACAAATCCTGAAGAACAATTAAATGTCATACCATTGAGAAGAGGTATAGTGTTGGAGCAACCTCACAATGAAGAAAAGTTGGAAGAACATGAAGACAAGACCAATGAAGAGGAAAATCTCAAAGCGGAAAGGTGTGCAAAATACTTAAGGGAATTTCAAGAAAGCAACTCACCTCACAAGGAACAATTTGAGGAATTTGGTGTAAATGCGCACAAGTCAAAATTGGTGTTGGAAGAGACTCCAAACATTGGACTCAACCAATCACCATCTCATCTCAAGTACGCATATACGAACTTGAAGTTCCGAAAAGATGCGTATGAGAATGTTCAAAATTCCAAAGGAAAGACCAAGAGGTGGCAATAGGAAGTGAAGCACCCTACAAGGATCCGGATTGACGAAGGGCCATGGGAAAGTCGAGCTTCTGACTATAAACAAGCGCTTCTTGGGAGGCAACCCAAGTCTTTTCAATTGTTTTTCATTTCATTTCATTGCTGTTTGAATTTGTTTTAGTTTTCTTATGATTTTGAATTAGTTTTAATTTATGTGTTTTTGGGTGTTTCAGGTGAAGTTTGAAGCTAAGGAAAAGGAAAGAAAAACTCCAGACTTCGCCGGGGCGAAGTGCCCTGAAGAATGCTATAGCTCGTAATTTTTCGCCGCGCGAAGAACTTGTTATACGCGTGGCGACGACCGGGTTTGAATTTAGGGTTTTATCATGAAGAACTTTCGCCGCGGCGAAGTATATTTCCTTTTATTTTTGCGAAAATTTTCCTAACCCACTTTTCTTGTTAGTTGTTGTTTTTATTTCTTTATGTTTTGTAAGTAGGAATTGATGTTGATTTCCTGGTTTTTGGCTCTTTATTTGTTTTTGTTTAGATTTTTAGGTTTAGTTCAATAAGGTTGAGATTAGGATGTAATTCTTTCATATTAATTGGTGAGGGTATCTAACACATTTGGCACCATAGACTTTCATTTGTTTGATGATGATGATGATGAGGAAGCCAAGGAATGGATGTCGATGTTGCATAAAAATCGCCTTTACGGATTAGTCGTGGGAGTATCTCGTAACCTTTACTTTTGTTTTTCTATTCCTTGGATGTGCATGATGTGACATTGGGGACAATGTCATTTTAAGTTGGGGGTAGGGAAATAGACATAAAGCTTGGTTTAAGGGTATACCGCTGGAAACCGTAACCCGCCTTAAAAATCGCCTTAGCAAGACTTGGCAACCTCGTATAACAACGCCACGTACACTTTAAACGGAAAAAAAAAAAAAAAAAAACTTTAGTTATTTTATTTAGTTTGATTGTTTTTGCCGATGATGAATTGCATAAGTCTATGATGAAACTTGATTGTTGGGATTTTATTCTTGGAAAATGTTAAGCATTGCTTCAAGTTTAGATTTATTGACTGAATTTTGATTGAGGTTTGTTGAGTGGTTCAACCACCATTTTCATTTTTTTGGCATGCTTAGAAACATTTTATGTGGTTAGGTGAAGTTTGATAATGTTGGTGGACTCTAGAACCTAGTAGAGAAGTGCTTTAGGCGAAATTCTAGGATTAGACATTGTTGAGGAAATGATTTAGGCATTTTTTTTGGAACGTTTGAGCCTTTCCAGCCGACCCATGAATGAATCTTTCCCTAGTCACCCATTTGAGCCTTATGAGATTATCATTGCCTTATTTTCCTTGCAAACCAAAAATTGTCCAATCCCTATACCCTAAACATTTTATCATACCCTTTAGGAGAATTATGGACCAAATGTATGACACAAAAGAGCTTTGAGAGGTGTGTGAATAAGTGATGGACCAAAATCTTAAGTTTGGGGGGTTGAAAAAAAAGGGCACGAAGAAGGGGCAGAGACCTCAATGGTGTTGCAAATAATTGTTATTGTAAATATTTATTTTGAAAAAAAAAAAAAAAAGAAAGAAAGAAAGAGAAGAAGAAGAAGAAAAAAAAAAAAAAAGAATTGCTTTAGTTCAATTCAAAATCAAAAAATAAGAAATGCATAAGTTTGAGGGTTGTAAAATGGTTGACACTTTGATTGGTGGTTGAGAAAGAAAGTGGAGATTGATGTAGCTCTTAGTGTTTGCATGAGGAAAACCGAGTTCTCTTACTTTGTTTATCCTATCATTTTCCGTGGAGCCCACCACTGAGCCTAACGTTACAAGCTTGTAAAGACCTTTGATCCTTAGCGATGTCTAGTCCACATTAGTGGAGAGTAGTTTGATACTTAGGCTTATGGAGTCTGCCACCATTTGATAAACTTTACATTTCGCATAAAATAATCCGGGAAGTCGGAATGTGAATCAAGTGGGGATCACCTACTCGGGGATCAATAGAGAAAGATAGTCGATGCAACTTATAACTTCTTGGAGTGTTGAACATTTTCTACTAATAATTTTTCAACAACCTTAGAGACTTGTATAAATTCTAGGCAATTCTTGTGTTGAGTTTGAGCCTAATTTTTTGTTTGTTCATTTTTAGTTTTGTTGTTTTGTGTTTTTTGGTTGTTTGTTGCTTTTTCTTCCTTTGAGTTTTTATTCCTTTTTGCTCGAGGACGAGCAAATCTTAAGTTTGGGGGTAGTTGATAAGCGTTTATTTTACACTATGATTTTGCATTGAATTTTGATAGGATTTAGGATACTTTTCATACAATTTGGGCCATAATTGCTACCTAATTCTATTAATTTGTCTTTGTAGGCCTAAACGATGATTTTTAGCATAAATGACAGTTTTGAGCGTAAATTGTGTAACTTGAGCTTGAAAACTCGGAATAACCTGAATTTAGAAGCTTTGGAAAGCTAAGAAGAAGAGCTACAACGTTCATGTTTTGGGTTTTTTCCTAATTCTGACTGGACAAAGGTGAAAACTTGGCTTGAAGTCGTGAAAAGGACGCTGGGAACTGAAGAAAAACGTCTTTGGACGTGCTTCAGTATTTCTGCCATAACTTGAGCTGTAGACCTCGGATTGTGCTGATTCTTGAACGACCAGAAAGATAATTGAAAGGGCTACAATTCATATGTTTGACACTTTTCCAGATTCTAACTATATCATGCTCAAATTGGGTCTGTAAGTCTTCGCCGCGGCGAGAAAAAGCTTCGCCGCGGCGAAATCTGGGCGCCAGATGCAAAAATAAAACGACGCGTTTTTGGCTTGCTAGGGCTTCGTCCTTAAGTGAGAGAGGTATAAATTAGAGCGAAAAGGAAGAGAAAAGGGGCTTGGTTCGTGATTTGGGAGGCAGCTCATGGAAGGAGAAGATTATTGAAGATTTGGGCTTCAAATTAGAGAAGATTTCTCCATCTTTTTGCTTGCTTTTCAATGATGAATCTTGATTCAGTTTGTTTTTTGTTGTTTTATTTCGTTTTTTGAGTATGAACTGAGTTGTTTAGCTAGGGTTTGATGTAATCTTGATACAATGATTCAAATTTATATGGATTGAATTACTTTGAGTTTTAATTTCATGATTGAGTGTTTATCTCTTTGCTTAATGTCTTTTGGATGCTTGATCACCATTCAAATGTGTGTTGTTCACAATGAGACTGAGAAGTGATTTGTGATTGTGCCTCTTGGGATAAATACCATAGATTAGCAAACGCTAGAGATAGGTTTAGCGATCTATGAAATCTAGATAGAATTCCACAAAGCTTAAAATCCTTTGAACTATTAATCTTCATTTTGTTGGGTGCGGAAGCTTAATAGGGATAAGTAGGGAAATGTAGCATGAGAATGTATGTTTTACAACTTAGGGAATTCGATTTTCAATCAAGGAATTAGAACTTGGATAATAGATTCTATGATTTGGGTTAGCGTATTTAGGTGAATTCAACACCCTAGCATTTGTTTTAGAATTGTTTAATTAGTTAAGTTGTTGGGTTTTGCATTTGTATTTAGTTTGTTAATCTTCTATCAATCCAATTTATTGTTGCTTCAATTAGGACTTAAAATAGAAAAATCGGTAATTAGTAACACTATCCTCGTGGGACGATACTCACTCATCACTTTATTACTTTTTGCGACTAGTATACTTGCTATTTTTGCATGTTGTATTAAACACGCATCATCATCCATCATATAATATAAATTAGTCCAAGTTGACAGGCTCTAAATGAGATTTCCAATGGTAGCTTACAGGCCAAGTAACTCTTACCGGATGAAAAGTTATGGCCGTTTGAATGGGACATGCTCATTTAAGCCCTTGGGGCTTTAAGCACGGTGTTCTAACATTCAGCCCGCTCCATGAATTCATCCACTAGATTTTTTACATTAATCCATGTAGATAGACTTCTGATGGGCTCTGAATGAGCTTTCCAATGGTATGTTGCAGGCCTTGTAACTCTTCCTGGATGAAAAGTTATGGCTGTTTGAATGGGGCATGCTCATTTAAGACCTTTATGCTTTATGCATGGAGTTCTGATGTTCAGCCCGCTCTGTGAATTCATTTGCTAGACATTCTACATTTATCCATATCGACGAGCTCTGAATGAGATTTCCAACGGTATCTTATAGGCCCCATAACTCTTCCCGGATGAAAAGTTCTTGCTGTCTGAATAGGACATGCTCATTTAAGCCATTTAGGCTTTACGCACGGAGTTCTGATGTTCAGCTCGCTCCATGAATTCTCATTCAGACATTCCACATTATTCCACATCGACAGGCTCTGAATGAGGTTTTAGACAGTATCGTACAGGCGCCGTAACCTTTCCCAAAGGAAATGTTATGGCTGTCTGAATGGGACACGCTCATTTAAGCACTTTGGCTTTACGTATGGAATTTTGATGTTCAGCCCGCTCCATGAATTCATTTGCCAGACCTTTTACATTGGTCCACATTGATGGACTTCTGACGGGCTCTGAATGAGCTTTTCAATGGTATCTTATAGCCCCTGTAACTCTTCCCAGATGAAATGTTATGGCCATCTGAATGGGACATGCTCATTTAAGCCCGTTGGGCTTTATGTACAGAGTTCTGACATTCAGGCCGCTTCATAAATTCATCTGCCACACATTTGACATTATTCTATGTCAACGGGCTTTTAACGGGCTCTGAATGAGCTTTCTAATGGCATCTTATAGGCCCCGTAACTCTTTCTGGATGAAGAGTTATGGCTGTCTGAATGGGGCATACTCATTTAAGCCATTTACGCTTTACGCATAGAGTTATGACATTCATCCCCCTCCATGAATTCATCCATCAGACAATCTACATTAGTCAACATCGATGGGCTCTGAATGAGCTTTCTAACGGTATATTTCAAGCCCCGTAACTCTTCTCTAATGAAAAGTTATGGCTATCTGAATGTGGCATGCTCATTTAAGCCTTTTGGGCTTTACGCAGGAAGTTCTGACTTCAGCCCGCTCCATGAATTCATCCGCCAGACATTATACATTAGCCCATGTCAACAGAGTTCTGACGGGCTTTGAATGAGCTTTCCAATGGAATATTACAGGCCCCGTAACTCTTTCTGAATGAAAAGTTATGGCTGTCTGCGAATAAGGCATGCTCATTTAAGCCCTTTCAGCTTTATGCACGAAGTTCTGACATTTAGTACACTCTATGAATTCATCTGTCAAACATCCTACATTAGCTTTTGTCGACGGGCCTTGAATGAGATTTCCAACGGTATCTTACAGGCCCCGTAACTCTTTTCGGATGAAAAGTTATGGCTGTCTGAATGGGACACGCTCATTTAAGCCCTTTGGGCTTTACGCACGGAGTTTTGACGTTCAACCTGCTTAATGAAATAATCCACCAAATATTCTTCCTTAGTCCACATCGATTGAGTTCTGACAGGCTCTAAATGAGCTTTCCAACAGTATCAATAGGCCTAGTGACTCTTCTCGGAGGAAAAGTTATGGTCGTCTGAATGGGACATGCTCATTTAAGCCCTTTGGGCTTTATGCACGGAGTTCTGACGTTCAACCCACTCCATGAATTCATTCGCTAGACATTCTACATTAGTCCACGTTGACGGACTTCTTACGTGCTCTGAATGAGCTTTTCAATGGTATCTTACAAGCCCCATAACTCTTCTCGTATGAAAAGTTATGGCCGTTTGAATGGGACATGCTCATTTAAGCCCTTTGGGCTTTACACACGGAAGCCTAACGTCACCCGACTCCCATGTATTCATCCTCGACATCAAGTAAAGTCCACGTCGACGGGCTCTGAATGAGATTTCCAATGGCATCTTACAGGCCCTATAACTCTTCTCAGATGAGAACTTATGGCCATCCGAATGGGACATGCTTATTTAAGCCCTTTGGGAATTATGCACGGAGCAACTCCATCTATAAAGCCCAAAAGGCTTAAATGTGCATGCCCCATTCAGACGGCTATAACTTTTGATCTGGAAAGAGTTACGAGGCTTGTAAGACACCGTTGGAAATCTCATTCAAGGCCTATCGAGATTTTCGATCCATGAATTCATCCTTCAAACAATCTACATCTATCCACATCGATGGACTCTAAATGCGATTTTGAACTGTATCTTACAGGCCCTATAACTCTTCCCAGATCAAAAGCTATGGTCGTCTGAGTGGGACATGCTTATTTAAGCTCTCTAGGCTTTATGTACGGACTTCTGACGTTCAGCCTGCTCCATGAATTCAACTGCAACAAGTTCTATGTTAGTCCACATCAATGGACTTCTGACGGGCTCTGAATGGGCTTTCTAACGGTATGTTACAAGCCTCGTAACTCTTCCCAGATTAAAAGTTATGGCCATTTGAATAGGACATTCTCATTTAAGCCCTTTAGGCTTCATACACGGAGTTCTGACATTTAGTCTGCTCCATGAATTCATCCATTAGAAATTTTACATACGTTAACCTTGACGGGCACATAATGAGATTTCCAACGGTATTTTTCAAGCTCCGTAACTCTTCTCGGATCAAAAGTTATGGCTGTTTGAATGGGTCATGCTCATTTAAGCCCTTTAGGCTTTACGCACGGAGTTCTAACATTCAGCCCACTTCATGAATTCATCAGACAGATTCTCTACATTACTCCAGGTCAAAAGGCTTCTGTTGGGCTCTAAATGAGCTTTCTAACGGTATCTTACAGGCCCTGTAACTCTTCCTAGATGAAAAGTTATGGCTGTCTGAATGGGACATACTCATTTAAGCCCTTTGGGCTTAATGTACAGACTTCTTACATTCAGCTAGTGGAGTTCTGACGGGCTCTAAATGAGCTTTCCAACGGTATCTTACAGGCCCCGTAACTCTTCCCGGATCAAAAGTTATGGGCGTCTAAATGGGGCATGCTCATTTAAGCCTTTTGGTACAAATGGAGTTTTGACATTCACCCTGCTCCATGAATTCTTTTGTCAGACACTTTACATTAGGACATGTCGACAGGCTCTGAATGAGATTTCCAACGGTATCTTACAGGCCCTGTAACTCATCCCGGATTAAATGTTATGGCCGTCTGAATGGGACATGCTTATTTAAGCCCTTTGGGCTTTATGCGTGGAGTTCTGACATTTAGCCCGCTCCATGAATTCATCAGTCAGACATTCTACACTACTCCACGTTAAAATACTTCTGACAGGCTTTGAATGAGCTTTCCAACGGTATCTTACAAGCCTAGTAACTCTACCTAGATGAAAGGTTATGGCCGTTTGAATAGGACATGCTCATTTAGGCCCTTTGGGCTTTACGCAAGGGGCTCTGACATTTCGTCTACCCCATGAATTCATCTGTTAGACATTCTACATTATTTAACCTCGACAGGCCTTAAATGAGATTTCTAACGATGTCTTACAGGCCCCGTAACTATTTTTGGATCAAAAGTTATGGCTGTCTGAATAGGGCATGCACATTTAAGCCCTTTGGGCTTTATGCACGAAGTTTTGACGTTCAGCCCGCTCCATGAATTCATCCTTCAAACAATCTACATCTGTCCACGTCGACGGACTCTAAATACGATTTTGAACTGTATCTTACAGGCCCCATAACTCTTCCCAGATGAAAAGTTATGGGCATCTGAATGGGACATGCTCATTTAAACTCTTTGGGCTTTATAGACAGATTACTAACATTCAGCCTGCTCCATAAATTCATATGCTAGACATTCAATGTTAGTCCACATTGATGGGCTTCTGACAGGCTTTGAATGAGCTTTCCAATGGCACCTTACAGGTCCCATAACTCTTCCCGGATGAAAAGATATGGCTGTTTGACTGGGGCATGCTCATGTAAGCTATTTGGGCTTTACGCACGGAGTTCTAATGTTCTTCCCGCTCTATAAGTTCATTTGTCAAACATTCTACATTAGTCCACGTTAATGGCCTTTGAATGAGATTTCCAATGGTGTCTTACAAGCCCCGTAACTCTTCCTGGATAAAAAGTTATGGCCATCTCAATGGGACATTCTCATTTAAGTCCTTTGGGCTTTAAGCATGGACTTCTAACGTTTAGCCTACTCCATGAATTCATCTACCATATATTCTACGTTAGTCCATGTTAGTAAACTTCTAACGGGCTCTGAATAAGCTTTCAAACGGTATCTAATAGGCCCCGTAAGTCATCCCGAATAAAACGTTATGGCCGTCTGAATGAGACATGCTTATTTAAGCCCTTTGGGCTTTACGGATGAAGTGCTAACGTTCACCCTGCTCCATGAATTCATCCGTTAGACATTCTACATTAGTCCACATCACCGAGCTCTGAATGAGATTTCCAACAGATCTTTCAGGCCTCGTAACTCTACCTGGATGAAAAGTTATGGGAGTCCGAATGGGACATGCTCATTTAAGCCCTTTGGGCTTTACGCGTGGATATTTGACATTCATCCCACTCCATGAATTCATCCACCAGATGAACTACGTTAATCTGCATTAATGTACTTCTGACGAGCTCTAAATGAGCTTTCCAATGGTATCTTACAGGCCCCGTAACTCTTCCCGTATGAAAAGTTATGGCCGTATGAATGGAGCACACTCATTTAAGCCCTTTAGGCTTTATGCACAGAGTTCTGATGCTTAGTCTAGTCCATGAATTCATCCATCAGACATTCTACATAACTCCACGTCGACAGGCTTTAAATGAGATTTCCAAAAGTATTTTGTAGGCCCCGTAACTCTTCCCGGATCAAAAGTTATGGTCGTCTGAATGGGTCATGCTCATTTAAGCCATTTGGGCTTTACCCACAGACTTCTAACGTTCAGCCCGCTCCATGAATTCATCCGACAGATTTTCTACATTACTCTAGGTCAAAAGGCTTTTGTTGGGCTGTAAATGAGCTTTCCAACGGTATCTTACAGGCCCCGTAACTCTTCTCGGATGAAAAGTTATGGCCGTCTGAATGAGACATGCTCATTTAAGCCCTTTGGGCTTTACGCACAGACTTCTGACATTCAACCTGCTCCATGAATGCATCCGCCAGACATTCTATGTTAGTCCACCTCAGCGGACTTTTGACAGGCTCTAAATAAGCTTTCTAACAGTATCATACATGTTAGTGTATATTAGTGTATGCCCTAGAAACCATTCGTGTTGTCGGTTTCAGAGCATTTGGTCTTGTATCTATATATATCATAAATAATAAAAGAAAGAGTTCTTCAATTCATATATATAAATTGCTTCCTTTATTCAGTCATGCATTTAAAATAAAGTATGCATATGAATTGTCTAGATGATTCATTTAAACGGTAAATGAATTATCTAAAAGGGTT
Source organism: Pistacia integerrima (assembly GCA_026225825.1). Taxonomy (NCBI): domain Eukaryota; kingdom Viridiplantae; phylum Streptophyta; class Magnoliopsida; order Sapindales; family Anacardiaceae; genus Pistacia; species Pistacia integerrima. Next base: position 6,467,107 of record CM047739.1, on the reverse strand, counting down.
CCCTACGGAAGCAATATAATTTGGGCAACTATATTGCATAGTAGGCATATCAGATGCTTCCGAAAGATATCATGAGTTGATATAAGTACGGATGACGATGATAGTCATGTCGCTGGGGCAATGTATGGATTAACGTTGGTGAATGCTTTTTCAAACGTGACCAATAACGACAAATCACTTGGAAAAGCATGTAGTCAATGATTTATCGCTTGGTTATATCAAGGCACGATGTAGTCCTTTGACCTGAGACATTGTAGTCAGATCCAATATGGATGCGTATGGTTCATACGGTGTATAAGTACGAGACTAATCATGTTTCGTATAATAAAGCCTATTTGGTCATGTGTTGTTCATATGCGAAAATGAACGATGGTCAAGAGGGGATCCATTGACTCGAAAATATAGGATCGGGAGTATCGCTGACTCCATCCGAATTCCGAAGTTCCTAGACGAACATCGATAAATGTCGAAAATCAGAATCTCGCCGAGTCTATTATTAGTCATACAAAAGCAAGTTTGTGATGACGATTTCGACATATTGATCACAATTCGGGTAGAAGATCGAGTTTAGGATTTTGACGTTCCATGAATCCATGCTCGATCAGGATATCTCAATGGAGGGACTTTACCTGCATGGTATGTATGATCTAAAATGGGTACGATGAAGTATTTCTTCATCGTGGTTTAGGACTATGGCACATTGCTAGATGTTTAACATAGTCGTGGGCCTCCTCCGGACAGTTTTCGGATTCATCCAGAATCGGCCTCCACTGACTAATCCACGATGGACCTACATGGTCACACCAATAGCCTTGAGAAGTTAGAGAAGGATGAGAGAGAGAAATGATTATCCGAAGAGGGCTAGCACCTACCGAGGGTAATGACGGGATTTCTATGGTAATAGTTACATAGAAAATTGTTTGTGAAATTTTAAGGGTAAAATGGTCAAGCAATAATTAATTATATTTAATTATTATATCTTAAAGTGTTAAGATTAATGAGATGAACGAAAATTACCTTTTAATAGTTAAAGGGTAAAAAGGGTAAATTTATGGGTTGTTAATGTAAATTAGTTTAGTTTACATGGGCCCTTGAATAATATTGATTATTCAAAGGGTAACATAATAAATTCGTGGGGTTCCTTTTAAAATAAGATTTTATTGGGGCTTGGAAGTGAAAAACAAATAATTGCAAAATTGCCCAAGTATATATAAATGCAAAAGGTTGCATTTTAGTTCATTCTTCACTTGTTCACTCAAAAACAAACTAAAACTCTCTCTCAAACCCACGGCCACTCTTTAATCTCTCAAGGTGGTGTTAAAGTGTGGAGGTCTCATTACTTTGAGGCTAATCTTCATCAATCCAAAGCAAAGGAGTAGGTATAATCTCTTTTCAAGTTTTGTTTGAAAAACCCTTTTTTTTTAATCCATCCTTTCATGCTTTCTTCTCCATTTCCACCACTCTTCATGCATGCATGTTGATCTTTCAAATGGTATCAGAGCTAAAAGCTCCTTGCATGTCGAATTTATAAGCAAAAATGACATTTTCTAAGTGTTCTTGTGTTTATCATGTATGAAAGTGACATGCATGTTCTTGTTTTGGCCTAGTAATAAGATAATGAAATGTTTATTGATTCTTTTTCTTGGAATGAGATTCGGCCATGACATAAAATGTATAAAGATGTTTTGATTTTTTAATTTGAAGCATGCAAGAATCATTATATGTTTAATATAATATATACTATTTATGGTGACAAAAGTGTTCATGCATGCCTTAATTAGTGCATAGAATTTTTCTTGCTAGATTCGGCCATGCATGTTTTTTTTGTTCATTTGATTCTTGTTTTATTCAAATGAGTTTGTAATGTGTTTTGGAAGTTGTTCCATGAAGGGTCTAAATGTATGCTTGGATAATGGTTATTGCATGAGATGTATTAAGAAATGTTCATGCATGTTCATTTCCATGACTTTGATTAAATGACTTATGCTTTGACATGCTAAATGTGTTGTTTTTTTAATTTGATTAAAGCATATTTTTGCATGAAGTGTATGCAAATGTTGCAAGTGTTTAGTGGTGGAATTTGATGTTAGCATAAAGTTATGGATTATTAATTCATATGATGAATTGTGATATTATGTATGTGTGATGGTGGTAATTTTAATGTAGGATGTTTAATTTGTTTAAATTATCTTATAATGCATCATTGCATGGCATAAATTATTATATTTTTGAAATGTAATAATTTGGTTGTTTGAATGGTTTCAAAAAATTGATGATGCAAGATGACATGATTGTCTTTGAAAAGATAAACGTGTCATAAAAAGTATTACTTTAGTTAAAAGTAACTTGTGTCATAGAATGATTACTCTTGGAGTAATAAAACCCATTTATCTATGTCATACAAGACTTTTGTAAAAAGTATTGAAATAATGTTAATAATTAAATAATATATCTTTGGGTGGAATATGACAAAAGTGTTTGTATAATGATTCCTATAAAATGTGTAATTGTTGCATGCCAAAAAGTTATGATTAAATTACCACATGAATATATATATATATATAATATCTATTAATATATGAGATATATTTATATTTATATATATTAGTGAATATATATATATATATACACTTTAAATAATTGTTTATTATATTTGGTATGAATGTTTAATATTTATTTATGTGATGAATGAATATTAGATTAGAGGGTTGATCATGGGCGCCACTTGATTTTCAAAATATTCAAAAGTGTTTGTAATATTCTTTTATTAAATGGTTTGTAATAATTAAATTTTATTTATTTATTTTAATCGGGCCTGCGTGCCTAAGATCCAATTTGTAATTGAATCGGCTAGACGGGAACCGAAGAGCATCCGGATGATGATCCAATCGAAGATATAGTATTAGGGTAAATAGTTTGCCTTTAGGATGTATTTTCGAAAAGCCCCATGGTCAACCCACATGCTTTAATTTATGCATATATGTGATATGTATGAATGGTTAATTAAGCATAGCATGCTAAAATGAATTAACTAAGGTTAAACCTAAATCTCCCCAATTTAAAATTATTAAATCCAAGTCTCCCATTGTGGGATAACTAAATTCTTTGATATAAATTTTAATATCCCAAGATTTCTATTATGTGAGGGATATAATCTTTATATCATAGAATTAAGTTGATCTTGTTCTTAGATGGATATTTTCACCTTGACCAAGATTTCTATTATGTGAGGACATGATGAAAATGTCATCCTAAGAAAGCACAATGGTTCGGATTTAACTTGCCTAGGGTACCAAGAATTCTATTATGTGAGGTATGCGAAGCTAGGACAAGGAATATGAATCAAACCTTATATAGTGATATAAAAGGAAAAGAGTTTCCTACTTATTAGACTTAATTAACCAAGAATTCTATTATGTGAGGTTAATTGAATTTGATAAGAAATTGATTCCCCACTAAGAAATTTAATCCAACGAAAATTTCCAGATCCTATTTAAGGGAGTGTAGGAGTCGAATAAAATACTGGGAGCTAATTTGATTATGCATTAAAAGGTTTAAAAGATTACAAGACACTAATAAAATTACTTTTCTTTGCAGTTTCATCTTTGTGATAAATAATCGAAAAATGGCCAACAATGTTCTCCTAAGGATAATGGATAATAACATGTTAACCGGACCCAACCTAAAAGATTGGCTAAAAAATCTTAAAATTGTTCTAGATTTTGAAAGAATTGCCTATGTCCTGGAAGCACCTCTTCCACTTGACATTGGACCGGATGCTCCACAAGCTGAGCTTGATGCTCTTGAAAAGTGGAGAGAGGATAGTAGGAGGGCTAAAAATTACATGCTAGCCTCCATGAATAGAGAACTTCAAACTAAGCATGAAGAGGTTTCAAATGCTTATGATATCCTCATAGCTCTACAGGAGTTGTACAACGAAAATCCAAGAGTGGTTGAGTATGAGTTATGTGCATCCCTCTTTAGCATGAAGTTAAGAGAAGGGTGGCGTGCTGTCGTGTAACAACTACTGAAAACTAGTGCAATACATGCATAATAACAAAATAAAATTGGGCCCCAAAATTTCTTTTCATTAGAAATCATATGTCTTTATATACACAAAGATTACTGTTTACAAAAATGCATTTTAAAAGACAAGACAGGGGAAACAGTGTAGCTATTCCTCTTCGCTTGCCGACGCCCCTCCGACTGCGTCATCACCTAGAACCTGCATCCACAAAGGAAAATAACGGGGTGAGCACAAAATAATGCTCAGTAAGTAAAACTCTCTATCTGTCTGTCCCCGTAAGAATAACTCTTAATTCTTTCCTTATACTATTTCTGATTCTATTTCTGTTTCTAATAACATCATGGCCTCATCTTACCGGAGGTACGGCCGGATGACGTTCACACAGCACCATCTCACTCTCTAAGGCTATCGGGTGGAATTCACACAGTACCAACCCGTTCTTAGTGACTACCGAGTGAGGATCACAAAGCACCAACTCGATTCCTCCTAACTATCGGGTGGAGATCACCTAGCACCTACCCGTTCCTCATGAATTTTGGGTAACGATCACCAAGCATTTACCCGTCTCTAGTCACTATCGGGTGATGGTCACAAAGCATCAACCCGCTTCTACTAACTATTGGATGATGATCACAAAGCATCAACCCACTTATCTAATAACTAATCGGATAGTGATCACAAAGCATCTACCCCATTTCTATTACTCATTGGGTGACGGTCACAAAGCATCGACCCATCTCTAAGGGCTATTCGGGTGATGATCACAAAGCATCAGTCCGATTCTCATAACGGTCGGGTGATGATCACAAAGCATCATCCCAACTTTACTACTCTTCTAATTCATTCTATTGTAGCATTTTTCAATGCTCTCTACCCTTAGAGTAATTTTACCCACTAAACTCTCTACTCATAGGGTAATTGCATAAACCATTTCCTTACACTTTCTTAGGTCACTTTTCCATGTACAACTAGTGCCTATGGATGGTTCATCTTCACCAATGCACTTATGAGATGCCAACTTGCAATGTTGCAAGAATTAAGGTTCATTACTCACACTCAAACCTCTATTAGGCATTTCATCAAACAACTCATGTGCACTATAAAACTCTATCATAGCATGATTCTAAAATTTTTTCCTAACCATCCAAAATGGGGAAAAACCCCTTCACAAAGCCATAATAACCTGTCAAACAAAACACTTCCAAAAAGGGTTCCATAACACCCCTTCAAATCCATCTCAACTACCTTGTCAATCCAACAACCCATTTCTCATATTTGCAAAGAATAAACAATCACAAAGCATAGAAATCTCTATTTAATCCTTCATACATGCCATAATACATGTACATCACATACATACATCAAGTCTAACAAAACCCTAATCAAGAAATTTCATAAATCTCAACTTGGGTTGGGTTTTACTTACCTTGTTATGGAGAGACTTCACAAATTCTTCCCCTCACTTGTTTTGCTTGACTTTTCCTCTTCTCTTAACCAAAAGAATGAAAACCTTCAAACTTCAAAAATGAACTAAAACTCACAAATCACACAACTTAAGGAGAAATCCTTACCTTAGGAAGCCTTAGGTTACTTTTCTACCCCAAATCACTTCAAAAATCCCTTGGAAATCCTTGAACAAAAGAAAAGAGAAGTTGAGAGGAGGAAGAATGAAGAGTTGCGTTTGAGAAGAAGAAATGAGGGGTTTGTTAATTCTAATCCCTTTTAATGAAATATAAACACAATCATTCCCATTTTGCCCTTACTCTTCTTTGGAATTCCATCCATATCCTTTGATTCATTACAAACTCACCCCCAATATCAACATATTCTCCATGAAAAATCCTTACAATTAACTCCCCACTTTTCCTGCTAATTAGGGGTAGAAAGGTCAAATTGCCCTTAGGGAAGAAAAATATCTAAAACTCAATCAACATTTTATTCGGTCGCCGCGAAGCAATCTGGCGCCCTCCCTGCCAGCCCTTCCCTGTGGCTTCAACACCTCTTCGCCGCGGCGAAGGTTATTCTTCGCCCCGACGAAGCACGTCAGACTGAACTTCTTCTGTTTTCAACCAATTTCAGTGCAAGTATACAACACAACACTCAATATTACCAAAAACCAACTTAAGTAAGAGCAAAGGAAGAAACAACAACTACGTACCTCAAGTGGGGCGTTACATGTCGTAGGCACCCAGAATTAAAACCTTCCGAACCTAACTACTGAACTGTAAATATGGTAAGCAAGGGTCGATCCCATGAAGAGTGTCTAGCCGAATTTTCTTTGATGTGAAAAAGGCTGGGGGGTTTGTGTAAAAACAGAAAACAATCTCAAAGAAAAACAAAAAACAATTTAATTCGAATTCAATCAAAATGACGAACTTGGTCTCTGTCAACATCCACCATCGAAATCTTACAACTGATCATTGATGCAAAGATAATCAATTCACACACTAAATATTCACCGTTGGAACTAATTTCCTATCTCTCCTTAATTGTAATTAATCAGGAAACAAGCGATCCTAATTAATCTTACCCCTAAACAATCCTAGACAAGCGCTCAAGATTTAATCTAGTGGCAGCCTTAAGAATTAGAGAGATCAATGAAGCTAAACAACACAAACACAAGCGGTATATTTAATTTAGTTGAATGTTCTTCGTAAGGTTACTAATTCCCGACGCAAAGAAATTACTAACCCTAATTGCTTCACAAGTTGGAGGGATCAAACAATTACGGATTTGATATCAAACTTAGCAGTAGATTTCAACAAATAATACACTAGTAGGCCTCCTAGTAATTAAATGCATCAATCATGAAAATATGCACAGAATAACATTCAATACTCAAACATGAATTTAACACTAAAAATAGAAAGATCTCACAGTTTATTTGATTCTGAGGTTTCCGTTTCCTTCGACCAAGTTACAAAAGTTCTAGCCGCTCATGGCCATCACAAAAACTCAAGTGAAAGAAAATTCCAGACCAGAAAAGAGAGAGAGGCGTGGTGCTTTAAAACCTAATCTGATCTCCCTTTTCAAATCCAATTTTAGAATTCGAATCCCACTCAATCTCCTAAAAGAAATATTCTCCTATCCTAAAATAACATTAATCCTAATTTAATTCTAATTGGAAATAAAATAAAATAGAGTCCTAATAAAATAGGAAAGTGGTGTTTCCAGCTGTAATTTTCGTGCAGCATGTATGTCTTCAAAATGTGCAATAATAGACTAACTTGCATAACAAGTCAGAACGCTCCAGGATGTCGGCAATGCAGGTGTGTCAACTTCAAGCTCGATTACAACCTTTATTCAGCCAGTATCTCTAAAAACTCAAAACATTAAAGTTGTATATCTCTTTCTTAGCGTTCTACAGCAGTTTGAATCATCTCAATCGGAGCTTGGATGAGAGAATTATGCCCAGAATACGAAGCAGTGGTGAAACTGTCCGAATTCCCCTAATTAATTCCGTTTTTCAATTAACACCTCCATTTGCTTCCTAAACCAAAATAAAGTAATAATGAGTACAATTAGGAAACAAATACGTATAAAAGACTAAACATAAAGGGGGTTAAATATGACATTTTGCATTCCCATCAAAGGGGTACCTCCAAATGATCATACTCTTAAAATGATCAATGGATTAGGTCGACTGGATGGATATGGGGTGGTCATGCCAGACCGCCTCAAAGTGAATTTGATTCTACAATCCCTTCCTCCAAGTTATAAATCGTTTATAACTAACTACAATCTCAATAGGATTGAGAGAAACCTCTCTGAGTTGCTAAATGAGCTTAAAGAATTTCACAGGCAGAATGTGAAAGGGAAAGGACATGAGGATGTCTTTGCCACCTCCACCAGTAGGGCCAATAAAAAGCCCACAAAGCTACCAAAGAGAGGTCCAAAAGTTGGACCTAAGAATAAGAGCTTCAAGAAGCCAGCGGCAAAGGCAGAGAAGGCCAATGCAAAGGGAAAGTGTTTCCACTGTGGAGAAGATGGACACTAGAAGAGGAATTGTCCTCAATACCTGAACAGTCTAAAGAAAGGCAAAGGAAAAGCAGGTACGAACCAATGTCTTATGATTGAATATGAATTAAGTGTTAATTCAGATAGTCATTCCTGGATATTAGATTCAGTAGCAATATCTCATGTTTGTATGTCTTTGCGGGTACTTCAGAATAGTTCTGAGGTGACAAAGGGCGAGATCATTTTGAGGAAGGCAAATGGGGCACGAGTTGCAGCCGAGGCCATGGGGACTTGCCCACTAAGACTACCTTTAGGACATGTTTTGAATTTGTTTAAAGTATTGTACTTTGAAAAAGCCACTAGAAACATCATTTCTATTTCTGCTTTGTGTAAAGTAGGTTATTATGTATTGTTTAATGGAAATGAATGTTCAATACATTTTGGAAATGTTTTAGTTGGTAAAGCAGTGAATACAAATGGTTTGTATGTCTTAGAATTGAATGACTATGCTTCAATCAATACCATTTCTAATAAAAGAACTCGATCTAAATCAAATCCTAAAATTCTATGGCATCATAGATTGGGTTATATAGGAGAGAGAAGATTAGTAAAGCTTGGAGAAAGTGGGATCCTAAACTCATTGGGTTCTGAACCCTAACCAACCTGTTAATCATGTCTCCAAGGAAAGATGACCAAGTCTCCCTTTAAGAGTAAATGAGAGTGAGCTAAAGAACTTTTAGAACTCATACATACAGATGTGTGTGGACCATTTAGTACTTTAGCCAAGGGAGGATTTGAATACTTCATTACCTTTACAAATGATATGTCACGATATGGGTATTTGTATTTAATGAAATACAAATTTGAATCCTTTGAAAAATTTAGAGAATTCAAGAATGAAATAGAAAATCAAACTGGAAAGAGTATTAAAATACTACAATCAGATCATGGGGATGAATACTTAAGTACAGAGTTTCAAGAGTTCTTAAAAGAAAATGGAATCATCTCACAATTAACTCCTCCTTATATACCCTAGCTTAATGGAGTGTTTGAAAGGAGAAATCGTACCTTACTGGATATGGTACGATCGATGATGTGAGTGACTTACCAATGTCATCAGAGGGTACGCTCTCAGGACCGATGTGCACATCCTTAATAGGGTCCCGTCCCAAAATTGTCCGTAAAACACCGTATGAGATATGGTATGGAAAACGTCCAAGTCTGAATTACATGAAGATTTGGGGCTGCCCAGCTTATGTTAAATTGGTTAAATCTGATAAGCTAGATGTTAAATCCGAGAAAGGTCGGTTCATTGGATATCTTAAAGATAGTTTAGGATATTACTTTTACTTCCCAAGTGATCAAAGAGTTTGGATCAGTAGAAATGCGCGCTTCCTCGAGAACGAGTTCTTAGAGGAAGGCGATGTTGGAAGAAATATTGAACTCAAGGAAGAGTTCGAAGAGCCAAGAACCGAGATTGATGAAGATGGAACGTCCACTCGCCGAACCTCGGTACTCGATACTATGGTTCCGGGGCATTTAAAGTCTTCTAGAATATCGAAACCTGTAGAGATATGGGTTCCTACATGAGCAAGATTTTGAATCTTACTTAGTGGGAGTAAATGATCATGGTGATGATCCTAGAAGTACGAAGAAGCAATACTGTATAGAGATTTAGGAAAAATGGCTAGAAGCGATGGATTCTGAGATAGAATCAATGCATGCCAATCAAGTATGGTCGCTTGTTGATCCACCAGAGGGAATAGTTCCTATAGGTTGCAAATGGGTCTACAAGAGAAAAGTTGGCAAGGATGGGGAGGTAGAGACCTTCAAAGCTCGACTGGCAGTGAAAGGTTATACTCAGAAACAAAGATTGGATTATGAGGAAACCTTCTCGCCTGTAGCTATGATTAAATCCATCCGCATAATGCTAGCCATCGTAGCATACCATGATTATGAAATTTGGCAGATGGATGTCAAAACAGCTTTCCTCCATGGGTTAATTGAGGAAAACATCTATATGGAACAACCAATAGGTTTTGTATCCTCTGCTGAAAGACATAAGGTATGCAAATTGCATCGATCCATTTATGGATTGAAGTAAGCTTCAAGAAGCTAGAACATTCGATTTAACGACATAATCAAATCGTTTGGTTTTGTCAAGAATCCGGATGAGCCCTGTGTATACAAATGGTTTAAAGATCATGCCATCACGTTTCTCATATTATATGTAGATGACATACTTTTGATGGGAAATGATATAGGCATGATGACAGAGGTTAAGGTTTGGTTGTCCAAAACCTTCTCGATGAAAGACTTAGGAGAAGCGACCTATGTCCTTAGCATTCGTGTTTATAGAGATACAATGAAAAGGGTAATTGGATTATCCCAGAAATTGTACATAGAGAAAATGCTAAAAATCTTTAGCATGGAGAACTCTAAGAGAGGTATCTTTCCCTTCACTCATGGTCTTCATCTTTCTAAGGAGATGGGTCCAAAGACCGATGAAGAGCGACATCGGATGTGTAATGTGCCTTATGCATCTCGTAGGCAGCTTAATGTATGCAATGCTATGTACAAGACCTGATATAGCTTATGCTGTAAGTGTTACGAGCAAATATCAGGTCCAAACCCGGGGCGAAACATTGGTCGGTTGTAAAATCGATCCTTAAGTACTTGAGAAGAACTAAGGATCTAGTTCTGAGTTATGGATGTTCAGAGTTAAACATTCAAGGATACTCATATTCTAATTTCCAATCAGATATTGATGATAGAAAGTCTACGTCAGGGTACATTTTTATATGTAATGGAGGTGATGTTAGTTGGAAAAGTTCCAACAGACCAACCACGGTGACTCCCACTATAAGTTGAATACATTGCCGCTTTGGAAGTAGCGAAGGAGGCTGTTTGGATACGAAAGTTTGTAATTGAACTTGGTGTGGTTCCGAACATGGGTTACCCGATAAGCATGTTCTATGACAATACTGGAGCTATTGCACAGGCAAAGGAACCAAGGGCACCACAAAAATCCAAACACATTCAACGTAAGTATCACATTTTGAGAGAATTCGTTGGAGCTGGAGAGATTATGATTCTGAAGACTCCTTCAACAGAAAATGTAGCTGATCCACTAACTAAGGCGATGACACTGAAGCAATTGGACTATCATCTTGAGAAGATGGGTATGAGATACAACATCAAATGGCCTTAGTGCAAGTGGGAGTTTGTTAGTGTATATTAGTGTATGCCCTAGAAACCATTCGTGTTGTCGGTTTAAGAGCATTATGTCTTGTATCTATATATATCATAAATAATAGAAGAAAGAGTTCTTCAATTCATATATATAAATTGCTTCCTTTATTCAGTCATGCATTTAAAATAAAGTATGTATATGAATTGTCCAGATGATTCATTTAATTGGTAAATGAATTATCGAAAAGGGTTCCCTACGGAAGCAATATAATTTGGGCAACTATATTGCATAGTAGGCATATCAGATGCTTCCGAAAGATATCATGAGTTGATATAAGTACGGATGACGATGATAGTCATGTCAGTGGGGCATTGGTATGGATTAACGGTTGGTGATTGTTTTTCAAACGTGCCCGAATAACGACAAATCACTTGGAAAAGCATGTAGTCAATGATTTATCGTTTGGTTATATCTGTGCACGATGTAGTTGTAACACCCAACATTGAGGTACATGATTTAAATTATGTTGTATAGCCCTTAGTTAAATTTTGTTAGAATTATTTTAAGAGAATTTGAAGAAAATGCCTTAAATTTGCATTAAGGGTAAAATAGTCTTTTCACTCAAAACTAGTTGATTTTGTGGGGAGTAAAAAGAGATAGAAAATCATAGAGAATTCAATAAAAGTGAAGGCATTTTGGTAATTGACTAAGGGACAAAGATGGAATTACTTTCTAAGGGACAAAGATGGAAGTTTCTAGGAAAGAGTAAGGGCAAAATGGGAAAGTGAGTTTATAAACTAAAATGTTAAGGGTTTGAAACCCTTATTTCTTCATACCACCCCCACACTCCTCCTCCTTTTTCTCTCAAATTTTCATTCACTTTTCCGAGGAATTTGAGGGCTTTTGAGTAGATTTTCATAGGGTTTTGATTCAAGGCATCAAAAGGTAAGGATTCATACTCTTTATCTATGATTTATTTGTGTAAAGGTTGAGTTCTTATGAAGTTTATGCTTAGGGTTAAGAGAAGATTGGAATCCAACAAGAGTAGAGTTTAGGAGAGACTACTCAAGCACAAGGTAAGTAAATTCCACTCAAAATCCAACTCAAGCTAAAATTTAAGAATTCAAGTGTAGAGATTTATTTTAAATATGCATATGTTGTGATTATTGAGAAATTGAGATGAGATGTATGATGTATTATGCTTATTGTTGGATATATTTGAATATGAGAAGTATATGTGATGATTTGATGATGGGTTGAAATTGGAAGAATTAGAGAAATTTTTTTGGGAGTGTGTTTGCCATGTAGGTATGTGATGCTACAAGAGAGTTTTTCTCTCATTTTGGATGGTTTGAGAAATAAATAGAATGATAATTGAATTAGAGTTTGTTTGTGCACAACTAATGTTTGATGAAATGCCTAAGTGAAAACATGTTACCAAACTGCCCTGTCACAGCCGTGACTTTCTAAGTGATTTTTGGGCATCTTACAGATCGAGCTGGGTTTAGACCAAAACATAAAAGTTGTAGCTCTGTCTCTAAGATTTAAAACGAGACCAAAACCGTATCAATCTGATGTGTATAACTCAAGTTATGTCTTCTTGAGTGTGACCTGTGCAGAATGACTATCTTAATGCAATATTGCATTTGTGTATTTCATAAGTGCATTAAGTAAGAAACTTTAAGCATGAACCATACTTATGCATTAATTGTGCATTAAGAAGTAGTTTAAGAAACAGTAGAGAACTTTGTGAATGGGCTACTCTAAAAGTAAAGAGAATGAGAAAAATCTAAGAACGGGTTGGTTGCTTTGTGAACTCCACCCGGAAGTTATGAAGAATGGGTTGGTGCTTAGTGAACTCCACCTAGAAGTCACGAAGAGTGGGTTGGTGCTTTGTGAACTCCACCCGGCCGTGCCTCCGGTAAGATGAGGCCGTGACATTCAAGTGAGAAAGAATGAAAAAAATGTGAGGAAGAAGAGAAGAACAGAATGAGTAGAAGTCACAAAGAGTGGGTGGGTGCTTTGTGATCTCCACTCAGCCGTGCCTCCGGTAAGATGAGGCTGTGACATACAACAGAAAGTTAATAGAAAAGAGAGCTATGTGAAAGAGAAACAGAACAGAAAAAGAAAATAAATGAGAGGAGAAGAGTGTAAGGAAAAGAATTAAGAGAAAGAGTTACGGGGGATAGGACGAGTAGAGGATTTACTTACTGAGCATTATTTTGTGCTCACCCCGTTGTTTATCTTTGTGGTTGCAGGATCTAGGTGAGGACGCGGTCGGATAGGCGTTGGCAAGCGAGGAGCAATAGCTACAACGGGTCCCTCCGCTTTTTGATAACTTTTACAAATGATACCTTACTTTGTATAAAGAATGATTATATGTATTACAAAGAAAATTTCGGGCCCATTTACTTTTGCTAATATTAAATGCATTTTACTTTATGTATTTCTATGAGTAACCTAGTATGAAGCAGTTATTACAGTAGTCCTTTGACCTGAGACATTGTAGTCAGATCCGATACAGATGCGTATGGTTCATATGGTGTATAAGTACGAGACTAATCATGTTTCGTATAATAAAGCCTATTTGGTCATGCGTTGTTCATATGCGGAAACGAACGATGGTCAAGAGGGGATCCATTGACTTGAAAATATAGGATCGGGAGTATCGCTGACTCCATCCGGATTCGAGTTCCTAGACGAACGTCGATAAATGTCGGAAATCAGAATCTCTGGCCAGAGTCTATTATTAGTCATACAAAAGCAAGTTTGTGATGACGAGTTTCGGACATATTGATCGACAATTCGGTAGAAGATCGAGTTTAGGATTTTGACGTTCCATGAATCCATGCTCGATTAGGATATCTCAATGGAGGGACTTTACTTGCATGGTACGTATGATCTAAAATGGGTTCGATGAAGTATTTCTTCATCGTGGTTTAGGGACTATGGCACATTGCTAGATGTTTAACATAGCCGTTGGGCCTCCGGACAGGTTTTCGGATTCATCCAGAACCGATTCACGGCTAATCCACGGTGGACCTACATGGTCACACCAATAGCCTTGAGAAGTTAGAGAAGGATGAGAGAGAGAAATGATTATCCGAAGAGGGCTAGCACCTACCGAGGGTAATGACGGGATTTCTATGGTAATAGTTACATAGAAAATTGTTTGTGACATTGATGCTTGTTTTCTACAACATGCAAAACTAGCAAGTGCACTAGTCGTTCAAGTAATAGAGTGATGGGTAGAATATCGTTCCCACGAGGACTGGTAGCAAAGCACTAAGTTTCCTAACGTTAACAAGTTGAAGCAACCGAAAATCTTGGATTTGTGGGAGCAATTTGTAATTAAACGAAAACAAAATAAAATTTAACAAAGAATTAATTCTTAAAAGGGAAGCAAATGAAACACAGAAATTCAATTTAAGTAAAACGGGTAGGGTTTTGACTTCGTTTGGATTATTTATGGGTTAAACCTAAGAGTTACACTATTTTCACATTCAAGTGCAATGGTTGTAAATCGGATTCATTACTATGATAACATACCCTCTCGGGCTATGTTTTCCTATTCATCCATATTAACATTCCGCACCCAACAAATTGAAGGTTAATAATTCTAAATCATGAAGCATAAGAATCCTAAATTGATTTCATTAATTCTTGAATCTATCTCTAGCATCCAATACTATAATGGTTATTACCCATGAAGCTTAACATGAATTATTTCTCAATCTCATCATGTTCATCACATAAAACAATTAATTCCAGAGTAACACACAACCACAGCTTATTCACATGGAAATAGCACAATCACATACTCAACCCATTTCAAATCAAAACTACAATCAAAACCCTAACCCATAGAAGATTAGTTCATAGCTAAATTAACAGAACAAAAACGGAAAATAAAAGTAAACGGGAATAAACATAATGAAAGCCGAGATGAAAAGAATAGAAATCTCCCCAAAAGATGAATCCTCCAGTCAAAATCTGAACCTTCTCTTTAACAATCCGAAAAACTCAAGCTTTTTCTCTAAGAAAAATGTAAAAGACGGCTAAACCTAACAGCCCGGACCCCCGGTAAAAAGTTTTTGTTTTTCTTTTATACCTAGTCCTAAAAAAACCCTAGTCAAAAACACGCACACCCAAATCGTGCGTTTACAAATCGAAAACTTTGACTTTCTTTCGCAAGGCGGAGAAGAATTCTTGACACGGCGAAGAATGAAAAATCCCAATTGAATCTGCCTAACTTCGCCCCTGCGTGGAGAAGAAAAATTTCTTCGCCCGGGCGGGTGCTCCTTCAAAAGTTACAAAGGGAATTTGGCGAGCCACTCGCTTGCCTCTTCGTCCGATTCTTCGATTTCAGCTCTCCACCTTGGAAACAAGCTTCATCGTGCGTTGTCCTACTCCGGAACTCTCCTATCTTGAAATCCTTCAATTCCCCGAGTCAAAACTATCAAATTTTGTTCTTATTCGCTCAAAGAGTCCATTTTAACCTGAAACACGAAAAGTAAAAAGAATTACGCATTAATTCGGGTAAAAATGCACTAGAAAGTACACGAAATCCGACAAAAAGATCAAATAAAAGCGTATAATTTACGGATTATCAACTACCCCCAAACTAAAGAGATGCTCGTCCCCGAGCATACGGTACAAAAAGAAAACGAATTCAAATGCTACACGAATTGCCTAGACATTGCACGGATCTCATAAATTGTTGAAAGTTTATTATCAAGAAATGTTCGACATTCCAATAAGTTATAAGCCACATCATTGTCTTCCTCAATCGGTCCACCAAATAGGTAATCCCCACTTCAATCCACATTCCAACTTCCCGGATTATTTTATGCAAAAATTGTAAAGTTTATCAAATGGTGGCGGACTCCATAGGCCTAAATATCAAATACTCTCCACTAATGAGGGACTAAACACGATGAGAATCAAAAGGTCTTTAAAGGCTTGTAATGTTAGGCTCGGGTCATGGGCTCCAATAAAAGATAGGGGAACAAAGTAAGAGAACTTCGGTTGTCCTAAAGCAAAACTCGAATCACATGAAACCCACACTTCCTCAACACCAATTGACATGTCTACTCATTCCACGTCTTCATACGCGTATTCTTAACTTTTGGAAACCATAAATACGGGGAGACTTGTTTAAGGTGTACGTGGCATTGTTAAACCGAGGTCGCCAAATCTTGCTAGGCGGTTTTATTTTTAAGGCGGGTTCTCGGGTTTCCTTTAACCAGGTATACCCCTTAAACTAGGCCGCATTGTGTTCGACAAATTTTTATTTTATCTCTTTTTTTTTTTTTTTTTTTTCAAACAAACACAACACTAGGAATTGAATTGAATTGAGGTGACTACCTCCTTTGTTTTAATTCTTTTCTCTCCCCCAACCCCATCATTCTTTTTGATCTCTTCTTCATTTTCTTCTCTTAACCCCAAACAAACTAATCTTTTTGCTCAATTGTACACTCTTTTCGTTCTCGGTTTTGCACTAAGACCCCGAATTCTCCTAAAGGTATGATAACGTGTTTAGGTACAGAATTTACAAATCCGTTGTTTTTCTAAGAAAAATAAAGCAACGTTCCAATGGCTCAAATGGGTGACTAGTGACAATTTCAATCATGGGTTGGCTAGAAAGGTTCAAAGCGTTCCAAAAATCGCCTAAATCATCTCCTCAACTATGTCTAATCCTGAATTTCGCTTTTAAGCATTTCTCAACTAGGTTCTAGAATCCACCAACATTATCAAGACTTTGCCTAATCGCATAAAATGAATCTAAGCATCTTTGAAACAATTGAAAATCGTGGTTGAACCACTCAACAAACCTCAATCAAAATCCGATCAATAAACGTAAACTTGAAGCAATGCTTAACATTTCTCAACAATAAAAAAATTCAACAATCTTATTCTCATCATTGATTTATACAACTCATCATCGGCAAAACAAAACAAGCGAAAGAAAAATGCAACACAAAAATACGTTTTATTTATTTATTTATTTATTTATTTATTTTTTTCAATTTTTAAAGCGTACGCGGCGTTGTTAAACCCGAGGTCGGCCAAATGCGCTAGACGATTTTAAAGGCAGGCTTAATTTCGTTTCCACCTATATTTCCCTTAAAATAGATTTTACGGCTTTAAGGTGTACGCGGCGTTGTTAAACCCGAGGTCGCCAAATCTTCGTAAGGGCGCTTTTTAAAGGGCAAAACAATTCCGGTTTCCAACCAATATACCTTTAAACTCAAAAATCTATTCCCTACCCCCCAAACTCAATATGACATTGTCCCCAATGTTCCATTATGTACAAGTCGGGGAATAAGAGCACAAAATAACAAAAGAAAAACTAAAGAACAAAATAAAGGTACAGAATGCTCCCTTTATAAGTCATGGAATTGTTGCTCCACAATGTGCACCCGTGCTCGGATTCTTCATCATCCAAGTTCTGTCCAAAACAATAAAGCTGTGGTGTCCCTCATGTTAGAATTCGCAACTAATATTGAAAGTATTACAACCTAATCTCGCCCTTTAACAACTACTAACTAAAAACATTAACTAACAAATAACCGAATAAACAAAATCCAAAAAACCAAAATAAATAAAAAAATGAGTTTAGTTTCAATTTGGATAAGAAAAATTAAATGAAAAGCAATTAAACCAAACACAACAGTGCTCCGGGTTCGCTTGTTCTTCCTTCCTCGACCTTCCTCTTCCTTCCTTTCGATTCCTTGGGCCAATCATCTCGCCTGCTCACCAACCCAATGATACGCGGAAGTGTCAACCTTCGGCTTCCTTGAAGGTCGCTCGCGGCCGAATTCATGAATGCTCTGTCCGGCTCCATCATCCAATCCTGTCTTCTCTTCATGTATTTCATCATGCTCATCATTTCTTGCATCATCTCTTTTTGTGAACTGTGGAATTTGGATGATGTGGCCATGCTCGCCTCTCGGGCCCCGCTCTTGGTTTGGGGCCCCCGGCTCTCCGCTCAGTGCCTGTTTCTTGAAATAAGTCGGCATCTGAGTCGGAGGGTTTGGATTAATCTGCGGCTCATCATCTTGAACCTTGACTCCTGCTTTGGACACATGGTGTGATGAGATGCGGAAACAAGAACTTGATCGCCCCTTTTGGGATGCTACCTTGACTTGTCAAAAATGATGTCTCCCACATCCATACTCTTTCTGTGGCAATAGAGTAGAGCAATTCCGCCTTCTCATGAGTCACCTTGTCTTTGTGGTGCGTCTCGGCATTAGTTTAGCCAGACAGAAAGTATTGCCACCAGTGAGCCATTGGTGTCAATGTGTTCCTTTGAGGTGTCTTTTTCTTTTTTTAGACACTTCCCATCTTTGTCGAGGGTTTTGCTATGACCGGGGCAAGATAATATCATGGTCATAGCTGATCTTTGAACTTCACAAACTCATCATTGTAATGAGATATGCGGGCAAGTTATAGAATTTGTTGATTTCTATTCTTTGAGAATGGCACATCCTCCCTCGCACAAACACAATCCCATCTTGACTCTCGGGGAAGTTGGCATAGAACTCTCTTACCAACGGTTCCCACACCGGCATCTCGGGAGCACTCATGAACATGTTCCAACGTCCCCTACCCCTACTCCACCACGATTGTGGTGCTTTGTTAATCCACGTTCGGGGGAGGATGAAACCCTTATCCTTTTCTTTGATCACGTCCTCATGCGCTTTACGGGCGGCCTCGTTTACAAAGCGTTTGTCACGCTTCTTCCCCTTGCTGTATGCTTAATTTTCTTTTTGGAGCCATTGATTCACAAAATTCAATCCAAACTGTTAAACACAAGGAATTTCCCATATAAAAACATAACCATGTCCAACTTTGCAAAAACAATCCACATTTCCAAAAAAATTTGCAATTCCCCCAACCCCCAAACCTACGATTTTTATATTTTAAGGTGTACACGGCTTTGTTATACAGATGTTGCCAAGCAACTCAGAGCAGCTTTTTAAGCGAGTTCTCTTTCCATTAATATACCCTTAAAAGGAAATTCCACATCACAATTTCAAAACAATCCACACTTCTAAAAATTCCGCAATTCCACCCCCAAACTACGATTTTTCAATTCAACACAAACACTCCAAATAATCAACAACTACACTTCCTAACAATCAATTGGCATACAAACTTCTCAACATGAATCACATCACAACTCAACAAACCCAAAATATTTCAAGTTAAAAGTTCACATAATTTCTAGATCTACGAATATAGACTAAAAATTTTTCCAAAATAAAGCTTTGGGTTTTCAAATCTTACCAATATGAAGTCGTTTGCACCACCAATTGACCCGAAGCGATCCAAACAAGAAAACCCCAAATTTTTTATCCAAAAATTTTTCGTGAAATTTTGTTAAAATTGTTGTTGAAATGGGTTGATTTGGTGTTTAGGAATGATGTGGAGTGATTATTTTTGGTTGGAAAAGCAAAATAGAAGTGAAAGATTGAAAAGAGGGAAAATTTGCTCTCAACTCAAGATGCAAGGCGGCGTGAAAAATGAAAGAAGAAAAGTTGATATTTATAGAAAAGGCTCTTCGCCGCGGTGAAGTTCATCACGCATAAACCCTAAAAAATTTCCCTTAGGGTTTCGCGCGGGAGAAGAAAACTTCTTCGCCCCGTGAAATTTATCATTCATGAACCCTAAAACATTCCCGAGGTTTCGCCTAGGCGAAGAAAAATTTCTTCTCAAAGGGCGAAACATTCCAGAAACACAAGGCTTACTTCGCCGTGAAATTCCTTAGTAAATTTTCACAAATTTATTCCTTTTCTTACGCGACGAAGACAATTACTTCCGGCCCGCCGAAATCTAGCCCACAATTAATTACCTTCCTTCGCCCGACCCGAGATAAATCGCTGCGACCGCGAGCTAACCGGTTTCTTCATGTCTCTTCGCCCCGCGAAGTCCCGGAAAAATTTCCATACCTTCCTTTGGCTTTAGATTTCACCTGAAACACCTGAAACAATAAAAACATCAAATTTTATACATACTCATAATGAAATAAGAAAAAATTCAAGCAACAAAAATTTAAAATCAAAAAGTTAAAAATGCTTAGGGTTGCCTCCCAAGAAGCGCTTGTTTATAGTCGGAGCTTGACTCTCTCCATCATTTAGATTGGAATTTCAAGGACCCCGGATTGGGGTGAACTTGCAGCTCATCACCCCCTTCCAATGTATGGCTTCAACCTCTGTCCATTAACCGTGAAAGTTCCCTTTTCCTCATGTGTGACTTCCACTGCTCCCCGGATGCATGAATCCTCGCTTATCGTGAATGGCCCGAACCATCTAGACTTAAGTTTTCGGGGGAAAAGCCCTAAGTCTAGAGTTGAACAACAACACTTACCCCCAACTTCAAAACCTTCAAAAACCTTTACCGGATGTGGCTTGTCGTGCCACCTTTTTTGTTTTCTCTTTATAATTCAGGGGCATTTTCATATGCTTCCAGACGAAACTCATCCGGCTTCGTTCAAAGTCGGCATTCTCTCCTCTCCGCGGCTTTTAAATCCATGTTCAAGCTGGCAGCGGCCCAATATGCCTTATGTTCAAGTTCCACCAGGCAAGTGGCATGCTTTCCCATACACCAATCTCGAACGGAGACATACCTTAATTGGGGGATTTGAATGCAAAGCTGCATAAGCCCATAAAGCATCGCTCCGGCTTCCGTGACCAATCCTTCCTCGAGGCATTGGACTTTTGGGGCTCTAAAATCCCTTCAGGTTCTCTATTTGACAGCTTCTACTTGCCCGCTCGCCCAGGATGATGGGTGTTCCGCCACTCTATGTGTCCACCTCCATACTTACTCAAAGCAATGCATCCATTTGCCTATTGCAAAAATGTGTTCCTCCATCACTAATAATTGCTCGTGGTACCCAAACCTTGAGAAAATATTCTTCCTCACAAAATTAATCACCACCCTAGCATCATTAGTTGGTAATGCAAGCGCCTCAACCCATTTCGACACATAGTCCCGCAATACCAATATAAACGTGTTCCTAGGAACTTGGGAAAGGACCCGTGAAATCAATCCCCCACGTCAAAAATTTCAACCAAGCCCGGGGATGTTGTTCAATCGGCATCTCATCTCTTTTTGAAATACTCCCCATCCGTTGACATTGGTCACACTCGGATCATCCGGGGAAGGAATCCTTAAAGAGGGTTGGCCAATAAAACCCTGGGGCCCAATTGTAGCACCTTCGCTGCTGTTCTAGCTCCCCGAAATGGCCACCCACTTCCCTTTCATGACAATGTCTTAGAATGCTCTCCATTTCTTCCTCAGGGACACATCTCCGTATCATTTGAAGAGTCAGGTGTACATACAGGAATGGCTCTTCCCAAAAATAGTATTTTTAAATCGAAAAAGGGGAAAAATTTTCTCTTCGTTTGAAATGTCATACCACTTGGGAGCACCACCCTTGATGATAGATAATTTGCAAAGTCCGCATACCATGGTGCTTCCATCCCACTCTCATCAGTTTCTTATCCGGAAATGTTTAAATTGGCATTTCCACCTCATCTCCATTGATTGGTCTCTCGATTCTTGACAAATGATCGGCTACTACATTTTCCGGACCCCTTTTTTGTCTCAAATCTCCAACTCAAACTCTTGAAGTAGTAGAATCCATCTTATCAACCCGAGGCTTTGCTTCTTGCTTTGCCGGTAGGTGTCGAGTGCTGAATAGCGTGTACCACGATCACCTTCGCACCTAATAAATAAGAACGAAACTTGTCAAAAGCAAACACCACGGATTAATAATTCTTTTTCGGTGGTGGTGTAATTGGATTGTGCATCAACGAGGTGTCTTGCTAGCATACCTAATTACATGCAACACTTTATTTTTCTTTGACCTAATACTACCCCTAAAGCAAAGTCACTAGCATCACACATTAGTTCAAATGGCGGTCCCAATCGAGGCTGCAATAATGGGTGCGAGAAACTAGCAATTTTTTTAAAGTTAAGAAAGCATGCATGCAATCATCATCAAAATCAAAAACAACATCTTTATTTAATAGATTGCACAGGGGTTTAGAGATCTTAGAAAAATCCTTTATAAAAAGCGTCTATAAAACCCCGCATGCCCAAAAAGCTTGTTTGCTTTGACATTTGATGGCGGTGGTAGCTTCTCAATTGCCGGTCTTCGCCCGATCAACTTCAATCCCATCCTTGGAAATTCTATGCCCGAGCACAATTCCCTCTTGGACCATGAAGTGACATTTCTCCCAATTGACACCAAATTCGTTTCCTTGCATTCTTGCCGAAAACAAGAGACAAATTTGTTAGACAATTATCGAATGATGACCCTTTTCCCAAAAACCCGAGAAGTCATCCATGAAGACTTCCATGAATGTTTCCACCATGTCTCCAAAGATTGACATCATGCATCTTTGGAATGTTGCTGGAGGCATTGCATAACCCAAACGGCATTCTTCGGTAAGCAAAGGTGTCCGTAGGGGCAAGTGAAAATCGTTTTTCTCTTTATCCTCGGAGGCGATGGCGGATTTGGTTGTATCTGAATAGCCATCCGAGGAAGCATAATATGCATGTCTGCCAACCTCTCCAACATTTCGATCAATGAAGGGCAATGGAAAATGATCCTTCCTTGTCGCCTCGTTCAGTTTACGATAATCAATGCATACTCTCCAACCCGTTACCGTCCTTGTTGGAATCAACTCATTACTTTCATTCTTCACAACGGTAATCCCTCGGGCTTTCTTTGGAACAACAATGCAGGGCTCACCCATGGACTATCGGAAATCGGATAGATGATCCCGTATCTAAAAAGTTTCACCACCCCTCCTTTCTCACCACTTCCTTCATTGAAGGATTCAATCTCCGTTGTGGTTGTACCCTCGGTTTAAGTCATCCTCCATGAGAATCTTATGCATCCAAAATGAGGGTGAGATACCTCTAATGTCAAGTGATGGTCCATCCAATCGCAAGTCTATGTTCTCTCAACACTCTAATCAACTTCCCTTCCTCTAAGGCACTCAAATCTGCACTAATAATCACGGAAAAGTATCGAATCTCCAGATAGACATATTTGAGGTGGAGGTGGTAAGGTTTCGTTCAAGCTTGGAGCTTCTTTATTATTTTCCTTTGCCTTCTCTTTGTCAAAGTCAAATTCCTCAAATTCTGCATCTTGACTCTCCTCCAATGGTTGGAGTGCTTCTAACATTCTAGCACAATCGTTCCTTGCTTGATTCTTCAACCTCTACTTGTTTTTCGATTTTGCTATACAACGCCTTCTGAGCAATTCGGGCTCTTTTTCTTCCATGGACTCCACAATGAGTTCATCCACCACGTCCACACTAAAACATGAATCCCGCTTCCGGACGGAAACTTCATCGCATCAAACACATTAAAAAGGGGGTTATTGTTTCATCTTGAACCCTACCCAAGGAACTTTCCTTCCTACACGTTAATCAATGCTCTCCCCGTGGCCAAGAATGGTCGGCCTAAAATGAGAGGAATCTCCTTATCCTCTTCCATGTCAAGGACTACAAAGTCTCCCACTTGGAAAAATAATCTTCCCCACCTTCACTAATACCCATCCTCAACTATCCCCCTCGGGTGCTTTATCGACCGATCCGCTTGCCCAACGACATTGTCGTTGGCTTCACTTCACCAATCCCTAATCTCGAAACAGAAAAGGGCATCAAATTTATACTAGCTCTAAATCACAAAGCACACGATCCAAAAGTAATATCCCCCTATAACACAAGGAATAGTAAAAACTCCTCGGATCTTTGAGCTTCTTTTTGGGGGTAGTTTCTTCGGAGGATTGCACCTTACACTCTTTCGTTAGCATCACCCGCCTTTCCTCATCTTCTTAATTTCCTCTTGTTCGAAAGTATCTCCTTGAGAACTTCGCATAACTCGGCATTTGTTTCAAAGTATTGCATCTGCAAAAGGAATGTTAATATGCAATTTTTAAAGATTTCAATGAATTTTGAAAATTGCTTATCGATCTTCTTCTTCAATCTCGAGGAAAAGGTACGGGTGGAGTGTGATGAGCTAATTCGGTGGTATCTCGGGGAATGCAATTTCTCCTTTTTCTTTTGCTTTTCATCCTCTTTCTTGTTCTCTTCCTCTAAGGCTCTGAATTTTTTTCACAATTAATCTCTTCATCAATTCTCTCTTCCAACTCTTCCTTTTCCCTTGGTTAGGGTTGCTCCCCTTCTTTCGTAGGATCGCTACTTCTTCCAAAACCCTGCCCACCCCTTCTCAAAATGATGGCATTTGCTTGTTCACGTGGGTTGGTCAACCCGTGTTGCTTGGTAGAGAACCGTGGTCTATCATTCAGGCTTCTCGGCCAATTGGCCCATCGTACCTCAAGATTCGAATGGGACCCGCCTTGGTTTCTAAAGTTTGTCCTTGTCTCATTCATGAACCTGCGGACTCTTGCATGAATTTACCGAACAAATCCTCCCAACTTCCCGACACTCTTGGATCACCTGGTTGATTGGTCACCTGGTGGGTTATTTAGGACTTGCCTCGGTTCCATTTGTTACCGTTGGTTTTGATTTCCCCCAGGCGGTCTTCGGATGATTTCTCCACCGGTTGTATGTGTTGGAGAACGGGTTGTTCGGTTGTCTTTGATTCCCTCGCAATAGTTCACTTGCTCGTTGATGAAGATGGAACGGTGCAAATGTGTTTTGCCAACTTGGCATTCGCTCACATGGTTTTCGCACAAAAATCACATGTTAATTGAGGTGCTTGTATAGAATTTTTAACTCGCATAGTTCCCATCTAGTTTTTGGAGGGCAGGTGAGTTCATGAGATGTTTCAGAAAGCATCTACTTCATGAAGAAACCCAAAGGGAATTTCGTAGTTACTCTCTCATTCGGGTCTTTGATAGTTGTTGCTTGCCAAAACCTCAAGCAACTCATAAGCCTCTTCGGGTGTTTCTTATTCTGCAAGTTCCTCTCGCGTATCCACCATGGTTTGCACGTTACCCATCAAACCATTTATAAAATGTTTGGACTTGAAGCCAAACAGGCAAACCATGATGTGGCACTTCCTCATCAATTCCTTGTATCTCTCCCAAGCCTCGTATAACGACTGGCGTCATCTTGTAGAAATGATGTGATATCATTTCTCAACCCTCCCACCGACTTCTCCGGAAGGAAAGAACTTGGTCAGAATTTTTGTGCGTATCATTCCATGTTGTTATCGTGCCGGTGGTAATGCCATTAACCACCCCTTTTGCTTTATCTCCCAATGAAAATGGAAATAAACGCAGCCTAATAGCATCATCGACACTCCATTTGACTTGAAGGTGTCGCAAATTTCCAGGGGAAATTTGCAATGTGCCGATTCCGGACCCTCCCTTCCCCAAATCACGCTTGAATCTTACGACCGCCGGATCATCTGGATGATTGCCGCTGATCTCCGTTGTTTGCTTGCACGTAGGTCTAGTAATACTTGACCCACTTCCATTCAACGTGGGAACTGAAAATTCCCTGTTCTATTCTTGTTCACCATTTCCCACAACAACTTCTTCCGGATTCATGCAGGTAAGTGTATCTCTTTCTTTCTTCTTTCTTTCTTTCGCTTTAATCTTCTTATAGCTCCTCTCAAGCTCAAGGTCACAGGGAACCACTTGGTTGGACGTCTTGCTCTTCGCATAAACCTTTGAATAAACAAATTGAAAGAAAAGTAAAATCACACTCAAACAAAAATTAAAAACAAAAAATAAAAACTTCCAATCTAGTTAAACTCAAGGGAAAAAACCTAATGTTAACTTAAAATGCTCTAAACACGCGGAAAAACTTGATGCTTGTTTTCTACAACATGCAAAACTAGCAAGTGCACTAGTCGCCTTCAAGTAATAGAGTGATGGGTAGGATATCGTTCCCCTTTCCCATTCCCAGATTCGGTAGCAAAGCACTAAGTTTCCCTAACGTTAACAAGTTGAAGCAATCAAAAATCTTGGATTTGTTGGGAGCAATTTGTAATTAAACGAAAACAAAATAAAATTTAACAAAGAATTAATTAAAGGGAAGCAAATGAAACACAAATTCAATTTAAGTAAACGGGTAGGGGTTTTTGACTTCGCTTTGGATTATTTATGGGTTAAACCTAAGAGTTACACTTATTTTCACATTCAAGTGCAATGGTTGTAAATCGGATTCATTACTATGATAATATACCCTCTCGGGCTATGTTTTCCTATTCATCCCTTATTAACATTCCGCACACAAATTGAAGGTTAATAATTCTAAATCATGAAGCATAAGAATCCTAAATTGATTTCATTAATTCTTGAATCTATCTCTAGCATCCAATACTATAATGGTTATTACCCATGAAGCTTAATATGAATTATTTTTCAATCTCATCATGTTCATCACATAAAACAATTAATTCGAGGTAACACCACAACCACAGGCTTATTCACATGGAAATAGCACAATCACATACTCAACCCATTTCAAATCCAAACTACAATCAAAACCCTAACCCATAGAAGATTAGTTCATAGCTAAATTAATGTAACAAAAACGAAAAATAAAAGTAAATGTAATAAACATAATGGAAATCGAGATGAAAGAATAGAAATCTCCCCAAAAGATGAATCCTCAATCAAAATCTGAACCTTCTCTTTAACAATCCGAAAAACTCAAGCTTTTTCTCTAAGAAAAATGTAAAAAGGAAACGGCTAAACCTAACAGCTCGGACCCCCATCAAAAAGTTTTTGTTTTTCTTTTATACTAGTCCTAAAAACCCATGATCAAAAACACGGGGGCCAAAAACCCCACAACGTGCGTTTACAAAACTTTGAAAACTTTGACTTTTCGCGCGGCGAAAAAGGAGAAAAATTCTTCGGCGCGGCGGAAGAATGAAAAATCCCAATTCGAATCTCCTAACTTTGCCGCGGCGAAGAAAATTTCTTCGCCTTGGGCGAAACTCCTTCAAAAGTTCTGAAATTTCGGAGTCGCCTCTGCTGCCTCTTCGTCCGATTCTTCCGATTTTCGACTCTCCACCTTGGAAACAAGCTTCATCGTGCGTTGTCTTTATTTCTTTAACTCTCTATCTTCTTCGAAATCCTTCAATTCGAGGTCAAAACTATCAAATTTTGTTCTTATTCGCACAAAGAAAGTCCATTTTAACTCGAAACACGAAAAGTAAAAGATACGCACAACTGGGTAAAATGCACTAAAAGAAAAGTACTAAATCGACAAAGATCAAATAAAAAATCGTATAATTACAGATTATCAGGACATTTTAAGGGTTAAAATGGTCAAGCAATATTTAATTATATTTAATTATTATATCTTAAAGTGTTAAGATTAATGAGATGACGAAAATTACCTTTTAATAGTTAAAGGGTAAAAGGGTAAATTTATGGGTTGTTAATGTAAACTAGTTTTAGTTTACATGGGCCCTTGAATAATATTGATTATTCAAGGGTAACATAATAAATTCGTGGGGTCCCTTTTAAAATAAGATTTTATTGGGGCTTGGAAGTGAAAAACAAATAATTGCAAAATTGCCCAAGTATATATAAATGCAAAAGGTTGCATTTTAGTTCATTCTTCACTTGTTCACTCAAAAACAAACTAAAACTCTCTCTCAAACCCACGGCCACTCTCTAATCTCTCAAGGTGGTGTTAAAGTGTGGAGGTCTCATTACTTTGAGGCTAATCTTCATCAATCCAAAGCAAAGGAGTAGGTATAATCTCTTTTCAAGTTTTGTTTGAAAAACCCTTTTTTTTTTTAATCCATCCTTTCATGCTTTCTTCTCCATTTCCACCACTCTTCATGCATGCATGTTGATCTTTCAATACAGGCCCCGTAACTCTTCCCGGATCAAAATTTATGGCCGTTTAAATGGGCATGCTTATTTAAGCCTTTTGGGCTTTACATACGGAATTCTGACGTTCAGCCCCATCCATGAATTCTTTTGTCAGACACTCTACATTAGTACACGTTGACAGACTCTGAATGAGATTTCCAACGGTAGCTTACAGGCCCTATAACTCATCTCGGATTAAAAATTATGGCTGTCTTAATGGCACATGCTCATTTAAGCCCTTTGGGCCTCATGCATAGACTTCTGAAGTTCAGCCTGCTCCATGAATGCATTCGTCAGATGGTCTCTGTTACTTCTCTTTATAAGACTTCTGACAAGCTCTGAATGAGCTTTCTAACGGTATCTTTACCCAAGGGTTTCCGTGGATCTTCCGGGGATCAAAAGTTAATTGGCCGGGCATGGGACATGCTCATTTAAGCCCTTTGGGCTTTACGCACAAACTTCTAACATTCAACCTGCTCCATGAATTCATCTACCAGATATTCAACGTTAGTCCACATCATCGGACTTCTAATGGGCTCTGAAGGATCTTTCCAACGGTATCTTACAAGCCCCGTAACTCTTCCTAGATCAAAAGTTATGGCCGTCTGAATATGACATGCTCATTTAAGCCATTTGGGCTTTATGCACAGACTTCTAACGTTCAACCTGCTCCATGAATTCATCTGCTAGATGTTCTACATTAGTCCACATCATTAGACCTCTGATGGGCTCTAAAGGATCTTTTGAACGGTATCTTACTGGTTGCGTTAACTATTCCCTGGATCAAAAAGTTATGGCCCGCTCCGAAGGTGGGACATGCTCATTTTTAAGCCCTCGGGAGGCTTTACCCACAAACTTCTGATGTTTAGCCTTCTCCATGAATTCATCCGCTAGATGTTCTACATTAGTCCACATCATCGAACTTCTGATGGGCTTTGAAGGATGTTTACAACGGTATCTCCACAGGCCAAGATCTTCGGATCAAAAGTTATGTCCCGTCACGAATGGGGCATGCTCATTTAAGCCCTTTAGGCTTTACGCATGCAGTTATGATGTTAAGCTCGCTCCATGAATTCATCCATCAGACATTCTAAATTACTCCACATCATCGGTCTCTGAATGAGATTTCCAATGGCATCATACAGGCCCCGTAACTCTTCCCAAATGAAAAGTTATGGGCGTCTGAATGAGACATGCTCATTTAAACGCTTTGAGATTTAACTGGATTAGATTTCGATGCCTCACCCTACTCCCATAAATTCATCGCCCTGGATGTTATATGTTAGTCTACATTGATGGGCTTCTGACAGGCTCTGAATGAGCTTTCCAATGGTATCTTACATGTCCGTTAACCTTTCTTCCTTGGATGAAAAGTTTGGCGCTGATTCGGGCATGCTCATGTAAAGCGCCCTTTGGGCTTTACACCACGGAGTTCTAATGTTCGCCTTGCTCCATAGGTTCATTCATTCGACATCTTACATTCAGGTCCACGTTCGATGGCCTTTTGAATGAGAAATTTCCAATGGTGTCTTACAAGCCCCATTAACTCTTCTAGGATAAAAACTTATGGCTATCTACGGTGGGGACATTTCTATTTAAGCCCTTTCGCTACGGCACAAACTTCTACGCTTCAGGCCTTTTTTTGCTCCATGATTCATCACCGGATGTTCTATGGTAGTTCATGTTAGTGGACTTCTAACAGGCTCTGAATGAGCTTTCAAACGGTATATTACAAGCCTCGTAAGTCATCTCGGATCAAAAGTTATGGCCGTCTAAATGAGACATGTTTATTTAAACCCTTTAGGCTTTATGGACGAAGTTCTAACATTCACCCCACTCCATGAATTCATCTGTCAGACATTCTACATTAGTCCACATCACCGAGCTCTAAATGAGATTTCCAACGGTATCTTATAGACCCCGTAACTTTGTTTGGATGAAAAGTTATGGGAGTCTGAATGAGACATGCTTATTTAAGCCATTTGGGCTTTACGATGGATATCCCCTGAATGTTCAGCCCTCTTCATGAATTCATTCACCAGATGATCTATGTTAGTCCAAATCAATGTAGTTCTAACGGGCTTTGAATGAGCTTTCCAACGATATCTTACAGGCCCTATAACACTTCTCGGATGAAAAGTTATGGCCATCTTAAATGGGAGGGCACACTCATTTTAAGCCTTTGGAAAGCTTACGGCATAGGGAGTTCGACATTTAGTCTAGTCCATGAATTCATCCATCAGACATTCTACATAACTCCATATCGATGGGCTTTGAATGAGATTTCCAACGGTATCTTACGGGCCCCGTAACTCTTCCCGGATAAAAAGTTATGGCCGTCTAAATGGGACATGCTCATTTAAGCTCTTTGGGCTTTACACACATACTTCTAACCTTTAGCTGGCTCCATCAACTCATCCGCCAGATGTTCTACATTAGTCCACATCAATGGGCTTCAAACGGGCTCTGAATGAGGTTTCCAACGGTATCTCACAGGCCTCGTAACTCTTCTGGATAAAAAGTTATAGCCTGCAGTTCGGGGCATGCTCATTTAAGCCCTTTGGGCTTTAGCACGGAGTTCTGATGTTCAGCCTGTTGATAAGTTCATCCATCAAACATTCAACATAAGTCCACATTGACAGGTCTGAATTAGATTTCCAACGGTGTCTTACGGGCCTAGAAACTCTTCCTGGATAAAAAGTTATGGCCGTCTGAATGGGACATGCTTATTTAAGCTCTTTGGGCTTTACACACGGACTTCTGACGTTCAGCCTGGTCCATGAATTCATTTGCCAGACATTCTACATTAGTCCATGTTGACAGAATTTTGATGAGCTCTCATGAAGAATTTCCAATCTTGATCTTACATGGCCCATACTTTCTTCTCGGATAAAAAGTTATGGCCGCCTGAATGGGATATGCTCAATTTAAGCCCTCTAGACTTTATGCATAGACTTCTGACGTTTAGCCCGCTCCATGAATTTATCCACCAAACATTCTATGTTAGCATGTCGATGGAATTTTGACGAGGTTTCCAAAGGTTCCGGCTTAAACCAGCCCCGGTGCAACTTCTTCCCGGATCAAAAGTTAAACGGCCTGTCCCCAACGGGGGTATGCATCATTTAAGCCCTTTCACGCCCCTTTTACGAATTGAAGTTCGATGTTCCCGAGGGCCAGCTCCATGAATTCATCCATCACTATATGAATCTACGTCAACGGGCTTTGAATGAGATTTTGAACGGTATTTATAAGCCCCGTAACTCTTCTCCGGATAAAAAGTTTTGGCCTTTTGAATGGGAGACATGCTTATTTAAGCCCTTAAGGCTTTACGCACGGACTTCTGACATTCAACCAGCTCAATGAATTCATCCACTAGACATTCTAAATAAGTCGGTCTCGACGGGCTCTGAATGAAGATTTGCAACGGTATCTTACAAGGCCCCTTAGTCTTCCCGAATAAAAAGTTAAGGCCGTCTGAATGGGACATGCTCATTTAAGCCCTTTAGGCTTTACGCATAGACTTCTAACGTTCAGCCCGCTCCATGATTTCATCCACGAGACATTCTACATTAGTCCACATTGATGGACTTTTGACAGGATCTGAATGAGGTTTCCAACGGTATCTTACAAGCCCCGTATCTCTTCCCGGATCAAAAGTTATGGTCATCTGAATGGGGCATGCTCATTTAAGCCCTTTGGGTTTTACGCATGGAGTTCTGATGTTCAGCCCGCTCGATGAATTCATCCATCAAACATTCAACATAACTCCATGTCGACGGGCTCTGAATTAGATTTCCAACGGTATCTTACAAAGCCTGCCAACAACTTCCTGGATAAAGTTATTGGGTCATCTGAATGGACATACTTATTTAAGCTCTTTGGGCTTTACGCATGGACATCTGACTTTCAGCTCGCTCCATGAATTCAATCGCTGGATGTTCTACGTTAGTCTGTTTTGATGGACTTTTGACAGGCTCTTAAGGAGGTTTCCAACGGTATCTTACAGGCCCCGTAACTCTCCCCAGATCCAAAAGTTATGGTCGTCTGAATGGGGCATGCTCATTTAAGCCCTTAGTGCTTTACGCATGAAGTTCTAACATTCAACCCACTCCATGAATTCATCCATCCGACATTCTACATGAGTCCACATCGACGGGCTATCAATGAGATTTCCAATGGTATCTTATAGGCCCCGTAACTCTTCCCGAATAAAAAGTTATGGCCACTTGAATGAGACATGCTCATTTGAAGCCCTTTCCTGGTTTACCACATGTTTATTTCTTCGACGTTCGCCCACTCCATGAATTCATCCACTGGACATTCTATATAAGTCAACCTCAACGGGCTCTGAATGAGATTTGCTACGGTATTTTACAGGCCCCCTTACTCTTCCCGAATAAAAAGTTATGGCCGTCTAAATAGGACATGCTCATTTAAGCCCTTTAGGCTTTACGCACGGGCTTCTAACGTTTAGCCCGCTCCAAATTGAATTCATCCACGAGGACGCTTCTACATTAGGTCACACATCGACGGACTTCGAACGCTCGAATGAGGTTTCCAAACAAGGTATCTTATGATAATCCAAGGAATTATTTACTTGCTTTTAATTAGGCTTTTTGGCGGATTTTAGATACTTCTTAGTTCATTTATGCGAATTCGCTTAATTCTATACATTTTTGTGTTGCAGACCAAAATGGACATTTGAAAGCAAATAAGGAGCGGGATGGAGTTTCGGAAACCCAAAAGTAGCGGATCTCGGAATTTGGGAGGGGAGGTTCGGAAGCATATTGAAGCACTATGAAGCCTTTTCCCATGGGAGAGCATCGAAGATCAAAGAATCAAGCAAAGAAGCGAGCGGAGGGCAATTTTGTAATTTTAGAATTCTTCATGAAGGTTCGTTCCCATTTGCGTGAGGTTTATTCTTCGCGCGGAACCCTAAGAAGTTAATTCCACCTTTATTGGTGTATGCCTTAGGAACCCAATCGTGTTGTCGGGTTTTCGAGGACATTATATCTTGTAAATGTATTATGAATAAAAGAAAGTGTTCTTATTTCACATGTAGATTTTCTGCTTCATTTATATTATATTATATTTAATATTGCATGTGAAATGTCCATATGACACGGATCTTCAGAAGATCAAATCATCAAAGAATTCCCTATGCAAATAATGTTAATTGGGCAATAACATTGCATAGTAGGCATGCTTTGAATGTCTCCATTCAATATCATGTGATGGTATTAGTGTGGGTGATTATAAAGAGGTATGTCCACTAAGGCATTAGCATGGATAAACGGTTAGTGACTTTGTTTTTCAAATACGGTTACGAATTACGATGAATCACATGGATATGGTAAATGATGCATCGTAAGATGAAATTGCTAGTGTACCATTGATCCCTTAAGACTTTGAGACATCACGGTTTAAGTTCAACATAGGATGCATATGGTTCATATGGTTCCATTATGCACGAAGACTGGTCATGTCTTGTGTAATAAGCGGTTTGGTCATATGTTATTCATGTGCGAGGATAAGTGATGGTCAAGATGGGATCCGTTAACTCAAAAAATAGTCCAATCTCGAGTTCCCGGGGCCCAGAATGTCAATAAACATTGGAAAAGGAAATCTACGGCGGAGGTATAATGAATGTCGGATGAAAAGTAAGTTTTCATGTTGGACGAGGTTCCATTGTATCGATTGACAATTCCGATTAAAGATTAAGTTAAAGGTTTTGACATGCCATGAACCATTCTTAATCGGAATTAGATAACGGAGGGATTTGACTACATGGTAGGTATGATCAAGAATAGGTTCATTGGGAGGGTTTACACTTCATTGTGGTTTTAGGGGTTATGGAACATTTGCTAGGACGCTCACCATAATCGGTGGGAGTTTCCCGATTATAAAGAATTATAATGATGCATATCAAAATCTGATATTGGGCCCACCCGGCTAGAATCATTTAGTGAACCAAAATGGTCACACATAAAACCAAGCTCGATGAAGAGAAAGAGTAATACCATTATCATTAATCAGTTAATGATGTTCTTACGTAACTGGTTTGCATTCAAATTAATGTATTGGTGAGAAATGATTATCCATGAATAGCTAGCACTAACCAAGGGTAAAAGGATTTATTAAATATTATTATTGAATTGGATTCAATGATAGGGGCAAAAGTGCATTGGTTTTATTCTAAAAGGGTTTAGAATATTTAATGGAATTAAAATTTGGTCTATATGAATTAACCATAAAACCAAGGACTTGGAACGTAAATGTTTTATTCTCAAGTTAATTTTAAATTGTTTGAGGTCTTCCCAAAACAATTTAAAATTACACTTTGTGCCCATGGTATATAAATTAAGTTTTATGCCATTTTAATTGAATTGAATCAATTAAAAGCAAAATCACTCTCTCATTTTCTCTTTCACTCTCACGGTTCTCTCTTCCTTGACTTGTGTGGATCACATTTTGAGGTTCTTCAACTTCACTTGAAGAACTAAGATTCCAAGAAAGAAGATTCAAGTGTTGAATAGCAAAGGAGTAGGTAATATTCCATCCTTACCTTGAAATTTTTTGGGCTTATGTGTTATGTTTGTGTTCTACATTGCATCCATCATCTTGATCATCATTTTTTCTCCATTTTACCTCATCGCCACGGCAAAGTTCTTTCTTCGCCGCGGCGAAGTCTGCAAATTTTAGTTTCTCCAAAACGCACAGTTTTATTTTAGGATAGTTTTAGGTCTTTTGCGGTGAGCTATATAACCTTGCCATTTTCGTGGAGGGTGGTTCGAGTTTCGTCTGATTTCATTGAGTTTAGAATAGATTTGACATTTTTGTGGAGAAAGTGAGAAGATTTGAGATTCAACCTTGTGGATTCTTCAGCCAGGGGAGATATCTTTTCTTTTCTCTTATTTCAATATGTTGACTGCTATGTTTAATGTTTTTCTTGCTGTTTGTGTTGACTTAGTTATGAACTAACCCAATTTGAGTTAGGGTTTTGATGTAACTTGGATTTCTATGGGTTAATCGATTGATTATTTTTATTTTCATATTCTATTGCAAAGATTGTGTGGTTATTCCTTTAAAACCCTTGATTTTATTTGATGAATATGATGAGATTGAAGTAATGAATCATGTTGAGCTTCTTGGGTAATCACATTGTAGTATTGAATGCTAGAGATAAATTTGAGAATCAATGAAATCCAATCTAAGATTCCATTAGCTTAATGAACTTGGATCTATTATTGTTTCAAATTGGTTCAAGGGTGTGGAAGTCTTAATAGGGAAAAGTAGGAATTCATAGGCTCGAGAAGGTTATGTTTGACAACTTAGAGGAATTCGATTTACAATCCGTGCATGTGAATGTGAAACTAGTATAATCCGTAAAATTCATCCATAGAGTCGAATGAATTCAAAACCTGTAACAACTACCCGAAAACTAGTACAATGCATGCATAATAACAATAAAAGAAAATTGGGCCCCAAAGTTTTCTTTTCATTACAACTCATGTGTCTTTTATACATAAAAAGGAAAAGTTACTATTTACAAAAATGTATTTTAAAAAAGACAAAACAGGAAACAGTAGCTATTCCTCATTGCTTGCCGACGCCCCTCGACCGCAACATCACCTAAGAACTTGCATCCCACAAGGAAAATACTTGGGGTGAGCACAAAATAATGCTCGCTAAGTAAAACTCTCTGCTCGTCGTCCTCGTATGAATAACTTTTAATTCTTTCCTTATGCTATTTCGATTCTATTTCTTGCCTTCCTAGTAACATTATGGCCTCATCTTACCGGTGGAGGTACTACCTGTGGATGCGTTCACACAAGACCATCTCACTCTACGGCTATCGGGTGGAATTCACCACCCAGACCACCCTTTGTTCTTAGTGACTACGAGGTGGGGAGGGATCACAAAGCACCAACTGGTTCTTTCTAACTTATCTTTGGAGAATCCACCTAGCACCTACCCGTTCCTCATAATTTTTGGGTAACGCTTCACTAAGCATTTACCCGCTCTAGTCACTATCGGGTGATGGTCACAAAGCATCAACCGCTTTTACTAAGCTTTGTTGGATGATGATCACAAAGCATCACTTACCTATCTCTTAACTAGCGGGTAGTGGTCACAAAAGCATTTACCCAGCGTTACTACTCATCCCGGGTTGTGATCACAAACATCGACCCATCTCTCTAAGGGAAAGGGCCCTTTATTCGGATGATGATCACAAAGCATCAATCCTGATTCCCATAACTTGATCGTGATGATCAAACAAAAGCATCATCCCAGCTATACTACTCTTCCCCTAATTCATTCTATTGTAGCATTTTTCAATGCTCTACCTGCCCAGAGTAATTTTACCCACTAAGCTCTCTACTCATAGGGTAATTGCATAAACCATTTCCTTACACTTTCTTAGGTCACTTTTCCTTGTACAACTAGTGCCTATGGATGGTTCATCTTCAAATCAATGACTTATGAGATGCCAACATGCAATGTTGCAAGAATTAAGGGTTCATTTCTCATACTCAAACCTCTATTAGGCATTTTCATCAAACAACTCATGTGCCACCTTTATGAAACTCTATCATAGCCATGATTCTAAAACTTTTCTTAACCATCCAAAATGGGGAAAAACCCCATTCCACAAAGCCCCACAAAACCTGCCATAGAAAACACTTCCAAAAGGGGTGGGGATCCATAATACCTTTTAAATTCCCATCTCACTACCTTGCCAAACCAACAACCCATTTCTCAAATTTGCAAGTATAAACAATCACAAAGCATAGAAATCTCTATTTAATCCCTTCATACATGCTATAATACATGCACATCACATACATACATCATTTCTATCAAAACCTAATCAAGAAAATTCATAAATCTCAACCCTGTTGGGTTTTACTTACTTGCTATGTAGAGACTTCCACAAATCTTCCTTTCCCACCCTTGCTTAGCTTGACTTTTCCTCTTATCTTAACCAAAGAATGAAAACCCTCAAATACCAAAATGAACTAAAACTCACAAATCACACAACTTAAGGAGAAATCCTTACCTTAGGAAGCCTTAGGTTGCTTTTCCACCCAAATCACCTTCAAAAATCCCCTTGAAAAACCCTTGATCAAAAGAGAAGAAGTTAAGAGAGAAGAATGAAGAGTCACGTTTGAGAAAGAAGAAATGAGGGGTTTCTTTGATTCTAATTCCTTTTAATGAAATATAAACACACTCATTCCCATTTTGCCCTTATCCTTCTTTGGGAATTCCATCCATATCCTTTGATTCTTTACAACTCACCCCATATCCACCACATTCTCCATGAAAATTCCTTACAATTAACTCCCCAAACTTTTCACTTTAATTAGGGGGTAGAAAGGTCAAATTGTCCTTAAGGAAGAAAATATCTAAAACTTCATCAACATTTTATTGAACTTTGTCGCGCTGGCGAAAGAAACCTCTGTCGCCTGTGGCCTAAATCGTCAGCTGAACTTCCCAGGTG
Source organism: Pistacia integerrima (assembly GCA_026225825.1). NCBI lineage: Eukaryota > Viridiplantae > Streptophyta > Magnoliopsida > Sapindales > Anacardiaceae > Pistacia > Pistacia integerrima. The sequence continues at coordinate 6,429,603 of CM047739.1, read as the reverse complement.
GCTTCACCTCTCTTCGCGGCGGAATTCCCGAATTCTTCGCCCCCGGCGGTAGCCAACCATGACCCGAAATTCTTACCGTTTTCAAACCAATTTCAGGGCAAGCGTTCAACCACAAACACTAAATCAAACAATAACACCAAAATCAACTCAAAAATAAGAAAAGCGAAAGAAACGATAACAACGTACCTCAAAGCGGGGCGTTACAAAACCTAACCTTTTGTTAAATTGATATTACTCTTTGTTTTAAATTCTTGCTCTCATTAATTAGGTTTTAATACTTAGTAAGTTTTGTTTTAGTCTTAGTTTTTAATCTCTCCCATTAAATCCCAAACAATCTCGGTTTCTCTAACTTGAAAAACAAGCCTTAAGAAATTTAGTGCTAACAACCAATCCTCGTGGACGATACTTTCACTCATCACTTTATTACTTTGTGCGACCTAGTTCCACTTGCTTTATCATTACATGTTGTAGTAACAACGCATTCAATCTTACGAGGGGCCGTATCCTCATCTCGAATCAACAGAGGTTATGGCCATATGAATGGGGCATGCTCATTTAAGCCTTTGGGCTTTATGCATGGAGTTCTGATGTTTAGCCCGCGATGAATTCATCCATCGGACATTCAACATAACTCCACGTCGACAAGCTCTGAATTAGATTTCCAACTGTATCTTACAAGCCTTGTAACACTTCCCAGATAAAAAGTTATGGCCGTCTGAATGGGATATGCTTATTTAAGCTCTTTAGGCTTTACGCACGGACATCTGAACGTTCAGATTGCTCCATGAATTCATTCACTAGAGGTTCTACATTAGTCCATTTTGATGGAATTTTGATGGGCTCTTAATGAGGTTTCCAACGGTATCTTACGGGTCCCGTTACTCTCCCTGGATCAAAAGTTATGGTCGTCTGAATGGGGCATGCTCATTTAAGCCCTTTGCGCTTTACACATGAAGTTCTGACATTCAACCCGCTCCATGAATTAATCCATCTGACATTCTACATAAGTTCACATTGATGGGCTCTCAATGAGATTTCCAACGGTATCTTACGGGTGCGTAAGATCTTCGGATAAAAAGTTATGGCCGCTTGAATGAGACATGCTCATTTAAGCCCTTTAGGCTTTATGCACGGATTTCTGACATTTAGCCCGCTCTATGAATTCATCTATTAGACATTCTATATAAGTCCACCTTGATGGGCTCTGAATGATATTTGCAGTGGTATCTTACAGGCCTCGTGACTCTTCCCGAATAAAAAGTTATGGTCATCTGAATGGGACATGCTCATTTAAGCCCTTTGGGCTTCATGCATGGACTTCTGATGTTCAGCCCACTCCATGAATTTATTTGCCAGATGTTCTATGTTAGTCCATGCTAATGGACTTCTGACGAGCTCTGAATGAGGTTTCCAATGGTATCTTACTGGCCCCAAAACTATTCTCGAATCAAAAGTTATGGCCGTTTGAATAGGGCATGCTCATTTAAGCCCTTTGGGCTTCACACACGGAGTTCTGACGTTCAGCACACTCCACAAATTCATGCTTCAAACATTATTTATTAGTCCATGTGCACGGGCTCTGAATGAGCTTCCCAATGGGATCTATAGGCCCGTAACTCTTCCTGGATGAAAAGTTATGGTCGTCTGAATGGGGCATGCTCATCTAAGCCCTTTGGGCTTTACGCATGGAGTTCTGACGTTCACCCTGCTCCATGAATTCATCAGTCAGACATTCTACATTAGTCAACATCGATGGAATTTTGACGGGCTCTGAATAAGCTTTCCAATGGTATCTTACAAAGGGCCTTCCTGGCTTTCTTCCCTAGAATGAAAAGTTAAGGCCGTTCGATGACGAGATAGGAGGGCATGCTTTCATTTAAGCCCCAAACCCCTTTGGGCTATCACATGGAAGGTTCGGCGTTCCAACCCACTCCATCAATTCATCTGTCAAACAGATTCTAAATTAGTCCACGTCGACGGGCTCTAAATGAGATTTCCAGTGGTATCTTATAGGCCCCGTAACTCTTCCGGATGAAAAGTTATGGCCGTCTGAATGGGGACATGCTAATTTAACCCTTTGGGCTTTTACGCCACAGTGGACGCTTCAACCGCTACATGAATTCATCTATTAGATGTTGTACACTGGTCCACATCGATGGACTTTTGACGGGCTTTGAATGAGCATTCCAACAATACTTACAGGCCTCGTAACTCTTCCCGAATGAAAAGTTATGGCCGTTTGAATAGGGCATGCTCATTTAAGCCCTTTGGGCTTTACGCATGGATTTTTGACGTTCAACCTGCACCATGAATTCATCCATCAGACATCCCACATTGGACCATGTCAACGGGCTCCAAATGAGATTTCCAACAGTATCTTATAGGCCCTATAACTCTTTCCAGATGCAAAGTTATGGCCGTCTAAATGGGGCATGCTCATTTAAACCCTTCCCGGAAGCTTACGCATGGAAGTTACGATGTTTGCCTTTTGCTACATGAATTCATCTATTAGACATTCTCCAGTAGTCCACATTGACGGGCTCCGAATGAGATTTTCAATGATATCTTACGAGCCCCATAACTCTTCCCGGATTAAAAGTTATGACAGTCTGAATGGGACATGCTCTTTTAAGCCCATTAGGCTTTACGCATGGATATCTGACGTTTAGTCTACTCCATGAGTTCATCAGTTAGACATTCTACAGTAGTCCATGTCCACATGCTCTGTATGTGATTTCCAACGGTATCTTATAGGCCCAGTTAAAACTCCAATTTCCGGGATGAAAAGTTATGGCCGTCTGAATGGGACCATGGTCATTTAATCCCTTTGGGCTTTACGCATGGAGTTTTGACCTTCAGCTCGGACCATGAATTCATGCGCCAGGCATTCTACATTAGTCCACATCAATGGAACTTTTGACGGGCTCTGAATGAGCATTCAACGGTATATTATAGGCCCCGTAACTCTTCTTGGATGAAAAGTTATGGTCGTCTGAATGGGGCATGCTCATTTAAGTCCTTTGGGCTTTACGCAAGGAGTTCTAACGTTCAGCCCGTTCCATGAATTCATCTGCTAGATATTCCACATTAGTCCACATCGATGGACTTCTAACAGGCTCCAAATAAGCTTTCCAATGGTATCTTACAAGCCCCGTAACTCTTCCCGGATGAAAAGTTATGGCCGGGTCTGAATAAGGCATCTCGTATTTAAGCCCTTTTAGCTTTATACGCGGAGTTCCGCGTTCCGGCCCCAAAAGGCTCCATGAATTCATCTGTTAGACATTCTACATTAGTCAACATCGATGGACTTTCGACGGGCTCTAAATGAGCTTTCCAATGGTATCTTACAGGCCCCGTAACAATTCCCGGATGAAAAGTTAAGGCCTTCTGAATGGGCATGCTCATTTAAGCCCTTTGGGCTTTACGCACAGAGTTCTTACTTTCAGCCACTCCATTAATTCATCCGTCAGACATTCTACATTAGTCCACGTCGATGGGATCTCAATGAGATTTCCAATGGTATCTTACAAGCCCTGTAACTCCTTCCCAGATGAAAAAATATGGCTGTCTGAATGGGACATGCTAATTTAATCCCTTTGGGCTTTACGCACGGAGTTTTGACGTTCAACCTACTCCATGAATTCATCTGGTAGATGTTGTGCGTTAGTCCATGGTTCATGGACTTCGGACGCTTCCCAGGTGAGATTTCCACGGTATCTTCATGGTGGCCTCGTGGAACTATTCGCAGATGAAAAGTTATGGCCGTCAGAATAAGGCATGCTCATTTAAGCCCATTGGGCTTTACACATGAATTTTTGACGTTCAGGTCACTCCATGAATTCATCTCATAGATATTCTACATTAGTCCACATAGACGGGCTTTGAATTAGATTTCCAACGGTATCTTACAAAGGCTTAAGTCTTTCGATGAAAGGTCAGCCTGGCCTCCAATGGGGTGATACTTTCAATTAAGCCATTTCGGCTTTATGAGAGGAGTTCTAACATTTAGCCCACTCCATGAATTCATCTGCCAAAGATTCCATGTTATTCCACATCAACGGATTTCTAACGGGCTCTGAATGGGGCATGCTCATTTAAGCATATTGGGCTTTAAGCATGGAGATCTGACATTTAGCCTGCTCCATGAATTCATCCATCAAACATTTTATGTTAGGCCATGTCGATGGGCTCTAAATGAGATTTCCAAAGGTATCTTACAGGCCCCGTAACTTATCCCGGATGAAAAGTTATGGTCGTCTGAATGAGACATGCTCATTAAAGTCTTTTGGGCTTTACGCACGAAGATCTGACATTCAACCCGCTCCATGACTTCATCCATCAAACATTTTATATTAGGCCACATCGATGGGCCTTGAATGAGATTTCCAACGGTATCTTACAAACTCCGTAACTCATCCCGGATGAAAAGTTATGGCCGTCTGAATAGGACATGCTCATTAAAGTCCTTCGGGCTTTACGCACGGAGTTCTGACATTCAGCCCGCTCCATGAATTCATTCGCCAAAAATTCTACATTAGTACACGTTGATAGACTTCTGACGGGCTCTGAATGAGCTTTTCATCGGTATCTTACAAGCCCCGACTCCCTTCTTGGATGAAAAGTTATGGCCGTCTGAATGCAGCATGCTCATTTAAGCCCTTTGGGCTTTATGCACAGAGTTCTGACGTTCAGGCCACCCCATGAATTCATTCGTTAGATATTTTATGTTAGTCCACATCAACGGGCTCGGAATGAGCTTTCCAACAGTATCTTATAGGCCCCGTAACTCTTCTCGGATGAAAAGTTATGGCCGCCCTCGAATAGGTGGCATGCTCATTTAAGCCCTTTTTGGCTTTATGCACGGAAGTTCGATGTTCAAGCCCTGCCCATCCTCGAATTCATCTATCAGACATTCTACATTAGTCCAGATCGACAGGCTCTGAGTGAGATTTCCAAAGGTATCTTACAGGCCCCGTAACTCTTCTCGGATGAAAAGTTATGACCGTCTGAATAGGACATGCTTATTTAAGCCCTTTGGGCTTTACCTATGGAATTCTGATGTTCAGCGTAATCCATGAATTCATCTGCAAGATAGTCAATGTCGATGGACTTCTGACGAGCTCTGAATGAGTTTTTCAACGGTATCTTATAGGCGCCGTAACACTTCCCGGAATGAAAAGTTATGGCCTTCTAATTGGGGCATGCTCATTTAAGCCTTTTGGGCTTTACGCATAGAGTTTTGACGTTCTGCCGACTCCATGATGAAAGAGCAGCATGCATGCATGAAGAATGGTGGAAATGGAGAAGAAAGCATGAAAGGATGGATTCGAAAAAACGGTTTTTAAACAAAGCATGGAAATGAGATTATACTTACTTCTTTGCTTTGGATTGATGAAGATTAGCATCAAAAAGATGAGACCTCCACACTTTAACACCACCTTGAGAGGATTAGAGAGTGGCAGTGGCTAGGGAGAGAGAGCTTTTAGTTTGTGTCTGAGTGAACAAGTGAATAATGAACTAAAATACAACCTTTTGCATTTATACATACTTGGGCAATTTTGCAATTATTTATTTTTCACTTCCAAGCCCAATAAAATCTTATTTTAAAAGGGACCCCACGAATTTATTATGCTACCCTTTGAATAATCAATATTATTCAAGGGCCCATGTAAACTAAACTAGTTTACATTAACAACCCATAAATTTACCCTTTTACCCTTTAACTATTAAAAGGTTATTTTCGTTCATCTCATTAATCTTAATGCTTTAAGATATAATAATTAAATATAATTAATTATTGCTTGACCATTTTAACCCTTAAAATGTCACAAACAATTTTCTATGTAACTATTACCATAGAAATCCCGTCATTACCCTCGAAAGGTGCTAGCCCTCTTCGGATAATCATTTCTCTCTCTCATTGTTCTCTAACTTCTCAAGGCTATTGGTGTGACCATGTAGGTCCACCGTGGATTAGTCGTGGAGCCGGTTACGAGATGAATCAGGAAGCACCCGTCGGAGGCCCAACGACTATGGTAAACATCCCGGCCCAATGTGCCATAGTCCCTAAACCACGATGAAGAAATACTTCGTCCGAACCCATTTCAGATCATACGTCTTTATGGAGGTAAAGTCCCTCCATTGAAATATCCTGATCAAGCACGGATTCATGGAATGTCAAAATCCTAAACTCGATCTTCTACCGAATCGTTGATCATTAAGTCCAGAACTCGTCACCACAAACTTCCTTTTGTATGACTAATAATAGAGTCTGGCCAGAGATTATGTTTTTCGACATTTATCAATGTTCGTCTAGGAACTTGAATCCGGATGGAGTCAACGGTATTCTCGATCCTATATTTCCGAGTCAATGGATCCCCTCTTGACCATCGTTCGTTTCCGCATATGAACAACGCATGCCCAAATAGGCTTTATTATACGAAACATGATTAGTCTCGTACTTATACACCGTATGAACCATACGCATCCGTATCGGATCCGACTACAATGTCTCATGTCAAAGGACTACATCGTGTACTAATATAACCAAACGATAAATCATTGACTACATGCTTTTCCAAGTGATTTGTCGTTATTCGGTCACGTTCAAAACAGTTCACCAACCGCTAATCCATACCAATGCCCTAGTGACATGACTATCATCATCATCCGTACTTATATCAACTCATGATATCTTTCGGAAGCATCCAATATGCCATCTGTGCAATATAGTAGCCCAAATTATATTGCTTCCGTAGGGAACCCTTTTCGATAATTTATTTACTGATTAAATGAATCATCTGGACAATTCATATACATTGTAAACCCCGCGTTATTATTCCGATGCCCTAAGGTATGAAATTTACCTTTCAAGTAATTTTTTTTTTTTTTTTTGAATGGAAGGGTAAAATGGTCAATTTACATGTATTTCGAGATATGGCCATTATAAAGTGTAAGGGGTGATGTCATTGAAGAGAAATGAGGGTAGAATGGTCATAAAGTTTATTGATATGGTTAAATGGCATAAACGGTAACCAAGGGTATAATGGTCTTTTCATACAAATTCATATGAAATAAGTATCCATAAAAGTGCACTAAGGGTAAGTTAGTCATTTACCTAATGGTATATTTCTTAATTGTTAAGTGTTTTAAAGAAGTCAAATGGCATTAAATGAGTGCTAATCTTTATGTTGTGGTGGAAATGACCAAAACGCCCTTATATGAAAAATTTATGCCAAATGACCCTTATATCTAACTTTTATTGACCAATCACATTAGGGCAACAAGGGAATAAATATTTACAAGGTTTAAAGAGAGAGTAGTCAGCCTTGTACACCCCAAACATATCATCTTCTTCATCTCTCAAATCCACCATAAAAGCCACTAATCCAAGCATTTTATTCTCAAATTTTCATAGGATTTCAAGTTGATTTTTCAAAGGAGATCACCATCCACACTTAAAGACCTTCAATTTCAGGGCTTAAGGTGAGTTTCAAAACCCTAAGTTTTCTGATCTTTTAGTTAAAGAGAAATTCATAAGTGGTTATGTGTGTAAGGTAGAAAGGGGGAACCTTTGGAGCTAAGGAGGAGTGTCCTTGTGCTTTGAATACTAAGGTAAGGAAAAAATCTCCCTTATGACTACAATTGATAACACCTAGGGTTTATGGAACTTACATTTATTTATGTTAATATGAGTGTGATGCTATGTTTTGGTTATGGATTGTTTAAATGGGTGTGTTGATTGGTGTATGTGTGCATATGGAGGATGATTATGCCAATTAAGAGATTTGTAGTTAGGGGGACGATGTTTTGGCACTTTTTTGGTTTTGTAAAAGGGAGGTTTTTATGGCCTTTTATACCTATAATGACATGGCAAATGATGTGAATGTGCAAATGAAGGTGACATGGTTAAAATGAATAGAATTCGGATTTGGCTTTTTAGGACTTATACTGTACATGCTTCACTGAATTGGTCATAACTGAAGTTATAGAAGTCCGATTGAGTTGATTCTTGAAGTGTTAAAAATTGGAGAAATATACCTAAAACTTTTATGTTTTTAGGCCAAAAATCAATTCAATTGGAAGATAAAGGGAAAAATTGCTTGAAAAGTGACAAACTATATGGCATCCACCTTCCTCATGGAAATTCCCATTTGTTTCTAATTCTAATAAACCCCTGAATAATCTTACTACTGAAATTACTTGTACTATATCAGAAATTTAATGAATTAAGTTAAGAAGTTTAGTAGGAGAATATAGTATGATTGAGCATGGGAGATGTTAGTCCATATGTTTGCATTCATAATGGTAATGCATATAGCTTATGTAGTTGTCTTATGAAAAATTGATGAAATGTTAAAGAATGAATTCCACGAGTATCTTGAGGTATAAACCAAGATCAGAGGAATGGAATTCTTATGGAAACCATGAGTCCTTTGAGGTGACGACCACGAACAAGGTAATGGTTCAAATGAATCCGATCGGATAACAAAGACTAATGAAACCATCAAGTATAAAGACAAAAGAAATAAGCATGCCATGTACATGAATATTTCATAAGTCATATATGTTCTATGTTATATTATGTATGGATATGTTATGACTTATGTTTATGAGAAAAGTCTAAAGTGTATGATATGTTTTATGAACTTGTTATGTCAAAGAATGAAGGTTATGTTTTGTAGGTAGGTAAAGTCCTAAGTAATATACTTGTATAATGAACCTTAATAGTTTATGAATGACCATAGTCCTTACTGAGTGATTAGCGCTCACCCCACGAAATGTTTTAAAATGTTTTGCAGGTAAGGATTAAGGCATGAAGCTGGGAGAGGATTCCGAGGGACGCTATGAGCATGAAGGGATGTTTTAATGATGACTATTGAATAGTTTTGCTAATATTTAGTGTAGTAATTATGTTCATATTTCATAATGTAGTAAATATGTTCATGTTCTATAATGGAGTAAATATGTTGTATTAATAAAGGAAATCAAATTACTAGTAAATTTTGTAAAAGGATATATGTTCTAGTAAGTATTACTATGGATTTCATAATTTACTCCAAGAAAGGAAACTATATTTCTTTTTTGACTTATACAATTGTAACGCCCCGCTTGAGGTACGTTGTTATTTTTTCCTCTTTCGCCCTTAATCGAGTTGGTTTTGTTATATTTGTTTGTTTGAGTGTTATGTTGAATGTTGCCCTAAAATTGGTTGAAAACAGAAGAATTTGATCTGGCCGTGCCTACGGGGCGGAAGAATCTTCGCCGCGGCGAAGAGAGGTTGAAGCCACGGGAAAGGCTTCTTTGGGCCAGGTTTCGCCGCGGCGGCGAAGTTTCTTCGCCCGCGGCGGGGCCAACCCGAATAAAATGTTGATTGAGTTTTAGATATTTTCTTCCCCCAAAGGGCTATTTGACCTTTATACCCCTAACTAGCAGGAAGGAGTTAATTGTAAGGATTTTCCATGGAGAATGTGTTGATATGGGGGTGAGATTGTAATGAATCAAAGGATATGGATGGAATTTCCAAAAAGAAGAGTAAGGGCAAAATGGGAATGAGTGTGTTTATATTTCATTAAAAGGAATTAAGAGTTAGCAAACCCTCCATTCTTCTTCTCCAAAAACGCAACCCTTCATTCTTCTCCTCTCAACTTCTCTTTTCTTTTGTTCAAGGAATTTCAAGGGTTTTTGAAGTGATTTGGGGTATAGAAAACAACCTAAGGCTTCCTAAGGTAAGGATTTCTCCTTAAGTTGTGTGATTTGTGGATTTTAGTTCATTTTGGTTTTTTGAGGGTTTTCATTCTTTTTGGTTATGAGTAGAGAGAATAGCCAAGAAAACCAAGTGGAAAAGAGGATTTGGTGAAGTCTCTCCATAACAAGTAAGTAAAACCCAACCCAAGTTGAGATTTATGAAATTTCTTGATTAGGGTTTTGATAGACTTGATGCATGTATGTGATATACATGTAATATAGCATGTATGAAGGATTAAATAGAGATTTCTATGCTTTGTGATTGTTTATACCTTGCAAATTTGAGAAATGGGTTGTTGGTTTGGCAAGGTAGTTGAGATGGAATTTAAGGGGTATTATGGAACCCTTTTTGGAAGTGTTTTTGTTTGACAGGTTATTATGGCTTTGTGAAGGGGTTTTCCCCATTTTGGATGGTTAGGAACAGTTTTAGATTCATGGCTATGATAGAGTTTTTATAGTGCACATGAGTTGTTTTGATGAAATGCCTAATAGAGGTTTGAGTGTGAGTAATGAACCTTAATTCTTGCAACATTGCATGTTGGCATTTCACAAGTGCATTAGTAGAGATGAATCATCCATGTGCATTGTTATATGCATTGACAAGTGACCTAAGAAAGAGTAGGAAACTTTGTGTTTAGAAATACCCTATGAGTAGAGAGGCTTAGTGGGTAAAATTACTCTAAGGGTAGAGAGCATTGAAAAAATGCTACAATAGAGGTGAATTAGAAGAATAGTATAGTTGGGATGATGCTTTGTGATCATCACCCGACCGTTATGGGAATCGGATTGATGCTTTGTGATCATCATCCGAATAGCCAGAGAAATGGGTCGGCGCTTTGTGATCGTCACCCGATGAGTAGTAGAAATGGGTAGATGCTTTGTGACCACTACCCGATTAATTAAGAGATATGTAGGTTGATGCTTTGTGATCATCATCCAACGCTAAGTAGAAGCGGGTTGATGCTTTGTGACCATCACCCGATAGTGACTAGAGACGGGTAAATGCTTGGTGATCGTTATCCCAAATTTCATGAGGAGCGGGTAGGTGCTAGGTGATCTCCACCCGATAGTTAGAAAGAACCGAGTTAGTGCTTTGTGATCCTCACTCGGTAGTCACTAAGAACGGGTTGGTTCTTGTGTGAATTCCACCCAATAGCCATAGAGAGTGAGATGGTGTGTGTGAACCGCCATCCGGCCGTACCTCTCCCGTAAGAATGAGGCCATGATGTTATTAGAAAGAAGCGAGAATCAAAAATAGCATAAGGAAAGAATTAAGAGTCACACACGGGGTGAGACGGGTTAGAGAGTTTTACTTCTTGAGCATCATTTGTGCTCACCGTTATTTTCCTTTGTGGATGCGAGGTTCTAGGTGATGATGCGGTTGGAGGGGCGTCGGCGCGCCCGGGAAGCAATAGCTACCTTGTTCCCCTATTTTTGTCTTTTTTGAAATGCACTTTTATAAACTTGTTAACCTTTGTGTATAAAAGACATGTGAATTGTAATGAAAAGAAACATTTTGGGCCCAATTCTCCATTGTTAATTGCATGCATTGTACTAGTTTTCAATAGATGTTACAACAATGAACTTATTATAGTTTAGAAATTGAATTAATAAATAAATATAAATAAATATGTTTATAAACTACAAGTTTATAAACTACAAGTTTATTCTTTAAATAGGATTTTAAAATAAACTTCTTTTCTAGGCGTGCGTTTTCTAGGTTCTCAATGGCCAATTGATACTTAGGAAATACCCGGCTAGGGAGGGGTTTTACATACATACTTTATTTTAAATGCATGACTGAATAAAGGAAGCAATTTATATATATGAATTGAAGAACTCTTTCTTTAATTATTTATGATATATACATACAAGACAAAATGCTCTGAAACCGACAACACGAATGGTTTCTAGGGCATACACTAATATACACTAACAAACTCCCACTTGCACTAAAGCCATTCGATGTTGTGTCTCATACCCATCTTCTCAAGATGATGGTCCAATTACTTTAGTGTCATCGCCTTAGTCAGTGGATTAGCTACATTTTCTGCTAAAGGAGTCTTCAGAATCATAAACTCTACAGCTCCAACGAATTCTCTCAAAATGTGATACTTACATTGAATGTGTTTGGATTTTTGGTGTGCCCTTGGTTCCTTTGCGTGCAATAGCTCCAAAATATTATCACGTTTAACATGCTTATTGGGTAAGCCATGTTTGGAACCACACCAAGTTCAATTACAAACTTTCGCATCAAACATCTTTCGTTGTTCGGAAGGCAAGAATGTATTCAGCTCGTAGCTGGAGTCAACGTGGTTTGGTTGAAACTTTTCAAACTTTTAACAAGGAAACTCAAAATTACATATAAAAATGTACCTTAGCGTAGACTTGCTATCATCAATATCATTTGAAATCCAAGACTGAGTATCCTTGAATGTTTAACTACGAACATCCATAACTTCGGGAACTAGATCCTTAGTTCTTCTCAAGTACTTAAGGATCGATTTTACAACCGACCAATGTTTCTCCTTGGGGTTTGGTGATATCACGCTCTAAACAACTGACATAAGCTATATCAGGTCTTGTACATAGCATTGCATACATTAAGGCCGCCTGGGCCATGGCGCATAGCACATTACGCATCCGCTGTAGCTCTTCATCGATCGTTGGACCCATCTCCTTAGAAAGATGAAGACCGTGAGTGAAAGGAAAAAGACCTCTTTTAGAGTTCTCCATGCTAAATCTTTTTAGCATTTTCTCTATGTACAATTTTTGGGATAATCCAATTACCTTTTTCGTTCTATCTCTATAGACACGAATGCCAATGACATAGGTCTTTTCTCCTAAGTCTTTCATCAAGAAGGTTTTGGACAACGAAACCTTAACCTCTGTCATCATGCCTATATCATTTCCCATCAAAAGTATGTCATCTACATATAATATGAGAAACGTGATGGCATGATTTTTAACCCATTTGTATACACAGGGCTCATCCGGATTCTTGACAAAACCAAACGATTTGATTATATTATCAAATCGAATGTTCCAGCTTCTTGAAGCTTGTTTCAATCCATAAATAGATCGATGCAATTTGCATACCTTATGTCTTTCAACAGAGGATACAAAACCTATCGGTTGTTCTATGTAGATGTTTTCCTCAATAAACCCATTGAGGAAAGCTATTTTGACATCCATCGGCCAAATGTCATAATCATGGTATGCTATGATGGCTAGCATTATACGGATGGATTTAATCATAGCTACAGGCAAGAAGGTTTCCTCATAATCCAACTCTTGTTTTTTAGTATAACCTTTCACCACCAATCGAGCTTTGAAGGTCTCTACCTCCCCATTCTTGCCAACTTTTCTCTTGTAGACCCATTTGCAACCTATAGGAACTATTCCCTCTGGTGGATCCACAATCGACGATACTTGATTGGCATGCACGATTCTATCTCGGAATCCATTGCTTCCCGACCATTTTCTGAATCTCTATCCATATTGCTTCTTCTTAGCTTCTAGGATCATCACCATGATCATCTACTCCCCACTAAGTAAGATTCAAAATTTTGCTCATGTAGGAACCCATATCTCTCTGGAGGTTTTGATATTCTAGAAGACTTTCGTATTGGAGCCATAGTATCTGATACTGAGGTTCGTTGAGTGGACGTTCCATCTTCAACAATCTCAGTTCTTGGCTTTTCGAACTCTTCCTTGAGTTCAATATTTCTTCCAACACCGCCTTCCTCCAAGAACTTGTTCTCGAGGAAGCGCGCATTTCTACTGATCCAAACTCTTTGATCACTTTGGAAGTAAAAGTAATATCCTAAACTATCTTTAGGATATCCAATGAAGCAAACCCTTCTCGGATTTAACATCCACTTATCGATTTAACTAATTTAACATAAGGTTTTCCCGGGCAACCCCTAAATCTTCATATAGTTTAGACTTGGATGTTTTCCATACCATATCTCATACGGTGTTTTCTGGATAGTTTTAGACGGGACCCTATTAAGGATGTGCACAGCGGTCTGGAGAGCGTACCCCTACAAAGACATTCGTAAGTATGTAAAACTCACCATCGATCGTACCATATCCAATAAGGTACGATTTCTCATTTCAGACACTCCATTAAGCTGGGGTGTATAAGGAGGAAGTCAATTGTGAGATGATCCCATTTTCTTTTAAAAACTCTTGAAACTACGGGACTCAGTATTCACCCCCACGATCGATCGTAGTATTTTAATACTCTTTCCAGCTTTGATTTTCTACTTCATTCTTGAATTCTTTGAATTTTTCAAAGGATTGATTTATTTGTATTTCATTAAATACAAATACCCATATCATGACATATCATGCAGCAAAGTAATGAAGTATTCAAATCCTCCCCTCAGGCTAAATCTTGAATGGTCCACACACATCTGTATGTATGAGTTCTAATAGTTCTTTAGCTCGCTCTCCTTTACTCTTAAAGGGAGACTTGGTCATCTTTCCTTGGAGACATGATTCACAGGTTGGATAGGGTTTAGAACCCAATGAGTTTAGGATCCCACTTTCTCCAAGCTATACTAATCTTCTCTCTCCTATATGACCCAATCTATGATGCCATAGAATTTTAGGATTTGATACTCATCGAGTTCTTTTTTTAGAAATGGTATTGATTGAAGCATAGTCATTCAATTCTAAGACATACAAACCATTTGTATTCACAGCTTTACCAACTAAAACATTTCCAAAGTTATTGAGCATTCATTTCCATTAAACAGTACATAATAACCTGCTTTACACAAAGCAGAAATAAAAATGATGTTTCTAGTGGCTTTTTCAAAGTACAATACTTTAAACAAATTCAAAACATGTCCTGAAGGTAGTCCTAGTGGGCAAGTCCCCATGGCCTCGGCTGCAACTCGTGCCACATTTGCCATCCTCAAAATGATCTCGCCCTTTGTCACCTCAGAACTATTACGAAGTACTGTGAGACATACAAACATGAGATGTTGCTGCTGAATCTAATATCCAGGAATGACTATTTGAATTAACACTTAATTCATATTCAATCATGAGACATTGGTTCATACTTGCTTTTCCTTTGCCTTTTTCCAGACTGTTCAACTGTTAAGGACAGTTCCTCTTCTAGTGTCCATCTTTTCCACAATGGAAATATTTTCCCTTTACATTGGCCTTTTAACGCTTTCTGCCGCGGCTTGAAGCTCTTATTCTTGGGTCCAACTTTTGGACCTCTCATAACTTTTTAGGCCTTTTATTGGTCTATTTGGTGGAGGCGACAAAGACATCCTCATGTCCTTTCCCTTTCACATTTTGCCTGTGAAATTCTTTAAGCTCGTTTAGCAATTCAGAGAGGTTTCTCTCAATCTTATTGAGATTGTAGTTAGTTATAAACGGTTTATAACTTGGAGGAAGGGATTGTAGAATCAAATTCACTTTGAGGCGGTCTGGCATGACCACCCCATATCCATCCAGTCGACCTAATCCATTGATCATCTTAAGAGTATGATCATCTGCAGGTACCCCTTCTCTCAACTTCATGCTAAAGAGGGATGCACATAACTCATACTCAACCACTCTTGGATTTTCATTTGTACAACTCTTGTAGAGCTATGAGGATATCATAAGCATTTGAAACCTCTTCATGCTTAGTTTGAAGTTCTCTATTCATGGAGGCTAGCATGTAATTTTTTAGTCCCTCCTACTATCCTCTCTCCACTTTTCAAGAGCATCAAGCTCGGCTTGTGGAGCATCCGGTCCAATATCAAGTGGAAGAGGTGCTTCCGGACATAGACAATTCTTTCCAAAATCTAGAACAATTCTAAGATTTCTTAGCCAATCTTTTTAGGTTGGGTCCGGTTAACATGTTATTATCCATTATCCTTAGGAGAACATTGTTGGCCATTTTTTCAATTATTTATCACAAAGATGAAGCGCAAAGAAAAGTAATTTTATTAGTGTCTTGTAATCTTTTAAACCTTTTAATGCATAATCAAATTAGCTCCCACTATTTTATTGAGGGTCCTACACTCCCTTAAATAGGATTGAAAATTTTCGTTGGATTAAATTTCTTAGTGGGGAATCAATTTCTTATCAAATTCAATTAACCTCCCATAATAGAATTCTTGGTTAATTAAGTCTAATAAGTAGGAAACTCTTTTCCTTTTATATCACTATATAAGGTTTGATTCATATTCCTTGTCCTAACCCGGATACCTCACATAATAGAATTCTTGGTACCCTAGGCTAGTTAAATCCGAACCATTGTGCTTTCTTAGGATGGCATTTTCATCATGTCCTCACATAATAGAAATCTTGGTCAAGATGAAAATATCCATCTAAGAACAAGATCAACTTAATTCTATGATATAAAGATTATATCCCTCACATAATAGAAATCTTGGGATATTAAAATTTATATCAAAGAATTTAGTTATCCCACAATGGGAGACTTGGATTTAATAATTTTAAATTAGGGAGATTTAGGTTTAACCTTAGTTAATTCATTTTTAGCATGCCATATTTAATTAACCATTCATACATATCACATATATGCATAAATTAAAGCATGTGTGCTGACCATTGGGCTTTTTGAAAATACATCCTATAGGCAAACTATTTATCCTAATACTATATCTTCGATTGGATCATCATCCAGATGCTCTTCGGTTCCCGTCTAGCCGGTTCCATTACATATTGGATCTTAGGCACGCATGCCCGATTAAAATAAATAAATAAAATTTAATTATTATATGCCATTTAATAAAAGAATATTACAAACACTTTTGAATATTTTTGAAAACTAAATGGCGCCCATGATCAACCCTCTAATCTAATATTCATTCATCACATAAATAAATATTAAACATTCATACCAAATATAATAAACAATTATTTAAAGGCATGAATATAAACAATTATTTAAAATATATATATATTCATTAATATATATAAATATAAATATATCTCATATATTAATAGATATTATATATATATATATTCATGTGGTAATTTAAACATAACTTTGGGGCATGCAACAATTACACATTTTATAGGAATCATTACACAAACACTTTTGTCATATTTCACCCAAAGATATATTATTTAACTATTAACATCATTTCAATACTTTTCACAAAAGTCATGCATTGTAACACCTCACTTGAAATATGTAGCCATTGTTTATGGTATGGCCTAAAGGATTACTGAATTTCCCCTAAATGAGTTTGTATATTGCTCATGTTGTTTGGTTGGCCTTTGGTTGAGTTGATGTTTTGGGTTTGATTGAGTGTGTATCATGGAATTGATCAAGACTTGGCAGATTTTGGAGTTACAGCCTTCGCCGGGGCGAGGAAGAAGATTCGCCGCGTCGACATTGGTTCTGTGTTGGCGGTGTCGGTTCTGGAATGTTTCGCCGGGCGGCAGGGAAGTTCTTCCGCCGCGGCGACGGGGACGAGAAAAGTTTCTTGAGTTTTCTAGAGAATTCTTCATAGGGAGGGTAAAAATGACCATTCTACCTAATTTGCTTGATAAAAAGTGGGGGAGTAAAATGTAAGGGAAATTTCATGGAGAATAGTGTAAATTGGGGGTGAGTTTGTAAAGAATTAAAGGATAAAGGTGGAATTTTCAAGAAAGAGTAAGGGCAAAATGGGAAAGAGTGTATATTGTATAAGCTAATAAGGGTTGAGTTCTCTAAACCCATTCATTGCACCCATTTCCACCGCCTCTTCATCTCCCATTTTCTCTCAATTCCTCACTCAATCTTCCAAGGGATTTTTGAGAGTTTTAAGTTGGAATTTGACAAAGAAGTGATCCTAAGCAAGAAGAGGTAAGAATCCATACTTTAGAGATGAGTTTTATTCTTGTAAGGGTTAAGTTCTTACTAAGTTTATGCTTAGGAAATAAGGGAAAGCTATGGTCCAACAAGAGTAGAGAGCTTTAGTGGAGACTACTCAAGTATGAGGTAAGTAAATCCTACCAACTTGAGTTTTGATAAGTTTTTGAGTAGAGATTTAGAGATTGAGTAGAGATGTATGCTTGTATAAGTATGTTGTGTTGTTGAGAATTGAGTTGAGATGAATATGTATTATGAGAAGTGTTTTTGATATGTGATGAGAAATGGAATTTGAGATGAAGTTTGAGAGATGTTGTGTAAACCTTTTTGGAAGTGCTTTTCTTAACAGGGATTATGGTTATATGAGGGAGTTTTCTCCCATTTTGGATGGCTAGAGAATGAAGTATAGTAGTAATTTTAGTAGAGTGTTTTTATGCACATGAGTTGCTTGATGAAATGCCTAGGTGAAATCTGCCCTGTCACTGCCGTGACTTTCTAAGTGATTTTTGGGCATTTTAAGGATTGAACTGGGCTGAGACCAAAACATCAAAGTTGTAGCCCTGTCTCTAAGATTTAAAACGAGACCAAAACCGTAGCAATCTAATGTGTATAATGCAAGTTATGCCCTTTTTAGTGTGACCTGTGCAGAATGACGATTTTAGAGCAATATTGCATTTGGCATTTCATAAGTGCATTAATAAGTATGAACCATCCATGTGCATTAATTGTGCATTGAGAAGTAGTTTGTGAAGAATAGAGAATGTTGAGTATGAGCTACCTTATGAGTACTAGCTTAAGAGTAGAGAATTTTGAGTATAAGCTATACTATGAGTAATAGTTTGAGTGAGAAAGAGTAAAGGATGTTGAGAATAGCAACTCTTAAGAGTAAAGAGAAAGAGAGATTGAGCACTAGCGAATAAGAGAGAGAAAAGTGCTAAAGAAGAGAATATAGTAAGTTATGCGATGGGGAACCTGTGAGTGACGAGTAGAGTCACGAGTGGGTGCTTTGTGATCCCGAGCCGTGCCTCCGGTCAGATGAGGCCGTGACCGTCACGCAGAGTGGACCATGAGGTTCGAGCCGTGCCTCCGGTAAGATGGGGCCGTGACATTCAGAGAGAGAGAGAATACACTCACATGGCCAAAGGTTCTGAATCCATGCATAACTAAATCCGATCGGTAGAAATGAGGCCGTGACCGCCACCGCCAGAGTGACCAAGGTCATCACCATACCTAATCGATCCGTAGAGATGAGGCAGCCTCCGCCGTAGAGTGTAGCGCCAGGCCGTGCCTACAGTCGGATGAGGTCGTGACATTCCAATGAGTAAGAATGAGAAAGAAAAGAAATAGAAAGAATAAAGATGAGAAAAGCTAAGAGTTAAGCTATATTATGAGTACTAGCTTGAGAAAGAGATTAGCAAACATGAGAAAGAATAAGAGAGAGATAAGAGCATAGAGTAGGTTATGCGATGGGAAACCCGTGAGTAATGGGTAGAGTATTCCCGCATGTACGCTGCATTGAGAAAGCGGCATGAGTATGAAAGAAAGAAGTGGTGGTAGAGGTGAGAGTGCATGCGGATGAGGGGCTATACCCAGAAATCCGAGAGAGAGATTATACACTCACATGGCCAAGGGTTCTGAATCCATGCATAACCAAGTCCGATCGGCTAGGATGAGGAAAAGTTATGTAGAGCAGGAGTGAGTCTTGGCTGTGCCTCCGGTAAGATGAGGCCATGATTACTAAAGAGAGTTAACAAAAAAGAGTTATGAGAAAGAGAAACAGAAATGAGAATGAGATAATAGAAAGAATTAAAGAATGAGAAAGCTTGAGAAGAATGAGATAGAAAGAGAGAGAATAAGAGGAAGAATGAGAGAGTTTGAGTTAGCAAGAATAGAAAGTAAAAGAAAGAAACATGCAATTCTTTTGCATTAATTGCATGTACCTCTCATACATGCATGTACCATGAGTTCTTCCATGGTTAGCGAGAGTATAATGAGAATAAGAGAGAACCATGATTGCCCTTCATGGTCGGTAAGAATAAGAGAAGGAGAAAAGAGAATAAGAACAGAGAGAAAGAAAGAATAAAAAAGAAGCGGAAACGAGTTAAAGGAGAATAAGAGTATTAGAAAGAAAGAGAGGATCAGTGAGAATTAGAAAGAGAAGAACGGTAGAGTAAGGAAAGAACCAAAGAGTGAGTTGCGGGGACAGGTAGTAGAGGTTTTACTTACTGAGCATTGTTGTGCTCACCCCGTTGTTCTTCTCTGTTTTGCAGGAAATAAGAGCAGCGGTCGGATGGACGTCAAAGAGCAAAGAGTTTTGGCACCACTGTCCACCAGCTATGATTTTTTGTATTCATTAGAAAGTTTTTAAATACATAGTCTTTTGTATTTTTAAAGAATTATATTTTATGAGTAAAGAAAAATTTGAGCCTCCTATTTTCCAAACGCTATGTATATCTATATTTTACATAGTATGTATTATAAGAATAGTACTAAGAGGAGGTGTTACATGCATGGCATAGATAAATGGGTTTTATTACTCCAAGAGTAATCATTCTATGACACAAGTTACTTTTAACTAAAGTAATATTTTTTATGACACATTTATCTTCTTAAAGACAATCATATCATCTTGCATCATCAATTTTTGAAACCATTCAAATAAACAAATTATTACATTTCAAAAATATAATAATTTATGCCATGCAATGATGCATTATTAGATTATTTAATCAAATTAAACATCATACATTAAAATTACCACCATCATATATACATAATATCACAATTCATCATATGAATTAATAATCCATAACTTTATGCTAACATCAAATTCCACCACTAAACACTTGCAACATTTGCATACACTTCATGCAAAAATATACTTTAATCAAATTAAAGGATAACACATTTAGCATGTCAAAGCATAAATCATTTAATGAAAGTAATGGAAATGAACATGCATGAACATTTTTCCAAATAAATCATCATGCAACAACCATCATCCAAGCATACATTTTGACCCTTTATGGAACAACTTCCAAAACACATTACAAACTCATTTGAATAAAACAAGAATCAAATGAACAAAAAACATGCATGGCCGAATCTAGCAAGAAAAAATCTATGCACTTATCAAGGCATTCATGAACACTTTTGTCATCATAAAATATATATATAAAATGATTCTTGCATGCTTCAAATTAAAAATTAAAAACATCCTTATACATTTTATGTCATGGCCGAATCTCATTCCAAGGAAAAAACAATAAACATTTCATTATCTTATTACTAGGCAAAAACAAGAACATGCATGTCACTTTCATACATGATTAACACAAGAACACTTGGAAAATGTCATTTTTGCTTATAAATTCAACATGCAAGGAGCTTTTAGCTCTGATACCATTTGAAAGAACAGCATGCATGCATGAAGAGTGGTGGAAATGGAGAAGAAAGCATGAAAGGATGGATTCACAAAAACGGTTTTTAAACAAAGCATGGAAATGAGATTATACCTACTCCTTTGCTTTGGATTGATGAAGATTAGCCTAAAAAAGATGAGACCTCCACACTTTAACACCATCTTGAGAGGATTAGAGAGTGGCCGTGGCTAGGGAGAGAGAGCTTTTAGTTTGTGTTTGAGTGAACAAGTGAATAATGAACTAAAATGCAACATTTTGCATTTATACATACTTGGGCAATTTTGCAATTATTTATTTTTCACTTCCAAGCCCAATAAAATCTTATTTTAAAAGGGAACCCACGAATTTATTATGCTACCCTTTGAATAATCAATATTATTCAAGGGCCCATGTAAACTAAACTAGTTTACATTAACAACCCATAAATTTACCCTTTTACCCTTTAACTATTAAAAGGTTATTTTCGTTCATCTCATTAATCTTAACGCTTTAAGATATAATCATTAAATATAATTAATTATTGCTTGACCATTTTAACCCTTAAAATGTCACAAACAATTTTCTATGTAACTATTACCATAGAAATCCCGTCATTACCCTCGGAAAGTGCTAGCCCTCTTCGGATAATCATTTCTCTTTCTCATCATTCTCTAACTTCTCAAGGCTATTGGTGTGACCATGTAGGTCCACCGCGGATTAGCCATGAGCCAGTTCTGGATGAATCCGAAAACCTGTTCGGAGGCCCAACGACTATGGTAAACATCTAGCAATGTGCCATAGTCCCTAAACCACGATGAAGAAATACTTCATCGAACCCATTTCAGATCATACGTACCATGCAGGTAAAGTCCCTCCATTGAAATATCGATCAAGCGGATTCATGGAGCGTCAAAATCCTAAACTCAATCTTCACGAATCGTTGATCAATCACATGCGGAACTCGTCATCACAAACTTCCTTTTGTATGACTAATAATAGACTCTGGCGAGAGATTCTATTTTTTGATATTTATCAACATTCGTCTAGGAACTCGAATCCAGATAGAGTCAACGGTACTCCCGATCCTATATTTCCGAGTCAATGGATCCCCTCTTGACCATCGTTCGTTTCCGCATATGAACAACGCATGACCAAATAGGCTTTATTATACGAAACATGATTAGTCTCATACTTATACACCGTATGAACCATACGCATTTGTATCGGATCCGACTACAATGTCTCAGGTCAAAGGACTACATCTTGCACTGATATAACCAAACGATAAATCATTGACTACATGCTTTTCCAAATGATTTGTCGTTATTCAGTCACGTTTGAAAAATAGTTCACCAACCGCTAATCCATACCAATGCCCCAGTGACATGACTATCATCATCATCCATACTTATACCAACTCATGATATCTTTCGGAAGCATTCGATATGCCTACTGTGCAATATAGTTGCCCAAATTATATTGCTTCCATAAGGAACCCTTTTCGATAATTCATTTACGATTAAATGAATCATCTGGACAATTCATATACATACTTTATTTTAAATGCATGACTGAATAAAGGAAGCAATTTATATATATGAATTGAAGAACTCTTTCTTTAATTATTTATGATATATACATACAAGACAAAATGCACTGAAACCGACAACACGAATGGTTTCTAGGGCATACACTAATATACACTAACACATGAATTTATCTGTTAGACATTCTACATTAGTCCACATCGGCAGGCTCTGAGTGAGATTCCCAACAGTATCTTACAGGCCCAGTAACTCTTCCCAGATGAAAAGTTATGGCCGTCTGAATAAGACATGCTCATTTAAGCGCTTTCGGCTTTACGCACGGAGTTCTGATGTTTAGCCCACTCAATAAATTCATCCGACAGATGTCCTACATTAGTACATATCATAGGAATTTTGACGGGCTTTGAATGAGCTTTCCAACGGTACCTTACAGGCCTTGTAACTCTTCCCAGATGAAAAGTTATGGCGGTCTGAATGGGACATGCTCATTTAAGCCCTTTAGGCTTTACACATGGAGTTCTGACGTTCAACTCACTTTATGAATTCATCCGTATGACATTCTATATTAGCCCACGTCGACGGGCTCTGAACAAGATTTGCAACGATATCTTACAAGCCCTGTAACTCTTCCTAGATGAAAAGTTATGGCCGTCTGAATGGGACATGCTCATTTAAGCCTTTTGGGATTTACGCCAGAGTTCTGACATTCAGCCCACTTCATGAATTAGTCCACCAGATGTTGGACGTCAGTCCACATTGATGGACTTCTGATGGGCTTTGAATTAGCCTTCCAATGGTATCTTAAAGGCCCCGTAACTCTTCCCGAATGAAAAGTTATGGCCGTCTTAATGAGGCATGCTCATTTAAGCCCTCAAGGCTTTACACGCGGAGTTCAGATGTTCAGTCTGCTCCATGGGGGAAATTATCTAATACATATTTTACATTAGTACACATCGACGAGCTCTGAATGAGATTTTCAATAGTATCTCTAAATGAGATTTCCAACGGTATCATACAGGCCCCGTAACTGTTCTTGGATGAAAAGTTATGGCCGTCTAAATGGGACATGCTCATTTAAGCCCTTTGGGCTTCATGCACAGAGTTCGGACGTTCAGCCCACTCCATGAATTCATCCGCCAGACATTCTACATTAGTCCACATTGCATAATTCTAACGGGCTTTGAATGAGCATTCCAACGATATCTTACAAGCCTCGTAACTATTGCCGGATGAAAATTTAAGGCCGTCTGAATGGGGCATGCTCATTTATGCCTTTTGACCTTTACACATGGAATTCAGACGTTCAGCCCAATCCATGAATACATCCGCTAGACATTCTACATTAGTACACATCAAAAGGCTTCTGACGGGCTCTGAATGAGCTTTCTAACGGTATCTTACAAGCCCTGTAACTCTTCCTAGATGAAAAGTTATAGCCATCCGAATAGGGCATGCTCATTTAAGCCCTTTGGGCTTTACGCATAGAGTTCTGACTTTCAGCCCACTCCATGAATTTATCTGCTAGACATTCTACTCTAGTCCATGTTGATGGACTTCTGATGGACTCTGAATGAGCTTTCCAACGGTATCTTACAGGCTCCATAACTCTTTCCGGATGAAAAGTTATGGCCGTCTAAATAGGGCATGCTCATTTAAGCCCTTTTGGATTTATGCACGGAGTTCTGACGCTCAGCGCGCTCTATGAATTCATCTATCAGACATTGTATATTAGTCCAGATCGATGGGCTCTAAATGAGATTTCCAACTGTATCTTACAGGCCCTGTAACTCTTCCCAGATGAAAAGTTATAGCCGTCTGAATGGGACATACTTATTTAAGCCCTTTTGGCTTTACCTATGGAGTTTTGACGTTAAGCGCACTCCATGAATTCACTTGTAAGACATTCTACGTTAGTCAATTTTGATGGACTTCTGACGTGCTCTGAATGAGCTTTCCAACGGTATCTTATAGGCCCCGTCACTCTTCCCGGATAAAAAGTTATGGCTATCTGAATGGGATATGCTCATTTAAGCCCATTGGGTTTTACACAAGAACTTCTAACGTTCAGTCCGCTCCATGAATTCATTCGCGAGATGTTCTATGTTAGTCCATGTTGATAGACTTCTGACGGGCTTTGAATGAGGTTTCCACAGTTTCTTACAGACCTCGCAACTCTTCCCGGATCAAAAGTTATGGCCGTCTGAATGGGGCATGCTCATTTAAGCCTTTTTCGCTTTACACATGGTGTTCTGATGTTTAGCCCACCCCATGAATTCATCCATCAGACATTCTACATAAATCCACGTCGAGAACTCTATATGAGATTTCCAACAGTATCTTACAGGCCCCATAACTCTTCTCGGATAAAACGTTATGGCCGTCTGAATGGGACATGCTCATTTAAGCCCTTTGGGCTTTACGTACGGACTTCTGACGTTATGCCCGCTCTATGAATTCATCTGCCAAATGTTCTACATTAGTCCATGTCTATGGACTTCAGATGAGCTCTGAATGAGGTTTCCAATGGTATCTTACAGGCCCTATAAGTCTTCCCGGATCAAAAGTTATGGTCGTCTAAATGGGGCACACTCATTTAAGCCTTTTGGGCTTTACGCACGGACTTCCAACGTTTAGCCCGCTTCATGAATTCATCCTCTATTGGGTTCATGCATTTTGGACATGGAAATGGAGAGAAAATGATGATCAAGATGATGGATGCAAGGTAGAACACAAACATAACACATAAGCCCAAAAAATTTCAAGGTAAGGATGGAATATTACCTACTCCTTTGCTTTTCAACACTTGAATCTTCTTTCTTGGAATCTTACTTCTTCAAGTGAAGTTGAAGAACCTCAAAATGTGATACACACAAGTCAAGGAAGAGAGAACCATGAGAGTGAGAGAAAATGAGAGAGTGATTTTGCTTTAATTGATTCAATTCAATTAAAATGGCATAAAACTTAATTTATATACCATAGGCACAAAGTGTAATTTTAAATTGTTTTGGGAAGGCCTCAAACAATTTAAAATTAACTTGAGAATAAACATTTATGTCAAGTCCTTGGTTTTATGGTTAATTCATAATTAGACCAAATTTTAATTCCATTAAATATTCTAACCCTTTAGAATAAAACCAATGCACTTTTGCTCCCATCATTGAATCCAATTCAATAATAATATTTAATAAATCCTTATTACCCTTGGTTAGTGCTAGCTATTCATGGATAATCATTTCTCACTAGTATATTAATTCGGATGCAACCATTTACGTCCGAACATCATTAACCTGATTAATGATATGTATTACTCTCTCTCCTTGAGCTTGGTTTTATGTGTGACCATTTTGGTTCACTTTATGATCTACCGTGGGCCCTGATATCAGATTTTGATATGCTTCGTTATAATTCTTTATAATCGAAACTCTCACTGATTATGGTAGACATCTAGCAATGTTCTATAACCCCTAAACCACAATGAAGTGTAGACTCTAATGAACCTATTCTGATCGTACGTACCGTGTAGTCAAATCCCTCTGTTATCTAATCCCGATTAAGAATGGTTTATGGTATGTCAAAACCTTTAACTTAATCTTTAATCGAATTGTCAATCGATACAATGGAACTCGTCAACATGAAACTACTTTTCATCTGACATTCATTGTACTCTGGCCAAAGATTTCCCTTTTCCAATGTTTATTGACATTCATCTGGGAACTCGAGATTGGACTATTTTGAGTTAATGGATCCCATCTTGACCATCACTTGTCCTCCCACATGAATAACATATGACCAAACTGGCTTATTACACAAGACATGACTAGTCTCGTGCTTATACACCATATGAACCGTATGCATCCTATGTTGAATCCAACCGTGATGTCTCATGTCTAAGGATCAATGGTACACTATCACGATCCTACGATGCATCATTGACCATATCCATGTGATTCATCGTAATCGGTCATATTCGAAAAAAAGTTCACTAACCGTTTATCCATGCTAATGCCTTAGTGACATACCTCTTATAATCACCCACACTAATACCATCACATGATATTCAATGGAGACATTCAGCATGCCTACTATGCAATGTTATTGCCCAATTAACATTATTTGTGTAGGGAATCCTTTGATGATTTGATCTTCTGAAGATCCATGTCATCTGGACATTTCACATGCAATATCAAATATAATATAATATTAATGAAGCAGAAAATCAACATGTGAAATAAGAACACTTTCTTTTATTCATAATACATTTACAAGATATGATGTTGTGAAACCGACAACACGATTGCTTCCCAGGGCATACACTAACATCCACCAGATGCTCTACGTTAGTCCACGACAATAGACTTCTGACGGGCTCTTAATGAGGTTTCCAACGGTATCTTATAGGCTCCATAACTCTTCCCGAATCAAAAGTTATGGCTGTCTGAATGGGGCATGCTTATTTAAGCCCTTTGGGCTTTAAGCAAAGAGTTCTAACATTCAGCCAGCTCCATGAATTCATCCATTAGACATTCTACATGAGTCCACGTTGACGGGCTCTGAATGATTTTTCCAGCGGTATCTTACAGGCCCTGTAACTCTTCCTGGATGAAACGTTATGGCTGTCTCAATGGGACATGCTCATGTAAGCCCTTTGGGCTTTACGCACGAACTTCTGACGTTTAGCCCACACCATGAATTCATTAGCCAGACATTCTACATTAGCTTACATCGATAGACTTCTGATGGGCTCTGAATGAGGTTTCCAACGGTATCATATAGGCCC
Organism: Pistacia integerrima; assembly: GCA_026225825.1. NCBI lineage: Eukaryota > Viridiplantae > Streptophyta > Magnoliopsida > Sapindales > Anacardiaceae > Pistacia > Pistacia integerrima. Next base: position 6,402,291 of record CM047739.1, on the reverse strand, counting down.
TGTAACTCTTTCGGATCAAAAGTTATGGCTGTCATAATGGGGCAAGCTAATTTAAGCCCTTTGGGCTTTACGCACGGAGTTCTGACATTCAACCTACTCCATAAATTCATCCATAAGACATTCTACATTAGTCCACGTCGACGGGCTCTGAATGAGATTTCCAAGAGTATCTTCCAAGCCCCGCAACTCTTCCCGGATGAAAAGTTATGACCATCTGAATGGGACATGCTCATTTAAGGCATTTGGGCTTTATGCATGAACTTCTGACATTCAGCCCGCTCCATCAATTCATCAGTCAGATGTTCTATGTTAGTCCACATTTATGGACTTTTGACGAGCTCTGAATGAGATTTCCAACAGTATTTTATAAGCCTTGTAACTCTTCTTGGATGAGAAGTTATGGTTGTCTGAATAGGACATGCTCATTTAAGCCCCTTGGGTTTACGCATGGAGTTCTGACATTCAGCCCGCACCATGAATAAGCTTTCCAACGGTATCTTACAAGCCCCGTAACTCTGATGTTTAGCCTGCTTTATGAATTCATCCACCAGACGTTCTACCTGAAAGATTCAGCATGCATGAAGAGTGGTGGAGATGGAGAATGAAAGCATGAAAGCATGGATTAAAAAAAACGGTTTACATGCAAAGCTTGGATATGAGATTATACCTACTCCTTTGCTTTGGATTGATGAAGATTAGCTTCAAAAAGATGAAACCTCCACACTTTAACACCACCTTGAGAGGATTAGAGAGTGGCCGTGGCTAGGGAGAGAGGCTTTTAGTTTGTGTTTGAGTGAACAAGTGAATAATGAAAAAAAATGCAACCTTTTGCACTTATATATACTTGGGCTATTTTGCAATTATTTATTTTTCACTTCCAAGCCCAATAAAATCTTATTTTATAAAGGGACCCCACGAATTTAATATGTTACCCTTTGAATAATCAATATTATTCAAGGGCCCATGTAAACTAAACTAGTTTACATTAACAACCCATAAATTTACCCTTTTTACCCTTTAACTATTAAAAGGTTATTTTTTGTTCATCTCATTAATCTTAACACTTTGAATATAATAATTAAATATAATTAATTATTGCTTGACCATTTTAACCCTTAAAATGTCACAAATTGTTTTCTATGTAACTATTACTATTGAAATCCCGTTATTACCCTCGGAAGGTGCTAGCCCTCTTCGAATAATCATTTCTCTCTCTCATCATTCTCTAACTTCTCAAGGCTATTGGTGTGACCATGTAGGTCTACCGTGGATTAGCCGTGAGCCGGTTCTGGATGAATTCGAAAACCCGTCCGGAGGCCCAACGACTATGGTAAACATCTAGCAATGTGCCATAGTCTCTAAACCACGATGAAGAAATACTTCATCGAACCCATTTCAGATCATACGTACCATACAGGTAAAGTCCTTCCATTGAGATATCCTAATCGAGTATGGATTCATGGAGCATCAAAATCCTAAACTCGATCTTCTACCGAATGGCGTCGATCAATATGTTCGAACTCGTCATCACAAACTTTCTTTTTGTATGACTAATAATAGACTACGGCAGATTCAGGGGGTTTTTGACATTTATCGATGTTCGTCTAGGAACTTCGAATCGGATGGGAGTGGTGTACTCCGATCCTATATTTTTAGTCAATGGATCCCCTCTAGACCATCGTTCGTTTCCGCATATGAACAACGCATGACCAAATAGGCTTTATTGTACGAAACATGATTAGTCTCGTACTTATACACCATATGAACCATACGCATCCATATCGGATCCGACTACAATGTCTCGAGGTCAAAAGGACTACATCGTGCCTTTGATATAACCAAGCGATAAATCATTGACTACATGCTTTTTCCAAGTGATTTGTCGTTATTCGTTCCACATTCGAAAAACAGTTCACCAACCGTTAATCCCATACCAATGCCCGGTGACATGACTTATCATCGTCATCCGTTACTTATATCAACTCATGATATCTTTGGAAGCATCCGGTATGCCCTGCATACAATATAGTTGCCCAAATTTATATTGCTTCCGTAGGGGAACCCTTTTCGATAATTCATTTACCTATTAAATGAATCATCTGGACAATTCATATACATACTTTATTTTAAATGCATGACTGAATAAAGAAAGCAATTTACATATATGAATTGAAGAACTCTTTCTTCTACCATTTATGATATATATAGATACAAGACAAAATGCTCTGAAACCGACAACACGAATGGTTTCTAGGGCATACACTAATATACACTAACACTACCTTAGTCCAAGTCAACTAGAGTCTGACGAACCCTAAATGAGCTTTCCAACAGTATCGTACAGGCCCCGTAACTCTTCCCAGATTAAAAGTTATGGCCGTCTGAATGGGGCATGCTCATTTTAGCCTTTTGGGCTTTGCGCATGAAGTTTTGACGTTCAGTCCACTTGATGAATTCATCCGTTAGACATTCTACATTAGTCCACATTGACAGGCTCTAAATGAGATTTCCAATGGTATCTTACAGGCCCCGTAACTCCTCCCGAATGAAAAGTTATGACTGTCTGAATAGGACATGCTCATTTAAGCGCTTTGGGCTTTACGCACGGAGTTCTGACATTTAGCCCGCTCCATGAACTCATCTGCCAGACGTTCTACGTTAGTCTACATCGATGGACTTCTGACGGGCTCTGAATGAGATTTCTAATGGTATCTTATAGGCCCCGAAACTCTTATTGGATGAAAAGTTATGGCTGTCTGAATCGAGCATGCAAGCCCTTTGGGCTTTACGTACGGAGTTATAATGTTTAGCCTGCTCCATAAATTCACCCGTCAGACATTCAACATTACTGAACATCAATGGGCTCTAAATGAGATTTCCAAAGGTATATTACAGGCCCCATAAATCTTTCCGAATGAAAAGTTATGGGTCTGAATGGGACTTGCTCATTTAAGCCCTTTGGGCTTTACGCAAAGAGTTTTGACGTTCAGCCCGCTCAATGAATTCATCTACCAGATGCTCTACATTAGTCCATGTCAATGGGCTTCTGACGACCTCTGAATGAGCTTTCCAACGGTAACTTACAAGCCTTGTAACTCTTTTCGGATGAAAAGTTATGGCCGTTTGAATGGGGCATGCTTATTTAAGCCCTTTGGGCTTTACGTACAGAGTACTAATATTCAGCCCGCTCAATGAATTCATCCACCAGACATTCTACATTAGTTTACATGGATGGTCTTCTGACAGGCTCTAAATGAGCTTTCCAAAGGTATCTTATAGGGCACGTAACTCTTCCCGAATGAAAAGCTATGGCTGTCTGAATAGGGCATGCTCATTTAGGCCCTTTGGGCTTTATGCACGGAGTTTTGTCATTCAGCCCGCTCCATAAATTCATCTGCCAGACATTCTACATTAGTCCACATTGGTAAAGTTCTGACAAGCTTTGAATGAGCTTTCCAATGGTATCTTATAGGCCCTGTAACTCTTCCCGGATGAAAAGTTATGGTCGTTTGAATGGGGCTTGCTCATTTAAGCCTTATAGGCTTTACGCAAAGAGTTCTTACGTTCAGCCCGCTTCATGAATTCATCTGTCAGACATTCTACGTTAGTCTAGGTTGCAGGCTTTGAATGATATTTCTAACAGTATCTCAGAGGCCCCGTAACTCTTCCCAGATGAAAAGTTATGGCCGTCTGAATAGGACATGCCCGTTTGAGCCCTTTAGGCTTTACACCCGCAGTACTGACATTCAGCTTGCTCCATGAATTCATCTGCTAGATGTTCTATGTTACTTCATGTCAATGGAATTCTGATGGTCTCTGAATGAGGATTCAAATGGTATCTTACAAGCCCCATAACTCTTTCCGGATGAAAAGTTATGACCGTCTGAATGGGACATGCTCATTTAAACCCTTTAGGCTTCATGCATGGAGTTCTAACATTTAGCCTGCTCCATGAATTCCTCTGCCAAACATTCAACATTAGTCCACATTGACTTCCTTTGTCGGGCTTTGAATGAGCATTCCAACGGTATCTTACAGGCCCCGTAACTCTTCCCGGATGAAAAGTTATGGCCGGCTGAATGAGGCATGCTCATTTAAGCCCTTTGGGCTTTATGCATGGAGTTATGATGTTATGCATGCTCCATGAATTCATCTAACAGACATTCTTCATTAGTCCACGTCTAAGGGATTTGAATGAGATTTCCAACGGTATCTTACAGGACCCGTAACTCTTCCCGGTTGAAAAGTTATGGCCGTCTGAATAGGACATGCTCATTTAAGCCCTTTGGGCTTTACGCATGGAGTTTTGACATTCTGCCCACTCCATGAATTCATCTGCCAGATGTTCTACATTAGTCTATATCGATGGACTTCTGACGGGCTCTGAATGAGCTTTCTAACGGTATCTTACGGACCCCGTAACTCTTCCCAGATGAGAAGTTATGGTCGTCTGATTGGGGCATGCTCATTAAAGGCCTTTAGGCTATACGCACGGAGTTCAGACGTTTAGCTAGCTCCATGAATTCATCCATCAAATATTCTACATTAGTCCACGTTGACGGGCTTTGAATGAAACTTCCAACGGTATCTTATAGGCCCCGTAACTCTTCCCGGATGAAAAGTTATGGTCGTCTGAATGAGACATGCACATTTAAACCCTTTGGGCTTTACGCACGGAGTTCTGATGTTCAGGCCGGTACATGAATTCATCTACCAAACGTTCTATGTTAGTCCACATTGGTAGACTTCTGACGGGCTCTGAATGAGCTTTCCATTAGAACCTTATAGGCCTTGTAAATATTCCCGGATGAAAAGTTATGGTCATCAGAATGGGGCATCCTCATTTAAGCCTTTTGGGCTTTATGCATGTAGTTCTGACGTTCAGTCCATTTCATGAATTCATCTCTTAAACATTCTACCGTACTTTACATTGATGGGCTCGGAATAGGATTTCCAACGGTATCTTACAAGCCTTGTAACTCTTCCTAGATGAATAGTTATGGCCATCTGAATGGGGTATTCTCATTTAAGCCCTTTGGCTATATGCACAGAGTTCTGATTTTAACCCTACTCAGTGTATTCATTCGTCTGACATTCTACATTAGTCCATGTCGACGGGCCTTGAATAACATTTCCAATGGTATCTCACAAGCCTAGTAACTCATTCCAAATGAAAAGTTATGGCCGTTTTAATGGGACATGCTCATTTAAACCCTTTGGGCTTTATGCACGGAGTTCTGACATTCAACCTGCTCCATGAATTCATCCGTCAAATGTTCTATGTTAGTCCACATCTATGGATTTCCAACGGTATCTCACAGGCCTCGTAACTCTTCCCGAATGAAAAGTTATGGCCATCTAAATGGGGAATGCTCATTTAAGCCCTTTGGGCTTTACGTATAGAGCTCTCACGTTCAGCCCACACCATGAATTCATCCGCCAGATGTTCTACATTAGTCCAATTTGACAGACTTTTGGTGGGCTCTGAATGAGCTTTCCAACGGTATCTGACAGGGACAGGAACTCTTTCCAGATGAAAAGTTATGGCCATTTTAATAGGACATGCTCATTTAAGCCCTTTGGGCTTTACACACGGAGTTCTGACGTTCAGCCCACTCCATGAATTCATCTGCCAGATGTTCTACGTTAGTCCACATCTATGGATTTCCAACGGTATCTCACAGGCCCCGTAACTCTTCCCAAATGAAAAGTTATGGCTGTCTGAATGGGGAATGCTCATTTAATCCCTTTGGGCTTTATGCAAGGAATTCTAATGTTCTGCCACTCCATGAATTCATCTAGCAGACATTCTACATTGGTCCATGTCGATGGGCTTTGAATTATATTTCCAACGGTATTTTACAGCCCCCGTAACTCCTCTCGGATGAAACGTTATGGCTGTCTGAATGGGACATGCTCATTTAAGCCCTTTGGGTTTTATGCATAGAGCTCTCACGTTCAGCCCGCTCCATAAATTTATTCAGAAGATGTTCTACATTAGTTCAAGTTAGCAAATTTCTGGTGGGCTCTGAATGAGCTTTCCAACGGTGACTTACATGCCTCGTAACTCTTTCCAAATGAAAAGTTATGGCCATCTGAATGGGGCATGCTCATTTAAGCCCTTTGGGCTTTATGCACGGAGTTTTGATGTTCAGCCCGCTCCATGAATTCATCCATCAGATGTTCTATGTTAGTCCATGTTGATGGACTTCTGACAGGTTCTGAATGAGCATTCCAATGGTATCTTACAAGCCTCGTAAATCTTCCCCGGATGAAAAGTTATGGTCGTCTGAATGAGCATGCTCATTTAAGCCTTTTTGGCTTTACGCATGGAATTCTGACGTTCAGACCACTCTATGAATTCATCCGTCAGACATTCTACATTAGTCCACGTTGACGGACTCTGAATGAGATTCCCAACGGTATCTTACAGGCCCCATAACTCTTCTCGGATGAAAAGTTATGGCCGTCTGAATGAGGCATGCTCACTTAAGCCCATTGGGCTTTACGGATGGAGTTCTGACATTCACTCACTCAATGAATTCAAATGTCAGACATTCTACATTAGTCCATGTCAACGGGCTCTGAATTAGATTTCCAATGGTATCTCACAGGCCCCGTAACTCTTCCCGGATGAAAAGTTATGGATGTCTGAATAGGACATGCTCATTTAAGCACTTTAGGCTTGACGAAAGGAGTTCTGACGTTCAACCTGCTCCATGAATTCATCCTTCAGACATCCTACATTATTCCATGTCGATGGGCTCTTAATGAGCTTTCCAACTATTTCTTACAGGCCTTGTAACTCTTTCCGGATGAAAGGTTATGGCCGTTTGAATAGGGCATGCTCATTCAAGCCCTTTGGGCTTTATGCACGGAGTTCTGATGTTCAACCCCTTCCATAAATTCATCTGTCAGACATTTTGCATTAGTCCACATCGACGGGAGCTGAATGAGATTTCCAACGGTATCTTACAGGCCCATGACTCTTCCCGGATGAAAAGTTATGGCAGTCTGATTGGGACATGCTCATTTAAACCCTTTGGGCTTTACGCACAGAGTTCTGACGTTCAACCCACTCCATGAATTCATCCGTCAGACATTCTACTTTAGTCCACATCGATAGGGTTTGAATGAGATTTCCAATGGTATCTTACAGGCCCCGTTACTCTTCCCTGATAAAAAGTTATGACCGTCTTAATGGAACATGCTTATTTAAGCCCTTTGGGCATTACGCACGGACTTCTGATGTTCAGTCGCTCCATTAATTAATCTGCTAGACATTCTATATTTGTCCATGTTAATGGACCTCTAGCGAGCTCTGAATGAGGTTTCCAACAATACCTTACAGGCCCTATATCTCTTTTCGGATCAAAAGTTATGGCCCGCCTGCATAGCATGCTCAATTAAGCCCTTTGGACTTTACACAGACTTATTACGTTCAATGTGCTCCATGAATTCATCTGACAGATGTTTTACATTAGTCCCCATCGATAGAACTTGGGGAACGGGCTCTAAATGGGGTTTTCAACGTATCTTGCGGAAAAAGGCCCAGTAACTCCCCTTCCCAGGATCAAAAGTTATGGCCGTTTGAATAGGGCATGCTCATTTAAGACCTTTGGGCTTTACGCATAGAGTTCTGACGTTCAGCCCACTCCATGAATTCATCCCCCAAATATTCTACATTAAGGTCCCACATTCGAAACAGCCCTCGAATAAGATTTCAAACAGTATCTTACAGTTCTTGTAACTCTTCCTGGATAAAAGGTTATGGCCGTCTGAATAGGACATGCTCATTTAAGCCCTTTGGGCTTTACGCACAAACTTGTGACGTTCAGCTCGCTCCATGAATTCAGCCGCTCAATGTTCTATATTATTCTATGTCAGTGGACTTCTGACAGGTTTGAATAGGGTTTCCAACGGTATCTTACAGGTGTGTAACTCTTCCTAGATCAAAAGTTATGGTCGTCTGAATGGGGCATGCTCATTTAAACCCTTTAGGCTTTACACACGGAGTTATGATGTTCGGGTCACTCCCTGAATTTATCCATCAGACATTCTACAAAAATGCACATCGACGGGTTCTAAATGAGATTTCCAACGGTACCCTACAGGCCCCATAACTCTTCCCAAATAAAAAGTTATGGCCATCTGAATGGGGCATGCTCATTTAAGTTCTTTGGACTTTACGCACGGAGTTCTGATGTTCAACCCACTCCATGACTTCATCCACCAGATGTTCTACATTACTCCACGTCAATGCATTTCTGACGGTCTCTAAATGAGGTTTCCAACGGTATCTTACAGGCCCCGTAACTCTTCCCAGATGAAAAGTTATGGCCATCTAAATGGGGCATGCTCACTTAAGCTCTTTGGGCTTTACACGCGGGGTTTTGATGTTCGGCCCACTCCATGAATTCAACTATTATACATTGTACATTAATCCATATCGACGGGCTTTGAATGAGATTTCCATCGGCATCTTACAGGCCTCGTAACTCTTCCCGGATGAAAAGTTATGGCGGCCTGAATGAGACAAGCTCATTTAAGCCATTTGGGCTTTACGCACGGAGTTCAGACGTTCAGACCGCTCCATGAATTCAGCCACCAGGCATTCTACATTAGTCCACGTCAATGGACTTTTGACGGGCTCTAAATGAGCTTTCCAATGGTATCTTACAGGCCCCGTAACGCTTCCCGGATGAAAAGTTATGGCCATCTTCATGAGGCATGCTCATTTTAGCCCTCTTGGCTTTATGCAGAGAGTTTTGACATTCAGCCAACTCCATGAATTCATCCGTTAGACATTCTACATTAGTCCATATTGACGGGCTCTGAATGAGATTTCCAACGGTATTTTAAAGGCCTCATAACTCTTCCCGGATGAAACGTTATGGTCGTCTGAATGGGACATGCTCATTTAAGCCTTTTGGGCTTTATGCACGGAGTTCTGATATTCAGCCCGCTCCATGAATTCATCTGCCATACATCTTATGTTAGTCCATGTATCAGGCTTCTAACGGGCTCTGAATGAGCTTTCCAATGGTATCTTACGTGGCCCTCGATCTTCCCGTATGAAAAGTTATGGCCGCTAATGGAGGACTGCTCACTTTAAGCCCTTTCGGGCTTTACGCATGGAGTTCGATTCGCTCGTTTGGCGGCCTTCCATGAATTCATCTCCGAGGATGTTCTACATTAGCCCACATCTATGGATTTGCAACGGTATCTTCATGGCACTTCCCTCCCCGTGAACCCTTCCCGAATGAAAAAGTTATGGCCGCTCCTGACCTGGGGAATGCTTTCATTTAAGCCCTTTCGGGCTTTACGCAGCTTCACATCTTCTACCCACTCCATGAATTCATTTAACAGACATTCTACATTGGTCCATGTCGACGAGCTCTGAATTATATTTCCAACGGTATTTACAGCCTTACATTAACTCTTCTTCCCCGGATGAAAAGTTATGGCCGCCTTTGAACGGGACATTCTCGGCTTTAAGCCCTTTGGCTTACGAGATGGAGCTCATGTTCAGCCCGCTCCATGAATTCATCCGCCAAATGTTCTACATTAGTCCAAGTTGATGGACCTCTGGTGGGCTCTGAATGAGCTTTCCAACGGTATCTTACAGGCATAGTAACTCTTCCCGAATGAAAAGTTATGGCTGTCGAATGGGGACATGCTTTCATTTAAGCCCTTTTTTTCCGGGGCTTTACGGCACAGTTTTGACCCCCATTCCCACCCTGCTTCTAAGAATTTATCCTCTGAGGGTTTTAATTATTCCACATCAACGGGCTTTAAATGAGCTTTCCAACGATTTCTTACGGGCCTTGTAACTCTTTCCAGATAAAAAGTTATGGCCGTCTGAATGGGGCATGCTCATTTAAGCCCTTTGGGCTTTACGCACGGAGTTTTACGTTGACCCACTACCCATGAATTCATCTATCAGATGTTCTATGTTAGTCCACATTGGTAAACTTCTTATGGGCTCTGAATGAGCATTCCAACAGTATCTTACAAGCCTCGTAAATCTTCCCAAATGAAAAGTTATGGCCGCCTAATGAGGGGCATGTCTTTAAGCCTTTCCCCCGGGGCTTTATGCATGGGAATTTCATGTTCACGGCCCGCTCCATGATTCCCATCCGCGACATTCTACACTAGTCCACATGACGGGCTCAATGAGATTCCCTAACGGTATCTTATAGGCCCGTGATCTTCCCTTCGGATGAAAATTATGGGCTTTGTCTGAATGAGGCATGCTCATTTAAGCCCTTTGGGCTTTACTGACAGAGTTTTGACGTTCAGCCCATTGAATGAATTCAACTATTAGACATTCTACATTAGTTCATGTTGACGGACTCTGAATAAGATTTCCAACGATATCTCATAAGCCTCCTAACTCTTCCCAGATGAAAAGTTATGGCCGTCTGAATAGGACATGCTCATTTAAGCCCTTTGGGCTTTACGCATGGAGTTCTGACATTCAGCCTACTCCATGAGTTCATCCTTGAGACATCTTACATTATTCCATGTTGACGGGCTCTTAATGAGCTTTGCAACTATTTCTTACAGGCCCTGTAACTCTTTCCGGATGAAAAGTTATGGCCGTCTGAATAGGGCATGCTCATTTAAGTGCTTTGGGCTTTACGCATAGAGTTCTGACGTTCAGCCCACTCCATAAATTCATCTCTCAGACATTCTACATTAGTCCACATCGACAGGTGCTGAATGAGATTTCCAACGGTATCTTACAGGCCCTGTATCTCTTCCCGGATGAATAGTTATGGCAGTCTGATTGGGACATGCTTATTTAAACCCTTTAGGCTTTACGCACAGAGTTCTGACTTTCAACCCACTCCATGAATTCATCCGTCAGACATTCTACTTTAGTCCACATCGATAGGGTTTGAATGAGATTTCCAACGGTATCTTACAGGCCATGTTACTCTTCCATGATAAAAAGTTATGGCCGTCTTAATGCAACATGCTTATTTAAGCCCTTTGGGCTTTACGCACGGACTTCTGACGTTCAGTCCACTCCATGAATTCATCTACTAGATGTTCTACATTAGTCCATGTTGATATACTTCTAACGGGCTTTGAATGAGGTTTCAACAGTACCTTACAGGCCCTGTATCTCTTCCCGGATCAAAGTTATGGCCGTCTGAATGGGGTATGCTCATTTTAGCCCTTTGGACTTTACGCACGGACTTCTTACATTCAGCGTGCTCCATGAATTCATCTGCTAGATGTTTTACATTAGTTCACATCGATAGACTTCTAACGGATCTAAATGAGGTTTCCAACAGTATCTTACAGGCCCCGTAACTCTTCCCGGATCAAAAGTTATGGCCGTTTGAATGGGGCATACTCATTTAAGACCTTTGGGCTTTACGCATGGAGTTCTGATTTTTAGCCCACTCCATGAATTCATCCCCCAGATATTCTACATAAGTCCACATCACAAGCTCTGAATGAGATTTCCTACGGTATCTTACAGTTCCTGCAACTCTTCCCTAATAAAAAGTTATGGCCATCTGAACGGGGCATGCTCATTTAAGCGCTTTGGGCTTTACGCACAGAGTTCGGATGTTCAGCCCGCTCCATGACTTCATCTGCTAGATGTTCTACATTACTCCACATCAATATATTTCTGACGGTCTCTAAATGAGCTTTCCAACGGTATCTTACAGGCCCCGTAACTCTTCCCAGATGAAAAGTTATGGCCGTCTGAATGGGGCATGCTCATTTAAGCCCTTTGGGCTTTACGCACGGGGTTTTGATGTTCAGGCCATTCCATGAATTCAACTTCCAGACATTATACATCACTCTACATCAACGGGCTCTGAATGAGATTTCCATCGGTATCTTATAGGCCTTGTAACTCTTCCTAGATGAAAAGTTATGGCAGTCTGAATGGGACAAGCTCATTTAAGCGCTTTGGGCTTTATGCACAGAGTTTTGACATTCAGACCACTCCATGAATTTGGCCACCAGGCATTCTACATTAGTCCCCATTGATGGACTTCTAATGGGCTCTGAATGAGCTTTCCAACGGTATCTTACAGGCCCCGTAACTCTTCCCGAATGAAAAGTTATGGCCGTCGGAATAGGGCATGCTCATTTTAGCCCTCTTGGCTTTACGCAAAGAGTTCTGACATTCGGCCCACCCCATGAATTCATCCGTTAGACATTCTACATTAGTCCACATCGACGGGCTCTGAATGAGATTTCCAACGGTATTTTAAAGGCCCCGTAACTCTTCCCGAATGAAAAGTTATGGCCGTCTGAATGGGACATGCTCATTTAAGCCTTTTGGGCTTTACGCACAAAGTTCTGACATTCAGCCCGCTCCATGAATTCGTCTGCCATATGTTCTACATTAGTCCATGTCAATGGACTTCTAACGGGCTCTGAATGAGCTTTCCAACGGTATCTTATAGGCCTCGTAACTCTTCCTGTATGAAACGTTATGGCCGTCTGAATAGGGCATGCTCATTTAAGCCCTTTGGGTTTTACGCTGGAGTTCTTGTTAGGATACGATCATGTCATGGTAGCAGAAACAAAAATTATTTATGACATGGATCATTCCTTAGAACCAAGATCAGGGCACAAATATACAGTTTATACATTAAATAAGAATCTACAGATTTTCAGTTTAGAGTTTACGAAATTATAAGCACGTTTGGAGGCTCCTTCAACTTGTCTCCGGACGTATTTCGCTACTGACCCAAGAGTTGGATCAAACCAATATAGTCCACTCGAAGACAACCCCAAGGAACTAAAGAGGGATTTTCTAGATCCTCTTTAGCCTTTAAGAACCAAGAAGAAATCAAGCAAACTTGGTTTCAAGCAAAATGCAAACTGGCGTGGAAGATAGTAAAAGGGCTGAAATTTTAGTCTAAAAATTGAATGAAAGAAAATTCCTTTAATTCACAAAGTGTTACACTTATATAGTGCACACTTTGCCCTATTCCATCATGGAATGGGCTTGGGCACCAACCCAAACACCCTTTGTTTCCAAACAGCCCCTTATTAGATTTTTTAATTTTAATTATCATTATCTCAATTAAATTAAATTAATATATATATATATATATATATATATATATATATATATATATATATATATATATATATATATATATATATATATATATATATAATATTAACATTTAACAATAATGATAATTTATTTAAATATATGCGAACACATATTTAAACGTAATCTCACTTATTTAATTTTAATATCAAATTGAATAAAGGCTACGACCTCAGCAAATTTAATTGCACTATGAAATTACCAAAATACCCTTTTGCCTAAAAAAGAACGACGCCCTTCTTATAAAGCTTGGTTCTTAAATTATCTTCTATGTGTGTGACCCGTAGGCTCCTCATCATACCCGGTAAGTTGTGTAGTATCGCGATTAATACCAATTAATCGTCTCACTACACATAGACCAAGATTGGCCCCTAGCAAGGCATTATGGCCACTCGATAGATTCAGATTCAACGAAGCAACTACCTGTCAATGATATGGTTACCGTACAATCCGATCCTTTCATCATCCGTTATCTCTACGAGACCGAAGCATAGAAATAGTGTCAACCTCAGTTACTCTCGATATGTATGTATTCAGTTACTGGACCAATGACCTGAATAATAATCTGGAAAAAGCAACAACTCAATCCCACTGTGGTCACGCTTTTAGTGTCATTGCCATTTACTGAATTGTGCCGTGAAATAACTTCCCGTGTGGAGGGGTGATGAATCCTCTGTCAATCCACCATAGTCTTGATACACTCCTTAATGCAGCCAATCACTACCGTATTGACAGCTTTGAATAGAACTACGTTAGGCTAGTGTCAAACTACACCAATCGGTGCACAAGGCACTCCGGTGATCTCAAGTCTAAGGATCACATGTACCACCATTCGTTAGAGGATTTGTTCCATAGACACTGGGGTTACCATCCATATGGAATCCTTTGGTGGAGTCAGTCTAGTAAACTTGCCTACAACAAGCGCCCATGTGTTGCACCAGTGATAACTGCTTGAAAATACACTTATAATTAGTGGTTTATAGGTATCATTTGTGGGAAATTAGGATTAATTCACATGAATTAACTTAATTGTTTCATAAAGGCACTTTTCGGGATCACGGGTATTTTTGTTGTGTTTCAGGAAATAAGGCTCAAAAATAATATTTGGATGAGAGATGATGTTGGCGAGAGAATTTGTGACAACTGGAAACAAACGGATCGAGAATCGGAGTTGAATTGAAGAAGTTATGGAAGTTGAAGTAAAGAGAAGATTCTAGATTACGTTCCAGCTTGAGCATGCCTCAATATTTTGATAATATCTTTAGCTGTAGAACTCAGATTAAGACTATTCATGGACCTTCAAAAAGCTTATTCAAAGGGCTACATTTCATATGTTTACCACTTTTCCAAATTCCATCGTTATCGAGTTCAAAAGTCACCATCTCTGAAGAATAGTGGAATAATGCGGGAAGAAGACCTACGGCTCTTTACGTGCGCGGCACACTTTTTCCAAGGTAGCTCTTGTGCCACAGCATGTCAAGTGGCACCGATCCACGCAGTGGGGAAATTTTCTTCCATTTTTGACTAGGAAAATAGGGTTTTAAGAGTCCTAAACTAACTAGAATTAAGGAAAACAAAACCCTAACCCTTGGGGGATATAAAGAGAAGTCTTTTAGCATTATTTGAGGAGAATTCTTTGAGAGATAAAAAAAGAGAGAACAAAGATTATTCAAGAACAAAAGAAAAAGGGAGATTAAAGAAGGCTTAGAGAAGAAGAATTGGAGGAGATCATCATCAACTTCATTAATCCAACCAAGTTTCACTAAGTTTTTCTTCTTCTTTGTTATTATTATTTGTTATGAATAATACAATGATGTTCTCATATTTATTCATGAAGAACTAATTCTTTTGTGATTGAGGGTGATTTCAAAACCCTGGACATGTCTTGTGTTCAATAAAATTTGCATCTTTTTATCTTTTGATCCCTATTGGTTATGTGATTATTTCTCTGAAAATAGGGTTTAACTAGATTCCTCTAATTGTTTAAGTGGCCAATTAAATCGTTAGGATTAATCTATTAATGCCAATTTAGGTTGTTTAGTACGGAATCGCTTTATTAACCTAAATAACTAGTGGTAAAGTGTATGCCTGCATACATGGGGGTAATCACTCGAGATAACTAAACCGACCATACGAGTTTAGCCTTGATTCAGTAGGTCTCTCGCAACATAATGCTTTTATTACTTTGAATCTAGAGATCGTATCCTAGGTTATCTAATAAATAGGGAATTGGGTTATGACCGTGTCTAATCCAACGACTCAGTAAGGAGAGATAGAACTTATCAATGTTTGTTATTTTCTGAGCTGATGTGATTAAGAGGGTAGAAAGTTAAAGAGTGCTTTTATTTTATGTAATTCATGTCTAGTGGTGGCGAATAAACCTTCAATGCAGTTTCTCTTATTGATTTCTCTTTCATCATTAATTGCTTGATTTACATTGTTTGCTTTGAGTTCTTTTTAGTTTTTGGTTGATAATTCGTGACAAACCCCGTTAGAAGTAGATAATTAATTAAGTTCACAAATCCTCTGTGGGAAAGACCCTTACTTGCTCTGTGCTACTACACGACTTTGCATTAGAATTTAGTGAGGTAAAATTAGGTGTTGCATTTGCATGCATCAATTTTTGGCGCCGTTGCCGGGGATTTCGATTAACTTAATTAGTTATCTTTTTGTTATTATTTTTTTTCAGTTTTAATTATTTTTTTTTCATTCTGATCACAAGGGGATGGCTACTAATATTGAGCAGCATTTGAGCACCTTGACTGCACTTGTGCAACAATTGGCATTTCAACAAGTTAAAACATGCAACATTTGCTCTAACATTGGTCATCCTACCAACATGTGCCCTACCTTTCAAGATTTTACTGTGGGAGGATTTCAAGGTCAACAAGGGCAGAGGTATGACCCATTCACCAACACTTACAATCAGCCAGGATGGAGGCATCACTCGACCTTAGCTATTTGGGAAACCACCAAGATTCTGCCCCTACCTATCCACTTGGTTTTTCGTACCCAAGAGTCTCACAACCATATCAAGCAAGGCCACAAAATGCTCCACAATCTCAATGCACATCTTTGGAGGACTTAGTAAATTCCGTAGCTATTAGCACTCTCCAATTCTAACAAGACACAAAGGCATCAAAATTGGAGGACTTGGTAAATTCCTTAGCCACTAGCACTCTTCAATTTCAGCAAGAGAATCTCAAGTTCCAACAATATACGAAAATATCAATCAAGAATTTGGAGAGCCAAGTTAGTCAGTTGGCTACTACAGTTGGAAGACTAGAGGCACAAGAACCCGTGATCAACCCTAGGGAGAATGTTAGTGCTATAATAGTGAAAAGTGGGAAGCAACTTGAAGAAGCTCATATGAAACCTATCAACACTGACAAAACTAAAGATGAGTTTATTCAAGATGGTACAAAACCGTCTAATAATATGGGAGATAGGGCGATTGACTCCAAAGAAGCTAAACAATCACTTAAGCAAATGTTCGAGCTTAAGAGTGAAGATCCATTGGATGTTGCAATATGGTATGGTTGGGTGGCCGAGGAACCTAGAAAGTCTAAAGAAGACATTGACATAGGAAAGGAAATAGAAGCGATTGTCACATTGCTTAATTTTCTTCCAAAGAAAAATCCAAGGTATGCTCTTTCTTATATTTCTCTTCCCTTATCTAATGAGAAGCTTCTACCTTTCATTGTGCAAAACCTACTTTGAAGCTTAGACCTCCTCCGGAACACTTTAAATACAAGGGAGAATATGGTTGAGAAAGTCATGACGTCGGGCTAAGGACGTTAAACCAAGCGCTATATGGGAGGCAACCCATTGATTTTTTATCTTATTTTCATTTTCTTTCCCCTTTTCATTTTTTTTTTTTTAGATGTTGTTTAGTTTGTGTTTTGTTACTCTAATTCATTTATTTAACTGGGGATGTGTGTTGCCAATGATGAACACCATGAGTTTCTTTGTTTAGATAGAATTTGATACAATTGATGAAACGAAACAAGAGTGGTGAACGAAATTTCACGCATCTTCACACTTCAATATTAAAAATGGGGGTAACTTTTCTTTTCCTTCTCTTTTTCCTTTTGTTACATTGGGGACAATGTAGATATTAGGTTGGGGGTGAGGGTGAGGGAAGGTTCCTATTTATTTTTGTTAAATTTATGAATTTGAGTGATTTTTTTTTTTCCTGTTTTGGCATGTTTTTAGGATTAAATTGTTTAGTTTTTCGGATTAATTTGGGTGTCAATGATATGATTATAATTGTGATAACATATGATGTTTAGAAGATGTTAAATGTTGCTTAGATTTAAGGATAATTTTTAATAATTAGTTTCATCTAGTTTGAGATTCTCATGCTATGTGGTATGATTTGGTTGGTTAGTCTTAAGGCTTAGTGATGTTTGTTATGTATGAATTTTCATAGACATTTTTGTGATCTCAACAAATTCTAGAACTCACTTGATAACTACTTGAGGCGAAATCCTAGAATGCACATTATTTAGGATATGATTTAGGCTATCATTGGATCGTTTGAGCCTTCCAAGCCAACCCTTTATTTAAATTATCGCTAGTTACCCCTTTGAGCCATTATTAAACACATTTAGCCTTGATTTTCTTTCATGTAACCTACATTAACCCACCATTATTTTGAGCCGAAAACACATTCCTACCCTTTAATGTTTAAGAGACTTAATCTAAGTACAAGATTGGTGAGAGTAATTAAAGAAATGAGGGTGAAGGTTTGTGAAAATTGTCAATTTATTCCAAATGTGCTCAAAAGAATAGGTTGGGGGTTGTGGAGTGCTTTTTAATCAAGAGTTGGGGTAACATTTTTAGTTTTCTTTTCTTTCTTCTGAATGAAAACAAATTGAAAGAAAAAGAAAAGAAAAACAGAGAAGAAAGAAAGAAAGAAAGAAAGGAAATCTATTGAGAAACATTGCAAAGTATAAATGATGCAATGAAATTATTTTTGATGAAGGGTGGAAAACGTTGGGTGTAAAGAAGAATGGTGGTGCTTGAATGAAAGTGTTTGAAAGAAATAGGATTGAGTCTCTTATTTTTGCTTATCTTTTCCATTCTTTCATAACCTCATAACCTAGCCTAACATTACAAGCTTAATAAAGACCTATTGATCTGAGGTAGTGTGATCATTCTACATTAGTGGAGAGTAGTTTGAAAAGTGAGCCTATGGAATTTGATTCTATAAATTATATTATATTTCTAAAATTTTGAGATCAATTCTTTGTTTGTGAAGTTTGTGCATGTGATCATCCGGGTTTTGAGATTAACGGGTTTGTGGAATGATTGATGTGTGAGAGTTGATAATGAAAATGAAATTGATTTTTGAGTTACCTTTGGACTTGGGTGATGTTTAACTATTCTTTATTTTATGTGTTGTATGCAATTTTTGAGACGAATGTATATCTGATGACTAATGTTTTGTTTGTTTGTTTTTTTAATTTTCGAGTCTAGGTTAGGTGTAGTATGGATGTTTGTGGGTATCATCACCGGAATCCCTCATGAGACTACAACTCGTCCAACTAGGGCCACCTAGGGGTTTAAAGTCTTGTTGCATATGCTAAATGCAACCGTGACAATCTACGAAAGTGATTTGGGGTAGATTAGATTTATGTTTATTTTATTTTAATTTTCAAGCTAGAGGACATATTTTTATCGCTTAGCTTTCAAGGGACTAGCAAGAAGCTGGTTGGGGGTTGTGATAAGTGCTTGAAAATACACTTATACTTAGTGGTTTATAGGTATCATTTGTGGGAAATTAGGATTAATTCGCATGAATTAACTTAATTGTTTCATAAAGGAACTTTTCGGGATCACGGGTATTTTTGCTGTGTTTTCAGGAAATAAGGCTCAAAAATAATATTTGGGTGAGAGATGATGTTGGCAAGAGAATTTGTGACGACTGGAAACAAACAGATCGAGAATCGGAGTTGAATTGAAGAAGTTATGGAAGTTGAAGTAAAGAGAAGATTCTAGATTACGTTCCAGCTTGAGCATGCCTCAGTATTTTAATAATATCTTTAGCTGTAGAACTCAGATTAAGATGATTCTTAGACCGTTGGAAATCTGATTCAAAGGGCTACATTTCATATGTTTACTATGTTTCCAAATTCCATCGTTATCAAGTTAAAAAATCACCATCTCTGAAGAACAGTGGAATGATGCGGGAAGAAGACCTCTAGCTACTGTGCTACAGCACAGTACCGCGGCACACTTTTTCATGTAGCTACTGTGCCACAGCATAGTGCCGTGGCACAGTCACGACAGCTGGGGAATTTTCTTCCGTTTTTGACTAGGAAAATAGGGTTTTAAGAGTCCTAAACTAACTAGAATTAAGGAAAACAAAACCCTAACCCTTGGGGGATATAAAGAAAAGTCTTTTAGCATTATTTGAGGAGAATTCTTTGAGAGATAAAAAAAGAGAGAACAAAGATTATTCAAGAACAAAAGAAAAAGGGAGATTAAAGAAGGCTTGGTGAAGAAGAATTGGAGGAGATCATCATCAACTTCATTAATCCAACCAAGTTTCACTAAGTTTTTCTTCTTCTTTGTTATTATTATTTGTTATGAATAATACAATGATGTTCTCATATTTATTCATGAAGAACTAATTCTTTTATGATTGAGGATGATTTCAAAACCCTAGACATGTCTTGTGTTCAATAAAATTTGCATCTTTTTATCTTTTGATCCCTCTTAGGTTATGTGATTATTTCTCTGAAAATAGAGTTTAACTAGATTCTTCTAATTGTTTAAGTGGCTAATTAAATCGTTAGGATTAATCTATTAATGCCAATTTAGGTTGTTTAGTACGGAATTGCTTTATTAACCTAAATAAGTAGTGGTAAGGTGTATGCCTACATACATGAGGGGTAATCACTCGAGATAACTAAACAGATCATACGAGTTTAGCCTTGATTCAGTAGGTCTCTTACAACTTAATGCTTTTGTTACTTTGAATCTAGAGATCGTATCCTAGGTTATCTAATAAATAGGGAATTGGGTTATGACCGTGTCTAATCCAATGACTCAGAAAGGAGAGATAGAACTTATCAACGTTTGGTATTTTCTGAGCTAATGTGATTAAGAGGGTAGAAAGTTAAAGAGTGCTTTTATTTTATGTAATTCATGTCTAGTGGTGGCGAATAAACCTTCAATCTAGTTTTTCTTATTGATTTCTCTATCATCATTAATTGCTTGATTTACATTGTTTGCTTGGGTTCTTTTTAGTTTTTGGTTTATAATTCGTGACAAACCCCGTTAGAAGTAGATAATTAATTAAGTTCACAAATCCTCTGTGGGAAAGACCCTTACTTGCTCTGTGCTACTACACGACTTTGCATTAGAATTTAGTGAGGTAAAATTAGGTGTTGCATTTGCACGCATCAACCAGGTTGTCACCAAACAGCCTTGACAAGTGAGATCGGTCATTGCCTTTCGACAAGGTTGTTGAACACTATGATAGCCTTACCATATTATCTATGCCCTTACTTCAGAATAATATTGGGGTTACGGACGTTTCTAGAATGGCCATCATATGTGCTCATAGGGTTCTCACTATCAAGATTTGAAACACTTGATACCCTTGTCATGGTTCTACCATTCTAAGGACATATATCAATACATACAATGATGATTTACGCGATATAGAATAAAATCTCTTTTATTGACTAATGTGTTAGTGTATATTAGTGTATGCCCTAGAGACCATTCGTGCTGTCAGTTTCAGAGCATTTTGTCTTGGATCTATATATATCATAAATAATAGAAGAAAGAGTTCTTCAATTCATATATGTAAATTGCTTCCTTTATTCAGTCATGCATTTAAAATAAAGTATGTATATGAATTGTCCAGATGATTCATTTAATAGGTAAATGAATTATCGAAAAGGGTTCCCTACGGAAGCAATATAAATTTGGGCAACTATATTGTACAATAGGCATACCGGATGCTTCCGAAAGATATCATGAGTTTATATAAGTACAGATGACGATGATAGTCATGTCACTGGGGCATTGGTATGGATTAACGGTTGGTGAACTGTTTTTCGAATGTGACTGAATAACGACAAATCACTTGGAAAAGCATGTAGTCAATGATTTATCGTTTGGTTATATCAGTGCACGATGTAGTCCTTTGACCTGAGACATTGTAGTCGGATCCGATATGGATGCATATGGTTTATACGGTGTATAAGTACGAGACTAATCATGTTTCGTACAATAAAGCCTATTTGGTCATGTGTTGTTCATATGCGGAAACGAACGATGGTCAAGAGGGGATCCATTGACTTGGAAATATAGGATCGAGAGTACCGCTGACTCCATCCGGATTCGAGTTCCTAGACGAACATCGATAAAAGTCGAAAAACTGAATCTCTGGCTAGAGTCTATTATTAGTCATACAAAAGCAAGTTTGTGATGACGAGTTCCGAACATATTGATCGACGATTCGGTAGAAGATCGAGTTTAGGATTTTGACGTTCCATGAATCCATACTCGATTAGGATATCTCAATGGAGGGACTTTACCTGCATGGTACGTATGATCTGAAATGGGTTCGATGAAGTATTTCTTCATCGTGGTTTAGGGACTATGGCACATTGCTAGATGTTTACCATAGTCGTTGGGCCTCCAGACGGGTTTTGATTCATCAGAACGGCTCACGGCTAATCCACGGTGGACCTACATGGTCACAACAATAGCCTTGAGAAGTTAGAGAATGATGAGAGAGAGAAATGATTATCCGAAAAGGGCTAGCACCTTCCGAGGGTAATAACGGGATTTCTATAGTAATAGTTACATAGAAAACAATTTGTGACATTTTAAGGGTTAAAATGGTCAAGCAATAATTAATTATATTTAATTATTATATCTTAAAGTGTTAAGATTAATGAGATGAACAAAAATAACCTTTTAATAGTTAAAGGGTAAAAAGGGTAAATTTATGGGTTGTTAATGTAAACTAGTTTAGTTTACATGGGCCCTTGAATAATATTGATTATTCAAAGGGTAGCATATTAAATTCGTGGGGTCCCTTTATAAAATAAGATTTTATTGGGCTTGGAAGTGAAAAATAAATAATTGCAAAATAGCCCAAGCATATATAAGTGCAAAAGGTTGCATTTTTGTTCATTATTCACTTGTTCACTCAAACACAAACTAAAAGCTCTCTCTCCCTAGCCACGGCCACTCTCTAATCCTCTCAAGGTGGTGTTAAAGTGTGGAGGTTTCATCCTTTTGAAGCTAATCTTCATCAATCCAAAGCAAAGGAGTAGGTATAATCTCATATCCAAGCTTTGCATGTAAACCATTTTTTTTAATCCATGCTTTCATGCTTTCATTCTCCATCTCCACCACTCTTCATGCATGCTAAATCTTTCATAATGAACATTATTACAAAGAGTCAAATCTACAATAATTGATTGGCTCTAGGACATCTACTCTAACAGTTTTGATGTTCAACTCGCTCCATGAACTCATCCGTCAGACATTGTACATTAGTCGACATCGAGGGGCTCTAAATGAGATTTCCAGTGTCAAATAAAGTACTATAGTGCGTCTCTGGCATCATCCTCGAATAAATAAAGTGCTACCACAACCGAGCTACCAGTGTCAAATTAGTTCCCTTGATGCTCTTCCTGCCCTTTTTTGAAATCTACCACGTGGTATCCGGTTTTATAATGACCGGAAGAATAATATCATCCTCAATCTGTGTCTTCCTAAAATCCTCATAATCATTACGGTCAATATTAGGCAGGTTATAAAACTCATTGATGACCTTCGCATCAAATGCCACATCAGTACCCCTTACAAACACATAACCAGATTCACATTTCGGGAGGTTGGCATAAAACTCTCGCACTATTAGCTCTACGGCCGCATGTGCAGGCTCACTCATAAACAATTCCCAACGTCTCCCTCGACTCCACTCCTTAGCCTGGCTCGTGATCAATCCACGCCCAGTAATAAATCCTTTATCTTTCCTTTAGATTACCTCTTCATATCGTTTCCGAGCCTTGTCCTTCACAAATCGGTTGTCCACTTTTTTTCCTTTTCCTTTCCCCTTGGACAACACTTTGAGCGGCATTTTCCCCAATCTACTATTTTAACTCAAATATTCAACTCTAAGCACCCTACAAATAACCACAATCAATCCTGCAAAACCACGACACTTCCAAAAATGGCACCAAGACCCCCAAAATTACTCTTCTTCCAAAATCCACCAAATACTCCAAAATTCAAAACCCACACTCCTCAACACCACAACAGTCAAGATCTACACTTCTTAAATCACAATCAAAGCACAAACACCCCCAAAAGTTCCACAACTCACGCAACCATCCACATTTCAGATTCAACTCAAAAATATCAAAATTGATCAATAAAAAGTTTGGAGAACTTGAAATCTTACCAATCCCAAGAAGTATTTACCACCAATTTCATCGATTGAGGCTCAGATGGCAAGATCCCCAAATTTTTAAAACCAAGGGTTTCAAAAAATCTTTCACTTTTTCGCAAAGATTCCTTGCTAAAACGAGTTGATTTGGTGTTTGGAAGAGTTTAGGAGTTAAGAGAAATGATGGGAATTCACTGGAAGGGCTCAAGATTGAAGGTAGGAATGTTTGCTCTCGAATGTGTTTGAAGTTTGTTGCGTTAAAATGAACAGTCGCGTGGGTATTTATAAAAAACAGACTTCGCCGCGGCGAAGTTCTTAATTCCAAAAATAAAAATTTTCCAACCCAGTCGACGCCGCGGCGAAAAATTACAGAAGCTCATCGCCTCAGTGAAGAACAAGCTTCGCCGCGGCGAATTTTCCTTTAGTGAATTTCGCCTAACTTGTTTTGCCGCGGCAGAAAAATACAGAGGCTCATCATTTCGGGGAAAAAATTACTTGGCTGCGGCGAAGTCTGGGACTTTCCGACTTCCAATTCCTGCAAAATGAAGTTCGTAGCGGCGAAACCTGGAAAAATTCCATTTTTCGCCTTGATCCGATAATTCACCTGAAACACCCAAAAAAACACACAAATTAGACTTCATCTTAAAATTATACAAAAACTACACAACTACAAAACAATAAATAAACAACAACAAATGAAAACACTTCGGTTGCCTCCCAATGGAGCGCTTGTTTATAGTTGGAAAGCTCGACTCTCTCAGGTTCTTATGTCGGGATGTCAAGTCGGATGGGGAATGACTTGCAACTCATCACCCCATTAATGTACGGCTTCAATCTTTGTCCGTTGACCTTAAATGTGCCATTTTCTTCATGTGACACCTCCACCGACCTGTATGGGTAAACTTTCATAACTATGAAGGGTCCAGACCATCTAGACCTAAGTTTTCTAGGGAAAAGCCTAAGTCTAGAATTAAACAACAACACTTTCTGACCCACTTCAAAGTTCTTCTTCCTGATATGCTTGTCATGCCACTTCTTGGTCTTTTCCTTGTACATCCTAGCATTCTCATAAGCTTCGTGACGGAACTCATCAAGTTCATTCAAAGTCAACATCCTTTCTTCCCCAGTAGCTTGTAAATCCATGTTGAGCTGCTTGACTGCCCAATAGGCCTTATGCTCGAGTTTTACCGGCAAATGACATGCCTTCCCATAGACCATCCTAAATGGAGACATACCAATCGGAGTCTTAAATGTAGTGCGGTAGGCCCATAATGCATCATCCAACTTTCATGACCAATCCTTCCTCGATGCATTGACTATCTTCTCTAAGATTCCCTTTAGTTCTCTGTTTGACAGTTACACTTGTCTGCTAGTCTGTGGATGATAAGGTGTCGTAACTCTATGTTTCACCCCATATTTCCCCAATAGTGCATCCAATTTCCTGTTGTAAAAATGTGATCCTCCACCACTAATGATTGCCCGTGGTACTCAAAACCTTGAGAAAATGTTCTTTCTCACAAAATTAACCACCACACGGGCATCATTGGATGGCAATGCAACTGCTTCCACCCATTTTGATATATAGTCCACCGCTATCAAAATGTACATATTCCCGTAAGAATTTGGGAAAGGACCTATGAAGTTAATTCCCCATACATCGAATAGCTCAACAACTAGGATATTGTTCAGTGGCATCTCATCTCGCTTTGAAATATTCCCACTTCGTTGACAATGGTCGCATTCCTGAACCATCCGAAAAGAATCCTTGAAAGTAAAACCTAGATTGAAGAACCTTGGCTGCTGTCCTAGCTCCTCCAAAATGGCCACCCACTTCCCTTTCGTGACAATGTCGTAGGATACTCTCCATTTCCTGTTCCAGAACATACCGACGTATCATCTGATCAGCATAGTGTCTATAAAGAAATGGCTCTTCCCGGAAGTAGTACTTCAAATCTGAGAAAATCTTCCTCTTTTGTTGGAAGGTCATGCCGATGGGTAGCATTCTCGCTGACAAGTAGTTTGCAAAGTTTCTCTAATTTGGGTTTCTTCTTCATTTCCCTGAATTGGTCGTTCAATCTTTGACAAATGGTCCACCACCACATTTTCTAACCCTTTCTTATCTCGTATCTCCAACTCAAACTCTTGTAGCAATAGCATCCATCTTATCAGCCGAGGTTTCGCTTCTTGCTTTGCCAATAGGTGCTTGAGTGCTGAATGGTCCGTGTAGACTATCACCTTGGCACCTAGCAAATATGAACAAAATTTATCAAAAGCAAAAACCACAGCCAACAATTCTTTTTCAGTGGTTGTGTAATTCAATTGTGCATCGGTGAGTGTTTTGCTAGCATACTGAATTACATGTAACACTTTGTTTTTCCTCTGTCCTAACACTACCCCTAGTGCAAAATCACTAGCATCACACATCAATTCAAATGGTAGTCCCCAATCGAGAACTGCAATAATAAGTGCAGACACTAATAATTTTTTTAGAGTTTGAAAGGCATGCATGCAGTCATCATTAAAATCAAAAGCAACATCTTTAATCAATAAATTGCAAAGGGTTTAGAGATCTTAGAAAAATCCTTAATAAACCGTCTATAAAACCCCGTATGCCCCAAGAAACTTCGAACTACTTTAACATTGGAGGGTGGTCGCAGCTTCTCAATCACGTCTGTCTTTGCTCGATCCACTTCTATTCCGTCCTTTAAAATTCTATGACCAAGTACTATTCCTTCCTGGACCATGAAATGGCACTTCTCCCAGTTGAGCACCAAGTTCATCTCCTGACATCACTGCAAAACAAAAGAGAGATTAGATAAGTAATTATCAAAGGACAAACCAAAAAAAGAGAAGTCATCTATGAAGACTTCTATAAACCACTCCACCATATCTCTAAAGATCGACATCATGCATCTCTGAAATGTGGCTGGTGCATTACACAATCGAAAGGGCATCCTTCAGTAAGCAAAGGTGCCATAGGGACAAGTGAAGGTCGTCTTCTCTTGATCCTCAGGAGCAATGGCAATCTGATTGTATCCTGAATAACCATCCAGGAAACAGTAATAAGCATGCCTTGCCAATCTCTCCAACATCTGATCGATGAAAGGAAGTGGAAAATGATCCTTCCTTGTCGCTTCATTTAATTTCCAGTAGTTAATGCACCCTCTCCAGCCCGTGACCGTCCTAGTTGGTATCAATTCATTACTCCATTCTTTATCACTGTGATACCTCCTTTCTTCTGAACCACTTGCACCGGACTCACCAATGGACTATCAGAGATGGGACAAATTATTCCCGCATGTAGAAGTTTCACCACCTCCTTTCTCACCACTTCCTTCATCGAAGGATTCAATCTTCGTTGTGGTTGAACTCTAGGCTTGATATAATCCTCCATGAGTATCTTATGCATGCAAAAAGATGGAGAGATGCCTCTAATATCCAAAATAGTCCATCCAATTGCCGATCTGTGTTCCCTCAATACCCTAATTAACCACTCTTCTTCCAATTTGCTCAACCTTGAACTGACGATTACTGGGAAGGTTTCTGATTCCCCAAGATACACATATTTGAAGTGGGAAGGTAAAGGTTTCAGCTCAAGCTTTGGAGGTTCTTCCTTTCTTTCCTTTTCCTTCTCTTTTTCAAAATCAAATTCCTCAAATTCTAGATCTTAGCTCTCATCAATTGGCTGAAGTGCTTCCAACAATCTAGCACATTCGTTCCTTGCCGACTCATCTACCTCTATTACTCTTGTTGGGCACTACACATTTCTAGAGGTAGTTGTGGAGTGTTCTCTTCAATGACCTTCGCTACTAGTTTATCCACCACATCAACACTAAAGCACGAATCCGACTTGGATGGGAACTTCATAGCCTCAAACATATTGAACGTTACTGTTTCATCTTGAACCCTTAACAGTAACTTTCCTTCTTACACATCAATGAGTGCTTTTCCTGTGGCCAGAAATGGTCAGCCCAAAATAAGAGGCATTTCCTTATCCTCTTCCATGTCTAATACAACAAAATCAGCCAGAAAGATAATCTTGTCCACCTTCACCAACATATCTTCGACTATACCCCTTGGATGTTTGATGGATCTATCTACAAGTTGTAACGACATGGTCGCTGGCTTCACTTCACCAATTCCCAATCTCCTGAAAACAGAAAAAGGCATTAAATTGATGCTAGCACCTGAATCACATAAAACTCGATCAAAGGTAATGTCTCCTATGATGCAAGGAATAGTAAAACTCCTTGGATCTTTGAGTTTCGGGGGTAGCTTCTTTTGGAAAATGGTGTTGCACTCCTCCGTGAGCATCATTGTTTCCTCATCCTCTAACTTCCTTTTGTTTGATAAAATCTCCTTGAGAAATTTCGAGTAGCTCGGCATCTGTTGCAATGCATCTGCAAAAGGAATGTTAATATGTAGTTTTCTAAATATTTCAATGAATTTGGAAAACTGCTTATCCTGATTCTTTTTCGTTAGTCTCTGAGGAAACGGCACAGGAGGAGTGTGATGTGCCAATTCTGGTGGTATCTCGGGAAATGGCAATTTCTCTTTCCTTTGTCTTTGCCTCACTTGCCGTTTTTGTTCTTCTTCCCTAGAAACTAGATGGTTTCTCTTCAGCAACTATCTCTTCATCAACTTCCTCATCAGAGTCTTCCTTTTTATTTCCCTTTGATGGGCTTTCTTCTTCCCTTGATTTTTCCACCTCTTCCAACACTGTCTCACTTCTCAGAGTTATCGCATTTGCTTGCTCACGTGGGTTAGTCACTATGTTGCTTGGTAGTGAGCCCTATGGTCTCTCATTTAACTTATCAGCCAATTGACCCATTTGTACCTCCAAGTTTCGAATGGACGCCCCTTGATTTCTGAAATTCGTTCTCGTCTCATTCATAAAACCTGTGGTCTCTTGCATAAACTTTCCAAACATGTCTTCCAATTTTGTCACTCTTGCTCTCCTGATTGATTGTTCACCCCTGTTTGGTTGTTTGGCAATGCTCTTTGGTTCCATTGATTCTTCTGCTGATTCTGTTG
This sequence comes from Pistacia integerrima, assembly GCA_026225825.1. NCBI lineage: Eukaryota > Viridiplantae > Streptophyta > Magnoliopsida > Sapindales > Anacardiaceae > Pistacia > Pistacia integerrima. Next base: position 6,373,732 of record CM047739.1, on the reverse strand, counting down.
ATTCTGATTGCCCCAAGATAGGTTCGGATGATTCCTCCAACCAGGATTATATGTGTTGGAGTATGGATTGTTCGGTTGCCTTTGATTTCTTGCCAAGTAGTTAACCTGCTCGGATGATGATGCTAAAGCAAACATGTTCCCCACTTGACATTCGCTGCTCACGTGATTACCTGCACAAAATTCACAAGTTAGTTGAGGTGCTTGAATGGAATTTACTTGCATACTTCTCAACTGTTTCTGAAGTGTTGTCAGTTGGGCTGAAATGGTTGTATATGCATCAACTTCATGAAGGCCCATAGATTTCTTCGGTTGCACCCTCTCATTAGGTCTTTGATAATTGTTGCTTGCCAGAACTTCAAGCAACTCGAGAGCTTCTTCCGAAGTCTTATTTTGCAGTGCTCCTCCCGATGCTGCATCCACCATAGTTTGCACATTCACCATCAATAACTTATAAAATGTTTGGACTTGCATCCAAATTGGCAACCCATGATGTGGACACCTCCTCAGTAATTCTTTGTATCTCTCCCAAGCCTCATACAATGATTCTAACTCTTCTTGTAGAAATGACGTGATATCATTTCTCAGCTTTGCTGACTTTGATGGAGGAAAGAATTTGGTCAAGAACTTCTATGCTAAATTAGTCCATGTTGTATTCATTCCTGTTGGTAATGCCATCAACCATCCCTTTGCCTTATCCTTCAATGAAAGCAGGAATAGTCTCAATCTGATGGCGTCATCTGACACTCTGTTTGACTTTAAAGTATCACAAATCTCCAAAAAATTGGCAATGTGTAGATTTGGATCTTCCTTCAAATCTCCCCTGAACTGTACCGACTGCTGGATCATTTGGATGATTGTCGGCTTTATCTCAAAGTTGTTGGCTTGTACTGCTGGTCTAGTAATACTTGACCCATTACCATCAACTGAAGGAACTGAAAACTCCCTTAGTGTTCTATTTTCTGCCATCTCAACAACTATAACCTTTGGTTTCACTGTAGCCTCTCTCTCTTCTTTCTCTGTTAAGTCTTCTAGTGGTTCTTTCAATCTCCAGATCAACAAGAACCACTGGCTGACGTCTTGCTCTTCGCAAAAACTACACAGAAAAATAGAAAGAGTAAGATCACAAACCAACCGAAAAGAATAACAAAAATTAAACAAACAACAATTAAGCGAAAATAAAGCTCCAATCTAGCTAACACAAGAAAAATTTTAATGCTAACACAAAACTCAATCCCTGGCAACGACACCAAAAACTTGATGCGTTGTAACTACAACATGCATAAATAGCAAGTGCACTAGTCACACAAAGTAATAAAGTGATAGTGAGTATCGTTCCCACGAGGATTGGTTGCTAAGCACTGATTTTCCTAAGTGTTTTTCAAGTTGGAGGAACCGACTGTGTTTGGATTAATGGGAGAGATTAAAACTAAACTGAAACAAAACTTACTAAGTATTAAAAACTAATTAAAGAAAGCAAGAATTTAAACGCAAGAACAATATCAATTTAACAAACGGTTAGGGTTTTGACTTCATTCGGACTCTACGGATGAATTCTACGGACTACGTTAATTCCACACTTACATGCACAAATTATAAATCGAATTCTCTATGTTGTTAAACATACCTTCTCAGGCTACGAATTCCTACTTTTCCCTATTAAACTTCCGCACCCAACAAATTGAAGAATAATAGATCCAAGTTCATTAAGCTAAGGGAATCCTAGATTGATTTCATTGATTCTCAAATCTATCTCTAGCATTCAATACTACGATGGTGATTACCCAAGAAGCTCAATATGATTCATTTCTCAATCTCATCATATTCATCAAATAAATTCCATCAAAAACAGAATAACCACACAATCTATGCAATAGAATATGGAAATAGCAATAATTAATTCATTAACCCATAGAAATCCGAACTTAATCAAAACCCTAACCCAAAATGGGTTAGTTCATAACTAAATCAAAATACACAGCAAGAAAAACAGTAAACACAATGTTCAACATATTAAAATGCAGAGAAAATAGTAGAGATCTCCCCTAGTTGAAGAATCCACAAGATTCAAGCTCAAATCTTCTCTCTAAAAATCAAATCTAGCCAAAACTCAATGAGAATAGACGAAAACTAGACGTCCCTACAAAAATGGTAAAGTTTTTCTTTTATCCCTCGCCCAAAGACCTAAAACTTTCCTAAAATAAAATTGCGCGTTTTGGAAAAACTAAAATTCGCAGACTTCGTCGCGGCGAAGAAAGATTTTTGCCGCAACGACGAGGTAAAATGGACTCTCATGCTTAACAGTTTTTGCCACAGCAAAGAATATACTTCACCGCAACGAACCTTCATGAAGAATTCTAAAATTACAGAATTGCCCTCCGCTTGCTTCTTTGCTTGAATCTTCGATCTTCGATGCTTTCCCATGGGAACAAGCTTCATAGTGCTTCACTCTGCTTCATAACTCTCCCAACTTCAGAGATCCGCTTACTTCTGAGTCCAAAAACTCCAATTCGCTCATTGTTTGCTCAAAATGTCCATTTTGGCCTGAAACACAAAATGTAAAGGATTAAGTAGCAATTCAGGCAAAAATGAACTAAGAAGTATCTACAATCCGACCAAAAAGCCTAATAAAAACAGTATAAATCTCGGATTATCATTTCCCTATTAAACTTTCGCACCCAACAACCTGAAGAATGGTAGATCCAAGTTCATTAAGCTAAGGGAATCCTAGATTGATTTCATTGATTCTCAAATCTATCTCTAGCATTCAATACTACAATGGTGATTACCCAAGAGGCTCAATATGATTCATTTCTCAATCTCATCATATTCATCAAAAAATTCCATGAAAAACAAAATAACCACACAAATCTATGCAATAGAATATGGAAATAGCAATGATCAATTCATTAACCCATAGAAATCCGAACTTAATCAAAACCCTAACCCAAAATGGGTTAGTTCATAACTAAATCAAAATACACAGCAAGAAAAACAATAAACACAATGTTCAACATATTGAAATGTAGAGAAAAGAGTAGAGATCTCCCCTAATTGAAGAATCCACATGATTCAAGCTCAAATCTTCTCTCTAAGTATCAAATCTATTCAAAACTCAATGAGAATAGACGAAAACTGGATGACCCTCTACAAACATGGTAAAGTTTTTCCTTTGTACCTCGCCCAAAGACCTAAAACTTTCCTAAAATAAAACTGTCCGTTTTGGAGAAACTAAAATTCGCAGACTTCGCCGCGGCGAAGTAAGAGTTTCGCAGCAGCGACAAGGTAAAATGGACTCTCGTGCTTAACGGTTTTCGCTGCGTTGAAGAATAGACTTCGTCGCGGCGAACCTTCATGAAGAATTCTGAAATTATAGAATTGCCCTCCGCTTGCTTCTTTGCTTGAATCTTCAATCTTCGATGCTCTCCTATGGGAACAAGCTTCATAGTGTTTCACTCTGCTTCAGAACTCTCCCAACTTCTGAGATCCGCTTACTTTTGGGTCCAGAAACTCCAATTCGCTCATTATTTGCTCAAAATATCCATTTTGGCCTGAAACACAAAATGTAAAGAATTAAATAGCAATTCAGGCAGAAAATGAACTAAAAAGTATCTACAATCCGGCCAAAAAGGCTAATAAAAATAGTATAATTCTCAGATTATCAAATACCCCCAAACTAAAGACATGCTCATCTCCGAGCATCAGGTACAAAACACAAAGAAAGAAAAACAACAAACACCCAAAACAATGCAAAATAACAAAACTGAAAATAAAATAAAACATTAGACTCAACTCAATATAACGAACTGCCTAGAATTTAAACAAGTCTCAAAGACCATTGAAAAATTATTACTAGAAAAATGTTCAACACTCCAAGAAGTTATAAGTTGCATCGACTATCTTCTCTATTGTTCCCCGAGTAGGTGATCCCCACTTCAATCCACATTCCAACTTCCCGGATTATTTTATGCAGAAATGCAAAGTTTATCAAATGGCGGCAGACTCCATAAGCCTAAGTATCGAACTACTCTCCACTAATGAGGATTAGACATTACTAAGGATCAGAAGGTCTTTACAGGCTTGTAACGTTAGGCTCGGTTAGTAGGCTTAAAAGAAACGGACAGGATTAACAAAGCAAGAGAACTCAGTTTTCTTTAAGCAACATCAAGACTCAAATCAACTTCCACTTTCTTCCTCAACCACCACTACAAAGTCAAACAATTTATAACCCTCAAGCATGTGCACTTCTCAAATTTTTATTTTTTCATTAATAGAAATAATCATTTTATTGAGGTTAATTACCCCTTTTATTCTTCTTGCCCTTCTCACAACCCCCAAACTAATCTTTTAGTTCATTCACACAACTCTCCAAGCTCTTTGTGTTTGCATTAGGTTTAGAATTCTCTTAAAGGTCACAGATGTGTTTAGGGTGAAAGGTTTAGGCATTATTGGTTGCACAAGAACACAAAAAAAACAATGATGATTTCATAAGGTTCAAATGGGTAACTAGGGATAGAATTCATAGTCGGCTGGAAATGCTTAAACGTTCCAAAAAATTGCCTAAATCACTTCCTCAGTAATGTCTATTCCCAGAATTTCGCCTCAAGCATTTCTAAACTGGGTTCTAGAGTCTACCAACATTATCAAGACTTTTCCTAACCACATAAAATGAATCTAAGCATGCTGAAATAAATGAAAATGGTGGTTGAACCACTCAAAGAACCTTAAGTAAAATTCAATCAATCAACATATACTTGAAGCAATGTTTAACATTTCTCAATAATAAAATCCCAACAACCCTATTCTCATCATAGATTTATACAATTCATCATTGGCATATACAACAAAACATGAAATTAAAATAAACACAAATAAAAAATTTTCAAATTTTTGTACCCCCAAACTAAAGATGACATTGTCCCCAATGTCACATTATGCACAATTTAAGAATAGAAAAACAGAAATCTACAAAGGTACGAGATAGTTCCCTGATTAATCCGTGAAGTTGAAGTTTCGCTCAATAGCATGCAAACCCGGTCCTTGGCTTTTTCATCACCAAATTCTGAAAAACAATTGAAAAACTGTGGTGTCCACTGTGTTAGAAAAGTTCACTGACTAATGTGAAAATATTACAATTCTAATCTCGCCTTTTCAACTACTAGGAAACTAAAATAAAATTTAAACAATCTAAAAAAAAAAAAAACAAATTAGTTCACTGTTCGAAATGAAAATACAAAAACAACTAAAACAAGGAAAAATAAAATACAAAAACGGCTGTTCAGGTTCATTCTTCAGCCTCTTTCTCTCCCTCGGTATCGTTCTCTTCTTACTCGAAGCCCATCCATTCTTCTAAATCCTAGCCAGCCCATTGGAATTCCAAAGTATCAACATTAAGCTTGGTGAAGCAACTGTGCTGCATGTCATACATCATCTGGGTTTGCTATGCCAGCCAATCCTAACGTTTTGCCATCTGTTTTATCTGACCCAGCATCTGCTACATCATCTCCTTCATAGTGGCTGTGGAACTGGATGATGTGGCAATGCCTTGTGTGGTTCTCTGTCATTTTGTCCCGACGCTAGGTTGCTCACTGGCTAGATGTTCAAGATGCTTGTGATAATAGTCTGAGTAGAGAACTGGGGCAACATGGATAAGTGGCTCATCATCAGTTGCCTCGACTCCTGCTCGAGTGCACAACTCTATAATAAGATGTGGGAAAAGGGTAACTCCCTCGCCCTGTTTTGGCTGCATGCTGAATGTTGGCTAGGATAATGTTTCCCACATCCATTCTCTTTCCTGTGGCAATAGAATAGAGCAATAATGCCTTCTCATAAGTCATCGTACTATAGTTCGTCTCCGGCATCATCCTTGCATAAATAAAGTACTGCCACAACCGAGCCACCGGTGTTAAATTAGTTCCCTTGATGCTCCTCCTACCTTTCTTTGAAATCTCCCAAGTGGAATCCGGTTTTGTAATGACCGGAAGAATAATATCATCCTCAAACTGTGTCTTCCTAAAATCCTCATAATCATTATGGCCAATATTAGGCAGGTTAAAAAACTCATTGATGACCTTCGCATCAAATGCCACATCAGTACCCCTCACAAACACATAACCAGATTCATACTCCAAGAGGTTGGCATAAAACTCTTGCACTATCGGCTCTACGGCCGTATGTCCAGGTTCACTCATAAACAATTCCCAACGTCTCCCTCGACTCCACTCCTTAGCCTGGCTCGCGGTCAATCCACGCTCAGCAATAAATCCTTTATCTTTCCTTTGAATTGCCTCTTCATATCGTTTTCATGCCTTGTCATTCACAAATCGGTTGTCCACTTTTTTTCCTTTTCCTTTCCCCCTGGACAACACTTTGAGCGGCATTTTCCCCAAATTACAATTTACTTGACAATTCAACTCTAGGCACCCTACTATCAACCACAATCAATCCTGCAAAAATATCACACTTCCAAAAATCGTACCTAGACCCTCAAACTTTGATTCTTCCAAATTTCACAAAACACTCCAAAATTCAAAACCTAAACTCCTTAATACCACACAATTCACAATCTGCACTTCCTCAAACAGAATAAAAGCTCAATAATAAAAAAATCCACAACTCAATCAACAACCAAAATTTTTAGATCTACAACTTTAAACTCGAAATTGTGCAATTAAAAGCTTAGGGAACTTGAAATCTTACCAAAACTAGGAAGTATTCACCACAACTTGAGCCAAAATCAGCCTAGATCGCAAAATCCCCAAATTTTGAAAACCAAGGGTTTCCAAAATCTTTCTCACTTTTTCGCAAAAATTCCTTGCTAAAACGAGTGGATTTGGTGTTTGGAACAGTTTAGGAGTTAGGAGAAGTGATGGGAATTCACTGAAAGGGCTCAAGATTGAAGGTGGGAATCCACACTCAGCAATAAATCGCGTGGGTATTTATAAAAAACAGACTTCGCCGCGGCGAAGTTCTTAATTCCAAAATAAAAATTTTTCAACCTAGTCGACGCCGCGGCAAAAAATTATAGAAGCTCATCGCCTCGGTGAAGAACAAGCTTCGCCGCGGGGAATTTTCCTTTAGTGAATTTCGCCCAACTTGCTTCGCCGTGGCGATAATTACAAAGGCTCATTGCCTCGGCGAAGAAAATACTTTGCCTCGGTGAAGTCTCGGACTTTCCGACTTCCAATTCTTGCAAAATGAAGTTCGCCGCGGCGAAAGCTGGAAAAACTCCATTTTTCGCCTTAATTCGATAATTCACCTGAAACACCCAAAAACACACAAATTAGACTTCATCTTAAAATTATACGAAAACTACACAACTACAAAACAATAAATAAACAACAACAAATGAAAACACTTGGGTTACCTCCCAAAGAGCGCTTGTTTATAGTTGGAAAGCTCGACTCTCTCAAGTTCTCATGTCGGGTGATAATCATATTTTACACTATGATTTTGCATTGAATTTTGATAGGATTTAGGATACTTTTCATTTAATTTGGGCCATAATTGCTACCTAATTCTATTAATTTGTCTTTGCAGGCCTAAACGATGATTTTGTGCATAAATGACAGTTTTGAGCATAAATTGTGTAACTTGAGCTCGGAAACTTGGAATGACCTGAATTAAGAAGCTTTAGAAAGATAAGAAGAAGAGCTACAACTTTCATGTTTTGGGTTTTTCCTAATTCTGACTGGACAATGGTGAAAACTTGGCTCGAAGTTGTGAAAAGTACGCTGGGAACTGAAGAAAAACGTCTTTGGACGTGCTTCAGTATTTTTGCCATAACTTGAGCTTTAGACCTTGGATTGTGCTGATTCCTGAACTACCAGAAAGATAATTTAAAGGGCTACAATTCATATGTTTAACACTTTTCTAGATTAAGAATCTATCATGCTCACATTTGGCCCAAAAGTCTTCACCGCGGCGAAACCTGTGTTAGATTTAAAAATAAAATGACGCTTTTTGGCTTGCTAGGGCTTGATCCTTAAGTGAGAGAGGTATAAATTAGAGCAAAAAGGAAGAGAAAAGAAGTCTTGGTTTGTCATTTGGGAGGCAGCTCATGGAAGGAAAAGATTATTGAAGATTTGGGCTTCAAATTAGAGAAGATTTCTCCATCTTTTGCTTGTTTTTCAATGATGAATCTTGATTCAGTTGGTTTTTGTTATTTTATTTCGTTTTTGAGTATGAACTGAGTTGTTTAGCTAGGGTTTGATGTAACCTTGATACAATGATTCAAATTTATATGAATTGATTTACTTTGAGTTTTAATTTCATGATTGAGTGTTTATCTCTTTGCTTAATGACTTTTGGATGCTTGATCACCATTTAAATGTGTGTTGTTCATAATGAGACTAAGAAGTGATTTGTGATTGTGCCTCTTGGGATAAATACCGTAGATTAGCAAACGCTAGAGATAGGTTTAGCGATCTATGAAATCTAGATAGAATTCCATAAAGCTTAATAGACTTTGAACTATTAATCTTCAATTTGTTGGGTGCGGAAGCTTAATAGAGATAAGTAGGGAAATGTAGCCTGAGAAGGTATGTTTTACAACTTAGGGAAATTCGATTTTCAATCAAGGAATTAGAACTTGGGTAATAGATTCTATGATTTGGGTTAGCGTATCTAGGTGAAATCAACACCCTAGCATTTTTTTTAGCATTGTTTAATTAGTTAAGTTGTTGGGTTTTGCTTTAATTTCATTATCATTAATTTATATTTTGCTAATTTGTATTTAGTTGTTAATTTTCCATCAATCCAATTTAATGTTTCTTCAATTAGGACTTAAAGTAGAGAAATCGGTACTTAGTAACATTATCCTTGTGGGAACGATACTCACTCATCATTATATTACTTGTGCGATTAGTATACTTGCTACATATTGCATGTTGTAGGAAACACGCATCAAGTTTTTGGCACCATTGCCGGGGATAGTTGATTATTAATATTGATAGTATCTAGTGTGGTGCTAAATTGAAGCTTTTATTTCATTTTTGTAGTTAATTGTAAATTTTGTATAGTCTTAAGTATGAGAAATGACATTACCTCTTTCGTGCAAGGCAACGATGAATCACTATATGAAGCTTGGGAGAGGTACACGGAGTTGTTAAGGAATTGTCCACATAATGGTCTACCGTTTTGGAGACAAGTCCAAACATTTTACAGTGGGTTGCTACCAAATATTCAAACGATGGTAGATGTGGCAGCAGGCGGAGCCTTAAATAACAAGACCCCAGAAGATGCTTATGAATTACTTAAGCTGATGGCCAACAATAACTACCAAAGACCTAATGAGAGAGCAATGCCGAAGAGAACAATGGATCTACATGAAGTAGATGTGTTCGCTACATTATCTGAACAAATTGCATCACTTGAAAGCCAATTGGGAGGTATGAATGTAAATTCTATTCACTCACCTTTTATAACTTGTGAATTTTGTGCAGGAAACCATGGGAGTGTGGAATGCCAAGATGGAAACCAGTTATTCTTCTCAACAACCGAGCAAGTGAATTACATGGTTTAGTTCACAAAGGCTGCAAAGTGACTCTTTCTCCAATGCTTACAATCTTGGTTGGGGGAATCACCCAAATTTTTCCTAGAGCAATCAAAGTAGTCAATCAAATCAAAGGACAGTGCCATACCATCAACCAGTGGTGAATCATCAACTATGGGAGCAAAGAGTGTCAAAATTGGAAGATATATTCGAAGAGTTCATGCAAGAAACCATACGTTTTATGAATGAGACACGCTCAAACTTCAGAAAGCAAGGAGTGTCCATTCAAAATTTGGAGGTTTAAGTGGGGCAATTGGTTGAACAATTGACAGAGAGATCTCAAGGTTCTTTGCCGAGCACAACAGGCACAAATCCTGAAGAACAATTAAATGTCATAACATTGAGGAGAGGTATAGTGTTGGAGCAACCTCACAAGGAAGAAAAGTTGGAAGAACATGAAGACAAGACCAATGAAGAGGAAAATCTCAAAGAAAAATGTGTTGGAGTAGGTGCCCTAGAGCCAATCAATTATTGTAGAATTGACTCTTTGTAATAATGTTCATTAATCAATAATAAAAGGCATCTTATTCTATATCGCGTAAATCATTGTTATTGCAATATGTATTGATATATGTCCTCATAATGGTAGAACCGTAACGAGGGTATCAAGTGTTTCAAATCGTGATAGTGAGAACCCCATGAGCACATATGGTGGCCATTCTAGAAACGTTCGTAGCCCCAATATTATTCTAAAGTAAGGGCACAGATAATACGGTAAGGCTATCATAGTGTTGAACGACCTCGAAAGGCAGTGACTGATCTCACTTGTCAAGGTTGTTTGGTGAAAACCTGGTGCAACACATGGGTGCTTGCTATAGGCGATTACACCGCAGCAAGTTCACTGGACTGACCCACCAGAGGATTCCATATGGATGGTAACCCTAGTGTTTCTATGGAAGAAATCCTCTAACAAATGGTGGTGCATGTGATCCTTAGACTTGAGATCACCAGAGTGCCTTGTGCACCGATTGGTGTAGTTTGACACTAGCCTAACGCAGTTCTTTTCAGAGCTGTCAATACGGTGGTGATTGGCTGCATCAAGGAGTATATCAAGACTATGGTGGATTGACAGAGGATTCATCACTCCCGGGTATGGGAGAAATTTATCTCACAGCGCAATTCAGTATATGGCAATGACACTAAAACTGTGGCCACAGTGGGATTGAGTTGTTGCTCTATCCAGTTTATAATACGGGTTATTGGTCCGTAAACCGAATAAATAATATCGAGAGTAACCGAAGGTTGACACTATTTCTATGCCTTCGCCTCGCCGAGATAACGTATGATGAAAGGATCGAATTGTACGGTAACCATATCGTGACAGTAGCTACTTTGTTGAATCCGAATCTATCGTGGCCATGATGCCTTGCTAGGGGCCAATCTTGGTCTGTATTAGTGAGACGATTAATTGGTGTTAATCACGATATTGTACACTGCCGATATGATGAGGAGCCTATGGGTCACACACATAGAAGACAATTTAAGATCCAAGAAGAAAGAAGGGCATTTTCGTCTTTTAAGGCGAAAGGGTATTTTGGTAATTTCATAGTGCAAATAAATTTGCTGAGGTCGTAGCCTTTATTTAATTTGTTAGAAAAATTAAATAAGTGAAATTACGTTTAAATGTGTGTTCGCACATATTTAAATATATTATCATTATTGTTAAATGTTAATATATATTTAAATATATATTAATTGATTTTAATTGAGATAATAATGGAAAATAAAATAAATCAAATTGGGAGTGTTTGGCAACATGGGGCGTTTGGGTTTGAGCCCAAGCCTATTCCGTATGGGATTAGGGCAAATTGTTTTTTAATATAAAAGGAAAAGTGTGTGATTTTTAATTAAGAGATTTTTCTTTGGAAAAACAAAACACACATCCCCTCTCTTCCACTCCCACGGCAATAACACCCATTGCCCAAAATCAATTTCAATTGATTTGTTTTTCTTCTTAATCTTGAAGCCAAAGAGGATCTAGCAAATCCCTCTTTGGTTCTTTTAAGATTGTCTTCGTGTGGACTACGCAGGCTCGATCCTACACTTGGATCGTTAGCAAAACATTCGTCGACAAATTTGGAGGAGCCTCCAACGTGCGTTTGTTTTCTCTTAACTCATGTTTAATATTTCTGCAGATTCTTATTATGATAAAATTGTAAAATTATACCCTTTGATCTTGGCTCATGTAAACGATCCTGTTATATTATTTTTGTTATTTCCGCTGCGTATACGGGATCGTTTACTAACAAAATGGTGTGCAAGATACTTAAGGGAATTTCAACAAAGCAACTCACCTCACAAGGAACAATTTGAGGAATTTGGTGTAAATGCGCACAAGTCAAAATTGGTGTTGGAAAAGACTCCAAACATTGGACTCAACCAATCACCATCTCATCTCAAGTACGCATATACGAATTTGAAGTTCCAAAAAGATGCTTATGAGAATGTCCAAAATTCAAAGGAAAGACCAAGAGGTGGCAATGGGAAGTGAAGCACCCCACAAGGATCCGGATTGACGAAGGACCATGGGAAAGTCGAGCTTCCGACTATAAACAAGCGCTTCTTGGGAGGCAACCCAAATCTTTTCAATTGTTTTTCATTTCATTGCTGTTTGAATTTGTTTAGTTTTCTTATGATTTTGAATTAGTTTTAATTTATGTGTTTTTGGGTGTTTCAGGTGAAGTTTGAAGCTAAGGAAAAGGAAAGAAAATGCTCCAGACTTCACCGGGGCGAAGAAGTATTCTTCGCCGCGGCGAAGCACGTCGTATGAAAATGAAGTTGAAAAGTCCCAGACTTCGTCGGGGCGAAGTATCCTGAAAAATGTTGTAGCTCCTGTAATTTTTCGCCGCGGTGAAGAATTTGTCGTCGCCGCGGCAACAACTAGGTTTGAATTTAGGGTTTTATCATGAAGAACTTCGCCACGGCGAAGTCTGTTTTCTTTTAATAGTTGCGTGACCTTTCATTTTTGCAAAAATTTTCCTGAAGCACTTTTCCTTTTAGTTTTTGTTTTTATTTCTTTATGTTTTGTAAGTAAGAATTGATGTTGATTTCCTGGTTTTTACCTCTTTATTTGTTTTTGTTTAGATTTTAGGTTTAGTTCAATAAGGTTGAGATTAGGATGTAATTCTTTCACATTAATTGGTGAGGGTATCTAACACATTTGGCACCATAGACTTTCATTTGTTTGACAGATGATGATGATGAGGAAGCCAAGGAATGGATGCCAGGATGTTGCACAAAAATCAGCCTTTACGGATTAGTCAGGGGAGTTTCTCATAACCTTTACTTTTGTTTTTCTATTCCTTGGATGTGCATGATGTGACATTGGGGACAATGTCATTTTAAGTTTGGGAGTAGGAAATAGAAATAAAGCTTGGTTTAAGGGTATACCGGCTAGAAACCAGAACCCACCTTAAAACCTGCCTAGCAGTACTTGGCAACCTTGGCAACCTCTGGTATAACAACGCCACGTACACCTTAAACGAAAAAAAAAAAAAAAAAAAACTTTAGTTATTTTCTTTAGTTTGATTGTTTTTGCCTATGATGAAACTAGAATTGTTAGGATTTTATTATTGAAAAATGTTAAGCATTGCTTCAAGTTTTTGTTAATTGACTGAATTTTGATTGAGGTTTGTGATAATCATATTTTACACTATGATTTTACATTGAATTTTGATAGGATTTAGGATACTTTTCATACAATTTGGGCCATAATTGCTACCTAATTCTATTAATTTGTCTTTGCAGGCCTAAACGATGATTTTTAGCATAAATGACAGTTTTGAGCGTATATTGTGTAACTTGAGCTTGGAAACTCGGAATGACCTGAATTTAAAAGCTTTGGAAAGCTAAGAAGAATAAATACAACTTTCATGTTTTGGGTTTTTCCTAATTCTGACCGGACAAGGGTGAAAACTTAGCTTGAAGTCGTGAAAAGTACACTGAATCAAGAAAAACGTCTTTAGACGTGCTTCAGTATTTCTGCCATAACTTGAGCTGTAGACCTCGGATTGTGCTGATTCTTGAACGACCAAAAATATAATTGAAAGGGATAAAATTCATATGTTAACACTTTTCCAGATTCAGACTGTATCATGCTCAAATTGGGCCCGAAAGGTCTCGCCACGGCAAGGAAAAAGCTTCACTGCGGCGAAACCTGCATCAGATGTAAAAATAAAACGACACATTTTGGCTTGCTAGGGCTTGATCCTTAAGTGAGAGAGGTATAAATTAGAACGAAAAAGGAAGAGAAAGGAGTCTTGGTTCACCATTTGGGAGGCAGCTCATGGAAGGAGAAGATTATTGAAGATTTGGGCTTCAAATTAGAGAAGATTTCTCCATCTTTTGCTTGTTTTTCAATGATGAATCTTGATTCAGTTGGTTTTAGTTATTTTATTTCGTTTTTGAGTATGAACTGAGTTGTTTAGCAAGGATTTGATGCAACCTTGATACAATGATTCAATTTTATATGAATTGATTTACTATGAGTTTTAATTTCATGATTGAGCGTTTATCTCTTTGCTTAATGACTTTTGGATGCTTGATCACCATTCAAATGTGTGTTGTTCACAATGAGACTGAGAAGTGATTTGTGATTGTGCTTCTTGGGATAAATACCGTAGATTAAGCAAACGCTAGAGATAGGTTTAACGATCTATGAAATCTAGATAGAATTCCATAAAGCTTAAAAGACTTTGAACTATTAATCTTCATTTTGTTGGGTGCGGAAGCTTGATAGGGATAAGTAGGGAAATATAGCCTGAGAATGTATGTTTTACAACTTAGGGAATTCGATTTTCAATCAAGGAATTAGAACTTGGGTAATAGATTCTATGATTTGGGTTAGCGTATCTAGGTGAAATCAACAGCCTAGCATTTTTTTAGCATTGTTTAATTAGTTAAGTTGTTGGGTTTTGCTTTAATTTCATTTTCATTCATTTTTATTTTGTTAATTTGTATTTAGTTTGTTAATTTTCCATCAATCCAATTTATTGTTTCTTCAATTAGGACTTAAACTAGAGAAATCGGTACTTAGTAACACTATCCTCGTGGGAACGATACTCTACTTATCACTTTATTACTTTGTGCGACTAGTATACTTGCTACATTTGCATGTTGTACGAAACACGCATCAAGTTTTTGGCGCCGTTGCCGGGGACAGTTGATTATTAATATTGATAGTATCTAGTGTAGTGCTAAATTGAAGCTTTTATTTCATTTTTGTAGTTAATTGTAAATATTGTATAGTCTTAAGTATGAGAAATGACATTACCTCTTTCGCGCAAGGCAACGATGAATCACTATATGAAGCTTGGGAGAGGTACACAGAGTTGTTAAGGAAATGTCCACATAATGGTCTACCGTTTTGGAGACAAGTCCAAACATTTTACAACGGGTTGCTACGAAATATTCAAACGATGGTAGATGTGGCAGCAGGCGGAGCCTTAAATAACAAGACCCCTGAAGATGCTTATGAATTGCTTGAGTTGATGGCCAATAATGACTACCAAAGACCTAATGAGAGCAATGCCGAAGAGAACAATGGGTCTACATGAAGTCGATGTGTTCGCCATATTATTTGCACAAAGTCCATCACTTCAAAGCCAATTGGGAGGTATGAATGTAAATTCTATTCACTCACCTTTTATAACTTGTGAATTTTGTGCAGGAAACCATGGGAGTGTGGAATGCCAAGATGGAAACCAGTTATTCTTCTCAACAACCGAGCAAGTGAATTACATGGTTAGTTCACAAAGGCTGCAAAGTGACTCTTTCTCCAATGCTTATAATCTTGGTTGGGGGAATCACCAAAATTTGTCCTGGAGCAATCAAAGTAGTCAATCAAATCAAAGGACAGTGCCAAACCATCAACCAGTGGTGAATCATCAACTATGTGAGCAAAGAGTGTCAAAATTGGAAGATATATTCGAAGAGTTCATGCAAGAAACCACAAGTTTTATGAATGAGACATGCTCAAACTTCAAAATTTCGAGGTTCAAGTGGGGCAATTGGTTGAGCAATTGACATAGAGATCTCAAGGTTCTTTGCTGAGCACAATGGTCACAAATCCTAAAGCACAATTAAATGTCATAAAATTGAGAAGAGGTATAGTGTTGGAGCAACCTCACAAGGAAGAAAAGTTGGAAGAACATGAAGACAAGATCAATGAAGAGGAAAATCTCAAAGAAAAATGGTGTGCAAGATACTTAAGGGAATTTCAACAAACCAACTCACCTCACAAGGAACAGTTTGAGGAATTTGGTGTAAATGCGCACAAGTCAAAATTGGTGTTGGAAGAGACTCCAAACATTGGACTCAACCAATCACCATCTCATCTCAAGTACGCATATACAAATTTGAAGTTCCGAAAAGATGCTTATGAGAATGCCCAAAATTCCAAAGGAAAGACCAAGAGGTGGCAATGGGAAGTGAAGCACCCCACAAGGATCCAGATTGATGAAGGACCATGGGAAAGTCGAGCTTCCGACTATAAACAAGCGCTTCTTGGGAGGCAACCCAAGTCTTTTCAATTGTTTTTCATTTCATTGCTGTTTGAATTTGTTTAGTTTTCTTATGATTTTGAATTAGTTTTAATTTATGTGTTTTTGGGTGTTTCAGGTGAAGTTTGAAGCTAAGGAAAAGGAAAGAAAATGCCCCAGACTTCACCGGGGCAAAGCACGTCGTATGAAAATGAAGTTGAAAAGTCCCAGACTTCGCCGCGGCGTAGATTGTTCTTCACCGGGGCAAAGTACCCTAAAAAATGTTGCAGCTTCTGTAATTTTTCACCGCGGCGAATAATTTGTCGTCGCTGCGGCGACAACTGGGTTTGAATTTAGGGTTTTATCATGAAGAACTTTGCCGCGACGAAGTCTGTTTTCTTTTAATAGTCGCATGACCTTTCATTTTTGCGAAAATTTTCCTGAAGCACTTTTCTTTTTAGTTTTTGCTTTTATTTCTTTACGTTTTGTAAGTAGGAATTAATGTTGATTTCTTGGGTTTTAGGTCTTTATTTGTTTTTGTTTAGATCTTAGGTTTAGTTCAATAAGGTTGAGATTAGGATGTAATTCTTTCATATTAATCGGTGAGGGTATCTAACACATTTGGCACCATAGACTTTCAATTGTTTGACAGATGATGATGATGAGGAAGCCAAGGAATGGATGCCAGGATTTAGCACAAGAATCAGCCTTTACAGATTAATCAGGGGAGTATCTCGTAACCTTTACTTTTGTTTTTCTATTCCTTGGATGTGCATGATGTGACATTGGGGACAATGTCATTTTAAGTTTAGGGGTAGGAAATAAAAATAAAGCTTGGTTTAAGGGTATACCGTCTGGAAACCAGAACCCGCCTTAAAAACTGCCTAGCAGTACTTGGCAACCTTTGGTATAACAACGCCACGTACACCTTAAACGGAAAAAAAAAAAAACTTTAGTTATTTTCTTTAGTTTGATTGTTTTTGCCGATGATGAATTGCATAAGTCTATGATGAAACTAGAATTGTTGGGATTTATTTTTGGAAAATGTTAAGCATTGCTTCAACTTTATGTTTATTGACTGAGTTTTGATTGAGGTTTGTTGAGTGGTTCAGCCACCATTTTCATTTATTTCGGCATGCTCAGATTCATTTTATGTGGTTACGTGAAGTTTGATAATGTTGGTGGACTCTAGAACCTAGTAGAGAAGTGCTTGAGGCGAAATTCTAGGATTAGACATTGTTGAGGAAATGATTTAGGCATTTTTCGGAACGTTTGAGCCTTTCCAGCTGACCCATGAATGAATCTTTCCCTAGTCACCCATTTGAGCCTTATGAGATTATAATTGCCCTATTTTCCTTGCAAACCAAAAATTGTCCAATCCCTATACCCTAAACACTTTATCATACCCTTTAGGAGAATTATGGACCTAATGTATGACACAAAAACACTTTTAAGATGTGTGTGAATAAGTGATGGACCAAAATTTTAAGTTTGGGGGTTGCAAAAAGGGCAGGAAGAAGGGGCAATAGACCTCAATGGTGTTGTAAATATTTGTAATAAAAAAAAAAAAAAAAAAAGGGAAGAAGAAGAAGAAAAAAAATTCTTTAGTTCAATTCAAAATCAAAAATAAGAAATGCATAAGTTTGAGGGTTGTAAAAAGGTTGACACTTTGATTGGTGGTTGAGAAAGAAAGCAAAGATTGATGTAGCTCTTAGTGTTTGCATGAGGAAAACTGAGTTCTCTTACTTTGTTTATCATATCCTTTTCCTTGGAGCCCACTACCCTAGCCTAACGTTACAAGCTTGCAAAGACCTTTTGATCCTTAGCGATGTCTAGTCTACATTAGTGGAGAGTAGTTCCATACTTAGGCTTATGGAGTCTGCCACCATTTGATAAACTTTACATTTCTGCATAAAATAATCCGGGAAGTCAGAATGTGGACTGAAGTGGGGATCACCTACTTGGGGGACTAATAGAGAAAGAGAGTCGATGCAACTTATAACTTCTTGGAGTGTTGAACATTTTCTAGTAATAATTTTTCAACAACCTTCGAGACTTGCATAAATTCTAGGCAATTCTTGTGTTGAGTTTGAGTCTAATTTTTGTTTGTTCATTTTTAGTTTTGTTGTTTTGTGTTTTTGGTTGTTTGTTGCTTTTCTTTCTTTGAGTTTTTATTCCTTTTTGCTCGAGGATAAGCAAATCTTAAGTTTGGGGGTATTTGATAATCATATTTTACACTATGATTTTGCATTGAATTTTGAAAGGATTTAGGATACTTTTCATACAATTTGGGCCATATACAATTTGGGCCATAATTGCTACCTAATTCTATTAATTTGTCTTTGCAGGCCTAAACGATGATTTTTAGCATAAATGATAGTTTTGAGCGTAAACTATGTAACTTGAGTTTGGAAACTCAGAATGACCTAAATTTAAAAGCTTTGGAAAGCTAAGAAGAAGAGCTACAACTTTCATGTTTTGGGTTTTTCCTAATTCTGACTGGACAAGGGTGAAAACTTGGCTTGAAGTCGTGAAAAGTACGTTGGGAATTAAAGAAAAACGTCTTTAGACGTGCTTCAGTATTTCTGCTATAACTTGAGCTGTAGACCTCGGATTGTGCTGATTCTTGAACGACCAAAAAGATAATTGAAAGGGCTAAAATCATATGTTAACAATTTTCCAGATTCAGACTGTATCATGCTCAAATTGGGCCTGAAAGGTCTCGCCACGATAAGGAAAAAGCTTCGCAGCGGCGAAACCTGCATCAGATGTAAAAATAAAACGACCCGTTTTGGATTGCTAGGGCTTGATCCTTAAGTGAGAGAGGTATAAATTAGAGTGAAAAAGGAAGAGAAAGGAGTCTTGGTTCATCATTTGGGAGGCAGCTCATGGAAGGAGAAGATTATTGAAGATTTGGGCTTCAAATTAGAGAAGATTTCTCCATCTTTTGCTTGTTTTTCAATGATGAATCTTGATTCAGTTGGTTTTAGTTATTTTATTTCGTTTTTGAGTATGAACTGAGTTTTTTAGCTAGGATTTGATGTAACCTTGATATAATGATTCAATTTTATATGAATTGATTTACTATGAGTTTTAATTTCATGATTGAGTGTTTATCTCTTTGCTTAATGACTTTTGGATGCTTGATCACCATTCAAATGTGAGTTGTTCAAAATGAGACTGAGAAGTGATTTGTGATTGTGCTTTTTGGGATAAATACCGTAGATTAAGCAAACGCTGGAGATAGGTTTAGTGATCTATGAAATCTAGATAGAATTCCATAAAGCTTAAAAGACTTTGAACTATTAATCTTCATTTTGTTGGGTGCGGAAGCTTGATAGGGATAAGTAGGGAAATGTAGCCTGAGAAGGTATGTTTTACAACTTAGGGAATTCGATTTTCAATCAAGGAATTAGAACTTGGGTAATAGATTCTATGATTTGGGTTAGCGTATCTAGGTGAAATCAACAGCCTAGCATTTTTTTAGCATTGTTTAATTAGTTAAGTTGTTGGGTTTTGCTTTAATTTCATTATCATTCATTTTCATTTTGTTAATTTGTATTTAGTTTGTTAATTTTCCATCAATCCAATTTATTGTTTCTTCAATTAGGACTTAAACTAGAGAAATCGGTACTTAGTAACACTATCCTCGTGGGAATGATACTCTACTTATCACTTTATTACTTTGTGCGACTAGTATACTTGCTACATTTGCATGTTGTAGGAAACACGCATCAGTTTGTTGAGTAGTTCAACCACCATTTTCATTTTTTTGGTATGCTTAGATTCCTTTTATGTACTTAGGTGAAGTCTTGATAATGTTGGTGGACTCTAGAACCTAGTAGAGAAGTGCTTGAGGCGAAATTCTAGGATTAGATATGGTTGAGGAGATGATTTAGGCATTCTTTTTGGAACGTTTGAGTCTTTCTAGCCAACCTATGAATGAAATTGTCCCTAGTCACCCATTTGAGCCGTTTTGATCATTATTGCTTTATTTTTCTTGGCTAACCAAAAAATTGTCCAATCCCTATACCCTAAACACTGTCGCACTTTAGGAGAATTCGATCCTAATGCAAACACAAAGAAAGGGAAGAGTTGTACGAATCAACTAAAAGAATAGTTTGGGGGTGGTGAGAAGGGCAATAAAAATAAAAGAGGTAGTTCACCTCAATTCAATTTATTTGTTTTGCTTTGGAGAAGGAAAAAAAAAAACAATTCTTTTGCCAAGTTTAAGGGTTTCTACCTGAAACCAATAACCGCCTTAAAATCGCCTAGAAGTACTTGGCGACCTCGGTTTAACAACGCCACGTACACCTTAGATGCACTTCCCGGCCGTGCATATTTGGCATAAAAAAAAAAAAAATACAAGTTTGAGGGTTGTAAATTAGTGGACACGTTGATTGGTGGTTGAGATAAAGTGGAGTTCGATTTGATTTGAGTGTTTGCATGAGGAAAACCGAGTTCTCTTACTTTGTATTTCCTATCCTTTTTCTTGGAACCCATTTCCCGAGCCTAACGTTACAAGCTTGTAAAGACCTTTTGATCCTTAGCGATGTCTAGTCTACATTAGTGTAGAGTAGTTCTATACTTAGGCTTATGGAGTCTGCCACCATTTGATAAACTTTACATTTCTGCATAAAATAATCCGGGAAGTCGGAATGTGGACTGAAGTGGGGATCACCTACTCGGGGGACTAATAGAGAAAGATAGTCGATACAACTTATAACTTCTTGGAGTGTTGAACATTTTCTAGTAATAATTTTTCAACAACCTTAGAGACTTGCATAAATTCTAGGCAATTCTTGTGTTGAGTTTGAGTCTAATTTTTGTTTGTTCATTTTTAGTTTTGTTGTTTTGTGTTTTTGGTTGTTTGTTACTTTTCTTTCTTTGAGTTTTTATTCCTCTTTGCTCGAGGACGAGCAAATCTTAAGTTTGGAGGTATTTGATAATCATATTTTACACTATGATTTTGCATTGAATTTTGAAAGGATTTAGGATACTTTTCATTCAATTTGGGCCATAATTGCTACCTAATTCTATTAATTTGTCTTTGCAGGCCTAAACGATGGTTTTTAGCATAAATGACAGTTTTGAGCGTAAATTGTGTAACTTGAGCTTGGAAAATTGGAATGACCTGAATTAAGAAGCTTTAGAAAGCTAAGAAGAAGAGCGACAACTTTCATGTTTTGGGTTTTTCCTAATTCTGACTGGACAATGGTGAAAACTTGGCTCGAAGTCGTGAAAAGTATGCTGGGAACTGAAGAAAAACGTCTTTGGACGTGCTTCAGTATTTTTTCCATAACTTGAGCTGTAGACCTTTTATTGTGCGGATTCCTGAACGACCAGAAAGATAATTTAAAGGTCTACAATTCATATGTTTAACACTTTTCCAGATTCAGAATCTATCATGCTCATATTTGGCCCAAAAGTCTTCACCGCGGTGAAACCTACGTCAGATTTAAAAATAAAATGACGCATTTTGGCTTGCTAGGGCTTGATCCTTAAGTAAGAGAGGTATAAATTGGAGCAAAAAGAAAGAGAGAAGAAGTCTTGGTTCGTCATTTGGGAGGCAGCTCATGGAAGGAGAAGATTATTGAAGATTTGAGCTTCAAATTAGAGAAGATTTCTCCATCTTTTGCTTGTTTTTCAATGATGAATCTTGATTCAGTTGGTTTTTGTTATTTTATTTCGTTTTTGAGTATGAACTGAGTTGTTTAGCTAGGGTTTGATGTAACCTTGATACAATGATTCAAATTTATATGAATTGATTTACTTTGAGTTTTAATTTCATGATTGAGTGTTTATCTCTTTGCTTAATGACTTTTAGATGCTTGATCACCATTTAAATGTGTGTTGTTCATAATGAGACTGAGAAGTGATTTGTGATTGTGCCTCTTGGGATAAATACCGTAGATTAGCAAACGCTAGAGATAGGTTTAGCGATCTATGAAATCTAGATAGAATTTCATAAAGCTTAATAGACTTTGAACTATTAATCTTCAATTTGTTGGGTGCGGAAGCTTAATAGGGATAAGTAGGGAAATGTAGCCTGAGAAGGTATGTTTTACAACTTAGGGAATTCGATTTTCAATCAAGGAATTAGAACTTGGGTAATAGATTCTATGATTTGGGTTAGCGTATCTAGGTGAAATCAACACCCTAGCATTTTTTTTAGCATTGTTTAATTAGTTAAGTTGTTGGGTTTTGCTTTAATTTCATTATCATTCATTTATATTTTGCTAATTTGTATTTAGTTGTTAATTTTCCATCAATCCAATTTAATGTTTCTTCAATTAGGACTTAAACTAGAGAAATAGGTACTTAGTAACATTATCCTCGTGGGAACGATACTCACTCATCATTATAGTACTTGTGCGATTAGTATACTTTCTACATATTGCATGTTGTAGAAAACACGCATCATCGGGATGTCAAGTTGGATGGGGAATGACTTGCAACTCATCACCCCATCAATGTACGGCTTCAATCTCTGTCCGTTGACCTTAAATGTGCCTTTTTCTTCATGTGACACCTCAAACTTTTGTAACTATGCAGGTCCGACCATCTAGACCTAAGTTTTCCAGGAAAAGCCTAAGTCTAGAATTAAACAACAACACTTTCTGACCCACTTGAAAGTTCTTCTTCCTGGTATGCTTGTCATGCCACTTCTTGGTCTTTTCCTTGTACATCCTAGCATTCTCATAAGCTTCATGATGGAACTCATCGAGTTCATTCAAGGTCAAGATCCTTTCCCCTTCCCGAGCTCGTAAATCCATGTTGAGCTGCTTGACTGCCTAGTAGGCTTTATGCTTGAGTTCTACCGGCAAATGACATACCTTCCCATAGACCATCCTAAATGGAGACATACCAATCGGAGTCTTAAATGCAGTGCGGTAGGCCCATAATGCATCATCCAACTTCCGTGACCAATCCTTCCTCGATGCATTGACTGTCTTCTCTAAGATTTCCTTTAGTTCTCTGTTTGACAGCTCCACTTGTTCACTAGTCTGTGGATGGTAAGGTGTCGCAACTCTATGTTTCACCCCATATTTCCCCAATAGTACATCCAATTTCCTGTTGCAAAAATGCGATCCTCCACCACTAATGATTGCCCGTGGTACTCAAAACCTTGAGAAAATGTTCTTTCTCACAAAATCAACCACCACACGGGCATCATTGGATGGCAATGCAACTGTTGCCACCCATTTTGATACGTAGTCCACCGCTACCAAAATGTAGATATTCCCGTAAGAATTTGGGAAAGGACCCATGAAGTCAATTCCCCATACATCGAATAGCTCAACAACTATGATATTGTTTAGTGGCATCTCATCTCGCTTTGATATATTCCCACTTCGTTGACATTGGTCGCATTCCTGAACCATCCGGAAAGAATCCTTGAAAAGGGTTGGCCAATAAAATCCAGATTGAAGAACCTTGGCTACTGTCCTAGCTCCTCTAAAATGGCCACCCACTTCCCTTTCGTGACAATGCCGTAGGATACTCTCAATTTCCTCTTCCGGAACACACCTACGTATCATCCGATCAAGATAGTGTCTATAAAGAAATGGCTCTTCCCTGTATAGTACTTCAAATGAGAAAACTTCCTCTTTTGTTGAAAGGTCATGCCGATGGGGAGCACTCTTGCTGACAAGTAGTTTGCAAAATCTGCATACCACGATTCCACTCTCATCAATTTATCATCCGGGAAAGTTTCTCTGATTTGGGTTTCTTCTCCATTTCCCTGAATTGGTCGCTTCAATCCTTGACAAATGGTCCGCCACCACATTTTCCAACCCTTTCTTATCTCATATCTCCAACTCAAACTCCTGTAGCAATATGATCCATCTTATCAGCCGAGGTTTCGCTTCTTGCTTTGCCAATAGGTGCTTGAGGGCTAAATAAGCCATGTAGACTATCACCTTGGCACCTAGCAAATATGAACGAAATTTATCAAAAGCAAAAACCACAAATAACACTTCTTTTTCAAAGTGGTAGTGTAATTCAATTGTGCATCAGTGAGTGTTTTGCTAGCATACTGAATTACATGCAACACTTTGTTTTTCCTCTGTCCTAACACTACTCCTAGTGCAAAATCACTAGCATCACACATCAATTCAAATGGTAGTCCCTAATTGGGAACTGCAATAATAGGTGCAGACATAAAAATTTTTTTTAGAGTTTGAAAGGCATGCATGCATTCATCATTAAAATCAAAAGCAACATCTTTAATCAATAAATTGCAAAGGGGGTTTAGAGATCTTAAAAAAATCCTTGATGAACCGTCTATAAAACCCCCACATGCCCCAAGAAACTTCAACGCTTTAAAATTCAAGGGTGGTGGCGGTAAAGTCAATCACGTCCCTGCTTTGCTTGGTCCACTTCTATTCCATCCTTTGAAATTCTATGACCAAACACTATTCCTTCCTAGACCATGAAGTGGCACTTCTCCTAATTGAGCACCAAGTTCGTCTCCTGACATCGCTGCAAAACAAAAGAGAGATTAGATAAGCAATTATCAAAGGACGAACCAAAAATAAAGAAGTCATCCATGAAGACTTCTATAAATCGCTCCACCATATCTCCAAAGATCGACATCATGCATCTCTAAAATGTGGCTAGTGCATTACACAACCCAAAGGGCATCCTACGGTAAACAAAGGTGCCATAGGGATAAGTGAAGGTCGTTTTCTCTTGATCCTTAGGAGCGATGACAATCTGATTGTATTCTGAATAACCATCCAGGAAACAGTAATAAGCATGCCCTGCCAATCTCTCCAACATCTGATCGATGAAAGGAAGTGGAAAATGATCCTTCCTTGTCGCTTCATTTAATTTCTAGTAGTCAATGCACACTCTCCAGCTCATGACCGTCCTGGTTGGTATCAATTCATTGCTCTCATTCTTTATCACTGTGATACCTCCCTTCTTCGGAACCACTTACACCGGACTCACCCATGGACTATCGGAGATAGGATAAATTATTCCCGTATCTAGAAGTTTTACTACCTCTTTTCTCACCACTTCCTTCATCGAAGGATTCAATCTTCATTGTGGTTGAACTCTAGGCTTGATATCATCCTCCATGAGTATCTTATGCATGCAAAAAGATGGAGAGATGCCTCTAATATCTGAAATAGTCCATCCAATTACCAATATGTGTTCCCTCAACACCCTAATTAACCGCTCTTCTTCTAATTTGCTCAACCTTGAACTGATGATTACTGGGAAGGTTTCTGATTCCCCAAGATACACATATTTGAGGTGGGAAGGTAAAGGTTTCAACTTAAGCTTTGGAGGTTCTTCCTTTCTTTCCTTTTCCTTCTCTTTTTCAAAATCAAATTCCTCAAATTCTAGATCTTGGCTCTCATCAATTGGCTGAAGTGCTTCCAACAATCTAGCACATTCGTTCCTTACCGACTCATCTACCTCTATTGTTCTTGATTGGGCACTACAAATTTCTAGAGGTAGTTGTGGAGTGTTCTCTTCAATGACCTCCGTTACTAGTTTATCCACCACATCAACACTAAAGCCCGAATCCGACTCAGATGGGAACTTCATAGTCTCAAACACATTGAACGCTACTGTTTCATCTTGAACCCTCAACATTAACTTTCCTTCTTACACATCAATGAGTGCTCTTCCTGTGGCTAGAAATGGTCAGCCCAAAAATAAGAGGCATTTCCTTATCCTCTTCCCTGTCCAATACAACAAAATCAGCCGGAAAGATAATCTTGTCCACCTTCACCAACACATCTTCGACTATACCCCTTGGATGTTTGATGGATCTATCTCGCAAGTTGCATTGACATGGTCGTTGGCTTCACTTCACCAATTCCCAATCTCCCCGAAATAAAAAGGCATTATATTGATGCTAGCACCTAAATCACATAAAACTTGATCAAAGGTAATGTCTCATATAATGCAAGGAATAGTAAAACTCCTTGGATCTTTGAGTTTTGGGGGTAGCTTCTTCTGTAGAATGGCGCTGCACTCCTCCGTGAGCATCACTGCTTTCCTCATCTTCTAACTTCCTTTTGTTTGATAAAATCTCCCCGAGAAATTTTGCGTAGCTCGACATCTCGTTGCAATGCATCGCAAAAGGAATGTTAATATGTAATTTTCTAAATATTTAAATGAATTTGGGAAACTGCTAATCCTGATTCCTTTTCTTCAGTCTTTGAGGAAAGGGCACAAGAGTAGTGTGATGTGCCAATTCTGGTGGTATCTCGGGAAATGGAAATTTCTCTTTCCTTTGTCTTTGCCTCACTTCCTGTTTTTGTCCTTCTTCCCTAGAACTAGATGGTTTCTCTTCAGCAACTATCTCTTCATCAACCTCCTCATCAGAGTCTTCCTTTTCCTTTCCTTTTGATGGACTTTCTTCTTCCCGTGATTTTTCCACCTCTTCCAACATTGTCCCACTTCTCAGAGTTATTGCATTTGCTTACTCACGTGGGTTAGTCACTGTGTTGCTCGGTAGTGACCTTTGTGGTCTCTCATTTAACTTATCACTCAATTGGCCCACTTTTACCTCCAAGTTCCGAATGGACACCCTTGATTTCTGAAATTCGCTCGCCTCATTCATAAAACCTCGTGGTCTCTTGCATAAATTTTCCAAACATGTCCTCCAATTTTGTCACTCTTTGCTCTCCTGATTGATTGTTCACCCCTGTTTGGTTGTTTGGCAATGCTCTTTGGTTCCATTGATTGTTCTGCTGATTCTGTTGATTATGATTGCCCCAAGACAGGTTCGGATGATTCCTCCAACTAGGATTATATGTGTTGGAGTACGGATTATTCGATTGCCTTTGAGTTCCTGCCAAGTAGTTAACCTGCTCCGATGATGATGCTGAACCAAACGTGTTCCCCACTTGACATTCGCTACTCATGTGATTACCTGCACAAAATTCACAAGTTAGTTGAGGTACTTGAATGGAATTTACCTGTATACTTCCCAATTGTTTCTAAAGTGATGTCAGTTAGGCTGAAATAGCTGTATATGCATCAACTTCATGAAGGCCTATAGATTTCTTCGATTGCACCCTCTCATTAGGTCTTTGATAATTGTTGCTTGCCAGAACTTCAAGTAACCCATGAGCTTCTTCCGGTGTCTTATTCTGCAGTGCTCCTCCCGATGCTGCATCCACCATAGTTTGCACATTCACCATCAATCTGTTATAAAATGTTTGGACTTGCATCCAAACTGGCAACCCATGATGTGGACACCTCCTCAGTAATTCTTTGTATCTCTCCCAAGCCTCATACAGTGATTCCGACTCTTCCTATAGAAACGATGTGATATCATTTCTTAGCTTTGTTGATTTTGCTGGAGGACAGAATTTGGTCTAGAACTTCTGTGCTAAATCGTTCCATGTGGTGATTGTCCCAACTGGGTGTGACATGAGCCAACCTTTTGCCTTACCTCTTAGTGAAAATGAGAACAATCTCAGCCTAATTGCATCATCAGTCATTCCATTAACGTTGAATTGTCACATATCTCTAGAAAGCTAGCGATATGCAAAATTGGATCCTCATATGAATTTCCACCAAATTGGATTGACTGTTGGATAATCTGAATTATTGTTGGCTTAATCTCAAAGTTCAGTACAACAGGTGGCCTTGTAATACCATAATTGCATTCTTGCACCGTTGGTATGGCATAATCCATCAACATTCTATGTACTTCTGCCATGATCTCCACATGGACTACAAGAAACAAGCTTAATTGCTTAACTACAAAATAAAAAAAAAAAAAAACTACAAAGAAAAGAACTCAAGCTTAAGACTATACAATATTTACGATTAACTACAAAAATATAATAAAAGCTTCAATTTAGCACTACACTAGATACTAACGATATTAATAATCAACTATCCCCAGCAACGACGCCAAAAACTTATGCGTTGATACTACAACATGCAAAAATAGCAAGTGCACTAGTCGCACAAAGTAATAAAGTGATGAATGAGTATCGTTCCCACGAGGATTGGTTGCTAAGCACTAATTTTTTTAAGTGTTTTTCAAGTTGGAGGAACCGACTTTGTTTGTATTAATGGGAGAGATTAAAACTAAAACTAAAACAAAACTTACTAAATATTAAAAACCAATTAATAAAGGCAAGAATTAAAACGCAAGAGTAATATCAGTTTAACAAAAGGTTAGGGTTTTGACTTTATTCGACTATATGGATGAATTCTACGACTATGTTAATTCCACACTCACATGCACAAATTGTAAATCAAATTCTCTAAGTTGTTAAACATACCTTCTCAGGCGTGAATTCCAACTTTTCCCTATTAAACTTCCGCACTAAAGAAATCAAGAATAGTAGATCCAAGTTCATTAAGCTAAGGGAATCCAAGATCGATTTGATTGATTCTCAAATCTATCTCTAGCATTCAATACTACAATGGTGATTACCCAAGAAGCTCAATATGGTTCATTTCTCAATCTCATCATATTCATCAAATAAATTCCATTAAAAACAGAATAACCACACAATCTATGCAATAGAATATGGAAATAACAATGATCAATTCATTAACCCATAGAAATCCAAACTTAATCAAAACCCTAACCCAAAATGGGTTAGTTCATAACTAAATCAAAATACACAAAGAAGAAAAACAATAAACACAATGTTCAACATATTGAAATGCAGAGAAAAGAGTAGAGATCTCCCTAGTTGAAGAATCCACAAGATTCAAGCTCAAATATTCTCTCTAAATATCAAATCTATTCAAAACTCAATGAGAACAGACGAAAACTGGACGACCCTGTATGAAAATGGTAAAGTTTTTCTTTTATACCTCGCCCAAAGACCTAAAACTTTCCTAAAATAAAACTGTGCGTTTTGGAGAAACTAAAATTCGCAGACTTCGCAGCGGCGACAAGGTAAAATGGACTTTTCGTGCTTAATAGTTTTCGCCATGGCGAACCTTCATGAAGAATTCTAAAATTATAGAATTGCCCTCTGCTTGCTTCATTGCTTGAATCTTCGATCTTCGATGCTCTCCCATGGGAACAAGCTTCATAGTGCTTCACTCTACTTCAGAACTCTCCCAACTTTTGAGATCCGCTACTCCTGGGTCCAGAAACTCTAATTCGCTCATTATTTGCTCAAAATGTCCATTTTGGCCTGAAACACAAAATGTAAAGAATTAAGTAGCAATTAGGCAGAAAATGGAGTAAGAAGTATCTACAATCTAGCCAAAAAGCCTAATAAAAATAGTATAATTCACGGATTATCATAACTCTTCCCAGATGAAAAGTTATGGCCGTCTGAATGTGACATGCTCATTTAAGCCCGTTGGGCTTAACGCACGGAATTCTAACGTTAAGCCTGCTCGATGAATTCATTCGCCAGACGTTCTACATTAGTCCATGTTAACAGACTTCCGACGAGCTCTAAATGAGATTTCCAATGGTATCTTAAAATCCTTGTAACTCTTCTCGAATGAAAAGTTATGGTCGTCTGAATGGGGCATGCTCATTTAAGCCTTTTAGACTTTACGAACGAAATTCTGACTTTCAGCCAGCTCCATGAATTCATTTTTCAGACATTCTACATTAGTCCAAGTTGACAAGCTTTGAATGAGATTTTCAGCGGTATCTTACAGGCCCCGTAACTCTTCCCGGATGAAAAGTTATTGCCGTCTGAATGGGATATGCTCGTTTAAGCCCCTTGGGGTTTACGCACGGAGTTTGTACGTTTAGCCTACTCCATGAATTTATCTACCAGATGTTCTACATTAATCCACACTTCCGATAGGCTCTAAATGATCTTTCCAATGGTATCTTACAGGCCTCGTAACTCTTTCTGGATGAAAAGTTCTCGTCGTCTGAATAGGGCATGCTCATTTAAGCCCTTTGGGTTTTACGCAAGGAGTTCTGACGTTCAACCCCCTCCATGAATTCATCCATCAGATATTCTACATTAGTGCATGTCAACGGGCTCAATGATTTTTTCCAACGGTATCTTACAAGTGATGCGTGTTTCCTACAACATGCAATATGTAGCAAGTATACTAATCGCACAAGTAATATATTGATGAGTAGAGTATCGTTCCCACGAGGATTGTAAGCAAAGCACTGAGTTTCCTAATGTTTTCTAGTTGAAGCGATCGAATTCTTTGGATTGGTGGGAGAAAATTTTAATTTAAAAACAACAAAATGAAAATTACTAAGGTGAAAACTTACTTAAGAAAGCAAAATAAAAACACGGAATATCAATTCAAGTAAAACGGGTAGGGTTTTGACTTCATTTGGATTTTTATGGGTTAAGTCTATAATTACGCTAAACTCATATTCATATGCAATGGTTGTAAATCAAACTCACAAACATGTAGACATACCCTCTCGGGCTATGCCTTCCTATTCTTCCTTATTAACCTTCCGCACCCAACAAATTGAAGATTAATAATTTCAAACTCATTAAGCACAAGAATCCTATAATGATTTCATTAATTCTTGAATCTATCTCTAGCATCCAATACTATAACGGTGATTATCCAAGAAGCCTAACATGATTCATTTCTCAATCTCACCATGTTCATCACATACAACATTAAAATTCAGAGTAATACACAACCAAAGCATACTCATATGAAAATAACACAATCAAACCCTTAACCCATTTAGAATCCAAACTACCATCAAAACCCTAACCCAAAAGAGATTAGTTCATAATTAATTCAATAACACAAAAACGAAAAATAGGAAATAAACATGTTCAACATAATGAAAATGAGAATAAAGATTAGAAATCTCCCCAAAAGATGAATCCTCTAGTTGGAAATCGAATCTTCTTCCTTTTTCAACCCAAATCACTCAAAGTTCTTAGCAAAAATGTAAAAGTGGCTAACCCTAAAACATAAACGAAGACCCTAGGCAAAAAGACTAAGTTTTTCTTTTATACTTCGTCCAAATAACCCAACCAAACACGCAGACTGAAACCTGGTCGTTTAACAAAAGCTGAATAAGTGATCAGCCGCCGCAAGGTTCTTCTTCGCCGCGGCGAAGAATGAGTCAGATAAGTTCGTCTCAGCCAATCGCCGTGGGCGAAGACATTTTCTTCACCAAGGGCGAACTTCTTCCTTCCCGCCTTCTAAAATTACGAAGCGCCACCCTCCGTTGTGTCATCGATTGATTCTTCGATTCTCGGTGCTCTTCCTTGGAAACAAGCTTCCTCATGCTTTATCCTACTCCGGAACTCTCCTATCTTCTGAGATCCGCTAAATTCTGAGTCAAAAATATCCAATTTTGTTCTTATTTGCTCAAAATGACCATTTTAACCTAAAATACGAAAAGTAACGAATTAAGGAACAATTCAGGTCAAAATGCACTAGAAAGTACCTGAAATCTGACAAAAAATGTATAATGAAAAGTGTATAATTTACGGATTATCAACTACCCCCTAACTAGAGATATGCTCGTCCCCGAGCATACGGTACAAAAATGACAAAAACACAAACAACAAACAGAAACAAAAACACAAAACACATACAAAAAAACTGAAAAAAAAAACAAAAACCAACAAGACTCAACTCTACCAAGGATTACCTAGAAATTGCACATGTCTCAAAAATTGTTGAAAAATTATTATCAGGAAATATTCAACACTCCAATAAGTCATAAGTTATATCGACTGTCTTCCTCATTCGGTTCACCAAGCAGGTGATCCCCACTTCAATCCACATTCCAACTTCTCGGATTATTTTATGCAACAATTGTAAAGTTTATCAAATGGTGGCGGACTCCATAGGCCTAAGTATCGAACTACTCTCCACTAATATGGACTAGACATCGCTAAGGATCAAAAGGTCTTTGTAAGCTTGTAACATTAGGCTCGGGTAGTAGGTTCCAATAAAAAGGAAATAGGATTAACAAAGTAAGAGAACTCAGTTGTCCTAAAGCAAAACTAAAATCAAATCGAAACCCATACCTTCTCAACCACCAATCGACATGTCCACTAATTCACATCCCTCGAACATGTACCTTTCTTATTTTAGGATACCATAAATGCGGGTGAGACTCGTTTAAGGCGTACGTGGCGTTGTTATACCCGAGGTCGCCAAATACTGCTAGGCAGTTTTTAAGGCGAGTTCTGGTTTCCAGCCGGTATACCCTTAAACGAGGCAGAATTGTTTTTTTTTTTTTTTTTTTTTTTTTTTAATCAACTATTGAATTGAAAATGAGGTGACTACCTCTTTTGTTTTTATCCTCTTCTCTCGACCCCCAAACTATTGTTTTGGCCTCCTTGTCATTTTTCTTCTTTCAACCCCCAAACTATTCTTTTTGCTCATTCGTACACTCTTCCCGTTCTTTGTTTTGCACTAGGACCGAATTCTCCTAAGGGTACGATACAGTGTTTTGGGTAAAAGGATTTGACAAATTTGTTGTTTTCCAAGAAAAATAGTAATACAATTCATACGGCTCAAAAGGGTGACTAGGGAAAATTTCATTCATGGGTTGGCTAGAAAGGCTCAAACGTCCGAAAAATTGCCTAAATCATCTCCTCAACATGTCTAATCCTAGAATTTCGCCTCAAGCACTTCTCAACTAGGTTCTAGAGTCCACCAACATTATCAAGACTTTACCTAACCACATAAAATGAATCTAAGCATGCTGAAAAATGAAAATGGTGGTTGAACCACTCAACAAACCTCAATCAAAATTCAATCAATAAACAAAAACTTGAAGCAATGCTTAACATTTCTCAACAATAAAAATTCAACAGCCTTATTCTCATCATTGATTTATACAATTCATCATCGGCAAAAACGAATAAACAAAGTTAACAAAAAAAACACAAAGAAGTTTTCAGTTTAAGGTGTACGTGGCATTGTTAAACCCGAGGTCGCCAAATACTGCTAGGCAGTTTTTAAGGCGGTTACTGGTTTCAAGCCAATATACCCTTAAACGAAACAAAGAAAATAAACATTTAACATAAAGAAAATTTTTTTTTTTTTCAAGTTTAAGATGTACGTGGTGTTGTTAAACCCAAGGTCGCCAAATACTGCTAGGCAGTTTTTAAGGCGGTTACTGGTTTCCAGCCAATATACCCTTAAACTCGGTTTTAATTTTAAGGTTATTCCCTACCCTCAAACTAAACATAACATTGTCCCCAATGTTCCATTATGCACAACTTAGGAATAGAGAACAATAAAATAATAAAGGTACGAGAATTCTCCCTGGTTAATCCATGAATTGTCGCTCCACAATGAACACCTGGTGTCGGACTTTTCATCATCCAGAATCAGTCAAAACAATCAAACTATGGTGTCCTTTACATTAGCACAATTCACAACTAATCTTGAAAATATTACAACCTAATCTCGTCCTTTTAACAACTACGAATTAAAACAACAACTAAAAACTAACAAAATAAACAAAGTTCAAAACCAAAATAACTGAGTTTAATGTTTCAACTGAACACAATTAACAAAAC
The DNA here is from genome assembly GCA_026225825.1 of Pistacia integerrima. Lineage (NCBI taxonomy): Eukaryota > Viridiplantae > Streptophyta > Magnoliopsida > Sapindales > Anacardiaceae > Pistacia > Pistacia integerrima. Next base: position 6,340,253 of record CM047739.1, on the reverse strand, counting down.
AAAAATAACACAAAACAGGTGCTCTGGTTCAATCTGCTTCTTCATCTGCTTTTTCTTCGAAGCCCTTATCTTCCTCGGAGTCCAACCACTCATCCGAGTTCCAGTCTACCCATTGGTATGCTGAAGTGTCAACATTCAGCTCCTTGAAACTGTTTGTCAACAATTCATGCATTATCTCTCTGCTCCATCATCCAGTCCTGGCGTCTCTTCATGTATTTCATCAGGCCCATCATTTCTTGCATCATCTCCTTTTGTGTACCTGTGGAGCTGGATGATGTGGCTAGGCTCGTTCTCTGCCTTTTCACCCCTGCTCTTGGTTGGGCAACTGCTCGGTCCAGTGTTTCGTAATAATCCGACCTAAGGTTGGAACAAAGATGAATACGCGTCGTCATCCCTGAACCGCGACCTCCCCAACTTTCAGACGTAAGGCTGTGATGAGATGCAAGAAACAGTAACTTTCTCGCCCCGTGGGTTTGCTGCTAGCTTAATACTGTTAAAAAATATATCCCCCACATCCATACTCTTCCCTGTGGCAATTGAATAGAGTAGCAAGGCCTTCTCTCGAGTCACAGATCAGAGTGGCGATTCCGCATGAGTCTCGCATGATGAAGTATTGCCACAGTTCAGCCATCGGTGTCAACTGTGCCCTTAAGAGTCTTTTTTTCTATTTCTGACACCTGCCCACCTGTGTACCCGGTTTTGTAATCACTGGGGGAATCAAGTCGTCGTCAATCTGTGACCTCTTGAACCGTACGTAGTTATCAATCAGGACTTCCGGCAAATGAAAGAAATCATTGATTTCTTTTCTCGTAAAAGGCACATCCTCCCCTCTTACAAACACCGTTTCTTCCTTGCACTCTGGGAGATTGGCATAGAACTCCCTTACCAGCGGCTCGACAGCCAACTGGTCAAGAGCTCGCATAAACATCTCCCAGTGCCTCCCTCTACTCCAATCAAATGCCCAGTAGCGATTGCCGTACGCCTCCTACCAGGGATGGTCCCAACCCTTTGACCTTCCTCTGAATGGCCGCCTCATACCTCTTCCGGGCCTCATCGTTCACAAAACGGTTATCGACACTCTTTCCCTTGCTCTTACTCTTTCCCTTGTATGGTTGCTTAACCTTCGGAGCCATTTTTTTCAACTCAGTTCTAATCCAAAAATTCAACCCCAAAAGTTCAATCCTAATTCTACACAATCACAACTCAACCTGCAAAAACAACCCACACTTCCAAAAACTTTCAATTTCACCCCCAAACTACAAATTTTCAATTCCACACAACACTTCAAAATTTCAACACCCACACTTCTAACAATCAAATATTGCACAATACACTCTTCTTCACACACACAAATTCAATTCAACAACCACAAAATACTCCTCAAATCAATCGCACAATTATTTTCAGATCTATGCTTAGAAACTTGAAATTGTTCGAATAAAAGTATTGGGTTATTCAGATCTTACCACAATGAAGGAGTGTGCACCACCAATTGAAGCAGAAACGCCCCAGATTGAAAATCCCCAAATTTTTTTGATCCAACAATTTTCGTGAGATTTTGCGAAAATTGTTGTTGAAAAGGGTTGTTTTGGTGTTTAGGTATGTTGTGGAGCAAGAAATTTTGTTGGAAAATCAATTTGGAAACCAAAAATGGAAGTTGAAATTTTTTTCTCTCAACTGAAAATGCAAGGCGGCGTGAAAAATGAGAAGAATAAAGCGAGTATATATAGAAACGGCTCGTCGCCGCAGCGAAGTTCATCATTCATAAACCCTAATCAATCTTCGCCGCGACGAAGTTCATCGTTCATGAACCCTAAAAATTCCTGTGTTTCGCCGCGCAAGACAAATTCTTCGCCGAGGCGAAACCTTCCCAAGGATACAAGGCTTATTTCGCCCCGACGAAGAAAAGTTCTTCGCCGCGGCGAAATGCCTTAGCCAAAATTTCACAAATCTAGAACACGTTCTTCGCCGCGGCGACAACAATTCCTTCGCCGCGGTGAAATCGTCCAGGAGCTAGCTCTTCTATTCACTCTGCTTCACCGCGGCGAAAAAACTTTCTTCGCCGCCCGAAATTCTAGGAGCTAACTCGATCCAGTTTAGCCTTACCGCGCGAAGAAACTTTCGCCCTAATGAAGTCCTGAGCAATTTCATACCTTCCTTTGGCTCATGACTTCACCTGAAACACCAGAAAACAAAAACATCAAATTTATACAAACTCAAAATGAAATTCAATAAATTCAAACTACTAAAATGAAAATCACAAAGTTAAAAAAACTTGGGTTGCCTCCCAAGAAGCGCTTTGTTTATAGCTCCAAGCTTGACTCTCTCCATCCTTTAGGTTGGGATGTCCAAATGGGATTGGGATGGAATTGCAACTCATCACCCCCATCAATGTATGGCTTCAATCTCTGTCCCATTGACTCAGGAAAGTGCCTTTCTTCATGTGTAACTTCTACTGCCCGGATTCGATTTGTAAACCTCGTAATGGTGAATGGTTCGGACCATCTAGACTTAAGTTTTTCGGGGAAAAGCCTAAGTCTAGAATTGAATAGCAACACCTTCTGTCCAATTTCAAAAGCCTTGGTCCGGATGTGCTTGTCGTGCCACCTTTTTGTCTTCTTTATAATTCCTGGGGCATTTTCATAGACTTCAAGACGAAACTCATCTAGTTCGTTCAAAGTCAGCATTCTCTTCTCCTCTCCCGCGGCTTTCAAGTCCATATTCAACTGCTTGACGGCCCAGTATGCTCTATGTTCCAATTCTATCGGCAAGTGGCATGCTTTCCCATAAACCATCCTAAACAGAGACATTCCAATAGGGGTCTTAAATGCGGTTCGGTATGCCCACAGTGCATCATCCAGCTTCCGAGACCAATCTTTTCTAGATGCATTAACTGTCTTTTCCAAAATTCCCTTGAGTTCTCTATTCGACAGTTCCACTTGCCCACTCGTCTATGGATGGTAAGGTGTCGCAACTTTATGTGTCACTCCATACTTACTCAACAGTGCATCCAGTTGCCTATTGCAAAAATGAGATCCTCCGTCACTAATGATTGCTCGTGGTACCCCAAACCTAGAGAAAATATTTTTCCTCACAAAATTTATCACTACCCTAGCATCATTAGTTGGCAATGCAACTGCCTCAACCCACTTCGACACATAATCCACCGCTACCAAGATAAATGTATTCCCAAAAGAACTTGGGAAGGGACCCATGAAATCAATTCCCCATACGTCAAAAATCTCAACCACCAGGATGTTGTTCAACGGCATCTCATCCCTTTTTGAAATATTTCCCATCCGTTGACATTGGTCACACTCTTGAATCATCCGAAAGGCATCCTTAAAGAGGTTTGGCCAATAAAACCCAGATTGTAACACCTTGGCTGCAGTTCTTGCTCCCCCAAAATGGCCACCCACTTCCTTCTTATGACAATGCCTTAAAATGCTCTCCATCTCTTCTTCCGGGACACATCTCCGTATCATTTGATCAGCACAATGTCTATATAGGAACGACTCTTCCCAAAAGTAGTATTTTAAGTCTGAGAAAAATTTTCTCTTCTGTTGATATGTCATACCACTTGGGAGCACCCTTGATGACAAATAATTTGCAAAATCCGCATACCATGGTGCTTCTTCCACTCCATCAGCTTCTCATCCGGAAATATTTCTCTAATTGGCATTTCCTCCTCATTTCCCTTGATTGGTCTCTCAATTCTCGATAAATGATCAGCTACCACATTTTCCGACCCCTTCTTGTCTCGAATTTCCAACTCAAACTCTTGAAGTAGTAAAATCCATCTTATCAACCGAGGTTTTGCTTCTTGCTTTGCCAGTAGGTGTCTGAGTGTTGAATGATCCGTGTATACGATCACCTTCGCACCTAATAAGTAAGAACGAAACTTGTCAAAAGCAAAAACCACAACCAATAACTCTTTTTCAGTGGTTGTGTAATTCAATTGTGCATCAACGAGAGTCTTACTAGCATACTGAATTACATGCAACACTTTATTTTTTCTCTGTCCTAATATTACCCCTAAAGCAAAGTCACTAGCATCACACATCAATTCAAAGGGTAGTCCCCAATCGAGAACTGCAATAATAGGTGCAGAAACTAGTAATTTTTTTAGAGTTAGAAATGCATGCATGCAATCATCATTAAAATCAAAAACAACATCTTTATTCAATAGATTGCAAAGGGGTTTAGAAATCTTAGAAAAATCCTTGATGAAGCTGCCTCGTAAAACCCCCGCATGCCCCAAGAAACTTGGACGGCCTTGACATTTGATAGTGGTGGTAGCTTCAATTACTTCGTCCTTTGCTCGATCAACTTCAATCCCATCCTTGGAAATCCTATGCCCGAGCACTATTCCCTCTTGGACCATGAAGTGACATTTCTCCCAATTCAACACTGCATTTGTCTCCTTACATCGCGCAAAACAAAAAGAAAGATTAGTTAGACAGCTTATCAAATGATGAACCAAAAACCGAGAAGTCATCCATGAAGACTTCTATAAACCGTTCCACCATGTCTCCAAAGATTGACATCATGCATCTTTGGAATGTTGCTGGTACATTGCATAACCCTAATGGTATCCGTTGGTAGGCAAAGGTGCCGTAGGGGCAAGTGAAGGTCGCTTTTCTGATCCTCGTGAGCGATGGCAATTTGCTGTATCCCGAATACCCATCCAGAAAACAATAATAGGCATGTCCCGCCAACCTCTCCAACATCCGGATCAATGAAGGGTAATGGGAAATGATCCTTCCTTGTCGCCTCATTTAGTTTACAGAATCAATGCATACTCCTCCGTTCCACCGTCCCCTCATGGGTATCAACTCATTGCTCTCATTCCTCACTACCGTGATCCCTCCTTTCTTCTAACTACTTGTACCCCGGGCTCACCCATGGGCTATCTGGAGATCGGATAAATAATCCCCGCATCTAAGAGTTTGACTACCTCCTTTCTCACCACCTCTTTCATTGAAGGATTCAATCTCCGTGTGGGTTGTACCCTCCTAGGCTTAATGTCATCCTCCATGAGAATCTTATGCATGCAAAATGACGGTGAGATACCTCTAATGTCCGAAATGGTCTATCCGATTAAGTAGTCTATGTTCCCTCAACACCCCGATCAACCTCTTCCTTCCTCTAATGCACTCAAATCTGAACTAATAATCACCGGAAACGCTTTCGAGTCTCCAAGATAGACATATTTGAGGTGGATGGTAAAGGTTTCAGTTCAAGCCTTCGGAGCTTCATTTTTTTTCCTTTGCCTTCTCTTTGTCAAAATCAAACTCAAATTCCATATCTTGACTATCCTCAATCGGTTGAAGGGCTTCTAACATTCTAGCACAATCATTAATTGCTGATTCTTCTACCTCTACTATTTTCGATTTGGCTATACAAGCTTCTAGAGGTAATTCTGGGATGTTTTCTTCCATGGATTCCACAACAAGTTCATCCACCACATCGACGCTAAAGCATGAATCCGCCTTCACCGAAACTTTATCGCATCAAAAACATTGAAAGTTAATGCTTTCATCTTGAACCCTAAACAAGAATCCTTCCTTCCCCGCACATCAATCAAGGTTTCCCAAAGGGCTAAAAAAGGGTCGGCCCAAAATAAGAGGAATTTCCTTATCCTCTTCCATATCCAACACCACAAAGTCTCTGGAAAAATTATCTTCCCCACCTTCACCAGTACATCTTCGACTATCCCCATCAGGTGCTTTATCGACCTATCCGCTTGTTGCAACAACATGGTCGTTGGCTTCACTTCACCAATTCCCAATCTCCTGAAAACAAACAAGGGCATCAAATTAATACTAGCTCCTAGATCACATAAAACACGATCAAAAGTAAAATCCCCTATAACACAAGGAATAGTAAAACTCCCTGGATCTTTGAGCTTTGGGGGTAATTTTTTTCTCAGATGGCACTGCACTCTTCCGTGAGCATCACCGTTTCCTCATCTTCTAACTTCCTTTTGTTCGAAAGGATTTCCTTAAGGAACTTCGCATAACTCGGCATTTGCTACAATGCATCTGCAAAAGGAATGTTAATATGCACTTTTTTAAAAATTTCAATGAACTTTGCAAATTGGTTATCCTGATTCTTTTTCTTCAATCTCTGAGGAAAAGGCACGAGTGGGGTGTGATGTGCTAATTCTGATGGTATCTCGGGGAATGGCAATTTATCTCTCTTCTTTTGCCTTTCTTCATTTTCCTTTTTCTCTTCCCCCTCATCACTTGGTTTCTCTTCACAAATGATCTCTTCATCAATTTTTTCTTCAGAATCTTCCCTTCCGGGTTGTTCCACCTCTTTGGTAGTGTGGTCTACCTCTTCCAAAACTGTCCCACTTCTCAAGATTATGGCATTTGCTTTTTCACGTGGGTTAGTCACTGTATTGCTTGGTAGTGACCCCTGTGGTCTATCATTAAGCTTTTCGGCCAATTGGCCCATCTGTACCTCCAGATTCCGAATGGACGCCCCTTGGTTTTTGAAATTTGTCCTCATCTCACTCATGAACCCTGTGGTCTCTTGCATGAATTTACCAAACATGTCCTCCAACTTTTTCACTCTTGCTCTCCCGTTGATTGGTCACCCCCGGCCCCTTGGTTATTCGAATGGCCTCCTGGTTCCATTGGTTATTTTGCTAGTTCTCCCGATTTCCCAAGCCGATTTGGATGATTTCTCCACCGTGTATGTGTTGGAGTATGGGTTGTTCGTTGTCTCGATTTCCCGCCAAGTAATTCACCTGCTCCGTTGATGAAGATGACGAAGCAAATGTGTTTCCAACTTGGCACTCGCTACTCACATGGTTTCCTGCACAAAAATCACATGTTAGTTGAGGTGCTTGTATAGAGTTTACTCGCATAGTTCCCAACCTGTTTTGAAGTGCGGTGAGTCAATGAGATGGTGTGGAAGGCATCAACTTCATGAAGACCCGAAGATTTCCTTGTGGTGACTCTCTCATTCGGTCTTTGATAGTTGTTGCTTGCCAAAACCTCAAGCAACTCATACACTTCCTCTAGTGTCTTATTCTGCAAGGCCCCTCCTGAAGCTGCATCCACCATGGTTTGCACATTACCCATCAAACCATTATAAAATGTTTGACTTGAAGCCAAACCTGCAAACCATGGTGTGGACACTTCCTCATCAACTCCTTGTATCTTTCCTAAGCCTCATATAGTGACTCGATTCTTCTTGTAGAAATGATGTGATATCATTTCTCAATTTCACGATTTGGCCGAGGAAAGAACTTGGTCACAATTTACGTGTTAGATCATTCCATGTTGTTATTGTTCCCTGTGGTAATGCCATTAACCACCCCTTGGCTTTATTTCCCAATGAGAATGGGAATAACCGGCAGCTCGATAGCATCATCCGACACTCCATTTGACTTGAAGGTGTCACAAATTTCCGTGAAATTTGCAATGTGCCGATTCGGATCTTCCTTCAAATCCCCATTGAATCTTACTGACTGCTGGATCATCCTGGATGATTGCCGCTTGATCTCAAATTGTTTGCTTGCACTATAGGTCTAGTGATACTCCAACCCACTACCATTCATCGTGGGAACCGAGAATTCCCTGTTCTATTTTTCTTGTTCACCATTTCAACTTCTTCTTCGTGTTCTACAAAGAAGATTTTTCTTTCTTTCTCTCTCTCGTACGCCTTCTTCACGGTTCGCTTCAAGCTCAAGGTCAACAGAACCACTTGGTTGACGCCTTGCTCTTCGCATAAACTGGGGGAAACAAACAAGAGTGAAGAAAAGTGAAATCACAATTCTAATGAAAATTAAAAACAAAAATAAAAACTTCAATCTAGCTAACTAAAGAAAAACTCAATGTTAACTTAAAACTAATCCCAGCAACGGCGCCAAAAACTTGATGCGTGTTTCCTACAACATGCAATATGTAGCAAGTATACTAATCGCACAAGTAATATATTGATGAGTAGAGTATCGTTCCCACGAGGATTGTAAGCAAAGCACTGAGTTTCCTAATGTTTTCTAGTTGAAGCGATTGAATTCTTTGGATTGGTGGGAGCAAATTTTAATTTAAAAACAACAAAATGAAAATTACTAAGGTGAAAACTTACTTAAGAAAGCAAAATAAAAACACGGAATATCAATTCAAGTAAAACGGGTAGGGTTTTGACTTCATTTGGATTTTTATGGGTTAAGTCTATAATTACGCTAAACTCATATTCATATGCAATGGTTGTAAATCGAACTCACTAACATGTAGACATACCCTCTCGGGCTATGCCTTCCTATTCTTCCTTATTAACCTTCCGCACCCAACAAATTGAAGATTAATAATTTCAAACTCATTAAGCACAAGAATCCTATAATGATTTCATTAATTCTTGAATCTATCTCTAGCATCCAATACTATAACGGTGATTACCCAAGAAGCCTAACATGATTCATTTCTCAATCTCACCATGTTCATCACATACAACATTAAAATTCAGAGTAACACATAACCAAAGCATACTCATCTGAAAATAACACAATCAAACCCTTCCAAACTACCATCAAAACCCTAACCCAAAAGAGATTAGTTCATAATTAATTCAATAACACAAAAACGAAAAATAGGAAATAAACATGTTCAACATAATGAAAATGAGAATAAAGATTAGAAATCTCCCCAAAAGATGAATCCTCTAGTTGGAAATCGAATCTTCTTCCTTTTTCAACCCAAATCACTCAAAGTTCTTAGCAAAAATGTAAAAGTGGGCTAACCTTAAAACATAAAACGAAGACCCCGGGCAAAAAGACTAAGTTTTTTCTTTTATACTTCGGTTCCCAAATAACCTCAAACAAACAAACACGCAAAGATGAAATCATGCATTTAACAAAATCGAATAAGTGACTATCGCCGCGCGAAGAATTCTTCGCCAAGCGAAGAATGAGTCGATAAGTTTTTCTCGGCTTAACTTCGGGCCTAAGGCGAAGACATTTTCTTCACGGGCGAAGTTTTCTTCCTCGCTTCAAATTATAGAACCGCTAGTCCCGCTTTTGTTTCCATCGCTTGATTCTTCGATTCCCTGCTCTTCCTTGGAAACAAGCTTCTCGTGCTTTATCCTGCTCCTGAACTCTCCTATCTTCTGAGATCCGCTAAATTCTAAGTAAAAAATATCCAATTTTGTTCTTATTTGCTCAAAATGACCATTTTAACCTGAAATACAAAAAGTAACGAATTAAGGAACAATTCAGGTCAAAATGCATTAGAAAGTACCTGAAATCCGACAAAAAATGTATAATGAAAAGTGTATAATTTACGGATGATCAACAAGCCCCATAACTCTTCCCGAATGAAAAGTTATGGCCGTCTGAATGGGACATGCTCATTTAAGCCTTTTGGGCTTTACGTTACGTAGTTCTAACGCTCACCCTCCCGCTATGAATTCATCCATTCGTGAGACATTTTGTATTAGTCCACATCAATGGACGTCTGACGGGCTCTGAGTGAGCTTTGCAATGGTATCATACAAGCCCTATAACTCTTCTCGGATGAAAAGTTATGGTCATCTGAATAGGGCATGCTCACATAAGCCCTTTGGGCTATACACATGGAGTTCTAACGTTCAGCCCACTCCATGAATTCATCCATCAGACATGTTGCATTAGTTTGCATCGATGAGCTCTGAATGAGATTTCCAACTGTATCTTACAGGCCCCATAACTCTTCCTAGATGAAAAGTTATGGCCGTCTGAATGGCACATGCTCATTTAACCCTTTGGGCTTTATGCACAGTTCAGACGTTCAGCCCACTCAAAGAATTCATCCGTTAGACATTCTACGTTAGTTTACGTGGATAAACTTCTGACGAGCTCTAAATGAGCTCTCCAACAGATCTTACAAGCCCTGTAACTCTTCCCGGATGAAAAGTTATGACCGTCTGAATAAGGCATGCTCATTTAAGCCCATTGGGCTTTACGCACGGAGTTTTGATGTTCAACTTGCTCCATGAATTCATCCATCAGACATTCTAGATTACTCCATGCCTACGGGCTTAGAATGAGATTTCCAACGGTTTCTTATAGGCCCTGTAACTCTTTTCGGATGAAAAGTTATGGTTGCTTCAATGGGACATGCTCACTTAAACCCTTTGTGCTTTACGCACGGAGTTCTATTATTTTGCCCCCTCCATGATATCATCTGCTAGACATTCTATATTAGTCCACATTGATATAGTTTTGACGGGCTCTGAATGAGATTTCCAACGGTATCCTACAGGACCCATAACTCTTCCTAGATGAAAAGTTATGGCCATCTGAATGCGGACATGCTCATTTAATCTCTATCGGCTTTATGCATGGAGTTTTGACTTTCAGTCTACTCCCATAATTCATCTCTCAAACATTATACATTAGTCCACATCGACAGGCTCTAAATGAGATTTCCAAGGGTCTCTTACTAGCCCCGTAACTCTTCTCGGATGAAAAGTTATGGTCGTCTGAATGGGACATGCTCTTTTAAGCCCTCTAGGCTTTATGTACAGAGTTTTGATGTTAAGCTCACTCCATGAAATCATCTGCTAGATGTTCTACGTTAGTCTACATCCATGAACTTTTGACGGACTTTGAATAAGCTTTCTAATGGTATCTCATAGGCCCCAAAACTCTTCCCAAATGAAAAGTTCTAGCCACCTGAATAGGGCATGCTCATTTAAACCCTTTGGGCTTTACGCATGGAGTTCTGACGTTCAACTCACTCCATGAATTCATCCATTAGACATTCTACATTAGCCCACATCGACAGGGGCTCTAAATTTGATTTCCAACGGTATCTTATAGGCCTCGTAACTCTTTCCAGATGAAAAGTTATGGCCGTTTGAATGGGATACGCACATTTAAGCCCTTTGGGCTTTGGGCTTTACGCACGAGTTCCTCGACGTCACCCGCCTTCCTATGAATTCATTCGCCAGATATTTTGCATTATCCTACATCGACGGACATCTAACGGGCTTTGAGTGAGCTTTGTAATGGTATCTTACAAGCCCTATAACTCTTCCTGGATGTAAAGTTATGGTCGTCTGAATGGGCATGCTCATGTAAGCACTTGAGGCTATACGCACGGAGTTCTAACGTTCAGCCTGCTCTATGAATTCATCCGTCAGACACGCTGCATTAGTCTGCATTGACGGCTCTAAATGAGATTTAACGTATCATGTGGCCCGTAATCTTCTCTGGATGAAAAGTTATGGCCGTCTGAATGGCATATGCTCATTTAACTCTTTGGGGTTTACGCACTGAGTTCTAACGTCTAGCCCCACTCAAAGAATTCATCCGTCAGACATTCTACATTAGTATACATGGATAAACTTTGTACAGGGTCTGAATAAGCTTTCCAAAGGTATCTTACAGGCCCCATCACTCTTCTCGAATGAAAAGTTATAGCAGTTGGAATGGGGCAAGCTCATTTAAGCCCTTTGGGCTTTACGCACGGAGGTCTAACGTTCAGCCCGCTCCATGAATTCATCCATCAGACATTCTAGATTGGTCCACATCCACGGGTTCTGAATGAGATTTCCAATGGTTTCTTACAGGCCCCGTAACTCTTCTTGAATGAAAAGTTATGGCCGTCTGAATGAGACATGCTCATTTAACCCTTTGGGCTTACGACTGGAGCCTTCGACATCAACCCTGCCCTCCAAAAGAATTCATCTGGCTTAGACATTCTATGTTAGTTTACATGGATAAAATTCTGACAGTCTCTAAATGAGCTCTCCAACGATATCTTACAAGCCCTGTAATGCTTCCCGGATGAAAAGTTATGGTCGTCTGAATAGGGCATGCTCATTTAAGCCCTTTGGGCTTTACACACGAAGTTTTGACGTCCAAGCTACTCTATGAATTCATCCGTTAGACATTCTAGATTAGTCCATGCCGACGGCCTTAGAATGAGATTTGGACCCGTTTCTTACAGAGCCCCGTACCTTATTCCCGATGAAAAGTTATGGTCGCCTGAATGGGACATGCTCATTTAAGCCCTTTGCGCTTTACGCACGGAGTTCTATCATTTAGCCCCTTCCATGATATCATCTACTTGTTAGTGTATATTAGTGTATGCCCTAGAAACCATTCGTGTTGTCGTTGAGACATTTTGTCTTGTATCTATATATATATCATAAAATAATAAGAAAGAAAGAGTTCTTCAATTCATATATGTAAATTGCTTCCTTTATTCAGTCATGCATTTAAAATAAAGTATGTATATGAATTGTCCAGATGATTCATTTAATCGGTAAATGAATTATCGAAAAGGGTTCTACTAAGCAATATAATTTGGGGCAACTATATTGCATAGTAAAGGCATATCGATCTTGAAAGATATCATGAGTTGATATAAGTACGGGATGACGGATATAGTCATGTCACTAGGGCATTGGTATGGATTAACGGTTGGTGCTGTTTTTCGAACTTGACCGAATAACGACAAATCACTTGAAAAGCATGTAGTCAATGATTTATCGCTTGGTTATATCGGGCACGATGTAGTCCCTTGACTCCCGAGACATTGTAGTCGGATCCGATATGGATGCGTATGGTTCATACGGTGTATAAGTACGAGACTAATCATGTTTCGTACAATAAAGCCTATTTGGTCATGCGTTGTTCATATGCGGAAAGGGCGAAGGCGATGGTCAAGAGGGGATCCATTGACTCGTAATATAGGATCGGATGCCGACTCCCATCCAGATTCCCGAGTTCCTAGATTTGAATATCGATAAAATGTCCGAAAAACATAATCTGCCGCCGAGTCTATTATTAGTCATACAAAAGCAAGTTTGTGATGACGAGTTCCCGACATATTGATCAAGGCGATTCAAAAGTAGAAGATCGAGTTTAGGATTTTGACGTCCCATGAATCCGTGCTCGATCAGATATCTCAAATGGGAAGGGACTTTACCCATGCTATCGTATGATCCAAAGGGCGGGTTCGATGAAGTATTTCTTCATCGTGGGTTTGAGGGACTATGGCACATTGCTAGATGTTTACCATAGTCGTGGGCCTTCTGACAAGTTTTGATTCATCCAAAGCGCTCACGGCTAATCCATGGTGGACCTACATGGTCACACCAATAGCCTTAGAAGTTAGAGAAGGATGAGAGAGAGAAATGATTATCCGAAGAGGGCTAGCACCTTCCGAGGGTAATAACAGATTTCTATAGTAATGGTTACATAGAAAAATTAGTTGTGACATTTTAAGGGTTAAAATGGTCAAGCAATAATTAATTATATTTAATTATTATATCTTAAAGTGTTAAGATTAATGAGATGAACAAAAAATAACCTTTTAATGGTTAAAGGGTAAAAGGGTAAATTTATGGTTGTTAATGTAAACTAGTTTAGTTTACATGGCCCTTGAATAATATTGATTATTCAAAGGGTAGCATAATAAATTCGTGGGGTCCCTTTATAAAATAAGATTTTATTTGGGCCCTTGGAAGTAAAAATAAATAATTACAAAATTGCCCAAGTATATATAAATGCAAAAGGTTGCATTTTAGTTCATTCTTGACTTGTTCACAAAAACACAAACAAGAAACTCTCTCTCAAACCCACGACCACTCTCTAATCTCTCAAGGTGGTGTTAAAGTGTGGAGGTTTCATCCTTTTGAAGCTAATCTTCATCAATCCAAAGCAAAGGAGTAGGTATAATTTCATTTCCATGCTTTGTATGAAAAACATTTTTTTGAATCCATCCTTTTATGCTTTCTTCTCCATTTCCACCACTCTTCATGCATGCATGCTGTTCTGACACTGCTAGACATTTTACATTAGTCCACATTGACATAGTTCTGATGGGCTCTGAATGAGATTTCCAACGGTATCTTAAAGGCCCCATAACTATTCCTGGATGAAAAGTTATGGCCGTCTGAATGTGGTATGCTCATCTAAGCTCTGTCGTCTTTATGCACGGAGATCTGACTTTCAGTCAACTCCCTAAATTCATCTCTCAGACATTCTACAATAGTCCACGTCGACGGGCTCTAAATAAGATTTCCAACGGTATCTTTGCTGCCCCATGGCTCTTCCCGATGAAAAGTTATAGTGATGCAGGATAGACATGCTCATTTAAGCCATCTGGGCTTTACGCACAGAGTTCTGATGTTCAGCTTGCTCCATGAAATCATCTGCCAGATGTTCTACATTAGTCTACATCCACGAACTTCTGACGGGCTCTAAATAAGCTTTCTAATGGTATCTTATAGGCCCCGTAACTCTTCTCTGATGAAAAGTTCGAGCCACCTGAATAGGGCATGCTCATTTAAGCCATTTGGGCTTCTGACGTTTAACCTGCTCCATAAATTCATCCATTAGACATTCTACATTAGTCCACATTGACAAGCTCTAAATTAGATTTCCAACAGTATCTTACAGGCCTCGTAACTCATTCCAGATGAAAAGTTATGGCTGTCTGAATGGGACACGCACATTGGAGCCCTTTGGGCTTTACACATGGAGTTCTGACGTTCAGCCCACTCTATGAATTCATCCACCAGACATTCCACATTAGCCCACATCAACAAATGTCTAACAAGCTTTGAGTGAGCTTTGCAACGGTATCTTACAGGCCCTATAACTCTTCCCGGATGTAAAGTTATGGTCGTCTGAATGGGGCATGCTCATGTAAGCACTTGAGGCTATACGCACGGAGTTCTAATGTTCAGCCCGCTCCATGAATTCATTAGTCACACATTCTGCATTAGTCCATATCGATGGGCTCTAAATGAGATTTCCAAAGGTATCTTATAGGCCCCGTAACTCTTCCCGGATGAAAAGTTATGGCCGTCTGAATGGCACATGCTCATTTAACCCTTGGGGGCTTTACGCACGAGTTCCTCAACGCCCTAGGCCACTCAAAGAATTCATCTGTCAGACATTCTATGTTAGTATACATAGATGAACTTCGTATAGGCTCTGAATGACCTTTCTAACGGTATCATCGATCCCCCGGGTTCTCTCGTCCCCAAAATGAAAAGTTATGGCCGTCCTCAGAATGGAGCATGTCATTTCCCAAGCCCTTGGGGCTTTCAGTCTGAGGATCCGACATTGCCCTCCTCCATGAATTCATCATCGACATTCTAGATTAGTCCATTCCATGGGCTCTGAATGAGATTTCCAATGGTTTCTTGATGCCCCAGTAACCTCCCTTCCTAGATGAAAAGTTATGGCCGCTTGAATGGGACATGCTCATTTAAGCCCTTTGCGCTTTACGCACGAAGGGGTTCTATCGTTTAGTCGCCTCCGTGAATTCATCTATCAGACATTCCTCATTAGTCCACATCGATGAGTTCTTAATAAGATTTCCAACGGTATCTTACAAGCCCCGTAACTCTTCCCGGATTGAAAGTTATGGTCGTCTAAATGGGACATGCTCATTTAAGTCCTTCGGGCTTTATGCACGGAGTTCTGATGTTCAGCCTGCTCATGAATTCATCTGCCAGATATTCTACATTAGTCCACATCCACAGACTTCGGACGAGCTCTGAATGAGCTTTCCAATGGTATCTTACAAGCCCCGTAACTCTTTCGGATGAAAAGTTCTGGAGGTCATAATGGGGCATGCTTAATATAGCCTTTTGGGTTATGCACGGAGTTTTGACGTTCAACCCACACCATGAATTCATCCATTAGACTTTCTACATTAGTCTACATTAACGGGCTCTGAATAAGATTTCCAATGGTATGTTACAGGCCTCATAACTCTTCCCGGATGAAAAGTTATGGCCGTACAGGAATAAGGGACATGCTTATTTAAGCCTAATTGCGGGCTTTTCACGCGCGGAGTTCTAACGTCAGCAACGCTTCCCAATTATGAATTCATCCACCAGACATTCTGCATTAGTCCACATTGACAAACATCCGCAGACCTCTTTGAGTGAACTTTACTTTGGGCGGTATCCTACAAGCCCCACCCCATTACTCGGTTCCTTGGATGAAAAGTTATGGTCGTTTGAAAGGGGCATGCTCATTTAAGCCTTTTGGGCTATACGCATAGAGTTCTGATGTTCAGCCTGCTCTATAAATTCATCCGTTAGTCATGCTACATTAGTCCGTATCGACAGGCTCTGAATGAGATTTCCAACAATATCTTACGCAAAAGTAACTCCTTCCCCAGATGAAAAGTTATGGCTGTCTGAATGGTACATACTTATTTAAGCCCTTTGGTTTATACACACGGAGATCTGATGTTCAGCCTGCTCTATGAATTCATTTGTTAAACAAGCTAAATTAGTCCGTATCGATGGGCTCTAAATGAGATTTCCAACGATATATTACAGAAAAGCAGTACCTCCTTCCCCAACCCCGATGAAAAGTTATGGGCCGTCCGGAGATGACATGTTCATTTAACCCTTTGGGCTTTACTTTAATGCCAAACGCTTGATTCCGCGGTCCTAGCCCGACTCCAAAGAATTCATCCGTCAGACATTCTACATTAGTATACATGGATAAACTTTGTACAGGCTCTGAATGAGGGCTCAACGGTATCTTCTGAGTCCCGTCACCTCCGTCCTCGGATGAAAAGTTATTGCCATCTGAATGGGCCATGCTCATTTAAGCCTTTTGGGCTTTACACATGGAGGATCCGTGATCATCCCCGACCTCCATGAATTCATCTGGATTTCCGAAGACATTAACTAGATTAGTCCAAATCTACGTCCTCTGAATAAGATTTCCAACAATTTCTTATAGTCCCTGTAACTCTTCCCGGATGAAAAGTCATGGCCGTCTGAATGGGACATGCTCATTTAAGCCCTTTGCGCTTTACGATAAAGTTCTAGCGTTTAGCCCCCTCCATGATATCATCTACCAGATATTCTAATTTTTCCACATTGACACAGTTCTAATGGCCTCTGAAAGAGCTTTCCAAAGGTATCTTGCATGCTATAACTTTTCCTGGATGAAAAGTTATCCAAGGAAAAGTTATGGCCGTTGAATTGGGAATGCTTATTAAAGCTCTATGGGCATTACACACAGAGTTCTGACTTTCAGTCCACTTTGTGAATTCATCTATCAAACATTCTACTTAGTCGACATCGACAAGTTCTGAATGAGATTTCCAACGGTATCTTACAGGCCCCGTAACTCTTCCCGGATGAAAAGTTATGATCGTCTAAATCGGACATGCTCATTTAAGTCCTTTAGGCTTTACGCATGGAGTTCTGACATTTAGCCTGCTCCATTAATTCATCTGCCAGATATTCTACATTAGTCCACATCCATAGACGTCTGACGGACTATGAATGAGCTTTCCAATGGTATCTTACAGGCCCCATAACTCTTACCGGATGAAAAGTTCTGACCATCTGAATGGGGCATGCTCATTATAGCCCTTTGGGCTTTATGCACGGAGTTTTGACATTCAACCCACACCATGAATTCATCCATCAGACATTGTACATTAATCCACATCGACGGGCTCTGAATAAGATTTCCAATGGTATCTTACAGGCCGTGTAACTCTTCCCGGATGAAAAGTTATGGCCGGGTTTCCTAAATAGACATGCTTCATTTAAGCCCTTCGGGGCTTTACGCACAGAGTTCTAACATTTAGCCCGCTCTATGAATTTATCTGCTAAACATTCTACATTAGCCCACATTGATGAACGTCTGACAGCCTCTAAGTGAGCTTTGTAATGGTATCCTACAAGCCCTGTAACTCTTCCTGGATGAAAAGTTATGGCCGTCTGAATGGCACATGCTCATTTAACCTTTTGGGCTTTATGCATGGAGTTCTGACGTCTAGCCCATTCAAAGAATTCATCTGCCAGACATTCTACGTTAGTATAAATGGCTGACCTTCTAACGAGCTCTAAATGAGCTTTCCAACCCGGTATTCTACGGGAGCCCGTTCCCAACCTCTTTTCCCGATGAAAAGTTATGGCCATCTGAATGGGGCATGCTCATTTAAGCCCTTTGGGCTTTATGCATGGAGGTCTGACGTTCAGCCCACTCTATGAAGTCATCCGTCAGACATTCTAGATTAGTCCACATCCATGGGCTCTGAATGAGATTTCCAACCGTTTCTCGACTCAGTTATTCCCTTCCCGATGAAAAGTCATGGCCGCTTGAATAGGACATGTTCATTTAAGGCCTTTGCACTTACAGATAAAGTTCTATCTTTTAGCCCCCTCCATGATATCATCTGCTAGACATTCTATGTTTGTCCACATTGACACAATTCTAACGACCTCTGAATGATCTTTCCAACGGTATCTTACAGGCCCCAAAGTAACTCTTCCTGGATGAAAATTTGTGGCCGCTGAATGGGGCATGCTTATTAAAGCTTGTTAGAGTAGATGCCCTAGAGCCAATCAATTATTGTAGAATTGACTCTTTGAAATAATGTTCATTAATCAATAAAAAGACATTTATTTAACCTTTATATCGTGTAAATCCATTATTATTGCAATATGTATTGATATATGTCCTTTAGAATGGTAGAACCATGACGGAGGGTATCAAGTGTTTCAAATCTTGATAGTGAGAACCCTATGAGCACATATGGTGGCCATTCTAGAAACTTACGTAAATTTGCGTTATTGCAAGTAAAAGGGCAACGAGATGATACGGTAAGGCTTATCATAGTATTGAATGACCCTCCCTCCAAAGAAAAGGCGTGGTCGATCCTCACTTGTCAAGGTTGTTCGGTGACAACCTGATGCAACACATGGGTGTTTCCTTGTAAGCCCGGGAATTATACCGTAGGCAAGTTCATTCCTTGTGACCCACCCAGAGGATTCCATATGGATGGTAACCCCCAAAGTTGTCTATGGAACAAATCCTCTAACGAATAGTGGTGCATGTGATTCTTTAGACTTGAGATCAACCGGAGCCCCTTGTGCAAGGCGTTGGTGCGTTTTGACATAGCCTAAAGCGTTCTTTTTCATAGTTGTCAATACGGGTTTGGTGATTGGTGCATCGAGGAGTGTATCAAGCCTTTATGGTGGATTGGATAAGAGGATTCATCACCTCCGACGGAGAAGTTATTCTTCACGGCCCGGCAATTCCAAAGATAATGGGCGGATGACACTAAAATCGGTTAAACCAAAGTGGGATTTGAGTTGTTGCTCTTTATCCGATTATAATAACGTGTCAAATGGTCCGGAAAATTGAATACATAATATTTGAGAGTAACCAAAGGTTGACACTATTTCTATGCCTTTGTCTCGTAGAGATAACGAAATGATGAAAGGATCGTATTATTTGGTAAACCATATCGTTGATGTGTATCCCTACTTTGGCCTGAATCCAAATCTATTCGTGGCCATGATGCCTTGCTGGGGAGGCCAATCTTTGGATCCTGGTGGTATTAGTGAGACGATTAATTGGTGTTAATCGCGATACTATACACTACCGGTATGATGAGGAGCCTTATGGGTCACACACACATAGAAGATAATTTAAGACTCAAGAAGAAAGAAAGGGAGGGCGTTTTTTGTTTTTTCGTTCCTTTTTTGGATGAAAGGGTATTTTTGGTAATTTCACCGTGCAATTAAATTTGCTGAGGTCGTAGTTCTTTATTTAATTTGTTAGAAAAATTAAATAAGTAAAATTCCATTTAAATATATGTTCGCATATATTTAAATAAATTATCATTATTGTTAAATGTTAATATATATATATATATATATATATATATATATATATATATATATTAATTGATTTTAATTGAAATAATGATGAATTAAATTAAAATATCTAAATGAGTGTTTTTGCAAATTTGGAGGTGTTTGGGTTGGAGCCCACGCCCATTCCATATGGGAATAGGGCAACTAAAATAAGACAATAAAAGAAAAGGTTTTAGTTGAAAGAAAGTGATGTGTGTTATTTTATTATTTTCATTCTTCATTTGAAAAGAGAGAAAACCTCTTGCCCCAACACACTTCTCCCAATTCGCCACCCCTTTTCAACCTGCTTGATTGAAAATCAAACTTTTTCCTTTTGTTCTTCTTGATTTTTCTTTTAAGGCCAAGGAGGATCTAGCAAATCCTCCAATTGGTTCTTGTTGATTGTCTCCCGTGTTGGACTCCTAAACGTTTGATCCTACACTTGATTCCGTAGCAAACACGTCGAGACAATATTGGTGGAGCCTTTCCAAACATGGGTACGGTTTCTCCAAACCTTGAACCTGATTTTTTGGCGATTTGATTATTTTATATAAACTGTGATTTTTGTACCCGATCTTGGTTCTAAGGAAGGCGATCCATAGAGTTTATGTTTTTGTTTCCATGCGTAAGTGGGTCGTTACTAACGGGTTTGGGTATCGAGCTTCGTATCAAATTTTCTGATTTATTGTATGATTTATAAACATGTATTTGGTTGATAACATGTTGTTTTTGGAAAATCTGCCAAAATCTGCAAAATTCTATTTATGGATGAATGATTCAAAATGATAAAATTGGTTTAATAATGTGTTGATGAATGATATATTGGTTGGTTAATATCCCGTTGAAGCGTATGTGCGTTTGATTTGATTTGGATTCGTGGTTTATACAACAAAATGGCCGCAAAAAGCCAAGCGTATTTGCGAAAGGTTGGGGATTTCCCGGGGCTCGCGGCGCGGAGCCTCTAGGAAAGTTTCGCCGCGCCGGAAGTACATCTTGTATACCTCGTGCGCAAAGATAAAACCTTCGCGCGCGGGGAACTGTACTTTCCCATTTCCTGTATTTTTGCAAAGGGTCTAATCTGCGTTTTAATAACTGTAAGCCAATGTACATTACTGCACATTTAAGAGGGTAATTAATTAATAAACACCCAATTCAAAGATTGATTATTTTTTAAATGTATGCTTTGTACTTGTTTGTATATTGCCATGTGCGTTACCATGAGCCTTTAGACCTAAGGGGTGAATGTTTTAAATTATTTTGGGTATGTATGGTTGTAATATTTTTTTAAAATAAAGGCACTGGTGTCCCCTCTTCTCTCCTCTTCTGATGTACATTCTTTTCTTTTCATCTCATTCCCCTCGTCAGAATGGGTTTAATCGAGGTTTCTAAATTTGTTGATGTAAAATTAGTTTAATATTAATTTTATTGTAAATTTAGAATGATGTTTTTGAAATGTAAATAAATAAATAAATTTTTGTATAAAGAAATGAAATGTGAAAGATGTACTTGGAGTCGGAGCAAAGCGTGGCAGCCCATACTTGAGGACTCAAGATGTTTATTATAGGACTTAGGTGACCCACCGATCTCTAGGCTCGAGGAGATCCGGTTAGTAGGCCATGTACCGCCACGTTTAATATTTTGTTTAGAATGCATGCTAAGATTGAATGTTGAATATATGCCAAACAATGTCATTCTAACAAAGATAATAATTCTGATGAGACATTAAATATCAAACCTCAATTAAAGTATATTAAGTCACAAATGCCTTTCCATCACCATGGTTTTAATCAAACCATTGTCGTTGAACTTGTTCGCCAAAGCGAAGGGTACACTTTCTACCGTGGAGGTTAAAATTCATTGGAGTTTTCCCTTAATGGTGATGGGTTTCGACTTAAATGACGTTTGCTTGTTCGCAGCGAAGGTTGATAAACGCGTCGAGCAGGGGTAGAGCAATACACTATTATGTGTAACGGGTGGGTGACAAATTGGTAAAGGTTTGGTCCATTCTACGATCTGAGAATCACACTTGAGGACAATGGTTGGTGCCATTGATTGTGTGATTGGCTTGTTGGCTTTTTTTCACATTTGAGGTGATAGTTTTGGGGAGCTATCAAGCTGGGTGTGGATTAAGTTTGTTGGCCTACATAAATCAACTCATTTTGGCTTGTTGCAGCCGAAGGCTTGAAATGGGCGGAAGATGGGATTCTTCGTTCCACTAGGAAAGCCAATGGGCTTTCCCAAGTTAATAGTGAGGGCTATTGGCTTGAGTAAAATAAAGGGGTTTGGGGAGCATCGTTTAATAAAAAGACCATATTAAATAATAATGAACTTTATAATAACTTTATCTTTTACGCAATTGTAGATTCATCAAAATGAGCATTATGAACTGTGACCGATAATCGAAAAAGAAAACAGTTGGGATGGATCCAATTTCTCGATTGTATCGTAATCTTGATATACTTAAGTCAGAAAAGAAATTGTATATCCTTGAAAAGCCATTACCATTGTCGAAGCCTGATCCCTCCCGATGCCACTCAGAAGCCTTAAGGATACTTATCAAAAGTTCCTTGATGATGCGATAGCTCAAACCCGGCTTGATGTTAGCATCGATGACACCTATGTTGCAAAAGCAAAGATGAGAATATGGATGCTTCTTCCATTATTCTACACCTCAAGGAGCTATTTGAAACAAATGCTCGACATGAGAGGAAGGAGTCGAAATCTCTGCTTGAGTCGTCCTAAGGCCGAGGGTGCCAAAGGGTTGGTCCTCATGTGCTCAAGATGATCGAGCACCATTGGAGAGGCTGAGACTTGGGGATGTGGCTGGATGCGAGAATTACAAATGGATTTAATTCTGCAATCCTTGCCCTTTGACTCATATGCTCCGTCATATGAATTCAATTATGAACACGATTGAGAAACCCCGTTCGAACTTCGAACATGCCGAGGATCGCAGAAAGGCAGACTGAAAAAGTCCAAGCCTATTTTCCTCAGTCTCGGAATAAAGCAAAAGGTAACTGAAAGGGATTGGTAAGCCAGCAACCTAGGCCCAAGCAAGCTTTCCAAGCAAGCCCAAAGACAGTTGCTCTTGGGCCCGAGGAGTGGCATAGAAAGGGCAAGGTATCTTTGCTTTCTTGTGCAAGCTGTCAATGGAAAGATACTGAAGGCTTTCTTGCAAGCAAGAAGAAGTCGAGGAGGCTACGACTTGGCAGTACTTTCATGTGAGTTGAGTATTAACTTGGCTTCCTCCTCGGAATATCTGGGTCATGGACACGAGGATGTGAGTACCTCACATTTGTACTAATGTGCAAGAACTAAGGCGGAAGTAGGAGTGGCTCGCCTTAAGGAGAGGTGGACCTACGAGGTTGGAAATGGAGCACATGTGGCTGCATAGCTGTAGGACTTATTGTTTATCTTGCCTACGGGGCTTGTTATTAGAACTACATAACTATTATCACGTACCTTCTATTTCTTTAGAAATATTATTTCAGTATCCGTGGATAATATGGGTATCATTTTGAGATATCTAATGGATTGTTGTCCTTAGTTTGAATGGTATTCTATTTGGAATTGCAGTTATATAATGAATTATATGTTCTTGATTTAAACAATAAAGATATTCTCAATATTGAAACCAAGAAAGCTAAACATAGCGATCAAACCAAACATATCTTCCTTCCGCATGTAGATTGTGGTCATGTTAATAAGACTTGCATTGCAAAAACTTCAAGGGATGGAGTTTTGCCTTGGGACCTCCGGGAGGTCCATTTGAGGTATGCGAGTCATGCCTTTAGCAGATGACAGTCTCTTTTCACAGACAAAGTGAAAGGCTATTGGAACCTTGTTAGGCATCATCCATTGTGATGTATGTGGTCCATGATTGAAGCCAGAGGTGGATATTCATACTCATCACATTTATTCCGATGATTTCAAAGTAGTTA
Source organism: Pistacia integerrima (assembly GCA_026225825.1). Taxonomy (NCBI): domain Eukaryota; kingdom Viridiplantae; phylum Streptophyta; class Magnoliopsida; order Sapindales; family Anacardiaceae; genus Pistacia; species Pistacia integerrima. The sequence goes on along the minus strand of CM047739.1, from coordinate 6,316,674 downwards.
TGGTTATGTCTACCTTATGAGACATAAATCAGCTTTTGATAAATTCAAGGAATTCAGAATGAAGTACATAATATGTTGGGCAAAAAGTATTAAAGCTCTTCGTTCCGGATCGAGGAGGTGAATACTTAAGCTCAAGGTTTTGAGTACCCTTTGAAGGAATGTGGATAGTATCACTTGAACCTCACCCTCCTTATACACCCTAACACAATGGAGTGTCGTAAAGGAGGAATAGGACCTTACTTGACATGGTTAGGTCCATGATGAGTTTTAGTGATTTACTGCATTGTTCTAGGGTTAATGCTCCAGAGACTGCGACCTCCACGTTTGAAGGCAGTGTGCTAAGTCAAGTACGTAGATAAGACTCATATGAGCCCTTTATGGAGTGGGCGAAAGCCCAACTTGTCTTATCTAAGGATTTGTTGCGAAGCTTATGTTAAGAAATTGACTAAGAAACAAGTGGGCCAAAATCTTGTAGATGTATATACATGTGGGGTATCCGGGAAAGGAGACCAAAGGATACTATTTCTACCACCCGAAGAGCACAAAATTTTTGTTGCTCGATTCAAGGTATCTTCCTAGAAAAGGAATATTTTCTAAGAAGTACTAGTGGGGAGAAAAGTAAGAACTCGGATGAAGTTCTAGAACCACAAGATATACTAGACGAAGGACGGGATGATGTGCCAACCAAGAAGTGGTTGAGCATTATGAGAGGTTACTCCACGGAACTTGTGGATCAAAGTGGAACCACCTCGTAGCAGATGCGTAGATGCGGGAGAGTATGCATGAGCCCGAGAGATACGGTTATCTCATAACTCAAACATGGTGACGTAATAGTCTACCAAGACGATGAACCCGTAACCTACGAAGACGCTTATATCGATCCGTGATCGTTAAATGGCTTGAAGCATCGAAATCGAGATGGATTCCATGTACTGCAATCCAAGTGTGGTCTTCTTGGTGAACCACCTCCCGCGGTAAAACCCATATGGTAAATGGGTCTTCAAGAAGAAGACGACATGGATGACAATGTGCATACTTATAAAGCACGATGTTGCCAAAGGTTTCAAACAAATTCATGAATTTGACTATGAAGAAACCTTTCGGGCCGTTGCCATGATTAAATCCATCCGGATTATGCTTGCAATTGCTGCATATCATGACTATGAGATTTGGCAAATGGATGTCAAAACTACTTTCCTAAACTTAAACTTTGAGGAGGATGGGTGGGTATATGACACAACCTGGAATGGTTTCGCTCTTGATAGGTCCAAGCTAATAAGGTATGCAAGTTGTAGAGATCCATTTATGGACTCAAGCAAGCTTCAAGGAGCTAGAACATTCATTTTGATGAGCTTTGTAAAAGAATTCGGTTTTATTAAGAAACGAAGATGAGCCCACATGGTTTACAAGAAAGTGAGGGTGGGAGTGTAGTAGCATCTAGTGTTGTATGTTGATGACATACTTCCGATCGGGAATGATATACCGAACTGTAGTCCTTGTAAAGACTTGGTTATCCAAGTGGCTTCCTCCCATGAAAGACTTAGGGAAGCGCCTACATCTGGTATAAAGATCTATCGTGATAGATCGCGTAGGTTACTACCTAAGTTCCGAGTGCATATATTGACAAAAGTACTGGGAAACGATTCCAAGTATGGAAGAATCCAAGAAAGGATTTCTTCGATGTCACATGGTGTTTATCTTCTTCTAAGGAATTATGTCCTAAAACATAAGATGAGAGAGATAGAAATGAAGAGGATCCCATATGCATAGTATGATCCATCATGTATGCATGCTATGTACTCGGATTGGATGTCTCATGTGCTTTGAGCACTTGTAGTAGATATCAATTCGATCAGTGAGCATCACTGGATGGTGTCAAGAATATTCTTAGTACCGGAAGAGGACTAAGGATATGTTCTTGGTTTATGGAGGGAAGATGAGCTCAGGCTAAGAGGATACGGTTGATGCTAGTTTAAGGGGGCCAAAAAGGGGGCAGACAAAGATGATTATCGATCGCAATCGTGGTTTGTATTTGTCTCAATGGCGGTGTAGTGAGCTAGAAGAGCTCCAAGCAAAACATAGTAGCAGACACTACAAATTGAGCTTGGGAAAAAGTTTTTATATTGCATTGGGTTCCGATGCGCCAAAGAGGCACGATTAAAAAGTTCACACTAACCTGGTGTGGTTCCCACCCGATGTTGATCCTATAGACGCCTATTGTGACAACAATGGAGCAATTGCTCAAGCCAAGGAACCACGGTCTCATCGAGGTCCAGACACATACTGCCCACGATTCCATCTCATCGAGAGATAGTGGAGGAAAGAGACCGTGCAGGTTAGTAAAGTGCATGCGACGACAATTCTTCGCAGATCCACCGACAAAGCCTCTGGTTCCGCGAAAGGCAGAGCATGAAAGGCACTTGGAGATCATTTGTATTAAATACATGAATGATTGGCTATAGTGCAAGTGGGAGATTGTTAGAGTAGATGCCCTACAGAGCCAATCAATTATTGTAGAATTGACTTCTTTGTAATAATGTTCATTAATCATTAAAAAGGCATTTTATACTATATCGCGTAATCATTATTATTGCAATATGTATTGATATATGTCCTTAGAATGGTAGAACCGGGTGACCCGGGAGGGTATCAAGTGTTTCAAATCTTGATAGTGAGAACCCTATGAGCACATATGGTGGCCATTCTAGAAACGTCCAAGTAGCCCCAAAGTATTATTCTAAAATAAGGGAAGGGCACGAATAATCACGTAAGGCTATCATAGTGTTGAAGGCGACCCACATCGAAAGGCGGTGCAGGTCTTCACTTGTCAAGGTTGTTCGTGACAACCTGATGCAACACATGGGTGTGCTTTGTAGGCGATTATACAAGAAGCCAAGTTCACCTCCGAACACCAGAGGATTCCATTATGGATGGTAACCCCGTGTCTATGGAAACAGATCCTCTAACGAATAGTGGTAACATGTGATCCTTAGACTTGAGATCACCTTGAGCGCCTTTGTTGATAATCCGTAAATTATACAAGCTTTTTATTTGATCTTTTGTCTGGATTTCGTAATTTCTAATGCATTTTTACCCTAAATTGGTTGCTTAATTCCTTACTTTTCGTGTTTCAGTTAAAAATAGGACTTTTGAGCGAAATAAAGACAAAATTGGATAGTTTTGACTCGAAATGGAGCGGATCTCAAAAGATAGGAGAGTTCCTGAACAAAGGACAAAGCACGATGAAGTTTGTTTCCAAGGAAGAAGAAAGCCGAAAATTCGAAGAATCGAACGGGGAGAGCAAAAGTAGTTTGGGCAAGCCTCAGTAAATTTCAGAACTTTTGAAGGAGCCAACCTCCCCGGGTGAAGAAAATTGTCTTTCGCCGCGCGAAGTAAGGCCGGGTTTGGACGACATTGGGATTCTTTTCATTCTTCGGGCCGCGGCTGACCAAACTAACCTTTATTCAGTTTTTGTAAACGCATGCTTTGTGTGCCCGTTGTTTTTAGGTTTTTGGGAAGGGTTTTTGGACTTAAGTATAAAAAAACTTAACCTTTTATTTAAAGGGGTCTTTGAGCCTTTTAGGTTTAGCCGTTTTGCACTTTTCTTAGAAAGTAAAGCTTTGTAGTTTTTCCCCGATTGTTTAAGGGAAGATTCAGATTTTTGCTAGAAGATTCATCTTTGGGGGAGATTTCTCTATCTTCATCCCTCCCGTCCCATTATGTTTAACTTGTTTATTTCTTTATTTTCGTTTTTGTAGTATTAATTTAGCTTATGAACTAATCCTTCTATGGGTTAGGGTTTTGATTGTAGTTTGATTTTAAATAATGGGTTAAGGGTATTTGATGGTTTTATTTCCATATGAATAAGTTTTGGTTGTGGTGTTACTAAAACGAATCTTAAATCTGAATGTGATGAACATGATGAGATTGAGAAATAATTCATGTTAAAGCCTTCTTGGTCCTTCACCATTACGGTATTGATGCTAGAGATAGATTCAAGAATTAATGAAATCCAATTTAGGATTCTTTATGCTTAATGAATTTAGGAATTATTAACCTTCAATTTGTTGGGTGCGGAATTGTTAATAAGGAATGAATAGGAAAACATAGCCCGAGAGGGTATGTTAACATATTAGTGAATTCCGATTTACAACATCGCGCATGAATGTGAAAATAGTGTAACTTCCTTTAGGGAATTTAACATAAAAGTCCAAAGGGCGAAGTCAAAACCCTATCCCGTTTTACTTGAATTGATATTACGTGTTTCATTTGCTTTCTTAAGTTAAGATTTAATTCCCTTTGTTTAAATTTCAGTTTTGTTTTTCTTTTTCCAAATTAAAAATTTGCTTCCACCCAATCCAAAGAATTCCCGGATACTTTCAACTTGATAACATTAGGAAACTTAGTGATTTGCTACAAAGTCTCCCCCGTGGGAACGATATCCTACCCATCACTTTTATTACTTGGAGCGACTAAAGTGCACTTGCTAGTTTTGCATGTGGTTAAGAAAACACGCATCAAGTTTTTGGCGCCTCTGGGGAAAGGGGACCTATTAAAAGTTAACATTAAGGTTTTTCCTTGGATTTAACTAGATTAAAGTTTTAAATTTTGTTTTTAATTTTTGTTAGTTGTGATTTCACTTTTCTTTTCAATTGTGTTCATTCAAGTTTTATGCGAAAGCAAGCGTCCAACCAAAGGGTTGGGTTCCCTGTTGACTTTGAGCTTGAGAGGACCTATAAGAAGATTAAAACAGAGAAGGAAGAAGAAAGAAAGATACAACTTAACGCAGAATTCCCAAGAAGTTGTTGAAAATGGTTCAACAAGGAAAATAGAACACGAGGGAATTTTCAGGGGTCCCCACGTTGAATGGAAGTTGGGTTCCAAGTATTACTAGACCTACAGTACAAGCAAACAACTTTTCGAGATCAAGCGGCCAATCATCCAGATGATTCCAGAGGCCGGTAAGATTCAACGGTGATTTGAAGGAGGATCCAAATTCCAAGCACATTGTAAATTTCCCGAAATTTCCGATCCAACCAACCTTCAAGTCAAAGGCCAGGTTTGTTGGATGATGCTATTAGGTGCGTTTATTCCCATTTTCATTGGGAGATAAAGCCAAAAAGGGTGGTTAATGGCATTACCACCGGGAACGATAACAACATGGAATGATCCCGCACAAAAATTCCCTTGACAAGTTCTTTCCTCCCCCAATAAGTCAAAGAAATTGAGAAATGATATCACATCATTTCTCCAAGATGATGCCGAGTCCGCTTGTACGAGGCATGGGAAAGATACAAGGAATTAATGAGGAAGTGCCCGCGTCATGGAAATTTGTTAAGGTTTGGCTTCAAGTCCAAACATTACTATAATGGTTTGATGGGTAACGTGCAAACCATGGTTGATCTTGCAATGAGCAGGGCCTTGCGGGGCGAGAATAAGACACCCCGAGGAAGGCGTATGAGTTGCTTGAGGTTTTGGCAAGCAAAAACTATCAAAGACCGAATGAGAGAGTAACAACGAGGAAATCTTCGGGTCTTCATGAAGTAGATGCTTTCACAGCCTTATCTCAAAGCCCTTCCAACTCATCAGACTCCAAAATGTAATGGGAACTATGCATGTAAATTCTATACAAGCTCCCCTCAATTAACATGTGATTTTTGTGCAGGAAACCATGTGAGCAAGCGAGGTGCCAAGTTGGGAAACACATTTGCACCGTGGCCATCTTCATCAATGAAAGCAAGTGAACTACTTAAGGTGGGGGAATCAAGAACAATCGAATAACCCGCTTCTCCTAACACATACAACCCTCCGGTGGAGAAATCATCCGAATCGCTTGGGGAAATCAAAAGGAAAATCAACAAAAAGGTAACCAACCTGGAACTAGGGCAAGTTCCAAATAACCCTCCAGGTGACTAATCAACCAGGGAGATCAAAGAGGTGACCCGGAAGGTTGGAGGATATGTTCGGTAAATTCATGCAAGAAACTACAAGGGTTTCATGAATGAGACGGAGGACAAACTTTAGAAACCAAGGGTGGCCCATTCTTAATCTTGAGGACAGATGGGGCCAATTAAGGCCAGGGGGTCAATGATAGACCCACGGGGGTGGTTCTCTACCGAGCAAACACAGACTAACCCACGGTAACAGTAATGCCATAATTTTTGAGAAGTGGGACAAGTTTTGGAAGAGGGTAGGCCCACACTACAAAAAGAGGGTGGAGCAAGGGCCCGGAAAGGAAGAGTTTGAAGAAAGAATTGATGAAGAGATTAATGGTGAAGAGAATTCAGTGCCTTAGGCGGGGAAGAAAAAGAAACAAAAAGAGGATGAAAGGCAAAAGAAGAAGGAGAAATTGCCATTCCCCTAAGATACCACAAGAATAGCAACATCACACCCTACCCGTGCCTTTCCCTCAGATGAAGAAGAAGAATCAGGGATAAGCAATTTTCAAAGGGTTCATTGAAATTTTTAAAAAATTGCATATTAACATTCCTTTTGCGATGCATTACAAAGCCAAATGCCGAGTTATGCGGAAAGGTTCCCTGAAGGAAATCCTTTCAAACAAAAGGAAATTAGAAGATGAGGAAACGGTGATGCTAATGAAGAGTGCGGTGCAATCCTCCGAAGAAATTACCCCCGGAAGCTCAAAGATCCAGGGAGTTTTACTTATTCCTTGTGGGTTATAGGGGATATTACTTTTGATCGTGGTTGCTATGTGATTTAGGGAGCTAGGTATAAATTTGATGCCCTTTTGTTTTCGAGATTAGGGATTGGTGAAGTGAAGCCAACAACAAATGTCCGGTGCGAACGGGGCCGGGATCGTCGATAAAGCAAACCCAGAGGGGGATAGTTGAAGATGTGTTAGTGAAGGTGGGAAGATAATTTTTCAGCGACTTTGTAGTCTTTTGGGACATGGAAAGAGGATAAAGGAAAGAAATTCCTCTCATTTTGGGCCGACCATTCTGCCACGGGAAAGAAAGCAACGATTGATGTGCGAGGAAGGAAAGTTCTTTGGGTAAGGTTCAAGATGAAACATTAACTTTAATGTGTTTTGATGCAATGAAGTTTCCGCGGAGGCGGATTCATGTTTTAGTGTGGATGTGGTGGATGAACTTGTTTGTGGAGTCCATGGAAGAAAACATTCCCCCGCAATTCACCTCTAGAAGCGGGTGTATAGCCAAATCGAAACGGTAGAGGTAAGGAAGAATCAAAGAAGGAACGATTGTGCTAGGACTTGTTAGGAAGCACTTCAACCGATTGAGGGAGAGTCAAGATATAGAATTTGAGGAGTTTGATTTTGACAAAGAGAGGGCAAAGGGAAAATAATAAAGAAGCTCCAAGGCTTGAACTGAAACCTTTACCACCTCACCTCAAATATGTCTATCTTGGAGACTCGGGGGAAACTTTTCCTATTGATAATTAGTGGGCAAAGAATTGAATGCCTTAGAGGAAGAGAGGTTGATTAAGAGTGTTGAGGGAACATAGACTAGCAATTGGATGGACCATTACGGACATTAGAGGTATCTCACCCTCATTTTGCATGCATAAGATTCTCATGGAGGATGACTTTGGTTGCCGAGGGTACAACCACAACGGAGATCGAATCCTTCAATGAAGGAAGTGGTGAGAAAGAGGTGGTGAAACTCTTAGATGCGGGGTGGGGATCATCTATCCGATTTCGATAGTCCATGGGTGAGCCCTGACAATGTTGTTCCAAAGAAAGGAGGGATCACAGGTAGAAGAATGAGATAATGAGTTGATTCCAACAAGGACGGTAACGGGTAAGGGTTAGAGTGTGCATTGATTACGTAACGAACGAGGCTACAAGGAAGACTCATTTTCCGTTGCCCTTCCCATCGATCGGGAGATTGTTGGAAAGGTTGGCAGGGACATGTATATTATTGTTTCCTCGGATGGCTCTTCAGATATAACAAATTGCCATCGCCTCCGGAGGATCAAGAGAAAACAACCTTCACTTGCCCACACACCTTGCCCTTACCGACCACCTTTGCCTTACAAGAATGTCGTTTGGGTTATGCAATGCACCTGACAACATTCCAAAGATGCATGATGTCAATCTTTGGAGACATGGTGGAAAAATCATAGAAGTTTTCATGGATGACTTCTCAATTTTCCGGATCATCATTTGATAATCGCTCAACAAATTTGGTTCTCTTTGTTTTGCGAGATGTAAGTTGGAAACAAATTTGGGTGTCAATTGGGAGAAATGTCACTCATGGTCCAAGAGGGAATAGTACTCGGGCATAGGGATTTCCAAGGATGGGATTGAAGTTGATTGGGTAAAGGACAGAAGTGATTGAGAAGCTACCACCACCATCAAATGTCAAAGCAAATCAAGTTTCTTAGGGTCATGCGGGGTTTTACAGACGCTTCATCAAGGATTTTTCAAAGATCTCCCTAAACCCCTTTGCAATTTATTAAATAAAGATGTTGTTTTTGATTTTAATGATGATTGCATGCATGCTTTCTAACTCTGGGGTTACTAGTATCCCTCCGAGACTTTATTATTGGCCGTAAAGGGGCCCTTCCCGATTTGGGGACCCGCCTTCCCCGAACTAATGTGTGATGCTAGTGACTTTGCTTTAGGGGTAGTTTTAGGAACCAGAAAGAAATAAAGTGTTGCATGTAATTCAATATGCTAGCAAGACACTCGTTGATGCAACAACCGAATTACCACCACCACGAAAAGAATTATTGGGTTTCAGTTGTGTTTGCTTTTTGAAAAATTTCGTTTCTACTTATTAGGTGTGAAGGTGATCGCTTACCAACTTATCCATTCAAAGACTTTTTCTGACCACCTACTAGCTAAGCAAGAAGCAAAACCTCGTGATAAGATGGATTCTACTACTTCAAGAGTTTGAGTTAGGAGAATTTGAGACAAGAGCGGGGTCGGGAAAATGTGTAGCCTTTTGATCATTTGTCGAGAATTGAGAGACCAATCGAGGGGAAATGAGTTGGAAATGCCAATTTCTTAAACATTTCCGGATGAGAAGTCAGAGAGGAAGAAGCACCATGGTATGCGGACTTTGCAAATTATCTATCATTAAGGGTGCTCCCAAGGGTGGTATGACATTTCAATGTAAGAGGAAATTTTTCTCCCGATTTAAAATACTACTTTTGGGAAGAGCTGCTCTGACAGTAATCGCATAATCAAATGATACTGAGATGTTGTCCCTTGAGGAAGAAATGGAGAGCATTTTAGGCATTGTCATGAGAAGAAGTAGGTGGCATTTTGGGGGAGCTAGAAGCAGCCGGAAGGAGTCTGTCAATACGGGTTTTTATGGCAACCCTCTTTAAGGATTCATTCGGGATGATTCAAGAAGTGTGACCAATGTCAACGGATGGGAAATATTTAAAAAAGAGATTAGATGCCGTGAACAATATCCGGTGGTTGAAATTTTTGACGTTGGGGGGATTGATTTCATAAGGTCCTTTCCCGGGAAGTTCTTTTGGGAACATGTATATCTTAAGTAGCGGTGGATTATGTGTCGAAATGGGTTGGGAGGCGTTGCATTGCCAACTAACGATGCTAGGGTAGTGATTACTTTCGTGGAGGAAGAATATTTTCTCAAGGTTTGGTGGGGGTACCACGAGCAATCATTAGTGATGGAAGGATCGCATTTTTGCAATAGGCAAATAGATGCATTGCTTTGAGTAAGTATGGAGTTACACATAGAGTTGCAACACCCTACCATCCACAAACGAGCGGGCAAGTGGAACTGCCGAATAGAGAACTTGGGGATTTTAGAAAAACAAAGCTTAATGCCTCGAGGAAGGATTGGTCACTAAGTCGGAAACGATGCTTTACGGGCTTATCGCACCGCCTTCCCAAAAACCCCAAATTGGTATGTCTCCCATCGCATTGATTTATGGGGAAAACGTGCCACTTGCCGGTAGAACTTGAACATAAGCATACGGGCCGCTAACAATTGAACATGGACTTAAAAAGCCGGCAGGAGAGGAGAGAATGTTGATGTTGAACGAGCTTGATGAGTTCGTCCTCGAAGCATAGTGAAAATGCCCGAATTATAAAGAGAAGACTAAAAGGTGGCACGGATAAGCACATCCGGTTTTCAAGGTTTTTGAAGGGGTTGGACGGGAAGGTATTGTTGTTCAACTCTAGACTTTGGCTTTTCCCGAAAACTTAAGTCTAGATGGGTCCCTGACCATTCACTATTACGAAGATACATGCATCCAGAGCAAAGTGGAAGTCACACATGCGGAAAAGGAAAAGGGCAACTTTCACGATTAATGGAACAAGAGGTTGAAGCCAATACATTGAGGGTGATGTAGTAGCAAGTTCCACAGGGAATCAAACTTGAAATTCCCAACCTAAATGATGGGAGAGAGTTAAGCTTCCGACTATAAACAAGCGCTTCTTGGGAGACAACCCAAGTGTTTTTTAGCTTTTTGAGTTTAATTTTAGTTGTTCAAGTTTATTTTTATTTCATGTTCAGTTTCATTTAAAATTTGATGTTGTTTTTTGTTTTGGGGTGTTTCCCAGTAAGTCTTGAGCCAAAGGAAGGTATAGAAAATTTCCGGATCGCCTCTTTCAAGGAAAGGAAAACTTCGGCCACTGGCGAAGAGACATGAAGAAAACCAGTTAGCTCGGAAGATTTCGCCGAGGCGGCCGTAACTGTAGTTCGCCGCGGCGGAAGGAAAAAAAGAATTAATTTGCGAAAAAAATTGGTAAAGGCATTTCGCCCCGGGCGGCGAAGAAATTTTCTTCGCCGAGGCGAAGTAAGCCTTGTGCTCGGGAAGATTTCGCCCTCGCCAAGAATTTGTTTTCTTCGCCGAGGCGAAACCCTCCCGGGAATTTTTTTAGAGTTCATGAACGATGAACCCTTCGGCCGCGGCGAAGAGATTTTTATATAAATACCCAACTTTTTCTTCTTCTCATTTTCACGCCCGCCTTCATTTTGCGTTTGTTTTGAGAGAAAATTTTTCAACTTTCAATCTTTCACTTCTATTTTGTTTTTCCAAACCAAAATTATCACTCTACAACATTCTAAACACCAAAACAACCCTTTTTATTTCAACAACAAATTTCACTTTTGGAAAAATTCACAAAAAAATTTTTGATCGGGAAAAATTTGGGGCTTTCTTGTTTGGATCAGCTTTCCGGGTCAATTGGCGGTGCAAACTCCTTCATATTGGTAAGATCTCGAAACCCAAAGCCCCTTTTATTTGGAAAATTTCCCCTTTTAGTCTATAATCATAGATCTAAGAATTTTGTGAACTTTTGACTTGAGAAATTTTGGGTTTGTTGAGTTGTGATTGTTGATTAATGTTGAGAAGTTTGTGAACAAATTGATTGTTAGAAGTGTGGGTGTTGATTATTTGGGAGTGTTTGTGTTGAATTGAAATATCATAGTTTGGGGGTTGAATTGCGAATTTTTGGAAGTGTGGATTATTTTTGCAAGTTTGACGTGGGATTTATTTTAAGGGTATATTGGCGAAACCAAGAATCACCCTTAAAAACTGCCTAAGTAGGTATTTGGCAACCCTCGGGTTTAACAACGCGCGACCAACCTTTAAATAGAAAACAAATCTAGTTTGGGGGTTGAATTGCGAATTTTTGGGAGTGTGGATTGTTTTTGCAGGGTTTGACGTAGGCCTTTGTGTTTTTGTAGGTCTACTTCCTGGGGTTAATAGGGTTGAAGTGAATCAATGGCTCCGAAAATTAAGCACATCGGCAAGGGGAAGAACGTTGACAACCGGTTTGTGAGCGAGGCCGCCCGTAACGGCGATGAGGAGGTGATCAAAGGAAAGGATAAGGGTTTGGGTTTCATCCTCCGAACGTGGATTGAACAAAAGCACCTTACAACTGTGGACCGGTTTTAGGTAGGGGTAGACGTTGGAACATGTTCATGCGTGCCTCTAATGTGCAAAGTGTAGAAGCGTTGGTGAGAGAGTTCTATGCCAACTTCCCAAAAAGTCAAGGGATGGGATTGTGTTTGTACGAGGAGGATGTGCCATTCTTCAAGAAAGGATATCAACAAATTTCTTTATAACTTGGGGCCCAACATTTCAGGGGCCTTCCGCTGATGAGTATGTGGCGTTCAAAAGATCACCTACGAGGATGATATTATCTTACCTCCATTGCGAAACCTCGGGGCACTGGGAAGTATCTAAAAACAAAAGACACTCAAAGGGAACACATTGACACCAATGGCTCTACAGTGGCAAGATCTTTTGGTCTCGTGCTAAACTAATGCCCGGAAGACGCACACAAAGACGTGACTCATGAGAAGGCGGAATTGCTCTACTCTATTGCCACAGAAAGAGTATGGATGTAGGAGACATCCATTTATGACAAGTGTGGATAGCATCCCAAAAAGGGGTGGATCAAGTTATCGGGGGCTTTCCCGTATCTCATCACAAACCCCCATGTGCCTAAAAGCGGGTCAAGGTCCAAGATGATGAGCTGCAGATTCATCCAAGGCTCCAACTCTAGATGCCGACTATTTCAAGAAACACCTTGACCAAACCTGGGAAGCTACCCAACCAAGAGCGGGGCAAAGAGGCAGAGAACGAGCATGGCCACATCATCCACCTCCACAGTGTCACAAAAAGAAATGATGCAAGAAATGATGGGCATGATGGAAATACATGAAGAGAAGACAGATTGGATGATGGAGCGGACACAGAGGCATTCATGAATTGGCCTGGACTGCATGCATTCAAGGAGCCTGAAGGTTCCGACTACTTCGCGTATCAACGGGTTGGGACTGGAACTCGGTTTATTGGGATTGGCCGGGAATCAGAGGAAGACGAGGAATCAAATTGAGCGAGAAGGAAGAAGGAAGAACAAGATGAAACTGATCGAACACTGGGGCTTTATGTTTGGTTTAATTCTTTCATTTAATTTTTTTGTCCAAAGCTTAAATTAAACTCATTTTATTTTTGGTTTTGGATTTTGTTTATTTTGTTAGTTGTTTAGTTGATGTTTTTAATTAGTATGTTGTTAAAGGGCTAGGGATTAGGTTATAATACTTTCAATATTAGTTGTGAATTCATTCTAACATAAGGGTGGGACACCACGCTTTATTGTTTTGACAGAAATTTGGATGATAAAGAATCCGAGAATGGGTGAACATTGTGGAGCGACAATTCATGACTTATAAAAGGAGCATTCTCGTACCTTTTATTTTGTTCTTTTATTTTTCTTTGTTTTTTATGTGCTCTAGTCCCCGACTTATGCATAATGGAACATTGGGGGACAATGTCATATTTAGTTTTGGGGGTAGGGAATAGATTTTGAGTTTAAGGGTATATTGGTTGGAAACTAGTAATCCGCCTTTAAATCCGCTAGCAAGATTTGGCGACTCTGTTTAACAACGCCGCCGACCCACCTTAAATCGTAAAATCTATTTTAAGGGTATATTGGCCTTGGAAACCAAGAATCGCCTTAAAAACGCTAAGCAAGATTTGGCACCCGCTTTAACAACGCCCGCGTACACCCTTAAAATTGTAAAAAAAAAAAAAAAAAAAACTAACTTAATTTTTGGTGTTGCATTTTTCTTTGGTTGTTTTTGTTTTGCCGATGATGAGTTGTATAAATCAATGATGAGAATAAGATTGTTGACTTTTTTTATTGTTGAGAAATGTTAAGCATTGCCTTCAAGTTTACGTTATTGACTGGATTTTTGATTGAGGTTTGCTTGAGTGGTTCAACCAACTGCATTTTCATTTTTCGGCATGCTTAGATTCATTTATGCGATTAGGCAAAGTCTTGATAATGTTGGTGGACTCTAGAACCTAGTTGAGAAATGCTGAGGCGAAATTCTAGGAGTAGACATGGTTGAGGAAATGATTTAGGCATTTTTCTTAACGCTTTGAGCCTTTCTAAGCGATAATCCGTAAATTATACGCTTTTTATTTGATCTTTTTGTCGGATTTGTAGTACTAGTGCATTTTTACTAATTGAATTGGTGAATTCTTTCACTTTTTCGTGTTTCGTGTTAAAATGGACTCTTTGAGCGAATAAGAACAAAATTTGATAGTTTTGACTCAATTGAAGGATTTCAAGATGGGGAGAGTTCCGAGTAGACAACGCACGATGAAGCTTGTTTCCAAGGTGGAGAGTCGAAAATCAAGAATCGACGAAGAGGCAAGCAGAGGGCGGCGCTTTCAGAATTTCTGAACTTTTGAAGGAACTCGCCCTTGGCCATTGGGGTTAGGCGTATACACCTGGGATTTTTCATTCTTCGCCGCGGCGAAAGTCAAAGTTTTCGCTTTGTAAACGCACGCTTGGGTGTGTGCTTTTGACCTGGGTGGGTTTTTAGGACTAGGTATAAAAAGAAAAACAAAAACTTTTACCAGGGGCCCGGGAGCCGTTAGGTTTAGCCGCCCCCTTCTTTTACATTTTTCTTAGAGAAAAAAGCTTGAGTTTTTCTGGATTGTTAAAGAGAAGGTTCAGATTTTGGACCTGGAGGATTCATCTTTGGGGAGATTTCTATTCTTTCATCTCGCTTTCCATTATGTTTATTCTTCTTTACTTTTTATTTTTCCGTTTTTGTTCTCGTTAATTTAGCTATGAACTAATCTTCTATGGGTTAGGGTTTTTGATTGTAGTTTGATTTGAAATGGGTTGAGTATGTGATTGTGCTATTTCCATGTGAATAAGTTGTGGTTGTGTGTTACTGAAATTAATTGTTTTTATGTGATGAACATGATGAGATTGAGAAATAATTCATGTTAAGCTTCATGGGTAATAACCATTATAGTATTGGATGCTAGAGATAGATTCAAGAATTAATGAAATCAATTAGGATTCTTATGCTTCATGATTTAGGAATTATTAACCTTCAATTTGTCAAGTGGAATGTTAATAAGGATGAATAGGAAAACATAGCCCGAGAGGGTATGTTATCATAGTAATGAATCCGATTTACAACCATTGCACTTGAATGTGAAAATAGTGTAATTCTTAGGTTTAACCCATAAATAATCCAAACGGAAGTCAAAACCCACCCGCTTTTACTTAAATTGAATTTCGTGTTTCATTTGCTTCCCCTTTTTAAGGGGGAATTAATTCTTTGTTAAATTTTATTTTGTTTTCGTTTAATTACAAATTGCTCCCAACAAATCCAAGATTTTCGTTGCTTCAACTTGTTAACGTTAGGAAACTTAGTGCTTTGCTACCACCTCGTGGGAACGATATCCTACCCATCACTCTATTACTTGAACGACTAGTGCACTTGCTAGTTTTGCATGTTGTAGTAAACACGCATCAAGTTTTTGGCACCGCCTGCGGGACCTCGCTTTTTAAGTTAACATTAAGTTTTTCCAGAGTTTAACTAGATTGAAGTTTTTACTTTTGTTTTTAATTTTGTTATTGTGATTTCACTTTTCTTTCACTTGTGTTCATTCAGGTTTATGCGAAGAGCAAGACGTCAACCAAAGGGTGGTACCTCGTTGACCTTGAGCTTGAGAGGACTGACGAAGACTAAACAGAGAGAAGAGAAAGAGATACACCCTTACCGTAAAAGTCAAGAAGTTGTAGTTGAAATGGCCATGAACCGAAATAGACACCTGAGGGAATTTTCAGTTCCCACAAAAGGAACTAAGGGGTGGGTCAAGTATTACGAGACCTACAAGATAAGCTAACAACTTCGAGATCAGGCGGCAATCATCCGGGTGATGATCCAGAGTCTAAGATTTAACGGTGATTTGAAGGAGGATCCAAATCCCAAGCACATTGCAAATTTCTTGAAATTTCCCTTTGCTACACCTTCAAGTGAATGAGTGTCCGGGATGATGCTATTAGGTGCGTTTATTCCCATTCTCATTGGGAGATAAAGCAGGGGTGGTTAATGGCATTACCACGGGCAACGATAACAACATGGAATGATCTGGCACAAAAATTCTTGACCAAGTTCTTTCCAATGGTTGAGAAATGATATCACATCATTTCTACAAGATGACGCCAGAGTCGTTGTACGAGGCTTGGGAGAGAGTACAAGGAATTGATGAGAAGTGCCCACATCATGGTTTCCCGCCTGCCCTGGCTTCAAGTCCAAACATTTTATAATGGTTTGATAGGTAACGTGCAAACCATGGTGGATGTAGCTTGTGGGGAGGAGCTTTGCGTAATAAGACACCAAGAGGGCTTATGAGTTGCTTGAGGTTTTGGCAAGCAACAACTATCAAAGACCGAATGAGAGAGTAACTACGGAGGAAATCTTCTGTCTTCATGAAGTGGATGCTTTCACAGCCTATCTCCCAACCTCAACTCACGCCCTCCAAAAAGCAAGCTTGGGAACTATGCAGTAAATTCTATACAAGCACCTCAATTAACATGTGATTTTTTGTGCAGAAATCATGTGGAGCAAAATCCGAGTGCCAAGTTCGAACACATTTGCACCGCTGCTTTCATCAACGAGCAAGTAAATTACTTGGCAGGAAATCAAAGACAACCGAACAATCCCGTTCTCCAACACATACAACCCTGGGGGTGGAGAAATCATCCAATCGGCCTTGGGAAATCAAAACCAACAGGTGGTAACCAATGGAACCTGCAGGCAAGTTCCCAAATAACCACCAGGGGTGACCAATCAACCGGGAGATCCAAGAGTGTCGGAAGTGGAGGATTTGTTCGGTAAATTCATGCAAGAGTCTACAGGGTTCATGAATGAGACGAGGACAAACTTTAGAAACCAAGGGGTCGTCCCATTCTGAATCTTGAGGTATAGATGGGCCAATTGGCCGAGAAGTCGAATGATAGCCACGTGGTTCTCTACCTAAGCAACACAGTGACCAACCCACGTGAACAAGCAAATGCCATCATTTTGAGAAGCTGGGACAGCTTTTGGAAGAAGTAGCTACCTTACGAAAGAAGGGGAGCAACCCGAAAGGAAGAGTTTGGAAGAGAGAATTGATGAAGAGATTAATTGTGAAGAGAATTCAGAGCCGTAGAAGAGAACAAGAAAGAGGATGAAAAGCAAAAGAAAAAGGAGAAATTGCCATTCCCCGAGATACCTTTACTGTAATTAGCTCATCACACTCCACCCGTACCTTTTCTTTCCCCGGGTAGATTGAAGAAGAAGAATCGGGGTGGGGATAAGCAATTTTCGAAATTCATTAGAAATCTTTAAAAAATTGCATATTAACATTCCTTTTGCAGATGCAATACCAAAGAAATGCCGAGTTATGCAAGTTCCCCAAGGAGATACTTTGAAACAAGAGGAAGGTTAGAAGATGAGGAAACGGGTGATGCTAACTTAAGAGTGTAGTAATCCTCCGTAAGAAAAAACTACCCCTTTAAGCTCAAAGATCCAGGGAGTTTTACTATTCCTGTGGTTATGGGATATTACTTTTGATCGTGTGCTTTGTGATTTAGAGCTAGTATAAATTTGATGCCCTTTTCTTCGTTCAAGAGATTAGGGATTGGTGAAGAAGCCTTAACGACAATGTCGCTGTAAATCCCAAGTGATCCGGCTTGGATAAAGCACCCAAGCGGGGGATAGTTGAGGATGTCTTAGTTGGGAAGTGGGGAAGATTATTTTTCCAAAGCGACTTTGTAGTGCCGGACATGGAAGAGGATAAGAGATTCCTCTCATTTTAGGCCCGACCTCCATTCTTGGCCTTTTACTTGGGAGAGCAACGATGACTGCAAGAAGAAAGTTGTTCATAAGGGTTCAAGATGAAACAAGAACTTTTAATGTGTTCGACACAATGAAGTTTCCGCGGAAGCATTCCATGTTTTAGTGTGGATGTGGTAGGGGGATGAACTTGTGTAGAGTCCATGGAAGAAAACATCCCTAATTACCTCTGAAGCGTGTATAGCCAAATCGAAAACTGGTGGAGGTAGAAGAATCACTAGGAACGATTGTGCTAGAATGTTAGAAGCACTCCAACCGATGGAGAGAGTCAAGATGCGTATTGAGGAATTTGACTTTGACAAAAAGAGAAGGCAAAGGAAAATAATAAAGAAGCTCCAAAGCTTGAACCTTGAAACCTTTACCGCCTCCCCACCTCAAATATGTCTATCTGAGATTCTTTGATACTTTTCCTGTTATTAGTGCATTTGAGTGCCTTGAGAGAGAAGTTGATTAGTTAGTGTTAAGAGAACATAGACTCGGCGATTGGATGGACCATTACTGACATTAGAGGTATCTCACCCTCATTTTGTATGCATAAGATTCTCATGGAAGATGACTTTAACCGAGGGTACAACCACAACGGAGATTAATCCTTCAATGAAGGAAGTGTGAGAAAGGCCCGGAGGTGGTGAAACTTTTAGATGTAGGGATCATCTATCCGATTTTCGATAGTCCATGGGTGAGCCCCAGGACAAGTTGTTCCAAAGAAAGAGGGATTACCGTTGTGAAGAATGAAAGTAATGAGTTGATTCCAACAAGGACGGTAACAGGGTCCTGAGAGTATGCATTGATTACCAGAATTGAACGAGGCGACAAGGAAGGATCATTTTCCATTGCCCTTCATCGATCAAATGTTGGAGAGGTTGGCGGTGACATGCATATTATCAAGCTCGATGGCTATTCAGATATAACCAAATTGCCATCGCCTCCGAGGATCAAGAGAAAAACGACCTTCACTTGCCCCCTTACTTGGCACCTTTGCCACCGAAGAATGCCATTTCCGGGTTATGCAATGCACCCAGCAACTTCCCAAAGATGCATGATGTCAATCTTTGGAGACATGGTGGAAAGATTCATAGAAGGTCTTCATGGATGACTTCGCTTGGGTCATCATTTGACAATTGTCTAACAAATTTGTCTCTTGTTTTGCAATTGATGCAAGGAAATGAATTTGGTGCCTTTGAATGGGAGAAATGTCACTTCATGGTCCAAGAGGGAATTGTGCTCCGGGCATAGAATTTCCAAGGATGGGATTGAAGTTGATCGGCGAAAGACAGAGTAATTGAGGAAGGCTTACCACCGCCATCAAATGTCAAAGCACCTGCTTCTTTGGGGCACGCGGGGTTTTATCGACGCTTCATAAAGGATTTTTCTAAGATCTCTAAACCCCTTTGCAATTTATTGAATAAAGATGTTGTTTTTGGATTTTGATGATGATTGCATGCATGCTTTCTTAAGGCTTTAAAAAAATTATAGCCCTGCACTCCCATTATGCGCCTCCCGATTGGGATTTCAAGCCATTTGAACTAATGTGATGCTAGTGACTTTGCTTTAGGGGTAGTATTAGGTCAAAGAAAAAATAAAGTGTCGCATGTAATTCAAGATGCTAGCAAGACACTGGGCTTGATGCACAATCAATTCAATTACACCACCACCGAAAAGAATTATTGGGTCAGTGGGTGTTTGCTTTTGACAAGTTTCGTTTATTTATTAGGTGCGAAGGTGATCGTACACGTACCTTATTTCAGCACTCCCGTACACCCTATCGGCAAAGCAAGAAGCAAAGCCTCGTGATAAGATGGATTCTACTACTTCAAGAGTTTGAGTTGGAGATTCGAGACAAAAAGGGGTCCCAAAATGTAGTAGCCGATCATTTGTCAAGAATCAAGAGACCAATCAATTTGGGAGACGAGGTGGAAATGCCAACCTTTCGTAAACATTTCCTGGACGAGAAGTCGATGAGAGTGGTTGAAGCACCATGGTATGACTTTGCAAATTACCTATCATCAAGGGGGTGCTCCCAAGTGGTATGACATTTCAATGTAAGAGGAAAATTTTTCCGATTTAAAATACTATTTTTGGGAAGAGCTATTTCTGCATGCACTTAACACGCACCCGACCAAATGATACAGAGATGTGTCCCTGAGGAAGAAATGGAGAAAGCATTTTAAGGCATTGTCATGAGGAAGGAAGTAGGTGGCCATTTCGGGGAGCTAGACAGAAGTAAGGTGCTATAACTGGGTTTTATTGGCCAACCCTCTTTTAAGGATTCCTTCCTTGGGATGATCCGAGTGTGACCAATGTCAACGGATGGGGAGTATTTCAAAAGAGATGAGATGCCGTTGAACAACATCCCCGGTGGTTGAAATTTTTGACGCTTGGGGGATTGATTTCACGGGTCCTTTCCCCAAGTTCCTATGGGAACACGCTTTTATATTGGTAAGCGTGGACTATGTGTCGAATTGCTTGAGGCAGCTTGCATTACCAACTAATGATGCTAGGGTGGTGATTAATTTTTGTGAGGAAGAATATTTTCTCAAGGTTTGGAGTACCTTACGAGCAATTATTAGTGATGGAGGAACGATTTTTGTAATAGGCAAATGGATGCATTGCCCGAGTAAGTATGGAGACACATAGAGTGGCAACACCCTATCATCCACAAACGAGCTGGGCAAGGTAAGAAATGTCATAGAACGAAGGGAATTTTAGAAGAAACAAATCCAATGCCTCGAGGAAGGATTGGTCACGGAAGTTGGATGATGCATTATGGGCTTATCGCACCGCATTCAAATCCCCAATTGGTATGTCTCGTCGATTCCGGGTGTATGGGAAAGCATGCCACTTGCCTGCATGGAACTTGAACATAAGGCATATTCGGGCCAGCAAGCAAAGCTTGAACATGGACTTAAAAGCAGAGAGAGAGAATGCGACTTTGAACGAGCCGGATGAGTTTCGTTCCCTGAAGCATATGAAAACGCCCTTAATTATAAAGAGAAAACAAAAAAGGTGGCAACGACAAGCACATCCGGGTAAGGCTTTTTGAAGTCAGTGTAAAGTGTTGTTGTTCAACTCTAGACTTAGGCTTTTCCCTAAAAACTTAAGTCTAGATGGTCCGGGCCTATTCACGAGTAAAGGAGGATTCATGTATCCGGAGTGTGGAAGTCACACATGAGGAAAAGGGAACTTTCACTGTAATGGACAAAAAGAGGTTGAAGCCATACATTGAAGGGGTGGGTGATGAGTTGCAAGTTCACCCCAATCCTACTTGCCTTGAAATTCCAACCTAAATGATGGGAGAGTCAAGCTTCCGACGAAACAAAGAGCTTCTGGGAGGCAACCCAAAAGCGTAACGCTTTTGATTTTAAATTTTGTCGTTTGAATTCTTCTTATTTCATTATGAGTATGTATAAAAATTTGATGTTTTTATTGTTTCAGAAGTCTAGAGCCAAAGGGAAGGTATAAAATTTTTTTCCGAGACTTCGCCGCGCGAAGAGACATGAAGAAACCAGGGTTAGCTCGGACGATTTCAGGGCGAAATAATTGTCTTCGCCAGCGAAGAAAAGGAATAAAATTGTGGAAATTTGGCTAAGGCATTTCACCGCGGCCGAAGTAAGCCTTGTGCTTCCGAATGTTTCGTTTCCCTGGCCGAAGAAATTTTTCTTCCACGGGCGAAACCCTTTGGGAATGTTTTTAGGGTTCATGAATGAAAAGTTTGGGTTTCGGGCCGGGCGAAGAAGTTTCTTACGCGGCGAACTCCGGGAAATTTTTAGGGTTTATGCGTGATGAACTTCGGGCCGCCGCGAAGAAGCCTTTTCTATAAATATCAACTTTTCTTCTTTCATTTTTCACGCCGCCTTGCATCTTGAGTTGAGAGCAAATTTTTCCCTCTTTCAATCTTTCACTTCTATTTTGCTTTTTCCAACCAAAATAATCACTCCACAACATTCCTAAACACCAAATCAACCCATTTCAACAACAATTTTCACAAAAATTTCAACTAAAATTTTTGGATCAAAAATTGGGGTTTTCTTGTTTGATCGCTTTCGGGTCAATGGTGGATGCAAACGACTTCATATTGGTAAGATTTCAAAACCCAAAGCTTTATTTTGGAAGATTTTTTAGTCTATGTTCGTAGATCTAAAGAAAATTATGTGAACTTTTCTTTTAACTTGAGATATTTTGGGTTTGGGGTTTGAGTTGTGATGTGATTCATGTTGAGAAGTTTGTATGCCAATTGATTGTTAGAAGTGTAGTTGTTGGGATTATTTGGAGTGTTTGTGTTGAATTGAAAAATCGTAGTTGGGGGTGGAATTGCTAATTTTTAGAAGTGTGGGATTGTTTTGAAATTGTGATGTGGAATTTTCCTTTTAATGGTATATTGGCGGGAAACGGAACCCTTCCCGCCTTAAAAATCCAGCGGCGGCACCCTGGGCCAACATCTCCGGGTATAACAACGCCCGCAGCACCCTTAAAAGTATAAAAATGTAGGGTGGGGTTGAATTGCAAATTTTTGGAAATGTGGATTGTTTTTGCAGTGGACATGGTTATGTTTTTACAGGGGAAATTCCTTGTGGGTTTAATTCCAGGGTTTGGATTGAATTTCGGTTAATCAATGGCTCCAAAAATTAAGCATACGCAAAAGGAAAGAACGTGACAACGCCTTTGTAAACGAGGCCGCCCTGCAACGCCATGCAGAACGGTGATCAAAGAAAAGGATAAGGGTTTCATCCGAACGTGGATTACAAAGACACAACTGTGGGAATGGAGTAGGGGTAGACGTTGGAACATGTTCATGAGGTGCTCCGAGATGCGGGTGTAGAACCGTTGGTAAGAGGGAATTCTATGCCAACTTCCCGAGAGTCGGGAGGGATGGGATTGTGTTTCGCTAGGGGAGGATGTGCCATTCTCAAGAATAGAAATCAACAAATTCCCTAATAACTTGCCCGCAATTATACCATTGATGAGTTTGTGAAGTTCAAAAGATCAGCATGACATGATATTATCTTGCCGGTCCATAGCAAACTGGACACATGGGAAGTTGTCTAAAAAAACAGTAAAAAGACGGCTCAAAGGAACACAAGGCCTTGACACCAATGGCTCACTTGTGGCAGATCTTTTACTGTATAAACTAATGTCTGAGACGCACTACAGACAGACTCAGGGAAAGAGCGAATTGCTCTACTCTATTGCCACAGAGGGGAAAAGTATGGATGTGGGGGAGACATCATTTTATAAAGGTTTGGTCGTGTAGCATCCCAAAAGGGCGGATCAAGGTTATTGCAGTTCCCGCATCTCATCACACCCATGTGTTTCGAAAAGTAAGAGTCAAGGTTCAGATGATGAGCCGCGTATTATCACTCCACTCTAGATGCCGACTATTTCAAAAAGAAACACCTTGACGAACTTGGAAGCCGCCCAACCAAGAGTGGGGGCAAAGAGGGGGCAGAGAACCCGGGAGCACGGCCACATCATCCACTCCACAGGGTTCCCACAAAAAGAAAGATGATGCAAGAAATGATGAGCATGATGAAATACATGAAGAAGAAGACAGATTGGGATGATGGGAAAGCGATACGTAGCATTCATGAATTGGCCGATGACATTGCCTTCAAGGAACCTTTTGAAGGTTCCGACACTTCCGCGTATCATGGGTTGACCGGAACTTCGATGATGGTCCAATCGAGGAAGGGAAGAAGGAATCGGAGGAAGAACAAGACTACAACCCGAGCACCGTTTGTGTTTGGTTTAATTGCTTTCATTTAATTTTCTTGTCCAATGGAAACTAAACTCATTTTTTTTATTTTGGTTTTTGGATTTTGTTTATTCCCGGTTTATTTGTTAGTTAATGTTTTTAGTTAGTAGTTGTAAAGGGCTAGATTAGGTTGTAATATTTCAATATTAGTTGGGCGAATCTGCTCTAACATGAAAAGGGTACACCACGCTTTGTTTTGACATAACTTGATGATGAAGAATCCGAGCACGGGTGCACATTTGTGGAGCCAACATTCATGACTTATAAAAGGGGAGCATTCGTATCCTTTATTTTGTTCTTTAGTTTTTTCTTTGTTTTTATTTTGTGCTCTATTCCCCTGACTTGTACATGAATGGAACATTGGGGACAATGTCATATTTGAGTTTGGGGGTAGGGAATAGGGATTTTGAGTTTAAGTATATTGGCGAAACCAAGAATCGCCTTAAAAATTCGCCTTAAGCGGATTTGGCCCGGGAACCTCGTTAACAACGCGCGTACGCTACTCAGGTTAAATCAGAAATCTATTTTAAGGTATATTGTTTGAAACCAAAAGAATCGCTAAAACTTGCCCATAGCAAAGCATTTGGCGAACTGGGTTTAACAACGCCGGCGTACGCCTTAAAATTGAAAAAAAATAATAATAATAATAATAATAAATAAATAAATATTTTAAAACGGTATTTTTGGTGTTGCATTTTTTTCTTTCGGGCCTTTGTTCTGTTTTGCCGATGATGAGTTGTATAAATCAATGATGGAGAATAAGATTGTTGAATTTTTTTATTGTTGAGAAATGTTAAGCATTGCTTCAAGTTTACGTTTATTGGGACTGGATTTTGATCGAGGTTTGTGAGTGGGTTCAACCACGATTTTCAAATTGTTTCAGATGCTTAGATTCGCTTTTATGCGATTAGGCAAAGTCTTGATAATGTTGTGGATTCTAGAACCTAGTTGAGAAATGCTTAAAGGCGAAATTCTAGGATTAGACATAAAGTTGGAGGAGATGATTTCAGGCATTTTGGAACGCTTGAACCTTTCCTAGCCAACCCATGATTGAAATTGTCACGTCACCCATTTTGAGCCATTTGACGTTGCTTTATTTTTCTTAGAAAAACAACGGATTTGTAAATTCGTGCCCTAAACACGTTATCATACCTTTAGGAGAATTCGGTCTTAGTGCAAAAACCGAGAACGAAAAGAGTGTACAATTGAGCAAAAGATTAGTTTGGGGGTTAAGAGGAAGAAAAATGGGAAGAAGAGATCAAAAAGAATGATGTGGGGGTTGAGAGAAAAGAATTAAAACAAAGGAGGTAGTCACCTCAATTCAATTCAATTCTAGTGTTTGTGTTTGTTTTTTTTTTTTGAAAAAAAAAAAAAAAAAAAAATTTTTTTTTGTCGACACAATGCACTAGTTTAAGGTATACCGCCCTTTTGGAAACCTGAACTTCCCGCCTTAAAAACCGCCTAGCAGATTTGGCGACCTCCGGGTTTAACACGCCCACGTACACCTTAAACAAGTCTCCCCCTATATTTATGGTTTCTTCCAAAAGTTAAGAATACGCGTATGAAGACCTGAATGAGTAGACATGTCAATTGTGTGAGGAAGGGGTGTGGGGTTTCGATGTGATTCGGGAGTTTTGCTTTAGACAACCGAGTTCTCTTACTTTGTTCCTATCTTTATTGGAGCCCATGACCCGAGCCTAACATTACAAGCCTTTAAAGACCTTTTGATTCTCATCTGGTGTTTAGTCCTCATTAGGGGTGAGAGTATTTCTGATATTTAGGCCCTTATGGAGTCCTCCGGCCACCATTTGATAAACTTTACAATTTTTGCATAAAATAATCCGGGAAGTTGGGAATGTGAAATTGAATGAAGGGGATTACCTATTTGGTGGACCGATTGAGGAAGACAATGATGTGGCTTATAACTTATGAATGTCAACATTTCTTGATAATAAACTTTCAACAATTTATGATCTGCAATGTCTAAAGGGCAATTCGTTGTAGCATTTGAATTCGCCTTTTATTTTGGTTTTTCAAACTTTGTGTGCATATTTTCATATTTTTTGTTTTTCGTTATGGTCTTTGTTTCGTTATTTTTGTTGACTTGTATGCTCCTGACCGAGCATCTCTTTAGTTGGGGGTAGTTGATAATCCGTAAATTATACGCTTTTATTTGATCTTTTGTGATTTGTGTATTTCTAGTGCATTTTTACCCGAATTGTGCGTAATTCTACTTTTCGTGTTTCAGTTAAAATGGACTCGGGGATAATAAGAACAAAAATTTGATAGTTTTGACTGAAAATTGAAGGATTTCGAGAAGATAGAGAGTTCTGGAGTAGGACAACGCACGATGAAGCTTGTTTCCAAGGTGGAGAGTCGAAATCGAAGAATCGGACGAAGAGGCAAGCAGAGCGGCGCTTCAGAAATTTCAGAACTTTTGAAGAACTCCGGCCGGCCGAAGAAATTGTCTTGCCGGGCCGGCGCCGGGTTAGTAGATCGAATGGGATTTTTCATTCTTCGCCGCGGCGAAAGTCAAAGTTTTCGCTTTGTAAACGCACATCCTGTGTGTGTTTTGAATCGGGTTAGGACTAGGTATAAAAGAAAAAGAAAAAAACTTTTTACCAGGGGCCCGAGCGTTAGGTTTAGCCGCCTTCTTTTTACATTTTTCTTAGAGAAAAAAGCTTGAGGGGTTTTTCGGATTGTTAAAGAGAAGGTTCAGATTTTGACGGAGGATTCATCTTTGGGAGATTTCTATTCTTTCATCTCGCATTATGTTTATTCTCTTTACTTTTATTTTTCCGTTTTTGTTATGTTAATTTAGCTATGAACTAATCTTCTATGGGTTAGGGTTTTGATTGTAGTTTGGATTTGAAATGGGTGAGTATGTGATTGTGCTATTTCCATGTGAATAAGTTGTGGTTGTGTGTTACTGAAATTAATTGTTTTATGTGATGAACATGATGAGATTGAGAAATAATTCATGTTAAGCTTCATGGGTAATAACCATTATAGTATTGGATGCTAGAGATAGATTCAAGAATTAATGAAATCAATTAGGATTCTTGTGCTTCATGATTTAGAATTATTAACCTTCAATTTGTTGGTGCGGAATGTTAATAAGGATGAATAGGAAAACATAGCCCGGAGAGGGTATGTTATCATAGTAATGAATCCGATTTACAACCATTGCACTTGAATGTGAAAATAGTGTAATTCTTAGGTTTAACCCATAAATAATCCAAACGAAGTCAAAACCCTACCCGCTTTACTTAAATTGAATTTCGTGTTTCATTTGCTTCCCTTTTTTAAGAATTAATTCTTTGTTAAATTTTATTTTGTTTTTCGTTTAATTACAAATTGCTCCCACAAATCCAAGATTTTCTCCGCTTCAACTTGTTAACGTCAGGGAAACTTAGTGCTTTGCTACCTTACCCTCCTCATGGGAACGATATCCTACCCATCACTTTCTATTACTTGAACGACTAGTGCACTTGCTAGTTTTGCATGTTGTAGTAAACACGCATCACTAGCCAACCCATGAATGAAATTGTCCCTAGTCACCCATTTGAGCCGTTTTAACTTTGCTTTATTTTTCTTGGAAAACAAACAAAAGAATTGTAAATTCCTTTTTGCCCTAAACACGTATCGCACCCTTAGGAGAATTCGGGGTCCTAGTGCAAAACAAGAACGAAACGAGTGTACAAATGAGTAAAAGATTAGCCCTTTTTGGGGGAAGAAGAAGAAGAATGAAGAAGAGACCAAAAGAATGATGTGGGGGGTTGAGAGAAAAGAATAAAAACAAAGGAGGTAGTCACCTCAAGTCAATTCTATTGATTGTGTATTCTCTCTTAAAAAAAATAAAAAAATAAAAAAATAAAATAAAATTTCGAACACAATGCGGCCTAGTTTAAGGGTGGTATACTGGTTGAAACTAACCCTCCCGCCTTAAAAAGCGCCTAGCAAGATTTGGCGACCTTCGGGTTTAACAATGCCACGTACACCTTAAACGAGTCTCCCTTGCATTTATGGTATTCAAAAGTTTTTTTAAGGATACGCGTTTGAAGGTGTGAGCTAGTGGACATGTCGATTGGTGTTGAAAGAAAGTGTGGGTTTCATGTGATTTTAGTTTTGCTTTAAGACAAACGAGTTCTCTTGTTTTGCTTCCTATCCTTTTATTGGAGCCCATGACCCCGAGCCTAACGTTACAAGCTTTTAAAGACCTTTTGATTCTCATATGTGTTTAGTCCTCATTAGTGGAGAGTAGTTTGATATTTAGGCTTATGGAGTCTGCCACCATTTGATGAACTTTACAATTTTTGCATAAAATAATCCGGGAAGTTGGAATGTGGATTGAAGTGGGGATCACCTACTTGGTGGACCGATTGAGGAAGACAGTCGATGTGGCTTATAACTTCTTGGAGTGTCGAACATTTCCTGATAATAAGTTTTCAACAATTTGTGAGACATGTGCAATTTCTAGGCAATTTACTGTGGAATTTGAGTTTTGTTGAATTTGGTTTTTCAGTTGTTTGTGTGCTTTCATGTTTTTGTTTTTGTTTTCGTTAGTTTTGTACTGTATGCTCGGGGACGAGCATCTCTTTAGTTTGGGGGTAGTTGATAATCCGTAAATTATACAGTTTTTATTTGATCTTTTTGTCGGATTTCAAGTACTTTCTAATGCATTTTTACCTGGATTGGTGCTTAATTCTTTACTTTTCGTGTTTCAGGTTAAAATAGACTTTTTGAGCGAATAAAGACAAAATTGGATAGTTTTGACTCAGAAATGAGCGGATCTCAAAAGATAGGAGAGTTCCGGAACAGGACAAAGCACGATGAAGTTTGTTTCCAAGGAAGAAGAGCGAAAATCAAGAATCGAACGAAGAAGCAAAGCGAAAGTGGCGCTTCTGTAATTTCAGAACCTTTGAAGGAGCCCTTCGCCTAGCAAGAAATTGTCTTCACGCATGAAATAGGGGCCAGGGGGACGACATGGATTCTTTCATTCGTCGCCGCAGACAACAACTTATTCAGCTTTTGTAAACGCACGGCCTTCTTTGGGTGAGCGTGTTTTTGGCTGGGTTTTTGGACTTAGTATAAAAAAAAAACTTAACCTTTTGTAAAGGGGTCTTGAGCTTTTTAGGTTTAGCCGTTTTTGCACTTTTCTTAGAGTAAAGCTTGTAGTTTTTCGGATTGTTAAAGGGAAGATTCAGATTTTTGCTAGAAGATTCATCTTTTGGGGAGATCTCTTATCTTTCATCTCAGTTTCATTATGTTTAACTTGTTTATTTCTATTTTTTGTTTTTGTAGTATTAATTTAGCTATGAACTAATCTTCTATGGGTTAGGGTTTTGATTGTAGTTTGGATTTTATATGGGTTAAGTATTTGATGGTTTTATTTCCATATGAATAAGTTTTGGTTGTATGTTACTCTGATCTTAAATGCTGAATGTGATGAATATGATGAGATTGAGAAATAATTCATGTTAGGCTTCTTGGGTCTTCACCATTATAGTATTGGATGCTAGAGATAGATTCAAGAATTAATGAAATCAATTTAGGATTCTTATGCTTAATGAATTTAGAATTAATTAACCTTCAATTTGTAAAAGTGGATTGTTAATAAGAATGAATAGGAAAACATAGCCCGAGAAGGTATGTTAACATATTAGTGAATCCGATTTTCAACCATCGCGCATGAATGTGAAAATAGTGTAACTCTTAGATTTAACCCATAAAAGTCCAAACGAAGTCAAACCCTGTCCGTTTTACTTGAATTGATATTCTGTGTTTCATTTTGCTTTCTTAGTAAGATTTAATTGTTTAATTTCAGTTTTTGTTTTTCTTTTCCATTAAAAATTGCTCCCACCAATCCAAAGAATTCGATTACTTCAACTTGATAACATTAGGAAACTTAGTGATTTGCTACAGTCCTCGTGGGAACGATATCCTACCCATCACTTTATTACTTGAGCGACTAGTGCACTTGCTAGTTTTGCATGTTGTAAGAAACACGCATCACTTGTGCACCGATTGGTGCAAAGCTTTGACACTTTCGCCTAACGCAGCTTTTCTTTTCATAGTCGCTAATCATGGTGGTGATTGGCTACATCGGAGGGAGTGTATCAAGACTATGGTGGATTGACAGAGGGGATTCATCACTCCTGTGCACGGAGAAGTTATCTCACGGGCGCAATTCCAAGATATGTCGATGACACTAAAACCGTGGCAAACCAGCTTGGGATTGAGTTGTTGCTCTATCTGGATTATAATACAAAAGGTCATTGGTCCGTAAATCAATACATAATATCGGAGAGTAACGAAGGTTGACACTATTTCTATGCCTTCGCCTCGAGAGATAACTAATGATGAAAGGATCATATTGTACGGTAACCATATCGCTTGACAGTAGGGCTACTGCATGAATCCAAATCTACCTCGGGTGGCCATGATGCCTTGCTAGGGGCCAATCTTGGTCTGCAGTATTAGTGAGACGATTAATTGGTGTTAATCGCAATACTATATACTACCGGTATGATGAGGAGCCTATGGGTCACACACATAGAAGATAATTTAATACTCAAGAAGAAAGAAGGGCGTTTTCATCTTTTTGGGCGAAACGGTATTTTGGTAATTTCACAGTGCAATTAAATTTGCTAAGGTTGTAGCCTTTATTTAATTTGTTAGAAAAATTAAATAAGTGAAATTCCATTTAAATATATGTTCGCATATATTTAAATAAATTATCATTATTGTTAAATGTTAATATATATATATATATATATATATATATATTAAATATATATTAATTGATTTTAATTGAAATAATGATGAATTAAATTAAAATATCTAAATGGGAGTGTTTGGCAAATTTGGGGGGTGTTTGGGTTGGGAGGGCCCAAGCCCATTCCATATGGGAATAGGGCAACTAAAATAAGACTATAAAAGAAAAGGTTTTAGTTGAAAGAAAGGGATGTGTGTTATTTTATTATTTTCATTCTTCATTTGAAAAGAGAGAAACCTCCAGCCTCAAAACTCTCCCACGCCACTTTTATTGTTCCATTGAAAAACAAACACCTTTTGTTTTTCTTCTTGAATTCTTAAGGCCAACGAGGATCTAGCAAATCCCTCCTTGGTTCTTATTGATTGTCTTCGTGTGGACCTCTATGGTTCGATCCTACACTTGGATCGTGAGCAAAACACGCGCGAGACAATATTGGTAGAGCTTCCAAACGTGGGTATGGTCTCTTAAACCTTGAACTGATTTTTGCAGATTTGATTATTTTAATGTAAACTGTGATTTTTGTACCCGGATCTTGGTTCTAAGGAACGATCCATAGAGTTTATGTTTTTTGTTTTCCGCTAAGTAACTGGGTCGTTTACTAACATCGTCATCACAAACTTGCTTTTGTATGACTAATAATAGACTCTAGCCAAAGATTCTGTTTTCTGACATTTATCGATGTTCGTCCCCTAGGAACTCGAATCCGGGATGGAGTCGCCGGTACTCCCGATCCTATATTTTCGAGTCAATGGATCCCCTCTTGACCATCGTTCGTTTCCGCATATGAACAACGCATGACCAAATAAGCTTTATTATACGAAACATGATTAGTCTCGTACTTATACACCGTATGAACCATACGCATCCATATCAGATCCGACTACAAGGTCTCAAGTCAAAGGACTACATCGTGCACTGATATAACCAAACGATAAATCATTGACTACATGCTTTTCCAAGTGATTTGTCGTTATTCGATCACGCTCAAAAAACAGCTTCACCAACCGTTAATCCATACCAATGCCCTAGTGACATGACTATCATCGTCATCCGTACTTATATCAACTCATGATATCTTTCGGAAGCATCCGATATGCCTACTGTGCAATATAGTTGCCCAAATTATATTGCTTCCGTAGGGTGTTTCACAAATATTTGAAAGAACAGCATGCATGCATGAAGAGTGGTGGAAATGGAGAAGAAAGCATAAAAAAATTGGATTCAAAAAACCGTTTTTCATACCAAGCATGGAAATGAGATTATACCTACTCCTTTGCTTTGGATTGATGAAGATTAGCTTCAAAAGGATGAAACCTCCACACTTTAACACCACCTTGAGAGGATTAGAGAGTGGCCGTGGCTAGAGAGAGAGAGCTTTTAGTTTGTGTTTGAGTGAACAAGTAAATAATGAACAAAAATGCAACCTTTTGTACTTATATATACTTGGGCTATTTTGCAATTATTTATTTTTCACTTCCAAGCCCAATAAAATCTTATTTTATAAAGGGACCTCACGAATTTAATATGCTACCCTTTGAATAATCAATATTATTCAAGGGCCCATGTAAACTAAACTAGTTTACATTAACAACCCATAAATTTACCCTTTTTACCCTTTAACTATTAAAAGGTTATTTTTTGTTCATCTCATTAATCTTAACACTTTAAGATATAATAATTAAATATAATTAATTATTGCTTGACCATTTTAACCCTTAAAAATGTCACAAATTGTTTTCTATGTAACTATTACTATAGAAATCCCGTTATTACCCTCGAAAGGTGCTAGCCCTCTTCGGATAATCATTTCTCTCTCATCATTCTCTAACTTCTCAAGACTATTGGTGTGACCATGTAGGTCCACCGTGGATTAAGCCATGAGCCGGTTACGGATGAATCCGGAAACTCCGTCCCGGAGGCCCAACGACTATGGTAAACATCTAGCAATGTGCCATAGTCCCTTTAAAGCACGATGAAGAAATACTTCATCGAACCTATTTCAGATCATACGTACTCATGCCATGGGTAAAGTCCCTCCATTGAGATATCCTAATCGAGTAAGGATTCATGGAACGTCAAAATCCTAAACTCGATCTTCTACCAATTGTCCGATCAATATGTCCTAACTTGTCATCACAAACTTACTTTTGTATGACTAATAATAGACTCGCCGTTAGATTCTGCCCCCTTTTCCGACATTTATCGATGTTCGCCTAGGAACTCGAATCCGGGATGGAGTCAGGGCCGGTACTCCGATCCTATATTTCCCGAGTCAATGGATCCCCTTCTTGACCATCGCTTCGCTTTCCGCATATGAACAACGCATGACCAAATAGGGCTTTATTGTACTAAACATGATTAGTCTCGCATTATACACGTGATGAACCATACGCATCCATATCGGATCCGATCTACAATGTCTCGTGGTCAAAGGACTACATCGCGAATCGATATAACCAAACGATAAATCATTGACTACATGCTTTTCCAAGTGATTTGTCGTTATTCGTTACATTCAAAAATAGTTCATCAACCGTTAATCCATACCAATGCCCTGCTTTGACATGACTATCATCGCATCCCGTACTTATATCAACTCATGATATCTTTCAAAGCATCCCGGTATGCCCTACCCGCATAATATAGTTACCCTAAATTTATATTGGTTCCCGTAGAAACCCCTTCCCTTTCGATAATTCATTTACCTATTAAATGAATCATCCTGGGACAATTCATATACATACTTTATTTTAAATGCATGACTCAATAAAAGAAGCAATTTACATATATGAATTGAAGAACTCTTTCTTCTATTATTTATGATATATATAGATACAAGACAAAATGCTCAAAACCGACAAACACGAATGGTTTCTTTGGGCATACACTAATATACACTAACAAACTCCCACTTGCACTAAAGCCATTCGATGTTGTATCTCATACCCATCTTCTCAAGATGATGGTCCAATTGCTTCAAAGGTCATCGCCTTAGCCACGGATCAGCTACATTTTCATCCAGCGAAGTCTTCTAATCAAAATCTCTACTCCCAACAAATTCTCTCAAAAATGTGATACTTTCGCTAAATGTGTTTGAGTTTTGTGTGTCCTTGGTTCCTTTGCTTCAGCAATAGCTCCAATATTGTCACGAACATGCTTATCGAGTAAGCCCATGTTCGGAGCCACACCCAAGTTCAATTACGAACCCTTTCGCATCCAAACAACCTCCTCGCTACTTCAAGCAAAGAATGTATTCGCTTCTCAGAGGAGTCAACGTGTTGTCTGCTTGGAACTTTTCCAACAACCTAACAGACTTCCAATTACATATAAAAATGTACCCCGACGTAGAACTTTCTATCATCAATATCTGATTGGAAATCGTAATCAGTATCCTGAATGTTTAACTCTAACATCCATAACTCGTAACTAGATCCTTAGTTCTTCTCGTACTTAAGGATCGACCCTTTACAACCGAACAATATTTCTCCCTGGGTTTGACTGACATCTCCGCCGTAACACTTACAAAGATAAGCCCCTATATCAGGCTCTTGTACATAGCATTGCGTACATTAAGTTACCTACGCCCAGATGATAAGGCACATTACGCATCCGCTTTGTTTCGGGGGCTTCTTCACTTGCTTTGGACCCATCTCCTTAGAAAGATGAAGACCGTGAGTGTTGGGCAAAAGACCTCTCTTGGGAGTTCTCCATGCTAAATCTTTTTAGCATTTTCTCATGTACAATTTTTGGGATAATCCATTACCTTTTCGCTCTATCTCTATAGGACACGAATGCAAGGACATATGTCGCCCTTTCTCCTAAGTCTTTCATCGAGAAGGTTTTGGACAACAAACCTAACCTCTTCCGTCATCATGCCTATATCATTTCCTATCAAAAGTATGTCATCTACATATAATATGAGAAACGTATGGCATGATCTTTAACCCATTTGTATACAACAGTTCTCATCCGGATTCTTGACAAAACCAAAACGATTTGATTATGTCGTCAAATCGAATGTTCCACTTTTCTTGAAGCTTGCTTCAATCCATAAATGGATCGATGCAATTTGCATACCTTATGTCTTTCAATAAAGGGATACAAAACCTACTCGGCTTGTTCCATATAGATGTTTTTCTCCCCAATAAACCCATTCTGAGGAAAGTCGCTTTGACTTCCATCGCCAAATTTCATAATCATGGTATGTCATGGCTAGCATTATACTGGGATGGATTTAATCATAGCACAGGGTGAGAAGGTTTCCTCATAATCCAATCCTTGTTTCGAGTATAACCTTTCGCCACCCATTGAGCTTTAAGGTCTCTACCTCCCCCATCCTTGCCAATTTTTTCTCTTGTAGACCCATTTACAACCTATAGGAACTATTCCCTAAGTGGATCCACAAGCGACCATACTTGATTGGCATGCATTGATTCTATCTTAGAATCTATCGCCTACCATTTTCCCCTGAATCTCTATCCAATATTGCTTCTTTGTAGCCTTTCTAGGATCATCACCATGATCATCTACTCCCACTTAAGTAAGATTCAAAATCTTGCTCATGTAGGAACCCATATCTTTCTAGAGGTTTCACATTCTAGAAGACTTTCGTACCCGGGAACCATAGTATCTCGACACCGAGGTTCGCGAGTGGGACGCTTCAATCTTCAAGAATCTCGGCCTTCTTGGCTCTTCGAACTCTTCCTTGAGTTCAATATTTTTCTTCCAACGCCGCTTCCCTCCAAGAACTCGTTCTCAAGGCCAAGTGCGCATTTATACCGATCCAAACTCTTTGATCACTTGGGAAGTAAAAAGCAATATCCTAAACTATCTTTAGGATATCCAATGGAACCCGACCCTTCTTCTGGATTTAACATCCAACTTATCGATTTAACCAATTTAACATAAGTGCATTTCCCCAATCTTCATATAATTCAGACTTCCCGGGACGGGGCTATACCATATCTCATACTGGTTTTCTTTTTCGGGATGCTTTTTAGACGGGACCTATTAAGGATGTGCATAGCGTCTCAAGAGCGTACCCTCCACAGAGACATTGGTAAGTCTCGTAAACTCACCATTGATCGTACCATATCCAATAAGGTATGATTTCTCCTTTCGTACACTCCATTGGTCGGGGTGTATAAGGAGAGGAGTCAATTGTGAGATGATCCCATTTTCTTTTAAGAACTCTTGAAACTCGTACTCAAGTATTCACCCCCACGATCGATCGTAGTATTTTAATACTCTTTCCAGCTTTGATTTTCTACTTCATTCTTAAATTCTCCTTGAATTTTTTCAAAGGATTCTGCATTTGTATTTCATTAAATACAAATACCCATACCGTGACATATCATCTATAAAGGTAATGAAGTATTCAAATCCTCCCCCTAGCTAAAGTACTAAATGGTCCACACACATCCGTATGTATGAGTTCTAAAAGTTCTTTAGCTCGCTCTCCTTAACTCTTAAAGGGGAGACTTGGTCATCTTTCCTTGGAGACATGATTCACAGGTTGGATAAAAGGGTTGTCAACCCAATGAGTTTAGGATCCCACTTTCTCCAAAGCGTATTAATCTTCTCTCCTATATGACCCATCTATGATGCCATAGAATTTTAGGATTTGATTCAGAATCGAGTTCTTTTATTAGAAATGGTATTGATTGAAGCATAGTCATTCAATTCTAAGACATACAAACCATTTGTATTCACACTTTACCTTAACTAAAACATTTCCAAAATGTATTGAACATTCATTTCCATTAAACAAGACGTAATAACCTCGCCTTTACAACAAAATGTAAATAAAGAAATGATGTTTCTTGTGGCCTTTTCAAAGTACAATACTTTAAACAAATTCAAAACATGTCCTGAAGGTAGTCTTAGTGAGCAAGTCCCCATGGCCTCTCCGCAACTCGTGCCCCTATTTGCCATCCTCAAAATGATCTCGCCCTTTGTCACCTCGGAACTATTCTCAAGTACCCGCAAAGACATACAAACATGAGATGTTGGTGCCGAATCTAATATCCAGAATGACTATCTCAATTAACACTTAATTCATATTCAATCATAAGACATTGGTTCGTACGTGCTTTTCCTTTGCCTTTCTTCTTGATCAAGCTGTGGGGTATTGAGGGACAGCCTTCCTCGCTGTCCATCTTTTCCACAGTTGGAAACATTTTCCCTTTGCATCGGCCTTCGCCTTGCCACCCCGGCCTTCAAGCCTTGTTTTATTCTTGGGTCCAACTTTTGGACCTTTCTTTGGTAGCACTTTGGGCCTTTTATTGGCCTCGTAGTGGAGGCGGCAAAGAACATCCTCATGTCCTTTCCCTTTCACATTCTGTCTGTGAAATTCTTTAAGCCTCATTTAACAGGTTGAGAGAGGTTTCTCTCAATCCTATTGAGATTGTAGTTAGTTATAAATGGTTTATAACTTGGAGGAAGGGATTGTAGAATCAAATTCACTTTGAGGCGGTCTGGCATGACCACCCCATATCCATCTAGTCGATCTAATCCATTGATCATTTTAAGAGTATGATAAGCTGCAGGTTCCCCTTCCCTCAACTTCATGCTAAAGAGGGACGCACACAATTCATACTCAACCACTCTTGGATTTTCGCTATACAACTCTTGTAGAGCTATGAGGATATCATAAGCATTTGAAACCTCTTCATGCTTAGTTTGAAGTTCTCTATTCATGGAGGCTAACATGTAATTTTTAGCCCTCCTACTATCCTCTCTCCACTTTTCAAGAGCATCAAGCTCAGCTTGTGGAGCATCCGGTCCAATATCAAGTGGAAGAGGTGCTTCTGAGACATAAGCAATTCTTTCAAAATCTAGAACAATTCTAAGATTTCTTAGCCAATCTTTTAGGGTTGGGTCCGGTTAACATGTTATTGTCCATTATCCTTAGGAGAACATTGTTGGCCATTTTTCAATTATTTATCACAAAGATGAAACTGCAAAGAAAAGTAATTTTATTAGTGTCTTGTAATCTTTTAAACCTTTTAATGCATAATCAAATTAGCTCCCACTATTTTATTCGAGTCCTACACTTAAATAGGATCCGAAAATTTTCGTTGGATTAAATTTCTTAGTAGGGGGAATCAATTTCTTATCAAATTCAATTAACCTCACATAATAGAATTCTTGGTCAATTAAGTCTAATAAGTAGGAAATTCTTTTCCTTTTATATCACTATATAAGGTTTGATTCATATTCCTTGTCCTAGCTTCGGATACCTCACATAATAGAATTCTTGGTACCCTAGGCTAGTTAAATCCGAACCATTGTGTTTTCTTATGATGGCATTTTCATCATGTCCTCACATAATAAAGAATTCTTGGTCAAGGGTGAAAATATCCATCCAAGAACAAGATCAACTTAACTCTATGATATAAAGATTATATCCCTCACATAATAGAAATCTTGGGATATTAAAAATTTATATCAAAGAATTTAGTTATCCCACAATGGGAGACTTGGATTTAATAATTTTAAATTGGGGAGATTTAGGTTTAACCTTTAGTTAATTCATTTTTAGCATGCCATGTTTAATTATCCATTCATACATATCACATATATGCATAAATTAAAGTATGTGGGTTGACCATGGGGCTTTTCGAAAATACATCCTAAAGACAAACTATTTACCCTAATACTATATCTTCGATTGGATCATCATCCGGATGTTCTTCGGTTCCCGTCTAGCCGATTCCATTACAAATTGGATCTTAGGCACGCAGGCCCGATTAAAATAAATAAATAAAATTTAATTATTACAAGCCATTTAATAAAAAGAATATTACAAACACTTTTGAATATTTTGAAAACCAAATGGCGCCCATGATCAACCCTCTAATCTAATATTCATTCATCACATAAATAAATATTAAACATTCATACCAAATATAATAAACAATTATTTAAAGGCATGAATATAAATATATAAATATATCTCATATATTAATAGATATTATATATATATATTCATGTGGTAATTTAATTATAACTTTGAGCCATGCAACAATTACACATTTTATAGGAATCATTACACAAACACTTTTGTCATATTCCACCCAAAGATATACTATTTAATTGTTAGCATCATTTCAATA
Source organism: Pistacia integerrima (assembly GCA_026225825.1). Classification (NCBI taxonomy): domain Eukaryota; kingdom Viridiplantae; phylum Streptophyta; class Magnoliopsida; order Sapindales; family Anacardiaceae; genus Pistacia; species Pistacia integerrima. The sequence continues at coordinate 6,278,403 of CM047739.1, read as the reverse complement.
CTTTTCACAAAAGTCATGCATGGCATAGATAAGTGGGTTTTATTACTCCAAGAGTAATCATTCTATGACACAAGTTACTTTTAGCTAAAGTAATACTTTTTATGACATATTTATTTTTTCAAAGATAATCATGTCATCTTGCATCATCATTTTTGAAACCATTCAAACAACCAAATTATTACATTTCAAAAATATAATAATTTATGCCATGCAATGATGCATTATAAGATAATTTAATCAAATTAAACATCCTACATTAAATTTACCACAATCATACATACATAATATCATAGTTCATCATATGAATCAATAATCCATAACTTTATGCTAACATCAAATTCCACCACTAAACACTTGCAACATTTGCATACACTTCATGCAAAAATATACTTTAATCAAATTAAAGATAACACATTTAGCATGTCAAAGCATAAACCATTTAATCAAAGTAATGGAAATGAACATGCATGAACATTTTTCTAAATGAATCATCATGCAACATTTCCTAAAACATCATTCATCAAAACATGAATGAAATGACATTTTTATGGGAAAACTAGTCATGGCGGAAAATGACATATATGCATGCATGTAGTTTTCAACACATTTCATGCAATAATCATCATCCAAACATGCTTTAAATCATATTCTAACATACCCAAACATATTAGAGCAAGAAGAAAAACATGTTTTTCCAAAGATCAAGAGATGGCCGAGACATACATGCATCAAACATGCTTATTACATCAAACAACTCATCCAATACTAAGGCATGCTCATTATAACCATTATCATCATTCAAACATATAAGAATGAGAAGAAGAATGAACATATACCTCTGATCTATGTATGGCCGAGACATGCATGTAAAGATCTACTATGAAAAAAACATTTTTGAACCATATCACTAACATGCAAACTCAACCAAGTTTGATGAACATATGAACACATGGAAAATGCCATTTTAGCTTATAAATTCGACATGCAAGAAGCTTTTAGCTCTGATACCATTTGAAAGAACAGCATGCATGCATGAAGAGTGGTGGAAATGGAGAAGAAAGCATAAAAAAATTGGATTCAAAAAACCGTTTTTCATACAAAGCATGGAAATGAGATTATACCTACTCCTTTGCTTTGGATTGATGAAAATTAGCTTCAAAAGGATGAAACCTCCACACTTTAACACCACCTTGAGAGGATTAGAGAGTGGCGTGCTAGGGAGGGAGAGAGCTTTTAGTTTGTGTTTGAGTGAACAAGTGAATAATGAACAAAAAATGCAACCTTTTGCACTTATATATACTTGGGCTATTTTGCAATTATTTATTTTTCACTTCCAAACCCAATAAAATCTTATTTTATAAAGGGACCCCACGAATTTAATATGCTACCCTTTGAATAATCAATATTATTCAAGGGCCCATGTAAACTAAACTAGTTTACATTAACAACCCATAAATTTCCCTTTTACCCTTTTTACCCTTTAACTATTAAAAGGATATTTTTTTGTTCATCTCATTAATCTTAACACTTTAAGATATAATAATTAAATATAATTAATTATTGCTTGACCATTTTAACCCTTAAAATGTCACAAATTATTTTCTATGTAACTATTACTATAGAAACTTTGCCGTTATTACCCCCTCGGGAAGGTGCTAGCTCTCTTCGGTATAATCATTTCTCTCTCTCATCATTCTCTAACTTCTCAAGGCTGCTTGGTGTGACCATGTAGGTCCACCGTGGATTAGTTCAAGTGGAGCCGCTCCGATGAATCTAACCGTTGTCGGAGGCCCCAACGACCTTATGGTAAACATCTAGCAATGTGCCATAGTCCTCCCTAAAGGGCGTGATGAAGAAATACTTCATCGAACCCATTTCAGATCATCGTACATACAGGTAAAGTCCCTCCATTGAGATATCCTAATCGAGTATGGATTCATGGAACGTCAAAATCCTAAACTCGATCTTCTACCGGTTGTCGATCAATATGTCCGGAACTTGTCATCACAAACTTACTTTTGTATGACTAATAATAGACTACGCCGAGTGCTTTTCGACATTTATCATGTTCGTCTAGGAACTCGAATCCGGATGGGAGTCGGTACTCTCGATCCTATATTTTTGAGTCAATGGATCCCCTCTTGACCATCATTTGTTTCCCGCATATGAACAACGCATGACCAAATAGGCTTTATTATGCGAAACATGATTAGTCTCGTACTTATACACGTATGAACCATACGCATCCATATCGGATCCGACTACAATGTCTCGTGGTCAAAGGACTACATCGTGCCTTTGATATAACCAAAGCGATAAATCATTGACTACATGTTTTTCCAAGTGATTTGTCGTTATTCGGTCACATTAAGAAAAAACAGTTCATTACCGTTAATCCATACCAATGCCCCGTGACATGACTATCATCGTCCATCCGTACTTATATCAACTCATGATATCTTTGAAAGCATCCGGTATGCCTCTGTGCCAATATAGTTGCCCAAATTTATATTGGCCTTAAGTAGAAACCCCTTTCGATAATTCATTTACCTATTAAATGAATCATCTGGACAATTCATATACATACTTTATTTTAAATGCATGACTGAATAAAAGAAGCAATTTACATATATGAATTGAAGAACTCTTTCTTCTATTATTTATGATATATATAGATACAAGACAAAATGCTCTGAAACCGACAACACGAATGGTTTCTAGGGCATACACTAATATACACTAACAATATTTATCATTTAAATTATTTACATCAAGATAAAAACATCAAGATGACAATAAATCATCTCCCCTCACGTGTAGCCCCACTATCTCCAGCATCCCTCGCTTCTAATCTACCTGCAAATAAATCAACAATAAAAGGGTGAGCGCTAATCGTTCAGTAAGGAATGATCCGTTTCATTCTAAATGTGCTATTTGATCTTTATTAAACATATTTGTTAACACATCACTTATCTTTTACATCTAGGGATACTTCCCCTTTTATTATATATATATATATATTCTATTTCATATGTCTTTCATCATTTTATCCCATGGCTATATAACATCAATGTGTACACATACAAATAAGTATGTAAACATAGTACACGCACATCACATGTCATGACATAACATCTAAAATCATCTAACATGTGCATAAATCATCACATAATGTAAATAACATCATAACTCATGTAATGCTACTAAACGCATATGAACCATTTAATGTCTAGCCGATCAGACTTTTCTTAGCATCTTAAGCACTTCATATCATCTAGCCTCAAATTCATCTAGAGCTCATATCATCGGGAGGCATGCTTACTGCTGTTATTTAGCATCTAAAGCATATATTCATCTTTCCTGAACCCGTATACGAAGATATGCTTACGCGTTTCCCATCATGTCTATATGAATCTCTAACATTTTTATGGCATGTAAATACATATTTTGGTGAGCTTAATACTTTTAATTCATCTATGGATTATCAATCCATTTACATTACCTCTTGCTCACATACATCATCTTAAAACATGTATTACATTGCATCTTCATGCCATTTCATAACATTAATCATGCATTGACATCATGACCATGTATATCTTTCAAAGATCATCTAACTAATGGGTAAACATTAGTACATGGCATAATTACCATAATACATTAATAATCAATTCATAATCATAAGAATTGATCATGTTAAATCTTAAACTTTAATAACCAGTTTATACTTCAAGCCATTTTCCATCCATTTATCAAACGAATTGGCTCTTGGAATAAACATAAAAGTTATAGGTCTATGTATTACCTTCTAATGATTTAAGAATCATCTCATTTAGATTTTTATAACTCAAGTTATGGTCCGAAATCTCGAGCGGGGTTAACAAAACCCCTAAGCTACTAAATCCAATTTTCATATTAACTATGCACCCATCAATTCCTATTGACATTAACCAATAGGTCAACTTATGGATCAAATAAACCTCCCCTTAATAGTCTTTAACATCTTAAAGGAAGTGTAAAATCTCATTCCCATAATCATCCATTATTGCTATAACATTATAAGCTAATGCAAACAACACCTCAACACTTCTAATAGCAACCATTCAACACCATGTGGCCTCCAATACTACAAGTTTTTGCCACAATCGCATCCACACTTCATTTTCTTCAATCAAACATAACAACTCATAAAACATAAATAGCAATAACTTCATGTATAATGAATTCAAAGCAATAAGTAGAATAAATGAGTTCAACTACACTTTGCCATCAACTAATTCCTTATGCTTAAAGCCTTAATTTAAGGTTTCATAAAAATCTACAAACCCTAGCATAAACCCTAAAGTCATGGGAGGTTCTTCCTTACCTTTTTAAAGACTTCCTCCACAAATCCTTTGCCTTTGACTTCTTATACACCTTAATCCTACATATATAACATTATACCTAACATCTACCTCAAATCTTCAAATCACATCAAAACTAAGTTTTAATCCCTTACCTTAAACCCCTTAAAATTGAAGATCCAAGGCTCCCTATCTTGTTCTCCTTGAAAACTTAAGCAAAACTCCTTTAAAACTTAGAGAAAGAAAGCTTGTTTCATGGAAGATTTGAGAAAATGGAAGAAATGTTGAAGAAAGGCTCTCTTCCTTGGCTTGAACGAATTTCATCTCATTTATAGGAAAATATTTCATTTATTTTCCAAAAATTATGCAATTAGGCCCAATTATTTTTAGTTGTATAACTCATAAGTCCTTAATTCTTCATATAAGGGCATTTTTGGTCATTTCACACTAGACATAATTATTACTTAATTAATGCTATTAAATGCAATGAAGCCTACTCATCCCTTGACTTTTTTCAATGCTTATCCATAGGCAAAAATGATCATTTCACCCCTAATGCCTTTCTATTAATAATTGATTCATCACAGTCCAAATGAATCGATTATTTTGCCCATAGAATTAGATTTTATGCTTTTTTAACATAAAATTAACATCTAAAGGACTATTTCGAAAGTTAGGAACATACCTTTGACATCTTGGGTATTACATTTCCTCCCCTACAATAATTTCGTCTCGAAAATTATAGAAACGAACCCTCCAGGGTGTCGGACTTCCTCATATCTTGCTCCATTTCCCAAGTAGCTTCTTCTATCTTGTGATTCCTCCAAAGTACTTTAACTAGTGGAATTTTGCTTGTTTGAGCTCTTTTACCTTTCTATCAAGGATTTAGGTTAAGGGCGTTCTCATAAGGGGCCAAATTATCCTGTAATTCCATTTCCTCCATCCCTGGAGCACATGTGAAGGATCACTAACATACTTACGCAACAAAGAGACATGGAAAACATTATGGACTCTTTCCATGCTCATTAGCAACAAGTAAGTCTATAAGCTACTTTGCCTACCCTCCTTTCCAATATTTAAAAAGGTCCAATGTAACGTGGATCGAGCTTGCCTTTTCTTACCAAATCTCATAATATGTTTATAAGGTATGAACTTTTACAAAAAAATTATCGCCCACTTGGAATTCCCACTCTTTTCTTTTTAGGTCGGGCATAGCTCTTTGTCGATCTTGAGCTTGGGCTTCATTCTTTCTCTAATAAGCTTAACATCTTCAATCATTTTTTGGGTCATCTCGGTCCAATTTGCTTGAATCAATGAGTCTTTTTCTCTAATATCATCCTAGTACAAAGGGGATCGCACCTTTCTTCCCCATATAATGCTTCATATGGGGCCATCGGATAGTGGATTGGTAAGGCAGTTGTTATTATAGGCAAATTCTTTATTAGGGTGGAAGTACATCACCTCCCATTTTGCCTTGTGATCCATACAATAAGCTCTCGCATGTCTTCAATCACCTGGTTAGTCCTTTTCAATTTGGCCATCAAGGTTTGAGGGATGATAAGCGCATCCGAAGGCTAACTTGTATCCAATGCTCGTATTCCAACCCTGAAAGCTAATATGAACTCGGTATCTCCTGTCCTGACACAATTGTCTTCGTACTTTCATGTAATCTCACAATCCCTCTCGACAAATAATTGCCCCAATCGAAATGCATCTATCTTATCTGTCATAGGTAGAAAATGAAAGTGTCCTTAAAGTCAATCTATCAACCACCACCCAGTTGCATTATATCCTTCTGAACTTTAGGAAGTCTCACAATGAAGTCCATTGAGATATCCTCCCATTTCCATTTAGGAATCTCTAAGGGTTGGAGTAATCCTGATGGTCTCTAATGCTCTACCTTTACTTGTTGACATGTTAAACATTTGGCAACATAATCAGCAATGTCATTTTTCATATTCCCGACTTTGCCAATAACTTTTCTTCACATCTTGATAACATCTTTTACACTCCGGGGGTGGGCAAATGTATAAAGTGTATTGTGTGCCTCACTAAGGATTTTATTCCTTACTTCATCATCTTGAGGTACACATATTTTATCTCTAAACATTAGTGCCCTATTGACTTTTTTAAAGTCCTGTTCCCTCCCTTTCCCTCATTATCCGTTGTGATCACCCTTGCAGGTATCATCTTTACCCTGGGTTTCATCTTGATCTCCTCCACCAAAGTGGGTTTGATCTCCATTTGGGCCAATCTCATTTGATCACAATTTCAATTCCTTCTTGAGGAACTCTATGTAATTGTCCACCCTATACGGGTGATGCGAGATAAAAAGAGACTTTTCTACTAAGGGCATCTCTCTGCATTAGCTTTCCCTGGATGGTATCGATGTCGCGTCATAGTGCAATCACCAATTCTAACCATCTCCTCTGTCTCATATTCAACTCTTCGAGTGAAGAAATACTTCAAACTCTTATGGTCAGTGTATATGTTGCATTTCACTCCATACAAGTAGTTTTGCCATATCTTCAAAGCAAAAACCACCATTGCTAATTCCAAGTCATGGGTAGGGATATCTATTCTCATAGTCTTCGGGTAATGAGGCATAGCAATGACTTTCCCTTGCTGCATCAACTGTTTCTAAACCATTGTGGGAGGCATCAACGTAAATATCATAATCAATGCCTACTTTTTGGCAATGTAAGAATTGGGACCCGCTAGTTAATCTTTTCTTGACTTCTGGAAAGCTTTGCTCGCATGCCTTTATCCATTGAAATTGTACTTCTTTCTTGGTAAAAAAAAGAGTGTAAGTTGGATGCAGCTATCTTTGGGCAAAGGGCCTTCCACGAACTTCCTATAATACCCCTCCGCCTAAGCCTGGAAAACTTTAACCTCTTCCACTTGCCTTTGGCCCTCGCCACTCAACCAAAACCTCTTCTACTTACTAGGATCCACCGATACACCGTCTTTAGAGATCACATGACCCCAAAAAGGTAACTCGATCCAACCAAAACTCACATTTTGAAAATTTGGCATACAATTGTTTCTCTCTTAATCTTTGTAACACAAATCTCAAGTGCTCGGCATGTTTTTCTAAAGTCTTGGAATATCATCAACAAACACCACTATGAACTTGTCAAGGACATCATGAAAAACTATGTTCATCAAGTCCATAAAAATTGCAGGTGCATTAGTCAATTTGAATGGCATCACAACAAATTCATAATGCCCATACCTTGTTTTTGGAAAGCCGTTTTCGGGTATATCTTCCTTAGTTACTCTAACCTGATGGTATTCGACCTTAGATCAATTTTAGAAAACACTGAGGCACCTTTCAATTGATCAAACAAATCATCTATCTTGGGCAATGGGTACTTATTCTTTATTGTTACTTTATTCAGTTCACGGTAATCTATACACATCCTCATAGACCCATCCCTTCTTTATCACAAAATAGAATTGGAGCACCCATGGGGAAGGGGAATGACTCGCCCTTTGATAAAAGCCCTTTGTCCCTAACAACTCTTGTAACTCCTTCTTCAATTCTTGGAGTTCAACTGGGGCCATGCGATAAGAAGCCTTAGAAATAGGTGCTATACCAAGGACTAGTTCTATACTAAACTCTACTTCCCTCTCTAGAGGTAAACCTAGCAATTCTATCGAAACACATCCCAATAAATTCATTTACCACAGTACCTTGATGTACACTTGAGCCCTCGAACTCTCTCCCTTATTGACTACATGTGCAATATACCCGAAGCCCAACCCACCCCTTTTCAACATCTTTCTAGCTTTTTGCCTGCACTAATCATCATGCTAGTTGGGTGCCCACCTTCTCCAAAAATGAAAGTTATCCCCGTAGTCTAGATTAAACTTGACTTTTTCCTACGGACAGTCATTCTCTGCTCCATATCTACTAAGAAAGTCTATCCCCAAGAATGATGTCAAAGTCGCATATTGAAGACAATCAAATATACATCATATCTCGGCCTTTAATAGTCACTAACTCCCCATTAAGACTTCATTGGTCATACACCCTCACCATCAAGCAATTCAATCCTAATGGCTTGTTCCCTACCTCTAATAGGCACTAACCCCTAATCTTTTAATCATACCATAGAGATGAATGAATGAGTAGCACTAGAATCAATCCAAGGCATACAAGGGAGTAGCATGGAATAATAACTAAAGCAAAGGATCGTTGAAGGGCCGGGATGGGCATATGCCCTCGCATTCCCGGGGCACCATTATATTACCCCTGGATGTCGTTTGCTCTAACTACAGTGCTGAAGTTACGAGAACCAATGGGGCAATCTCCCTAACAATATGGACCCAACCAGGTGGAAGATTCAGGGAAACAAACATTAGTCCCCATAGACATTCACCGTTGTCTTCTCCGACATTTCTTACGAATCGACCTCACCTTTCCTTTGTTTGCCCTTTTTTCTTCATGTTCTTCCCTGTTGGCTTTAGGTAGGGATTCCTTTCTTGCCTTTTACCTATCGTCTTTGCCAATAAGAATAACGAACTCTTGGATTGGCCAAGGCTGGAGAGGACTACTGCCCTTTGGGGTTTGGGGAAAAAGCTAATGCAGTCTCCAATTACAGTAAGGGCACACCTTCTGTTTAGGAGGGCCTGGATTGACCCGACATAACATCTCTGGCGATAGTGGGATTTGAAGTCCCCCACAAATCTCTCCGGTCGGGAAGTGCGGTGGTTGTCTTGAGCGTGTGGGTGCAAACTTAGCCAAAGGAGTTGAACTTGATTGAATACTTCCTTTGACCGTCATAATTCCTTGTTGCATAAACTCTTGTAAGTTTGAGGATATCATGTCTGGCCCCGTCCCCAGATCTGCTCCTGAAACAATTCCTTGAACTAAGCCAAGTGAGAGTGGTGGTATTCCTTGAGTCTGCCTTCATAAGCTCCCACCATGTCATAGCATCTCTCTCAACTAGTGCGTAGCATACCCGATCTTCTTCTGATCTATCATAGAAAATAAAGCGTAGCTTTCTTTCACCAACTTGATCCATTGTTCGACTTCTTGGATCATTAGTGCGACTAAATTCTAGAGGTGATGTTTACTTGAGAGACCATAAATTGTTCAATCGCTTTGGGGCAACCATTGCTTCCGGCCGTACTTTGTCCCTAATTGCTTGCCTGTAAACACATTGGTTGTTCCTCTTGTCATCGGAGTACTTGTACTTTTCGATGGGGTTCTTCTTAAAGCTATATTAACGGGTTTCCCTTTCTGGATCATATGCTCCAATGTTGCAACATCTAAAACCAGAGCGCTTGAATAGCAAGCTTGCCTTGGGTTAGGAGCTTCAGTGCGTGAACATTCTGGTGGCATGAAGCATCACGTGGACTGATCCAGTTCTCCTGTTTTCTCATATTTATTCCCTATCATAGTCACCCATATAACGTTAATCATCTAATCAATCCTTACATAAATCAAGTAAACATACTCACAACGATTGGACAACTTGAGCAGTGGAACTTTGCATAAGGGAATTGTCATCGACTCTCTTAAATGCTTGACTCTGTAATGGAAAACATCTAAAACACCTTTTTTTTGTTTTTTAAAGTCACAAAATACTTGCTCACGATACCAAATGTAAAACCTCCAAAGATCGTATCCTCTGAATATCCTCAATGAGAATCTCGAGGATACATGTCTGAAAAGCGAGTTGTATTAAAAAGATATCTGTGGTAGATAATAATAGTAATATCCAATACATGCATATAAAATTTCATACAGGATCCAAACATATAATTTCAAAACTTCAAGAATTTATCCATAAAATACACATTCAAAACATATTTACGTGACTATCCAAAAGGTGTTTCACAAATATTTATCATTTACATTATTTACATCAAGATGACAATAAATCATCTCCCTCACGTGTAGCCGTGTCCTCTAGCATCCTCACTTCTAGTCTACTCGCAAAGAAATCAACAATAAAGGTGCGCTAATAGCCTCATAAGGAATGATAAGTTCATTCTAAATGTGCTATGTGATCTTTATTTAAACATTTTTGTTAACACATCACTTATCTTTTACATCTAGGGACACTTCCCCTTTTATTATTATTATTATATATATATATATATATTATTTTTTTTTTTTTTCTATTTCATATGTCTTTCATCATTTTATCCCATGGCTATATAACATCAATGTGTACACATACAAATAAGTATGTAAACATAGTACACGCACATCACATGTCATGACATAACATCTAAAATCATCTAAGATGAGCATAAATCATCACATAATGTAAACAACATCATAACTCATGTAATGCTACTAAACGCATATGAACCATTTAATGTCTAGCCGATCATACTTTTCTTAGCATCTTAAGCACTTCATATCATCTAGCCTCAAATTCATCTAGAGCTCATATCATCGGGAGGCGTGCTTACGCGTTATTTGGCATCTAAAGCATATATTCATCTTTCCTCAACCCGTATACGAGGATATGCTTATGCGTTTCCCATCATGTCTATATGAATCTCTAACATCTTATGGCATGTAAATACATATTTTGGTGAGCTTAATACTTTAATTCATCTATGGATTATCAATCCATTTACATTACCTCTTGCTCACATGCATCATCTTAAAACATGTATTACATTGCATCTTCATGCCATTTCATAACATTAATCATGCATTGACATCATGACCATGTATATCTTTCAAAGATCATCTAACTAATGGGTAAACATTAGTACATGGCATAATTACAATAATACATTAATAATCAATTCATAATCATAAGAATTGATCATGTTAAATCTAAACTTTAATAACTAGTTTATACTTCAGCCATTTTCCATCCATTTCTCAAACGAATTGGCTCTTGGCATAAACATAAAATTATAGATCTGTGTCTTAGCTTTCTAATGCTTTAAGAATCATCTCATTTAGATTTTTATAACTCAAGTTACAGTCGAAATACTTAACAAAACCCCTAAGCTCACTAAATCCGAAATTTCATATTAACTATGCCACATCAATTCCTATTGACATTAACCAATAGGTCAACTTATGGATCAAATAAACCTCCTTAATAGTCTTTAACATCTTAAAGGAAGTGTAAAATCTCATTCCCATAATCATCCATTATTGCTATAACATTGTAAGCTAATGCAAACAACACCTCAACACTTCTAATAGCAACCATTCAACACCATGTGGCCTCCAATACTACAAGTTTTGCCACAATCAGCATCCAAACTTCATTTTCTTCAATCAAACATAACAACTCATAAAACATAAATAGCAATAACTTTATGTATAATGAATTCAAAGCAATAAGTAGAATAAATGAGTTCAACTACACTTGCCATCAACTAATTCTATGCCTTAAAGCCTTAATTTAAGGTTTCATAAAAAATCTACAAACCTAGCATAAACCCTAAAGTCATGGGAGGTTCTTCCTTACCTTTTAAAGACTTCCTCCAACAAATTTCTTTGCCTTTTGACTTTCTTTATACACCTAATCCTACATATATAACATTATAACTTTAACATCTACCTCAAATCTTCAAATCACATCAAACTAAAGTTTTTAATCCTTACCTTAAACCCAAACCCTTAAAATTGAAGATCCAAGGCTTCTATCTTGTTCTCCTTGAAAACTTAAGCAAAACTCTTTTAAAACTTAGAGAAAGAAAAGCTTGTTTCATGGAAGATTTGAGAGAAAATGGAAGAAATGTTGAAGAAAGGCTCTCCTCCTTTGGCTTGAACGATTTCATCTCATTTATAGAAAATATTTCATTTATTTTCCAAAATTATGACAATTGGCCCAATTATTTTAGTTGTATAACTCATAAGTCCTTAATTCTTCATATAGGGCATTTGGTCATTTCACACTAGACATAATTATTACTTAATTAATGTCATTATATGCAATACCTACCTCATCTTGACTTTTCAATGCTATCCATAGGCAAAATGACCATTTCACCTAATACCTTTCTATGGATAATTGATTCATACCGTCCAATGAATCGACTATTTTGCTAGTTAGATTTTATGCTTTTAACATAAAATTAACATCTAAAGGACTATTTCGAAGTTAGAACATACCTTTGACATCTTGTATTACAACTCTTTTCTTCTATTATTTATTATATATGGATAAGAAATAAAATGCTCTGAAACCGACAACACGAATGGATTCTAGGGCATACACTAATATACACTAACATAACTCTTCCCGGATGAATAGCTTTGGCCGAAACCTGAATGGGACATGCTCATTTAAGCCCTTGGGCTTTCTGTCTGAGGTTTTGAACGTTTAACGTTTCCCGCTCCAAGAATTCATCTGCCAGACATTCTACAATAGTCCACTATGATGAAATTTTTACGGGAGGGCTCTGAATGAGCTTTGGGAACGGTATTCTACAGCCCCGTAACTTTCCTCCTCGATGAAAAGTTATGGTCGTCTTGAATAGGCATGCTCATTTAAGCCCTTTGGGCTTGCTACAGAAATTCCCTTAACGTCAGGCGCCTCCATGAATTCAATCCGTTCCGATGTTAGCATTATGTTTATGACATGGAATCAGAATGAGATTTCCAATGGTATCTTACAAGCCCCGTAACTCGTCCCGGATGAAACGTTATGGTCGTCTAAATGGGACACTCTCATTTATGCCTTTGGGCTTTTATGCACGAGTTACGCGCTCCTTGCCCGCTTCCATGAATTCATCGCACACATTCTCGATACTCCACATTGATGGAGTTACGAGAGTTGAATGAGATTTCCAATGGTATCTTCTGCCCCAGCCCCGTAACTTTCCTCCTCGATGAAAAGTTATTGCCGTTTGAATGGGACACTCTCATTTAAGCCCTTTGGCCTTTACGCACATAGTTCTGACGCTCCTCCCACTGATGAGAATGCAAAATGTCATATTTACCCCTCTTAATGTCTAGTATTTTATACTTATTTGCTGCCTAAATGTAC